>CM053610.1:56807858-56859482 GCA_028646535.1 Procyon lotor
ATATATGCAATGGAATACTATGCAGCCATCAAGAGAAATGAAATCTGGCCATTTGCAACGATGTGGATGGAACTGGAGGATATTATGGTAAGCGAAATAAGTCAGTCAGAGAAAGACAAGTATCACATGATCTCTCTGATATGAAGAATTTGAGAGGCGGGGTGGGGGAGAGAAATGAAACAGGAAGGGATGGGGAGGTAGACAAACCATAAGAGACTCCTAGGCTCACAAAACACACTAAGGGTGGCTGGGAGGCAGGGGGGTAGGGATGGGGTGGCTGGGTTGTGGACATTGGGGAGGGTATGTGCTATGGTAAGTGCTGTGAAATGTGTAAACCTGACGATTCACAGACATGTACCTTGGGGCAAATAATACATTATATGTTAATAAAAATTAAAAAAATACAGTCATAGATACGCAAAAAACAAAGAGGAAGGAATCCAAGTATATCACTAAAGAAAATCAGCAAATCGTGGGGGAGAAGAGCAAGATAAGAAAGGAACAGAGAAAAACTACAAAAGCAACCATAAACAGGTAACAAAATGACAATAAGCACATACTTATCAATAACTACTTTGAATGTAAATGGACTCAATACTCCAATTAAAAGACACAGTGTGACTGGATGAATAAAAAAGAAAGATCTAGTAATATGTTGCCTAAAAGAGACTCATTTCAGAAGTAAAGACACATGCAGATTGAAAAGTGAAGGGATGGAAAAACATTTATCATGTAAGGAGAAGTGAAAAGAAAGCTGAGGTGGCCATACTTTCATCAGACAAAATAGATTGTAAAACAGAGTTAATAACAAGAGACAAAGAAGGATGCTATAGAATCAGAAAAGTAACAATCCAGCAAGAATATCTAACAATTGTAGATGTGCTTTTAACATGAGAGCACCCTATTAACGTGGGAGCAGCTATTAACAAACATAAAGGAAGTTATCAATAGTAATAACAAAAATAGTAGGGGACACTTACTTAACCAATCAGCAAGGAAACAGTAGTTTTGAATGACATATTGGACCAGATGGCTCTAAAAGGTATATTGAAAACATTCAGTCCTAAAACAGCAGATTACACATTGTTTTCAAGTGCACATAGAACATTCTCCAGAATAGATCATACATTAGGTCACAAAACAATTCTCAACAAATTCAAAAAGACTGAGGTCATACTGTGCATCATTTCCAACACACTATGAACCTAGAAATCAATCACAAGAAAATTCTGGAAAGAAGAGAAATGCATGGAAGTTAAATAACATGGTATTAAATAATGAATGGGTCAACTAAGAAATCAAAGAGGAAATAAAAAAATACATGGAAACAAGTGAAAGTTAAAACAAAACAGTCCAAAATCTTTGGGATGCAGGAAAAGCAGTTCAAAGAGGAAAGTTTATAGCTATACAGGCCTATCTCAAGGACTAAGAAAATATCAAATAAACAAGCTAACCTTACACCTACAGGAGCACAAAAAGAAGAACAAACAAAATCCCAAACCAGTGGAAGGAGTGAAATAACAAATATTAGAGCAGAAACAAACAAAACAGAAACTAAAAACAAACACGCAAAAAACAATACTGGTCAGTGAAACCAGGAGCTGGTTCTTTAAAAAGACCAACACAATTAAAAAGCTTGTTCTTTAAAAAGACTCCTAGAAAAAGAAAGACTCAAACAAAATCAGTAATAAAAGAGGAGAAATAACAACTGACATCGGAGAATACACGGATTGTAAGAGAGTATTATGAAAAATTATATACCAACAAATCAGACAACCTAGAAAAAAATGGATAAATTCCTAGAAATATTACCCAAAACCAAAATAGGAGGAAATAGGAAACTTGAACAGACCAATTACCAGCAAGTTAAATCAATAAACAAAAAAACTCCCAACAGAATGTCCAGGATCTTCTGATCACAGGTAGACTCTAACAAACATTGAAAGAAAAGTTAATACCTATTCTTCTCAAACTATTCCAAAAAATAAAAGAGGAAGAAATGCTTTCACATCCATTTTATGAGACCAGCATTACCTTACCTTGATACCAATATCAGATAAAGACATTACCAAAAAAAAAAAAAAAAAAAAAAGAACTACAGGTCAATATCTCTGATGAATATAGATAGAAAAATCCTTAACAAAATATTAGCAAACCAAATTCAATAATATATTAAAAAATACATTCACCATGATCAAATGGAATTTATTGCTGGAATGCAATGGTATTTCATTATTTTCATATCAATCAATGTGATATATCACATCAAACAGAGAAAGGATAAAAGCCATATAGTTATTTAAATAGATGCAGGAAAAGCATGAGACACAGTATAACATCCATTCATGATAAAAACCTCAATAAAGTAGGATTGGAGGGAACATAATGAGGACCATAGATGAATAACCCACAGCAACCATCATACTCAATGGGGAGAAACAAAGTTTTCTCCCCATGGTCAGGAAAAAGACAAGGATGTCCACTCTCCCCACTTTTATTCAACACAGTATTGAAGGTCCAAACCACAGCAATGAGACAAGAAAAAGGAATAAAAGTCACTATTTGCAGATGACATGAGACTACATATAGAAAACCCTCAAGACACCAAAAGAACACTCGAACTGATAAATGAGTTCAGGTCACAGGATACAAATTCAATATACAGAAATCACTGCATTTCTATACACTGATAATGAAGTAGCAGAAAGAGGATTTAAGAAAACAATCCCATTTAAAATTGTATATAAAATAATAAAATACCTAGGAATTAATGTAACCAAAGACCTGTACTCTGAAAACTATGAAACATTAGTGAAATAAACTGAAGATGATGCAAACAAATGGAAATCCACGTCATGATCACGGATTGGAAGAACAAATTTTGTTAAAATGTCCATCCTACTCAAAGCAGTGTAGAGATTTAATGCAATGCTTATCAAAATACAAACGGAATTTTTCACAGAACTAGAATAATCCTAAAATTTGTATAGAACCACAAGAGACTTCAAGCAACCAAAGCGATCTTGAAAAAGAAGAACAAAACAGGAGATACCACATCCCAGATTTCAAGATATGCTACGAAGTTTTAGTAATCAAAATAGCACAGTACTGGCATAAAAATAGACACATAGATTAAAGGGAACAGGACAGAAAACCCAGAAACATACACAATTATATGGTCAATTAATCTTTGACAAAGGAGCTAAGAATATGCAATGGGACAAAATATTCTCCTCAACAAATGGTATCGAGAAAAAAAAGGACAGCTACACGCAATGAAAATGAAACTGGACCACTTTCTTACACCATACACAAAAATAAACTCAAAATGGATTAAGGATTTAAATATGAGACCTGAAGCCATAAAAATTCTAGAACACAGCACAGGAAGTAATTTCTTTGACATGGGCTATAGCTACATTGTTCTAGTTATGTCTCCTAAAGAAAGGGAAACAAACAAAAATAAACTATTGGGACTACATCAAAATAAAAAAGCTTCTACATAGTACAGGAAACAATAAAACTAAAAGCCTACTGAATGGTAGAAGGTATTTGCAAATGACATATCCAATAAAGGGTTAGTATCCAAAATATATAAAGAATTTAGACAACTCACCACCAAAAAACCAAATAATCCAATTAAAAATGGGCAGAAGACATGAGCAGGTATTTCTCCAAAAAAGACATCCAGGTGGCCAACAGGCACATGAAAAGGTGCTCAACATCACTCATCATCAGGAAAATGCAAATCAAAACTACAGGAGATATTCCTTCTCATGTCAGAATGGCTAAAATGAAAAATGCAAGAAACAGCAAGTGTTGGCAAGGATGTTGAGAAGAAAGAAACTCTTGCACTGTTGGTGGGAATGCGAACTGGTGCAGCCACTGTGGAAAACTGTGGATCTTCCTCAAAAAACTAAGAATATAATTACCATATGATTCATTAATTCCACTATTGGGTATTTACCTGAAGAATGCAAAAACACTAATTTGAAAAGATATATGCACCTTATGTTTATTGAAGTATTATTCACACTTAGCCACATTATGGAAGTAACCCAAGTGACCACTGATAGATGAATGGATAAAAAATTATAAAGATCTACAATGGAATATTACACAACCCCCCAAAAGAATGAAATCTTGCCATTTGTAACAACATGGAGGGATCCAGAGAGAATAATGCTAAGTGAAATAAGTTAGAGAAAGACAAACACCCTATGATTTCACTCATTTGTGGAATTTAAGAAACAAAAGAAATGAACAAGGTAATAAGAGACAAACCAAAAAATAGACTCTTAACTACAGGGAACAAACTGATGGTTACTAGAAGGAAGTGGGATGGGTGAACAACATGAAAGGGATTAAGTGTACACGTACCATGATGAGCAGTGACTTTTATAAGTGTTGAATTAGGGCGCCTGGGTGGCTCAGTCGTTAAGGGTCTGCCTTCGGCCCAGGTCAGATCCCAGCGTCCTGGGATCGAGCCCCGCATCAGGCTCCCTGCTCCGCGGGAAGCCTGCTTCTCCCGCTACCATTCCCTCTGCTTGTGTCCCCTCTCTCGCTGTGTTTCTCGCTGTCAAATAAATAAAATCTTTAAAAAAAAAAAAAAGTGTTGAATCAGTATACTGTGTACTTGAAACTAATGCAACATTGTATGTTAACTATACTGGAACGTAAAAACAAACAAACAAAAAAACCAGAACAAAACAAAAACCCCAAACACCTCCATAAACCTGAGTTAAAAATACTTGATTTTCAAAAAATAAAGTTTTCCATCTTTTTTCTAAAAAAATATCAAATATACATATACAAGGAGACAGAGACAGAGATTTCTATACATATCCTACTAGTATTGCAAATATTAGCATTCAATTCACCGCCTTTTGTACTTTCCCTTAAGCAAAAGGTAGGCTGCTTTCAACAGAAGATATATTCCAGATATTGGAAGGAGTAGGATTTGAACGCTACTACTACTGTGAGTTCTTTCAGCTACTTCCTGCTTGAAGAGCAGAACTGGAAAAGCATGTGTATTCATACATATACTGAGGGTAGGGGTGTGTGTGTGTGTACAAGTCAGACTTGAATTTTCTATTTCCCTAATATGTAAATCTCAAAAAATAAATAGTAAACATGACTCTCTTTTGGTATGCTTGGTAATACTAAAAAATAACTATAGTAACACTGTATTAAAAGCCATTTTCATTGATCCACATGCTGACAGACCCTGGCTAGGTCTTAGACACGGTTCATTTTCCCATGTGCCTTCCATGGGGAACTGGTGCCTTTGAAAGTCAGTAAGACTCCTCTCTGGCTGAGATCACGTTCCTCTGACATTTCAAATGGTAAACTGGCTGCATGATGGGCTGGCCAGATGACTCTGGGTACACAATCTCTTTCAGTCTATTATAAGATAATTTTAGCTAATGGGCTTTCCTATCAATCTGCTCTTACAAGATATCCCCTCCCTCCAGGTCCCACACACCTCCCATCCTGAATCCAAGTCATCAAACCCAAGTATTTGAAAGTGTTATGATCCTACTTGAAACCACTTACATTTTAATTTTGTGTAAAAGTTCTACGGACAGCTAACAGCCCAGCTTGGCTCCAGAGAGTATCATAATAATGTACAACATAGCTAAAAAGGAATTCCAATTTTTTTCTAATTGACCTTCATGGGAAAACGAGGAAAGGCTTTCAACCCACTAAATTTTTCAGTGGTAGCATGCACTCTCCAAATTTATTACTCTTGGCTGATCTAGTTTCAAAGATAAAATAAATGTTAGAATCCGAATTTAAAAAGCAATAAATAAAACTGTCTTTATCAATGGGGCTATAAAGAAAACTCCATAATTCACTGACTATATATCATCAAATTTATTTTGATAAGAAGTTTAACAAATAAAGTGAGAGAAACATATCTAACTAAAACAACATTCAGTACACTAACTTCAGGACCATGTGAGGGCAAGTAATCACATATTTTTAGTTAATTGCTTCACACATATTCGCATTTTTAACAGTTCTGCCGTCAATTAGACAATACTACTAAATGTGTTATGAAAGTTATATCAAAGATCACATATTACTCCACTTGGTTTTTGCATTACTTAAGTGTTTTTTTTAAGATAAGCAAATGTAATAAAAGTAAAATCAGATGCAAAAAAGCAGATTTTTAATTTGACCAATACCTTCCCCCATTTTTGAAATTATTATTTCAACTAGCAATTACTTTCTATCATACAGTAGAACAGTTTCTCAAACTTCACATACTTTAAATTACTGTATCCTCTAACAATTCTTTTTCCCTCTTGAAGCTTTTAATAGGCTCACTTATTAATAATGATGATTATGCAACAATACTAATAAGAGAAACTAAAGAATATTTATTTTAAATTTGTGAGGTATGTTTATTTCAATTTTCAGTGAAATGCTCAACAATATTACCTAGTGTAACTTGAAGACCTTCTGGAAAAGGTCTTTTTCCAGAAAGACCTGCCTAAACACAAATGATCAAACTGCACAACAGAATGTTTTTTTTCACTGATATCTTAGATTCTTGTAACTATTACACTAAGAATAAAAATGTACTTAATCAGAAGTCTACCTTTGGAGCTGTAACAAGGCTTAAAGAATATTTACTGAGCATTTGCTAGGTATCAGGCATTGTGCTAAGAACTTTTCACAAATTACCTTTTGTAAAATCTTTCCTTTTAAAGATTCTATTTATTTGAGAGAGAGAGAGGGAGTGAGTGTGTGAGCACACAAGAGGGAGGAGGGCAGAGGCAAAGGGAGAAGCAGATGTCCCACTGAGCAGGGAGCCTGACACAAGGCTGGCTTCCAGGACCCGGGGCTCATGATTTTAGCCCAAGGCAGACACTTAACCAACTGAGCCATCCAGGTGCCCCATTTTTATAAAATCTTTTCATCCCTATAGAATTATTATAATTAACACCATTCTACATACAAAGAAACTGAGACCCAGAGCAATTAAGTAACCTGACACATATCCTACGGGTAGGAATTCAAACACCTAGCATTTTAAAACAAGTCAGGTGTTATTACTCCTGCTCAGAACCTTTTATAGGTTTCTCATCACACTTAGAAAATCCAGGCCCTTGTCATGTCCTGCAAGCTTTATGATTTCAACAAAACGAACTTGATGTGTTATGATCTTAAATCCTGTTTTTGACTCTAGTTCCTCCAAACTCACACTCACTCACTCTCCTTTAAGCAACAATGGCTTCCTTGATTCCTCCAGTGTATAAAGCATACTCCGACCCCAGGGCCTCTGTACTGCTGTTACTGGTCTCTCAGCCAATTTGCCCTCCTGAATTTGCTTGGCTCACTTCCTCATCTCATTCAAGTCTCTACTCAAATGACACACAGAGAGGAAGTTGCTCAGTATCCCAACTGAAATGCCACTTCACCGCTACCCTTTAGCTTTATCTTTCTTTTTTGGACTTACTATCTATCATGATGCTACATGTTGGTATGTACATTTTTTTTTCTTTCTCATAATGGTGGAAGCTTCAAGAGAGCAGAGACATTGTTCTGTTCACTGCCATATCCCTGATGCTTGGTATAATACATGGCACATGGTGGGATGTCAATTAACACTATGGAAGGAGGGAAGAAAGCAAGCAAGCAAGAAAAGAGGAAAGAAGTTAGGGATCACAAACAGGATACAACTTTTAAAGCCTGACCCCCCTGTACACCACTTAAAGCAATGAATCAAATTCCTAACAAAATAATACACACACACACACACACACACACATACACACACACACACACACACACACACCCAAGAAACCAAAACCAACAACAAAAAACGTAACTGTAGTCTTAAGAAATAATGATTTGAGGAAAAAACTTTCTTAAAACACATGATGATTGGGTATTAGGTATACATTCATAATTCTACATCTGGGTTAAAGTAAAAAAAATATGAGATTTATAGTTATTTAATTTCATAACCCTAAGCCATTTTTGTCTGGGAATTGTTAATTTTATTGTCTTTTGAAATTGGTTATAATTCTACTCTAAGGTTGCTTATTTATGATGCTAGATATTTACTTGGAAGCTACAATACTTAATCACTAGCCAGATGTTTTCAAAGAAATGCCCCAGATGGTAGATACTGTGTCTGAAAGATCCAGTTTGGGAAATTTTCAGAATTTTATTAAGCTAAAAACTTCTATCTAATGCATAAAGCCAAGTAAGAATAAATAGTATTCTGTTTTTGTTTTTCCACCTGATTTTGCTTCTTTTCTATTGACACCACCCTAAATCAACCTAAATATTTCAGGGTGAGTCAGTGCAGGTCATAGGGGTCAAGCCGGCTGACAACGAGAGACGGAATTATCAACCATCCCAGGGAGACGCAGTGAAGAATTTGAACAGCAATACAGTGTAGCACAAAGAAAAAGTCATTATTTCTTTTCTAAAGGAATACAATACTCAAAGGATATATAAAATTCTCCAGCATATTGCTCCTAAGGCCCAGCCCTTTTAAAGCACTAAACAAATTCTCACCCTTGTGGTTTCTATACTTCTCTGACTTATCTTCCTACCTTCACCCTGTAACACCTAGCACTGTGTTTTCCACATAGCACAGATTCAAAACATGTGTCCAAACTGGAGGGACTTTGCCTGTCAGCTTTTGGTAAGATTCTGTGTTTGAAAAGTATATTCTTGGTGGGTTAACTGTTTCCTTTCCTCCTTCCTTCTTTCCATCCTTCCTTATTTTTCCCCAAATGAAAATAACTTTTAAAAATCAAAAAAAAGGCACAGTTTATGAATGAAAGCAAATGACCACTGATTTCACTGAAAATAAATACAAAAGGCCAATAAACGGGGCGCCTGGGTGGCTCAGTGGGTTAAAGCCTCTGCCTTCGGCTCAGGTCATGATCTCAGGGTCCTGGGGTCGAGCCCCGCATCAGGCTCTCTGCTCAGTGGGGAGCCTGCTTCCCCCTCTCTCGCTCCCTGCCTCTCTGCCTACTTGTGATCTCTCTCTCTCTCTGTCAAAAAATAAATAAAAAATCTTAAAAAAAAATCTTATATATTCTTAAACATAAGAATATGCTCAACTACCATGTTAACTTCACAACAAATGGGGACAGTTTTTACCTTTAAAGTTGTCAAAAATTTAAAAATTTTATAAGGCCAGCGTTAGGCTAGACATAGGTAAGTATACCCTGTTGAAGGCAATATAAATTGCTGTAACCATTTTAGAAACCATCTTAGCAATGTCTATAAAACATTTTAATACATATACATTTAACTTAGGGCTCCACAGCTAGTAGGATGACTGTGCACTATAGTTGACAAATGATCCCAAAAGAAATAAACAGGAATATTGACTTTAGCACAGTTTGTAGATATAAAAAACAAGGACTATCTAAGTGTCCATAATGCGTAATAATCAGAAACAAATGACCATCGATAGGGATATACTGTACAAGGACAAATTGTACATTTAAAAAAATACATATTACATCCCTATGTGCATTTATGTAACGATTTCTAAGGTACTTTGAAGTGAAAAACAATCCATACACAAACATACACATATATAATGGAATAAACATAAAATTATAAATATAATGAATTTATAATTTATTAATTACAATTAATGTATAATTAATATATGATTGTATGTATTATGTATAATTATAATTATAAATTATAATAAAATACCATTTAGATATTATCTAGATTTATATACATTAGAAGTGGTGACACCAGTGGTTATCTTTGGAGGAAGGTGATGGTAATTTTTGGAGGAAGGTGATGGAAATTTTTACATTTCATTTGTATATTTCTGTTCAAATTTTTTTTATTATTTTTTTAAAGATTTATTTATTGGAGAGAGCGAGAGAGAGAATACAAGCAGGGGGAGCGGCAGGCAGAAGCAGAGTGAGAAGCAGGGTCTTTGCTGAGCAGGGAGCTTGATGCCAGGGGTTCCCAAGACCTCGGGATTGTGACGTGAGCCTAAAGTAGACACTTAGCTGACTGAGCCACCCAGGCACCCCTGTTGTTCACATTTTTTAAAGCACGACTTTGATTTAAAAATACATCATCAGACAGAGGAGAGGTACATGGGGCAATGGGCTAGAGAGGTGATGAGGATTAAGGAGTGCACTTGTAAGTGTCGAGTCATGAAATTCTACACATGAGACTAATAATCCACTGTATGTTAACTAAGTGGAATTTAAATAAAAACTTAAATAAAAAATAAAAATATATCATCAGAGATTATGTGTGGGATTTAAGGGCCAGTATTACATCTTTTTTTCACTTTTATCAAGCCTTGAGAAGTCGGTGTTGTAAATGTAGAAATAGGCTTACTCTTTTGTCCCTGAAAATACATTCTCACTTGTGAAAATAACCCAGGCGATAGGGGAAAATATTAAAAAGAAAATACAACTAGCATAGAATCCCACTACTAAGATTACAGTCTTTTGAAAATATAGAACATATAGAAGAACAGTATCATTTACAGGTCAATCATGTAAGGTAATTCGTGACCAGGAACTAACGACCAGTGTTATCCCTGACCCTAGAATACATGTGCCTGTACTTCTGGTTTACCTGATCCTATATATATATATACACACACACACACACACACACACACACACACACACACACACATATATACACACACACACACATACATATGGTGATGGGAGAAAGTAGGCTCAGTAGTAGTATCAGGTAGCTTTGCTTAAAACACCTAAATCTGAGGTACAGATTTTATGTGCTCCTGCTGATGTTTTATGAGAAAGTCATGAAAGAGATTATACTTATCCATGGTATTCAGGTATGACAGCGAGTGACCACCTCTTGAACTAGCTGAGAATATGCTAGGAAGGTCTCTTCTGCCCCAATCTTTCACCTACGAACATTCAACCCAGTAATTCTATATAGTAATCTGGGGTACCACCAGTTTAACTTCATTCTCTGTGATTAAAAATAATTATTTTTTGCTAAAGCTCAAAAAGTAACATATCAAGCTGTTATCTGTGACAACAAGGCAGATTTGTTTATAAATTCTTTTCCAAAGAAGCACTGAAGATAGATGGTAAACTAAATGGTACATGGAAAAGAAGATTTTTGGTACAGTTTTGGTGATGGTTTTTCTATTTCTAGACATTATTACAGAAAGCATTTGATTTCTTTCTGACAATTGAAATCACTTTATTGTAATTATGATTCATCCTTATTGGTGTATACCTTTTCATTTTCTCACTTTTATTAATGTTCCTTTGTCTGTAGTATGTAGGAGAACAATGCAAGTTGTATTTTAAGCCCTGCACTGTATTGACAGTGACTTCATTGAGCCTACTGTTTTGTCAAATAAAAATAATGGTTAAGAGAAATGTACTCCATTAGGATTGGTGGGAGTTCAGCCAAGCCCATCCACTGGGTACATGTGACCGCCACCTGAAATCCAGAGAATTCTGATGAATAAAGATAATTATGAGTAATACTGCACACCTTGTTTGGTTTGGAGCATATGGCAGTGGTTTTGCATTGCCAAGAAAATAATATTTCTGTCTGTATAGATTCTGGTGTTTCACTCAGAAACTACCTACATGTGACACAGAGACATAAGGAGTTAGCTGCACTACGCTGACATAATCCACTTCAAAGGTTCTGATTCTAAACGAAATCTTCAAGAGTTGCATGGAATTAAAATGGATTCTGATGCTAGAACTGCAAAAGCAGTTCAACTACGTACAGGATTTCTAAAGGCCACACTTTTGTGTTGGAAATGCTGGAAGTAGGAGATGCTGACGGCCGGCATGAAACCCTTGGTTGACTTTCTTCCATAAAATGATTGGAGGTTTTTTTTCAAAAGTGTTTGTTTTTCTGATTTATTTTTATTTATTATTATTACTCATGAATAATTTTTCTTTCTAAGTACAGGGTTCTCCCTGCTCTTAGGGAATAGTCCCTTTGAGCAGATAAAATACCTCTTTCATTTTACTTATTTAAAGCAATGAAGTGAAATATACATTCACTTCCTCCTCTTGTATTCTTTTGCTCAAACTCTTCTCTCCATGTAACTTCCCTCTGTGCACCTAATGCCCTCAGACCACTCTACCACTACGACTACTACTAGTAGTAGTCTTAGCGAGCAGCCTATCACGCTGACAGTACTTCATGAACCCCAACTTTTTCAATCACTTGTGCCTTATCAAAACATTACTATTTTCTGTCTCAATTCCTCAAGACTCCCCCTCATTAAAGAGACAAAGGGCTCATTTCATCCAGTAAGGACAAAATTGTGAGTGAAAGATTTAACCATCACTCCTCTCTGTTGGGCTGCTCTTGTAGTAATGCTGCACGACAAACTACTCCCTGAAACCACCAGCTTACAACAGTGAGCCTTCATCTTTCTTTGGATCAGGAGATCCAGGATCTTTCTCAGGATCAGCTGAGGGGTTCTGCTTCAGGGTAGCCTGGGCTTGGCTCAGGGTTCTGGGAGGGTACAGATCTGTTTCTCCTAACTTGCTAGGGGGCTCAGACTAAAGGGATAGTAGCATTCAGGGATAACGCACTTCTCATGACAACGAGAGGAACACGAGAGAGGGAACCAAATTGTGCAAATGCATTTAAGACCTTTGCTTGCATCATGTCCCCCTGTATTTCTTTAGCAAAAGCAAGTTGTGTGACCAGTATGGATGGGGTAGTGAAATATGCTCCACCCACTAGGGTGCACTGCTAGGTCATAGGAGGGAAAAAGTAGGGAAGAACTAACGATCTGTGTAGCTTCTATGGAAATATATATTTTTTTTCTTTAGTGAGAATTTACCTGAGATAATACAGTACACCTTTAGTGAAAGTAGAACTTGTATTGGTGCAAAGTGGTATTATTAAAATTTTAGAGGCAGTTGAAGAAATTAATATCCCATCAATTACATCCAAGAAATGTTCTTCTATTCTACTGATTATATAATAGGATAAAATCTAATACTTTGTGCTAGGTACTGTTTTAAGGGCTCTGCATATGTTAATAATGATTCTGATTCAATTTGGTAGGTTTGATAACTGAAGCATAGAGAGATTTACCAGTTTGCCTAAGGTCATATATATTAGTAAGGTATGTACTCTAGCTCCAGACTCTATACTTCTGAGAGACTGAATATGTAAATGGAAAAGACCACATATAAAAATAACAGCTCTGACCTACAACTTACAGCAAGCCATCCATGAAACTGACCTGTTACCTACAATAACCAAAGAAGCCAGCTTGCTATAAATGAGATTTGTAGGAAGTCACACTACTATCTTTAGGTATAATCCAGGAAGTCAAACGGTAACCCCTACCACAATCAGCCCCAAATGGCTTTGACTTGATAACTTTCCCAATCTTTGTTCCAACTTCAAATTGAGAACCATCAGAGGAAGCCAAGTATGTCCACTCACCACTCACATAGGATGCCTTGTTTTTACTTAGTGCACAGACAGCTTCTCCACTCCGATAGCCTCTGAACAGGGCACCTGTGAAGCTTTCACATGATTTGTCCCCATTAGGCTTTCCCATTTCTCTGCCTCTCTCTGAGTCTCTGCCAAAACACAAGCGGTGGTGGCTGACTTCCTTGCTAGAGCAAACTCTGATTTAACAGCTTTTGCTTTTCTCATTTGTTTAATCTTTATTTCCATATAACCAGAACAATATCCATTATATCTAATGCAATTTAATTTGTGCATATCTAACATAGATACAAAGACTGTAGTTAAAACTGCTGAAGGACCAAAAATCAACTCTTTTCAGTACTTAATTTTGGTTATATGGCCCCACTAATACTTGGTAGTTAGAGAAGTTTATGGATAGATCTACAGAAAATCCAAGTTAATGATGATCATAATAGTAATTACAAAGTACAATTCAATGATAAGAACAATGGTAATAATAATAAAAATACCTATTTTATTAAGTACTTATAAACACAACACACGAGTTAAAACATTATATTAATTTGTGCCATGCTAAAATTAATCATATGAGCTGATTACTAGGATATTTCCATTCTACAGGGAAACTGAGATGTAAAAAGTTAAGAAACTTGCTAATACCCACATTATTTAGATATTACACAAACACAACTTAATTTTGGAAGCTTAACTCCAAAATTTAACTGCATTTATGTTTAGCTCAATGGCTGGCACACAGTGGGAATTCAACTTAATAGAAAATAAAAAGAATGGGTTAATTACTAATTAATTACCAAGATTTAGTAAAACCTGCACTAACCCTAAAAACCTATTCACCAAGCTTCTTGGACCTTATTTGTCTTCCTCAGCAGCATTTTTTCTGTGTGTGTGTGTGTGTGTGTGTGTGTGTGTATGTATATGTATATATATTATAAATAGATATAAATATATGTAAATATATAAAGTATATTTATTATATATAATAACTGCATTTCCCATTTAGATAAGTATATCTTAAAAGCATACTATCATTTTTGCCTTCTATCTAGGTTTTAATTTAACTGTGAGCATGCTATGAACACTATCCATGCTGAGGAGAAGCGGACCCAGGATTCTGCACTACCCAATTTCCTATGTGCCCAGTAAATAAACCAGTAACTGTTGGTAGCAGTACCTCTGGCCCCTAACCTCGCCGAATCCAAAGATCTATAATTTTCCTATAAGCAACCATCATATCTTGGCTGAGTACTACATATGTGAAAAATTATGGTTAGGAGGTGACTTCCTGACAATCAGGTCTCATGAGAATACGCTTAACAAAGAAATGTTGGAAAAAACCTGTTTTGCAATTCTTTAGCAGGACAGTGAAGGGGATTGTGACCTTGATGTGCATGTGTCAGAAGGCAATCCATTTCCCTCCAAAGGCTTGAGATCCATTGTAAAACAACAAAGAAATTACAATACAATGAAACACAATAAATTTCACTGATAAATACCAAAGCAATGATATGAAGAATGTATTCAAGTAAAAAAAATTTAAAGATAAAATATATATATATGTATATATATGTATATATGTACACACACACACACACACATATATATATATCTGCAAGAAGGTAACATTTGCAATAATGAAAAATGGCTATAGGTGTAAGTAAAGGCAAGGAAGAAGAGAACATTCCAGTTGTGGAGGCATAGTGTGACCAAAGACAGAGTGGCAGGAAAAAGATAGACGTGTAGAGGTGCATCACTAGATCAGTCCAGTAGAAAAAAAAGATTATTTATGCAAGGGAACAGTGGCTCTCATTTCTGTTATTCCTTCAATGTACATGAAGAATGTCTGACCTTTAGTGGAACATCAAAGAGTAACGGGAAATAACACAAGTGCTTATTTTGCAACCAGAACTTCCAAATGGCAATTCTGCAATTTACATTTTTAGAGGATGAGTTATCACGACTAAATGCCATTTTTCTTCATATGTGATGATGCCTCTTCATGTGACAACACGACATTTTATAAATAACACGTTGTACCATCCTGCATGCTTCCGAAGGAAATTTGCCTGCTGTCCACCCCACTCCTTCCTTGATATCTCACTGTTTTACCCTCAATAAATTATGTACTACTCTAATGAATTAGTCTCACAACTTTTTGCCTTTGCCCCAAAAAGGCCATGAATAAATGACATCTGTCTAGTAAACCAGGGAAACCCAGTCCTCTTTTCTGAAGACTTAGCACTAAGCTCACAGCCCATATTGTCACGGAACTGGAAGGATTTTATTCTACCTTTCTGCCATTTGTTAACACACTGAGATTATCCCTTTATCAGCCTTCCCCCCCCCTTTTTTTCCATGTGGGTTATGATATTTCTCACATCAAGCATCCCCTATCATTATCTCCAGTTTTGTTATCTGGATATAATTTCTGTCACTTGTGCTTATGCACCCCAGGTATGTGAATATCTATGAGCTATTTCCATAGATCTGGCAGTGGACTGTTCAAGTGCTTCCCTTGGAGAACAAACAGGAGAACCAAAGCTAGAAGTGGCCTCCTCCATTTATACAGACTGTATGGCAGAATGGCCTGATAATTCGGGGGGCCTGTTGACCATGTCCTGTAGTTTCACTCTACAATTGTGACTGACTGCCTGTTTTCAGAAGGCTTTGTGCTAGGTACTATGGAGAGTACTAGGAGAGAAAAGATACTATTCTTGCCATCAAAACCTGGCCATCAAAACCATCTAACATATAAAATCAGATCCTAATAGCGTCAAAGAGTGATGGGGATTCTAAGAAAAGTAGAGAAAAGGGGCAATGGGAGTTCAAATAAGAGAAGGAATACTCCTTACTGCCCAAGGGTCAATCATGCTTTCTAAAAAAAAAAAAAAATGCAATAATTTCTTTCTGTCCTCGCAGTCAGATAAGCAGCACATTACAGTAAACCTACACATCTAGGCACTTAGAGCTATAGAGAATTGGTCAGTATCATCTGTCACACTCAAACCTTATTTTCTCCTTCCTAGAAACGGTCCTGTTTATGTTCACTGTACCTGATCCCAAGAAGCTCAAGCAAATACAAATCAGCAATATAAAATAATCTGTTTAAGTTAATTTCAAGGTTTAATTTCTGCTCATATTGCCTACAACCATTTTATTCATTGTGATGACTGCATAAAAATAACCTAAAAATAGTTGAGTAACAGTGCCAAAAGTTCCTTTCCACTACAACATTCTTGTTCTCTCATTTCATCATAAATCTTAAATTTGCCTTCAGACTCTAACAGCACTTTAGTGAGCATGAAATGTGATTATAATTGTGAAAGTAACTGGAAAAGAAAACATCAGCTTGCTAGATATGTTATTCTAAAATAGAAATACTTAGGGATCAGGGAATCTCCAACATGGAAATGCAAAGATTCTGAGGCTATGAAATTCATCATCTACCTGCTGACACTTTTTTCTTTTCTTTTGTTACTTCTCTGTTGCATTAAATTGTATGTCTCTATTATTAAGTAACCTGTATTTTTCTGTTGTGAATTTTTGAACACAGGGAAGGTAATTAACCTTTTAATAGCTCTAATATTAGATGTCCTAACTGCCCTTTTTCATATTAGTTATTTTAATTTGTTCAACATGTATTGGGATACTGACAATAAGAGTTCAAATTATAATTTAAGTATACCATGATCTGCTTGGAAAAGAGAACTCTATCTGCAACAAAACACTATAATTTTAAAATGTATATATATTGCTGAGTGCTAGAATACCTGTGGTTCAACCAACCTGATCATTTTAAACAAAAACTTACTACCATCATTTCATACATTATAAAAAATATCACCCAATATGCAAAACTTATTTTTTTTCTTTCTTTCTAGCATTATTAAGACCTAATTGACACATAACATTGTGTAAGTGTAAGGTTTACAATGTGTTGACTGGATATGCATATATACTGCAAATTACCACAATAACATTAGCTACCACCGGCATCATGTTAAATAAGTACCATTTCTTTTTTGCAGTGAGAACATTTAAAATCTACTTTCTTAGCCACTTTCAAGTATGTAATACAGTATTATTAACTATAATCACTCTGCTCTACATTAGATTCCCCAGAACTTATTCACATAACTGGAAATGCGTACTCTTTGACTAATGTGTCCTCTTCCTCCCCATCTGCCAGCTCCTGGTAACCACTATTCTAGTCTCCGTTTCTCTGAGTTTGGCTTTTTTAAATTCCACATAAAAGTAATATTATACACATTTGTCTTTCTCTGTCTGGCTTATTTCACTTAGTATAATAACCTCAAGATCCATCCATGTTGTCTACAGCAGGTGCTTCCTCATGGCTGAATAATATTCTGTTCATATATGGGAGCTCAGATATCTCTTCAAGAATCTGTTTTTATTTGATTTGAATATATGCCTAGAGGTGGGACTGATGGGTCATAGTGTAATTCTATTTTTAATATTTTGAGGAACCTCCATACCATTTTCCATAGCGGCTGTACCAACTTGCATTCCCACCAACAGTCCTATCTAAATAAACTCTTTCCTCATCAAACCTTTAGTTTTTAAATTTAGCAACCATCAATGGTTTTTGCCTGAATCATCTGTTTTTACTATGATAGTGGCTAAGTGGTGACTTTCTTCTCCATTTATCAATTGCCATTTTATATTAAAAAAAAAGATTTTTTTCTTCATTTCTCTATTTCTATAATTCTACCAGAATGGATTCATGGACTGATCCTAATTCAGTGAATTCTATTTTGTGTGATCATGGAAATGCACCATTCAGATATATAACAAGCATCCGTTCTGAGGATGTGGATGTCTGGCAGCCTCCTGTTGCTGCACCTTCAGACCCTGTGCATGTTCACGCCAAAGCCAAGCTCTCATGTGAGTGCTGTTCCTGGCCAATGCTAGGCATGGCAGAGGTCCTCCAGTTGGGCCATTTATGCCAAATACTAGCTTCCTGTAAAAATGCAATCTGCTCTTCAGCTGGACATCAGCCTGAACAAGACTTTCTCAGAGCCACACTGTAATCTGAGAAATTCCCCTCTCCTTCCTTCTATCTCCCCTTCACAGAAATCAGTTTTCCATTGCGTGGGAAATGCTCTCCCTGCCTATTTCTGCTCTCCCTCTCCTTTATCCTTCATAAGCACTTCCCCCAATAAACTATTGCGCTTCTAACTCTGTCTTACTGTTTGTTGGGAGACATATTGTTATTATCATTGTTCATTCTGATGTTCTAATTATCCCAATTTTGGCCAGGGGGAGATGTTTCAAGATGGCTTCTATGTCCTCTTCTCTTTATCTTTTTGTTTAGAAACAATTTCAGATTCACACAGAAGTTCAAAAAATAATATAGAGTTCCTGCTGTAGGGCCTTCACTCAGCTTCCTTCAATGATAACATATTCCATAACAATAGAACAATTATCAAAATTGGAATACGGGCAGTAATGTACTAAATATACCACATACCTTCTTCAGATGCTATTTGTTTTCCCATACATTAATGTGTGTGTGTGTGTGTGTGTGTGCGGGAAGTTCTATGAAATATAGATTTGTTTAATCACAACCACAATAAGGATAGAGAACTGTTTGATCAGCCCAAAGAAACTCCCTTGGGCTATGCCTTTGCAGTTATATCTTTCTCCAACAACCCTGACCCCTGGAAACCAATGATATTTTCTCCATCACTGTAATGTTGCCATTTTGAGAATATTACAAAAATTGAATCACATAGTATGCAACTTTTTGAGATTTGATTTTTTTTCTTTTATATAATGCCCATGAGCTCCAAGTAGCTGCATATATCAACAACTCTTCCCTCTTAATCATTGAGTGGTAGTCCCCTGGATGAGTATGTTATATTTTGTTTATCCATTCACCCACTGGAGGGCATTCATGTCGTTTCTAGTTGGGGGCTATTTCCAATAAAGTTGCTATCAACATTCACTTACAGGTTTTTGGGTGTGCGATCTTAAGTTTTCATTTTTATTGAGTAACAACCAAAGAATCATATGGTAATATGATAAGCATATGTTTAACTTTATAAGAAAATGTAAATCTATTTTCCCCACCTTTAAATTGTTTTTTAATCCTTTTCTCAGTGATCTGGAAGAACACTTCCTATATTCTGTATTATTCTGTATTCCGGTCATTTGGTAATCAGATTTTGCAAATATCTTCTAACTGGTGACTTTTTCTTTTCACTTGTTAAATGGTGTATTTTGATGGACTAAGATAATTAACATACTTACATTTACCACTTTTTATTTATGTTATGTGTCTTTTCTGTCTTGGTTAAGAAATTCCTTCCAACCCTTAAATCATAAAGATATTTCGGTAAATTATATTCTAAGATTCACGTTTAGGTTATGCAATCGCACGCAGAGTCCAACACAGAGCTTGATTCCGTGACCCTGAGATCAAGGCCTTGAGCCAAAACCAAGAGTCAGATGCGTAAGTGACTGAGTCAACCAGGTGCCCCTACACAATAACTTTAAACTGATCCTGGGTATTATATAAAATCAGGATCAAATTTTATTTTACTTCTATTATTTTGCTCTACAAAAATTTCCAAAATCCTTTCTCCATTCAACTGCAAGGACATTTATTTCATAGATCGTTTCCACACATAAGAGAGCATCCTTTTGGGCCTTTTATCAATACTTCCACTATTCATTAAAATAGTTTTACAATAAGATTTATTATAAAACAAGTCCTCTTACTCTATTCTTCTTCAGGAATGTCTTGTTATTCTTGGCTTTTTTAAACATATATATTAATTTTAGAATCAGCTTGTCCAATTTCATTAAAATCCCTGCCGGGATTTCTTTGGATTCTTATTGAACATATAGATTAATGAGAATAACTACTTCTATGATATTGAAACTATTAATGAACATATTTCTTTTTTATGTAGGTCATCTTTAATGTCTTTCAATAAAGTTTTATAATTTTCTCCATAAAAATCATGAGCATCTTTATTTATACTTAGAATTCTTTTTTATTTGATGCTGCTAAAAATGATAGATATGCTTCTAATGTTTACATTTTTATGATTTTGCTATAGGGTTTGTAAATACACTTTATGAGGAAAAGAAAACTTCTCTTGGTATTTTTTTTTTCTTCTTTAAACTCATGAATTAGTGTTGAATTCTATTGGATATTTTTTTTGCTTGCAAATATAATGATCATGTTGATTTAATCTGCTTATATCATAAACAGATTATTATGTGTTATAATCTGCTTATATGATAAACTACATTAATAGATACTTAAATCTAAATTCAACTCTTTGGGGTACCTGGGTGGCTCAGTTGGATAAGGATCAGCCTTCAGCTCAGGTCATGATGCCAGGGTTCTGGGATTGAGACCTGCATCAGGCTCCCTACTCAGCAAGTAGTCTGCTTCTCCCTCTCCTTCTGCTACTTCCCTCTGCTAGTGCTCTTACTCTCTCTGTCAAATAAAATAAAATCTTTAAAAAAAATAAAAATAAACTCAACTCTTCATTTCCAGGATAAAACCCACATAGTTTTAAAATGTATTCCTTGATACAGTAGCTAATATTTTGTTTGTGAGTTTTGTTTCAATATTCGTGAATGATACTGGCCTGAATTTTCTTCTTTAGTAAGTTCTTTTGTGTTTTGGTTTCAATGTTATATTAGCCTCAGATAAAATTAAATTCTCCCTCTCTCTATTCTCAGTCTCATCTAACTACACTTTACAAAGATTTATTATTGCATATTGACCCCGTCCTTACTTTTTGTAGAGCAGTTACTTTAGAAAGGTGCAGTCATAAATTTTCTTCCTGCCCCTTTGAGCTACAAATTCTCTACAACCTCAAAATGTCTTTTTTAAGAACCTGAGACTTATCTTTTTGAAACAAAATAAATAATAAGCTTATGTTAATATTTCTTTAGTCATCCAGCACGCTACTGGCACAAAAAAAAAGACACTTAGACCAGTGGAAAAGAGTAGAGTCCAGATATGGACCCACAACTCGATGGTCAAATAACTTCGACAAAGCAGGAAAAAATACCCAGCGGAAAAAAGACATTCTCTTCAATAAGTGGTGCTGGAAAAATTGGACAGCTATGTGTAGAAGAATGAAACTCGACCATTCTCTTACACCATACACAAAGGTAAACTCGAAATGGATAAAAAAAACCTCAATGTGAGGCAAGGATCTATCAAAATCCTAGAGGAGAACATAAGCAGTAACCTCTTCGATATCAGCCACAGCAATGTCTTTAAAGACATGTCTCCAAAGGCAAGGGAAACAAAAGGGAAAATGAACTTTTGGGACTTCATCAAGATAAAAAGCTTCTGCACAGCGAAGGAAACAGTCAACAGAACAAACAGGCAACCCACGGAATGGGAGAAGATATTCGCCAATGACACTACAAAGGTCTGATATCTAAGATCTGTAAAGAACTCCTCAAACTCAACACTCAAAAAACAGATAATCATGTAAAAAAATGGGAAGACATGAGCAGACACTTTTCCAAAGAATACATACAAATGGCTAACAGACACATGAAAAAATGTTCATCGTCATTAGTCATCAGGGAGATTCAAATCAAAACCACATTGAGATACCATCTTATACCAGTTAGAATGGCCAAAATCAACAAGACAGTAAACAAGTGTTGGAGCGGATGTGGAGAAAGGGAAGCCATCTCACACTGTTGGTGGGAATGAATGCAGGTTGGTGCAGCCACTTTGGATTTAAATTAATTAATAAAATTAAAGTAAAATTAAAATTAAATTATTTTTGTTAATAAAATTTTAAAAATTCAAAAAATAAAAGAAAAAGAAAAAATTAAAATAAAAAAACTAGTGCTATTTTTCTGTTCTAAAAGAATTCTTTAGTCATCGATTTTCAACATTTAGAGATACCCTGTGCAAACTCCCCAGTACCATATACTCATATGATCTTCCTGGACTTGCACTATCTCTGCCAGAGGTGTAGCCACAGCAACTTCAATTGGGAAAATTTTATCTTCTGTAATTTCTTTAGGAAAAGGTTTCTTTAAATAAAGAAGAAACTAATTCTAATATTCCATATTGACCTATGAAATAAGGTTAAGGAGAATTTCCTTTACACATCTTACTGAGAGCCTGCCATCATGTATTAGCTCATTAGCCATCCATTGTTTCCCTCTGTTTTGGAAATGGGTATGTCAGACTGGGTTTCAAATGATCATTTCCTCCTTTAACTCACCCCAATTCTCACATTAATTACAACTAGAAGATGAGATTGTGCAAATATAAAGGTGAGGGGTGCTTTGGTAGGCTCAGTCAGTTAACCATCTAACTCTTGATTTTGAAGTCATTCCTTCAGGGTCACAGTATCGAGCCCCGCATTGGGTTCTGTGCTCAGTGCACAGTCTGCTTCAGATTCTCTCTCTTCCTCTCTCTCTACCCCTCCCCTCACTCTATCTCTCCGAAATAAATAAAACAATTTAAAATATTAAAAAAATCAATAAAACATAAAAACAAGGGCACCTGGGTGGCTCAATTGGTTAAGCATCTGCCTTTGGCTGAGGTCATGATCCCAAGATCTGGGGATCCAGCCCCAAGTCCAGCCCTGCTCAGAGGAGAGCCTGTTTTTCCCTCTCCCTCTGCCTGATACTCTACCTGCTTGTGCTCTCTCTCTCCCCCTCTCTGTCAAATAAAGAAAATCTTAAGAAAAAAATTCCAGTGAGTTAGAAGAGCCAAACAAAGAAAATTCCTAAAAGTATTAGCATTGTCTATAAACATTGTTAGGGTAACATATACTAATGCTGATTTTCTCAAGGCCTTCATTGATAAATTCATTAAAGTGTACATACACATATTATTTTTTAGTAAAAATGACTATTTCTATAGCCTAAAAGATCATATTAGTGAATTTACTCCTCAGTCCCTGGAAAGGCCGAGAAATACATTATTATTAAACAAGCATTCTCTTTTCATTCACATTGCTCCCCTAATGCCCTATACTTCTTTGGCAATGAAATTGGTGGTATTTCTGGAAGCCTGAATAGGTCCAATAAAAGATAATTTACCGGACCCGCTTCTGCCACTAAATAATTTTCTCAGAGATGAGTGAATTAAGAATGAGAAACTAAGTTGATCATCCACATTTGGCTTTTTACATATTTTGGTTTTGGTGGAGGAATAAGAAATACCTAAATGGCTTGTTGATCTGCCTCCCCTTTACTTAGGTGGTAAATTTATACCATCTACATGATGATGTGTCACCTAAAAAATGTACATTAACTTCACTTTAACTATGGAGGAGAGGAAGACATAAACACACACACACACAGGCATGAACACAAAAATGTACAGACAGAAACACACCCAGGACTTAAGTTAGTCAAAACTTTTAAAGTCAAAAATGAAGAAGAATATAATTTAACAGAATTTTTTTTCAGGTGGAGGTTATAGTTACAAGAGCTGCAGATATTCACTCAATTTAGTAAGAACAATCATTTTACAGTATTTTTTCTACTATCCTAAAAATTTGTATTTTTTTAAAAGATTTTATTTATTTATTTGAGAGAGAGAGAGAATGAGAGAGAGCATGAAAGGGAAGGTCAGAGGAAGAGGTAGACTCCCCGAGGAGCTGGGAGCCCAATGCGGTACTCAATCCCAAGACTCTGGCATCATGACCTATGCCGAAGGCAGTGGCTTAACGGAGTGAGCCACCCAGGCACCCAAAATTTTGTAATTTTTAAATATTCTGTTAATGTCCCCGCCTTTAATAACCTAATCTCAGTTTTACAAAAAAAAATGTTCTTTTTTACCAAAAGTGAAATTAAGTTCAGAGGTAAACAGAAATATATCCACATCACATTACATTTGTCTTTATGAAAAGATAGCAATTTCTTAGCTATTACTGTGACTTTGGCCACTAAGAAATGTTACATTTATGTCCTGCTTTAAATCTACAATCAGTCTCTCCCATCTGTCAAAGTTTTATAGCTACTAAAAGATAAAGGCTCTGTTGCTATGGTAATTATTCTATTACCTAGGTGATAGTGTTCGAATGATGTCATTGTTAGTGATCTAACTCATAAAACATTTTTCAGTTTTAGTATACTTTGACAGGGGGAGAAAATTACTAGTGATACAAAATCAAGAGACCAGAAGAATACTGCTCTTCTTCATAAACAGGGAACTCACAAATGAGAATTATAAGGTGAATGCTTAAATGAATTTCTCCAATTATCTCTGCTTTTGGTTGGGTCAATACCCTCATCAGTATTTTACAAAGCTGAATGAAAAAGAAGAAAGCTTTTGTGTATGGAGAAACATAAAAAGAAAGCAAGGTGTTGTAGGTGAAGAATGGTGGAAATGGCATCCTACTGAAAAAAAATGTTTCCTTAACTCTCTTCAGTTGAACCTCAGTCTTTATCCTTCATAAGGGGTAAATGCTATATGCTTTCATTTTGGTGCCATGATCTGTTCCTTAACCAGAAAGGTTTGTACAAGAAATACAGAGAAGGATATAAAGGAGGAAAGGGAAATAGGAAGTTGGATGGAGAAGACAACAGAAAAGACCAGAAATTGGGTTGCAGCTCACTGTTCAGATTATGATAAATGAGCGATGCGGGGGGGGGGGGGGGGGGGGGGGGGGAAGAGGTGGAAGAAGAGGTAGCAAGAAGGGTGGATAAGAGTTTGAAAACTTTTCCAACTTCAGCTGGACTTATCAAGAGGTGCCTTCCCTGTGTTGATGTTATTTACGTCGCATTTAAAGGATAAAGACATATAGCATGCCACCCTCCAAAATTGCCTAACAGGTGACAGAGAAGATATCCTTTGAGCTCAGAGGAGGCTATAGCCATCCACGCTCTAATGGCTCCAGGTGAATTATTATCCATCAAAGAAAAATCAAACCAATATCTCCTTTACAAAGGTAGTAAAGCAATTCTTCAATGATTCTTTCTCTTTTCTTCTTCTCATGTCCTCTCCTGTATATTAGCCTACTGTATTCTCTCATACTGTAAGAGTTGAATTATGAAGCTTGAAGAGAATGAAGAAATCCTAGCAGTCAGTTTTATAGGTAAGGCAAAGAATCAGAGATTTTCCTTGCCTGATGCAATGATAGAAACTCAGAGTTGGAAGAGAAATGTATACCACTTAGTAGCCTCCTACCAATTCAAGCGCTGAATGCTTACCAACTTCCTCTAGCCTCTTGCTTTGACACCTCAAAGTGGAAGAATTCACTACAGCTGGAGGCAATATATTCCATTTTGGCCACGTCGACATAATTCACTGAGGGCAAAAAAAATGTATATATAAACCTGCGAAAACCTAATGTGTTAGTTTCCCAAAAAACTAGAATTTTTTAGCAGGATGATAGAGAGAGCAAAATTGTTTCCGAGGCTCACATGGCAGAATTCCAGACAGCATGGTATTTGGGCTGGTGTTTAGAGGATGGGTTTGGAAAAGAGTGAACTCAACTGGAGAACCCACAAATGACACCACTGTGGTCATTGCTCTCCTTATTTATATGTAAGGTCAGGTTGGATTTTTTTTGCTCTTTTGGGCTGTGCTTACATTGTGTGTGTGTGCATTTTCTGGCAACAGTGTAGTATAAACTAATGATGAGCAACAAGCTCGACCAGGGAAGCTATAGCCACTGAGGCATCACCTCACTTTGTGCACGTTGGTAATGGACCCATTAATTGTGGTATTTTAGGGAACTCCCAGAGCAAACATAAAAGCCATTCCATGATTAATAATTTGTCTTTATTCAATTAACAGTTTTCATGTGTCTTGTTCTTAGTATGTATTATACAACTTGACATCGCACCTAGGAAAGAGTTTTTTTTTTTTAATAAGAAAATGTGGTATGTGAATAATATCACCCTGCTGGTTTTAGATTCTAACAGGTTTCTTTCTTTTCGCCAAGAAATGGGGGAGGAAAGAACAAAGGCCGGAATGTAAGTGTCTAAAACCCAAAATAATTTGTCAGATTAAACCACCAACATCATAAATCAAGCTCATTAACAGCAACTGATAAAGCTTATCTGCCTCACATCACCAGGGAAGCACTTGTTAGCAGGGCCTTTGCAGACAGAATTTTCAGTAGATATCATCATTAGAACTCAGTGAAATAGCCATCCACAGGAACAGCTTGCAGCACTAGCTTCCATATCATAATTACAGAAATGATTACAGTAGCAAATATTAAAAACAGTGCAGTTATGCATAATTTCTACAACATGCAATCTAATTTACCAGCAGTAAAAACAGTAATAAAAGCATTGCCCAGTGATGGGACAAAGCAATTTTCAGTCAAGATGCCTAAAAATAACGTAAGTTTTCTTACAGCTGGATTCATTGTTAACATGGTTTGCTTAGCATCCTGCTTGAGGGAGCTTAATCAAAACTAGGGCGATAACCATGTTAGCTAATGCAGGATACTAATGGACTTTTCACCCAAAATAATAGGACTTCTGGCTTCCCCTGGATAGCAACAGCTTTGGCAAAGGACATCTGTGGAGGATAATAAAATCTCGGAAGAAAGGGACCACTTCCTTTAACTAAAGAACAAAATTATCCATTGACTTGAACATGATCTTGTTTCTTATTCCCCTGCACCCCCATTTCCTTCCCTGGTGTTCATGCTTCTTTAAGCACTCACCTGTCTCCATTTCATATCCTTCCTATTTGTATCCATACCAATGTCCCCTATTAATTTAAGCTCTTGGATGGAAGAGACTATAACTGATTCATGTTCTTAATCTCTCCTTCCCCAGGGAATCCATCCCTGTGCTAAGCACAAAGTAAATGATATACAAGTTTGTCAAATTAAATTGATGGCCCTGAGATGTCAAGTTATACAATATAAATCAAACATCACTCAGGAACGTCACAATAAAGAAGACATAATCTGCAATATCTGAGCCTTGGCAGGATTGAGTTTGTTCATTTAAAGCAGTAATTTTCAACCCTGGTTGTTCATTATATCATCTGTAAGGCTTTAAGAAAAATCTAGTTGCTAGGTACTACTCCAGATCATTTTTAAACCAGAATTTCTAACAGTGGGATCTGGGCATAGGGATTTTTAAATTTCCCCAGAAAGAGTCAGGGTTGAGTCTCACTGATTTAAAAGGTATGAGTAAACACACACTGAGTTTAAGCATGGAAAATACTTGATTTACTAGAGATAAAGAACTAACTCCTTTTGCTGTGTGTGTTTGGATATGTACTTCATTCTTGGGGCTACTTTGGTTCCTCTATAAAATGAAGAGCATCAATTATACATTCAGTAAGCCCTGAAATATTTTTCATAACAAAATTACGTAAATATGCAACAGTGCTAATGCCAACACCAGCAGGCCAGTGAGTCAGTTACAAGTCAACTTCCAATAGTGGAGAACAGAAGTTTGCATTCTTTACCAACTCTCTAACTCCTCACTTCTCTTTGGACAAGAATGATAGGACAGGATAACCTTTGTGGTTTGTTCCTAGAATACAAGATAAGCAAAGGAAAAACAGTATTTTCAAAAAGCGTGGTAGTTCAAACCTGGATTGTTAAATAATCTCCAACTGAAGAAACTAGAACTCTTCAGAGAAATGGCTAACTCTAGGGCGAGGGAAGAAATTATACATGTAGAGCTTGGAGGGTCAGAAAGTAATAAATTAGTGTTCAAAAGCAAAATGATGTGGGCATGCTAAAGGGAACAGAAGCCAACGGAAAGGGTCCCCAATGGCCAAAGGTGAAACAATTTGACCAACAAAATAAAACAGTATTAGATTATAACCCAAGGTATAAAATAAATATCCATGAGCCACACAGATATAAATATTTGAACAAATAAATAAATAGGAGTAGAAAGACAAATCTCCTTTACAGAAGAGTTGTGAATAATAGATACAGGTATTTCTTCCTCCAGGAGGTGGGGCATAACTTACCTTCTGTTGGATGTGAACTACACTTAATGACTCCTTCCAGAGAACAGAGTATGGAAAGGAAAAATAATCAGTTGGGGCACCTGAGTGGCTCAATCAGTTGAGCATCTGACTCTTGGTTTCAGCTCATGGTCATGATGAGGTAATGATATCATTCAATATCAGGTCATGATATTGGGATTCTAAGGTTGGGTCTCCTGTCAGGCTCCACACTTGACATGGGGTCTGCCTGAGATTCTTTATCCCTCCTCCTCTGCTTCTTCCCCTGCCTGTCCTCACTCTCTCTAAAACAAATTAATTAAATCTTTAAAATAATAATAATTATAGTGGAGAAACATGGCAGACACTACCTTGACAAAAATGATTATGGTTAACATCATCAGTGATGGCTCATGTTGCTATTATATATCTCCTGATAGGATACCACAAAAAGGACACTTCGCATCTGTGATCTTCTTTTCCCAAACCCATAATCTCAAACTCATCACAAAAGAAACATCAGACTCAAACTAGAGGATATTCTAGAAAATACCTTAATAGTATACTCCTCAAAATGGTCAAGTTCATACAAAATAGGAATGACTTAACAACTGCCACAGAGTAGAGGACACATGATAATTAAATCCTCTGGAATCTTGATTTGTATCCGAGAACAGAAAATAGACATTACTGGAGAAACTAGTGAAATATGAATAAAGTCTATAGTCGAGTTAATAGCAGTATGGCAATGTTAATTTTATGATTTTCACAAATATATCATGGTTAATATAAAGTATGAGCCTCAGGAAAACTAGGTGATGGATACATGGAAGCTCTCTATACTATCTTTGTCACTTTTATGTAAACCTAAAAATATTCTGAAGTTTATTAAAAATCATACACAAAGAAAGCATGTATTGGCATGGAAAAAAATGCAACTATGAAAATGACTTATCTTTTGATTAAAGGTATTTAAAATGTTTTGAGACAAAGTTCACTCCTCTTCCTTTGTTAGCTTGGTCAATAATGAAATACATATTATATACACATATTATATATAATATATAATATACATATTATATAAAATGTATTAATACATATTTAATGTATTATGTATTCAACTTCAGTAACTTGCATTTCTTATTAAGTAAGTCTGGATTTAAAAGCTCCAGATTGAATGAGCAAAGTGTACATTGTACTTGATATGGTAACAGAATGCCTTCCCTGTACTACTTATCCTTTTACAGGAGGGACATTTCCTCATTTTAAAAATTAACCATGTTAGGTGCCTCTAATCAAGAGCCCAGAAGATCATCGATTCCGAGTGAACTCACCATATGGCTACAATGTGCTATGAACACATCATAATGGTTCACACAGTGCATTTTTCTTGAAGCCTAAATTTCTCTGAGAGCAGAACAGCACCCATGCTTACTAGTGATGTTTAGTATTCTTCTGTGGTTTTATTTTACAAAGTTAAAATTTCTCCAAGCAAAAAGGCAATCTCAAAGATGCAATGTTGAAATTAAATTCAAATTAGAAATTCCAGTTGCTGATTTTTCCTGGTTTTACTTCCCAAACTTTTTTGGAGAGTGGCTTTTCCACTCCTTTTATTCGTGTTCAATCTGAAGTCTTTTAATGGCTCTCTCACTCTTCTTGTATTATTCTGCCTCTTTCTCATCTCCAGTACATCCATTTAACTCTACCCAGAGTGGTCCATTCTAAGTGGCAAATATGACTTTGCCACTTCCCTCAGTAAACCCTCTCGTGGTTCCCTGATTATTATATGTTAAGTCCAAACTTCTCATCAAGGCAAACCAACTGTCCTGCAAATGGCCCCTACCATCCCTCTGGAGACTGTGCAAAGGAAACAGCAGCCATTCTCATTGTAAGAAGTTATGCTTTACTATTACTGAAGTAGTTATTTTCTATACACACCCTACAGCTATATGCTTTCGTGTCTTCCCCATTGCAGTTCTTTTTCTATTTTCCCTTCTTCAACAGCTAACTCTCTCATTATATTTCAAGTCACTGGAGGTGTCCTCTCCTCTATGAGGTTTTCCTTAACGATACTTTTCCAACCATCTTCCTTTCCCTGCAAACAAGCATTGCCTCACTGTTCTGTTTCAATGTCACTCTTGGACATACCTTTATTCTAACACCCACCCTACCTACTTTGCTCTGGAACACACAAGTGTCTTGATTTCTGCAAGCTGGTAAGCATCCGTCTTACTCATCCATCTTTGTGTCCCTGGGGAAGAGCACAGGGCCTGTACACAGAAGACACTAACAATGCTATTGAGCAGCTATAACCAGAAATTCCTGCTCATTTAAATTAAAATAAATACTTTATCCCTCAAGGAACTAATTACCAAGTGTCACTATGTATCTACAGGGCTAAATTTCTGCATCCCCTCTCTTCACACACTCCCTCTCTGTAATCAACAGTTCCAATCTGTATCACCTGCCAACTTTTCCACTTAATGTCAATCTCATATTTGTATTTCTACCTAAATGTCCAAAAGGCATCTTTAAAAAAAATCCATATTTTTAACAATCTTTTTCTGCTTCTTTCACCATGCTTGCTTAAATGAGATCTTCATTTGCCTATATTCTAGGCTCTATTCTGTGAGCTAGGAATACAAAATCAAGTAAGATAATTGCTGATCTCAGGGAGCTTATAGTCTGATAACAAATTACATGGAGGAAGCTAAGCACCAGATGCTACTAGGGAACGGGGCAGAGCTCCTAAATCATGGAAGGTTTCCCCAAGAAGATGGGGCTTGGATCAGTGGAAGGTATTAGTTGAGGAAGGAGATGAATGGCATCAAAGGTAGAAAGAGAAACAGTGAGTAAGGGGTACCAAGTGAAAGGGGTAGTGGCCAGAGGTAGCTCAATATGTTTACAGATCTTAAAGCAGCTGATATACATGGGATAAGAGGATGCACATGAGATGGTGCAAGATTGGGGCAGAGGTAAACTTTTTAAAAATTACTATTAGGTTCAAAAAATTATCATTATGTTCAATTAGCCAGCTTATAGTACATCATTAGTTTTTAATATAGTGTTCAACGATTCATTAGTTGCATGTAACACCCAGTACTCATCACCATACGTGCCCTCCTTAATACTCATCACCTGGTTACCCCATCACCCCAACCCCCTCCCTTCTGTAACTCTCAGTTTGGTTCCTGGAGTCCAGAGACTCTCCTGGTTTGTCTCCCTCTCTGGTTTTTTCCCATTCAGTTTTCCTTATGCTACTCCTTATGTTTCATATATGAGTGAAATCATATGATAATTTTCTATGATTGACTTATTTCACTTAGCATAATCCCCTCTAGTTCCATCCATGTTGACGCATATGGTGGGTATTCATCCTTTCTGATGACTGAGTAATATTCCATTGTATATAAGAACCACATCTTTATCCATTCATCTGTCAAAGGACATCTTGGCTCCTTCCACAGTTTGACTATCCTGGGCAAGGGCAAAGGTAATCTTGGAAGGCCCTGTGATTAAGTTTAGGTATTTGAATTTTAGGCTTACAGCAACCAGGGGGTGAAGAATTGTAATGATATTTATGTATTAGAAGGTCTCTGAAGATTCTCAGTAGGGAAACGGAGAGGCATGGAATAGGCAAAGAGAAGACAATTATATGTTAGCTACAGTTTTCCAGGCAAGATGACATTAAAAGCATGAATAAAAGAAGTGGCAATGGGTGTAGAAAGTAGAGAAAACAAGCAAAGATAGAACTTGGAGCATGTAGTCATTAGAGGGTGAGCAAGTGGGAGGTTTCCAAGGTGATTCCCAGGTTTCATACATGGACTGTGGGGTCAGGTGGTGTTGTTAAAGACAGGGAACAAAGGAGGAGGAGCAGATCCAAGGAAGAAGATAATGTCAGGTCTTAAATATGTTTGGACTAAGAGTAATATACTTATCTTGAGGAACTGAGAAATTTATAGACTTATGGAATCACTATACTGTATATCTGAAACTAATTTAACACTGTATGTTAGCTACACTGGGAGTTTTAAAAAAACATGTTTGGATTAAGACCTCTCTGGGCATTCAAGCTGAAAAAGCAGTTGGTTACTTTCTAGGTTATCTAAGTGTCCAATTAAAAATAACTCAGGGGCGCCTGGGTGGCTCAGTCCTTAAGTGGCTGCCTTCGGCCCAGGTTAGATCCCAGGGGCCTGGGATCGAGCCCCGCATCGGGCTCTCTGCTCGGCAGGAAGCCTGCTTCTCCCGCTGCTATTCCCTCTGCTTGTGTTCCCTCTCTCGTTGTGTTTCTCTCTGTCAAATAAATAAAATCTTTAAAAAAAAAAAAAAAAAAAAAAAAAAAAATAACTCATTAAGAAGCTATACTTTAGGTAAGACACCACCTCCCTCCAACACTGGAAAAGAAAGTGGGGGAGCTAAAAATGTAGACCTGATGAACACCATGATTTAAGGAAAGAGAAGAGAAAGAGGCTGGTGAGGAGGCACAAACAGAAGGGCAGAGAAAACCAGGACAAAGGAGTCGAATAGTATCCAAAAGGTCAATATAAGTAACATTTTTGAAAATGGAAGACTGTGATCAACAGTGTCAGAAACCACAGAGAAGTTCAATAACTTAAGGCTAAAACCACACTCCAGTGACATACTATCTTCAACCATTTGCTTGGTTTGTAGGCATCATTCAAATTTTGAGATTAGCTTTAATTTGATATGTGTAATGTTTTTTATGACTAGAAATTAATGTCATTACTTTTCTTTTTTTTTTTTTAAAGATTTTATTTATTTATTTGACAGAGAGAGACAGCAAGAGCAGGAACACAGGCAGGGAGAGTGAGAGAGGGAGAAGCAGGCGCCCTGTTGAGCAGGGAGCACGATTCAGAGCTGGATCCTGGGACCCTGGGATCATGACCTGAGCCGGAGGCAGATGCTTAACTGACTGAGCCACCTCGATACGCTGTCACTATCTTCCTCAGCTCACTATAATCTGGAAGACCTAGCCATCACAAATGCTTAGTATTCCCAGTGCTGGTATGAGGGAAATCACTTAATTACAAATCTCAATTCCTATGTATTATATATTTTAAAAAGCCTCTGCAGAGGCTGAGAGGGGGGGCTTACTATAGTTGAAACAATTCTAACCCTAGGATTTGTTCCCCTCTTTTTTATAATCACATTTTAGTCAGGAAATCTGCATTGTAGGCCTCAAGAGGTTGCTAGCTAGGGAAATCACTTAGACTCTCTGGACATTTTCTTCATGGGTAAATTTGCAGGGTTGGGGTCTTCTGTTTCAGACTGACTGAGTTAAATCACGGTCTGAGCGAGCTAATGCATGCTTATTTATGCATCTTCTATACCAAATTTTCACCAGGTACACATACCCTTTCTTAGAGTTGTCTTTACACTTTTGGTGGCAATTGGCCTTTCGCCAACACCGTTTACAAGCTCTACCTCCTAAATGCTTGTTTCATCTTTGCTTTACCCTTCCTCCTACTGTATGCTCAAGGCAGAGTTCCTTCTTCCTCTGTACTTCCAAAATGTATTTCACAAACCTCTATTACAGCATTTAACGTGTTTTACCCTAATTACAAGATAATATGGTCCTTGGGGCACAGAGCATAATTATATTTAAGTGAGTATCCCAAGGATATAGCCTGTGTTTGACACTAACTATTGTTTAGTAAATGCTTAAGAAGTATTCAGAGCAAAGGAGCCCATTCTATCATGGTGCCTTCAGCTGGAAGAGAAGTGGCTAGCTCAGTTCCCCCAGACTCTGTACAAAACTGAAAGTCTATAGATGTGTCATTGCGTGCGGAACGACAAGAGGTCCCATGGCTCAGGACTCCAGAAATGGCCTCCAGAGAAGCTTCGCTGTGAAGTTCTATTTAACTAAATGATGAGGTGGGATTGCCAACAATGAGATCCTAGAAGACAGCCAGTCTATCCACTTTGAAGCAATACATACTGGAGCATAACTCTTTTGGGTAGGATAGATGGGGAGACGGATGATAACCGAATACCTAAACAACTGCTGGCGGATAGACTCAAAGGCAGCAGGAAGGACACTTTATTAAGTGCCTGCCACAGCACAATTACAAACAGGGCAGAACCACGGTGCATACAGAGAGCAATGATAGCAAGCTGGCTTACCTAGGGAAGGGCTGAAAAGCATTAAGAAAAAGCCCAAAATGAGATCTACCAGGTGCACCAAAGCCAGCCTTGATATGCACATACTATTTTGAGATCACACTTTTTCTTGGTCAGTGCTACTGGGCCCTAACTGGCGGATGGATTCTTCCTTGTATCACAGTATTGTGCATTGTTGTGTCTGTATCAAGCCTCTGGTAAACATTTATGGATGATGATATATTGATCTGTTTTATAACCCCCCATATAAATGGATAATAAACTTTATCTGCAGTGCTATTTTCAAATAAACAATAGCATACCGAATTGATATGCCATGTGAGATGTAAACTGTAAAAGAGATTTAAAAAATATACAACTAACTTCTAATTCTCGATTATTTCATCAATTAGAATTTTATTTGCCAATAAACTGAAATAATCTGATTTCACTTCTCATGAATATTCTCATGTATGTCAGGTGTAATTTGGCTTTAATTGGAAATCTGATTACAAGAATCTGGTTCTTTAGATATTTGTAATTAAATGTGGTGGGCTTAGCTCCCACTATAAGATGCATTCTGGTTAATCAAAATACTAGTCAATCTTCCTTTTAGAGAGAATTTGTAATGAGGATAATAGAAGTTTCTATAAAAATCTTTAAAATATGAATTATCATTAGCACAATAAAATCAAATGGAAATAAACAGTCAAGTCATTTAATGTATCTTGAACATCTACTATATGAAAAAGACATTGTAAGAGGTAAAGGAAGGGTGAATTAGGGGCAATCGGAGGGAGAGATGAACCATGAGAGACTGTGGACTCTGAGCAACAAAATGAGGGTTTTGGAGGGGAGGAGGGTGGGAGGTTGGGCGAGCCTGGTGGTGGGTATTGAGGAGGGCACGTATTGCATAGAGCACTGGGTGTGGTGCATGAACAATGAATCTTGGAACACTGAAACAATAAAATTAAAAACAAATAGAAGGGGGGGGTGAGGGCATGAGTGAGCCGGTGATGGGTATTAAGGAGGGCACAGACAGCATGGAGCACTGGGTGTTACCTGCAAACAATGAATCATGGAACACGACATCAAAAACTAGTGATGTACTGTGTGACGACTAACGTAAGGTAAAAAAAAAATTAATATATAAAAAAATAAAACACATACACAAAGACTGTTTAAGTGCAGGGAAAATATAAAACTATCAAGAGAATACATGACCTCAATATTTAGTAGGGAAGAAAAACCTGGAGACATAAATAACAGTGATACAATGTGGAATGCGAAAAATGTGTAAGAGCTATGACAGTTTGCTAAATTAATAAAATGTAGCCAAAGTTATAGTGACTATTCAAAGTAGTGTAATTAGGAATTAGGTTACCATCACTAGTTAAGCATTTTCCCCCCAAAGCAATGCACAAGATTCTATGGGCTGAGACTTGAAAATATGAGACTTATTCTCATCCTTCAGAGACAAACTTATCTCACAGGGCCCGGTTTAATAAACGGAATTGACAGAAAGTAGTCTTGATTCTCTAAAACTCCAGAAAATGGTGGACAGATGCTCTGTTTAGAATCTAAACAAAATTTACTGAATATTACTTAAGCCACAAATTATACTAATTTTCAGAGTATAAACTCTGAAACCTTGTACCATATAGAGTAGCTTAAGGGAAAAATGAACAAAATAACACTTAACACAGGAAGCAACAAATAGGTAAAACTGGGTATGCTGACTGGCTATGAATTGAAAATATCAATAAATACAAAGGAGACTTAATCTAATTCATAAGACCAGCGTACTATACTAGCATATGGCAATAGAATGAGATTTCGTTCAGGGATCATTGCTTATCATTATCTTCCCTTTCTGTATCTCAAACCACACTTTGTGAAGGAAAGTACCACCCAGCACTAATACACGTGCTCTTTGATTCTAGGGATCCAGGGAAGTTCAGCACTAAAAATCAAATGGGGAACATTTTCTTTTTGCTATTTTCAAAAAAAAAAAAATGGTGACAATTCCACCTCTTCCTAAGAGCTACTCAGCTGCAGATAAAGACCATTTCAGACCAAGGGAATAATAATTCCCACTTCGAATCTTTTGACAGCCCTGCCAGCAGCTAAAATGACTGACAGAACTCACTTTTTGACTGCAAGGTAGGAGCTTCTCTACCAGTCTGCACTCAAGCTGTGCTACATGACAACCCAAGATCTCAAAGCAACCTGGAAAATACATTCAATAAAGCAGATGTTCTTCTATGTGATATGAAACACTCAGAAACTTCAAAATACTATGAAATTAGGATAGTTTTTCCCTGTCCTCCCAGCTCAGGATCATCTTGAAGACTTGCTATAAATACTGGTTTCTAGATTCCATCTGGTTTCTACTAAATCAGGTATTCTAAAGGTGGAGACCAGGATCTGAAATTAATCTGCTTCATATATAAAAATTTGGGAATCACACACTTAAGTTGAGGGATGTCCCATGGAAAGATAAAAAAACACAGAGAAAATAACTGGAAAATTCATAAACTGTTGGTGACTAAGAATGTAAAAAATCACGTGCCAATAGCAAGCAGTTAACATTTCTTGAGTATCTACTATGTGCACAATATTGTTCATATAGAAATGACCCCCTAATTGCAATGCACATAAACTAAATTGGAAAGGGCTCTCCAGGAGACTTATGCTTATGAAAAAGGAACGCTGTCAGACTGAAGGAACATAATAGATGGTTTCCACACATAAATATGGTTAATAACTACATCAGAGCCTTGGAGCCTATGAGGATGAAAAGAAAATCTAGCAATAATCCAGGATTTCACACAAGCTGCCTTCTGTCACAGCCAGAGCTCACCTGCCAGGCCCTATCTCTGTCACTTCAATATCTTACTTTTTATATCTATTCTGGAGTCATCAATTTCTACAAGTGGCATCTGACTATTGCCTGCTGGGATTTTGTGGTTGATTTTTTATAAAGAGTACAAGAGGAATTGTATTGTAAAACTTACAGGGTTTATAAGCTACTTTTGAAAAGTAAGAACTCCAAACTATTTCAAACTATCTAGGAATAAATTTCCCTCATGATACTCAGAGAACTAAGAAATGGAAACAAGTGAACATCTCATCACATTTCAGCAAAGCTCCATTAGGTAAATGGTTTCTGGACAATGCAACTCTGATAAGACCCTGTGCATATGAAGTTGTCCTTGAATTTAGGATCTGAAAATGAGGTTACTGATATATTCTGGTAGAACTAGTTATAAAAATCGGAGAGAACACATTCACCCTCAAGTTTCAAATAGAAACTGTATACAGATATTTCTGTTCTTCAATAAGAAATCAAGAGGAAAAAAAGCAGCAACAATATGGAAAATATAAAAGATTTTATAATAAAAAATGAGAAAAATTGTATAAGATAAGCCTGCTAGATTTTTAGTAAGGATAAATAAGGGAAAAGATAAGTGCAAGGTATAATGGGAGGTCTTTACTGTGCAGAGTTATCTTGACGTGTTATAAACTAGTGGTTAGAAAAAATAAGGCCAAATCTGGTTTGACACCTACTTTTATAAATAAAGTTTTATTAAAACACAACCTCAGTCATTCATTTATGTATTGCCTATGACTTCCTGCATAATACAGTGGCAGAGCCAGGTAGTTTTCATACAGATCATATGAACTACAAGGTCTAAAATGTTTACTCTCTATTGCTTCCTAAAATAATATTTGCTGATCCCTCCCCTATACCATTGGATACATACAAATGTTAATAAAGTAGCAGATCCTTGAGATTTCCTGGTTTTTATGTGTCACACTTTGTAATACACATGTCTTATAAAGGCATCTAGGGTGCGTATTAGCTCTTTCTTACCAGATCTAATCAGCCTATCATCAATATAGTGGTGAGAGTTATATCTTTCTGGAGGGTAACAAAGATCCTTTTGAAATTGACTATCACAGAGAGTGGGAATACTGGCACAGTTCTGAAGTCAAACAATGAAGATAAACTGCTCTTACTGCCAGTTAAAAGCAGGCTGTTGCAGGTAGGTTTTTTTCTAATTGGTATAGAGGGGAAGAGTGCATTTACCAGATGAAAAAAAGCACCTATGATTGGTGACATTTTTAAATAAAGTTTATGATAACCTATTGTGCCTCTTCTTTACTGGCCAAGTGGTCATATTCCTAATGAAGATGTTTGAGGAATTACCACCACTTGCATCATTTTTGATGAAAATTCTTGCTGGGATATAAATAGGTCAGACATAGAAAGAGATTCTTGTGATGGGTTACTTCCAGGGGATGATATCAACAAAATGGTGAAAACGAAAGCCCCAAACCTTCCTTCCACCCACAGAAACACAGACTTAACAATACATGAACTAGGTTCCTTTGTGAGTAATCCAGAAAACATGTTAAGAAGCTTCTTTACCCCAAATGAGCATAAAACCAGAGACATCAAAGCATGGTGATCTGCAAAAAATTTCCCACTACCTGGCTCCTCCCTGGGGATGGAAAGAGAAGACTAAAACATATACCCAATATTTTGACCCATGTGGGGACCAAGAGGGGGCTGCTCAAGGGACTGGCTTCTGTAGTGGCCGGAACCTAAGCACTGTCAGGAAACAAGGCCAAGTTGGGGGCGACTAAAAATAAAGTTTATGGTTTGGACTAGCACTCATTCACTAGCCATAGTCTCTCCCCAGCCCCTTGCTCAGGGGGCAATGAAAGGAAGAAAATCTCAGCTTTTCCTTGAGGAAGGAAGAAGTTGGAACATGAGTCCAACATTCTGCCTTTTCAGGGGGCTTGCCTAGGGACTGCTTTCTGTCATGACCGTCTTATGGGGTATAAGGGTACTCCATATGCCCTAGATGCCTGGGGGCCACAGAGAACAAAAGAAAGCTGGGCAAGTTGGTCCTGCTCAAGTGGTCCTAAACTGACAAACTTGAAAACAAGGAACAGTCTAGAAAGGTGATTGACAAGACAATTCTATTTGCAACAACATCAGAAATAATAAAATAGTAGTAAACTTAGTGAAGGAGATGGGAGACTTGTACACTGAAAACTACAAAATGTTGCTGGAAGATATTAAAGGAGACACAAATAAATGGAAATACATCCTGTGTCTATAGTTTGCAAGATGTAATACTGTTAAAAATGTCCATAGTACTCAAACTGATCTATAGGTTCAGTATAAGGTCTATTAAATCCCAAGGCATTTTTGCAGAAATAGAAAAAAAGGATCCTAAAATCCAAATAGAAACACAAATGACCATGAATAGCCAAAACAATCTTGTGAGAGAAAAAAAAAAGCTGAAAGCTTTTCCTACTCTTGACTGAAAAACATATGATAAAGTTACCATAATCAGAACAGTTATGGTACTGGTCTAAAATGGACACATAAACCAATGCGAAAAAAATAGAGATCCCAGAAACAAACCCACTCATATATCAAAAAATGCTCTTTGACACAGGACAGCACAATGGGGAAAGAATAGTTTCTTCAATAAATGGTGCTGGAAAAATTGAGTATCTACATGCAAAAGAAAAAAATTAGGGCCTAATCTTAGAACATACAAAAATCAGTGTAGATTAAAGAGTTAGCGTAAGACCTGAAACTATAAAACTCCTACAAGAAAACATAGAAGAAAAGCTTCAGAACATTGGTTTGGCAAGATTTCCTAGATGAGACACCAAAAGCACAGGTAATGGAAGTAAAAATAGAAAAGTGGGACTACATCAAACTAAAAAGCTTTTGCACAGCAAAGGAAATAACAGAGTAAACAGCAACCCATGGGATAGGAGAAAATATCTGATAATGGATTAATATCTGAAATATATTTTAAAAACCTCCCAACTCAATAGCAAAATAACAAATTTCTTGATTTAAAAATGGGCAAAGGACTTGAGTAGATGTTACCTTAAAGAAAACAAACAGAAATCCAATAGGTATATGAAAAGATATCTCTAATTATCAGGGAATGCAATAAAAACTACAAAGAGATACTATCTCAATGAGACATTATCAAAAAAACAGAAAATAACATATGTTAACAAGGATGTGGAGAAGTCAGAACTCTAGAGTACTGTTGGTAAGAATTTAAAATGGTAGAGCCATGATGGAAAATAGTCTGGAAATTCCTCAAAAGAATTCAGAACAGAAGTACCCAATGATCCAGCAATTACATTTGCTGGCATTTATCCAAATGAAATGAAATCAAGATCTTGAAGAGATATTTGCACTCTCATATTAACTGCAGCATTGTTCACAATAGCAAAAAGATGGAAACAACCTACTAAATGTCCATCAAAGAATAAACAGATAAAGAAAATATATATACATGTGTGGGTTATTCTGTCTCATAAAAGAAATCCTGTCATAAAGCACAACATGGAGAATCCATGAGGATATTATACTAAGTGATGTCAGTCAGAGGACGACAGACAATGCATAATTGTACTTATATGAAGTATCTAAGTTTATCACACTCATAGGAGTAGAAAGTAGAATGGTGGTTGCCAGGGACTGGAGCGAGAGGGAAACAGGGTTGCTGTTCAATGGATATAGTCTTAATCAAGAAAACGAAAAAGTTCTGGAGATCTGCTTTACAACAATGTGCTTACAGTTAGCAATGCCATACTGTGCACCTAAAGTTTTGTGGAGAACAGAATGTTCTCCACATGTGAATGAGAACAGAATGTTCTCCACATGTGAATGTTACATGGTTTTTACCATCATTTTTTTTAAGTGGATCCCATAGTTCCCAGTTCTGCTGAACACCATCAATGGCTGTGTATGGGGAGCTACATGGTGTGATATGAGGAGGAAATCAAGGACTGCAATAAAGAGTATTTTTACTTTTACTCCATACAATAAGGTTTTCTTAAATTCTTAAAAAGACAAGCATCTTTTCGTGTATTATTTAGCATGATCTCAGTTGAAAAGAAAGAGAAAGAGAGAGAGATGTATTACTTCCAGAGAATTTTATTTGCCCTTTGTAGCATAGTAGCCTTACTCCTTGGGTGAGTGAGACAATATGGACATTCACCTCATTGGTGAGTGTATTTTGGATGCATGCAGGAATTGAGGAACTGACAATTAGGTGCTTTTGCAGACTCACTGGGTCCACTGTGTAATGAATTTAAGCCATAATTTTTCTTATCTCACTTCCGTAAGTGTCTTCTCTGTGGGTAGGCCACAGAAATATTTTAGTTTTCCAAGGTTTATCTCAGTTCAGAATTGACACCAGCCTGGAAAAGTCTATTTCCCTCTTCCTTGGAAATAGGCAGTATGATGAATAATTGCAGCTTCCTTTAGCGGAAGGTTGGAAAGAATATTACTAGATATACCTATGGCAACAAAATCAGGCCTCTGCTTTGTGTACAACATTCCAGGTCTACAAATCGGCTCAGGTCTTAGAACTGGATGACAGGCTATGATTCCCTCTTGCAGAGCAAAATTGTTCTCTTTCCATCAGACGCTAATTTTTTGTTTATACAAATGATGCAGGATCACATCTGTTAATTTTCTAAGGTTAAACCAATTGTAATTCCTGGAATAAGCTCATCTCAGTCATATATTATTAGACTTCTCATATCTTGCTAGTATCTTTAAGGGCTATTTTGATCATGTTCACAAGTGAAACTGATACGTCATTTTCATTCACAAAGTGTTCTTGTCAGGTTTGGTACCAAGGTAATGCCAGCTTCGTTATGTGAGGAGAGTAGTTTCCTCTTTTTCTCTATGAGAGATTCCATAGATCATTTTTTTCTTAAATATCTTGACAGAATTCTCTGTGGAATTCACCTCTGGTTTAACTTTTCTGTGCACAAATATGTTTGGATAATTCAATTTTTCTGATGGCTATAGGTCTATGAATTTTTCCAGTTTTTGAATTAGTATCAGGGACGTTAATTTTTCTAAGAATTTGGCCCATTGTAGTTGAGTCTGAAATTTACTTGAATGACATTTTTCATAACATGTTACTACCTTTTCATATGTGCAACACCTGTTACATCTAAATATTCACGTTCTAATATTAAAATATTCTCATATTTAGTCATGTCTTTCTTCTCTGTTTTAATCAATTTTACCAGAGATTTGTCACTATTAGATGTCATTTATGAGAAACTTTTGACTTTTTTTTTACTTTTTTCTATAAACTTTTATTTTATTTTTTCAGTGTTCCAAGATTCATTGTTCATGCACCACACCCAGTACTCCATGCAATAAGTGCCCTCCTCAATATCTTTTCTTGTTTTTATTACTTCTTTTCTTCTACTTTCTCTATATTTATTTTGGATGTCTGGACAGTTATTGAGAAAGATATAAATATCTCTATTTTTAATTACTTTTATTGCTAACATTTACAAATTAGTATAATACAGATGGTACCCAGAAGAGCACTGCTAAAAGGAAAAAATACTGCCAAGCAATCTAAAATAAGTGGTTCTCTTTTTGTGATTGCTTCAAGTCAGCAAGGGAATGCAAGCTGCAGAATGGCAGACCTTTGTTATAGAGACACCTTTAATTACACTGTTGCTTGAGACACCTTGAAAAGCACACTTGCAAAATTATAGACCTGCAAGTTATAGAGCTTATAACTATAGAATTGACTTAAAAACCTTAGAATCTAGGTCTGCTAGCTTCTTTTTGTTGATTTTTTTTTTTAAGTTCTACCACTGATAGTGCAAATGTAGCCTAGTTAGAACAGGTTGCTCTCAAGAGGCAGAGTTTAGGGCAGATAAGACTGTAGCCTCATGTTTCCCCAAGCAGTTCCTCCAAAGAATTTTCAGCTAGACAATGAAAGCAAGCTTAGAGGCAAAATTCAGATTAAGATGTGGAGCTTCTAGTCCTTTCAAGGTTAAGTTAAAAAAAAAAAAAAAAGCTAGAAAATGAAAGACCAGCGTATTTAAGTATAAAAAATATCTTTTGATGAGATTTTTTTACTTATGATTGCTTGCCAAGAAAATTGACTAAAAGCCTACTAAATTTAAGAAACTGTATTTTCAAAGGAACAAGCCACCTATAGAAGCTTGTCATTTTCCTAACCTTAAAGCAAAACTCTACCTCAAACTGTGATCATGATGTGGACTAAACTATCGAGCTTCTAAAACAAAACAAAAATTTCCAACGTTTTCATTATGAAGGAGAAGGACAAGGGAAGTCTCACAAAGGACAAAACCAAGCTATAGTGACAATATCCAGAGAGTATTATAATGAGCTACCACTTGGGTTAAACAAGGAACTTAATTCAGTGACAAAACAGATTTTTCACAATTCTTGCCCAATGGGATTTAATGGTTGTGATAGTTCAGTGACTGCTTTGAATTTCCCATGCTTTCTTCCAGAAAAGAATTTTAAATCTGTTTATGCTATTCTTAATTCACCATTTTATACTGGTGTAGGGGAGAGAAAAAGGCGTTTCCTATATGTTTCCATACCCGAAGCATGATGAGCCACATCAAGAATAGTCTCCCTTAGGATATTCCTTCCATCCACAAGGGAGATAATTCTAAAGTTGCATCCAGTTCAAAGTCCATGTCTGGGTAAGTATAATGTTTTGTCATCTCCATCAGGTCTTGATGTGGTTCCTCATGTTGTAGTTTGTTGAGTAGGAAGAGATTTGAACTTTTTTGCAAGAGTCAAGTGGTGAACTATGGCAAAGACTGAAAGTTTCCCTTCACATACCCATTCTACCATTCTTCTATAGAACTTGAGTGAGGCATATGCTGCACAGCTATAAAGATAATTTCTAGTCTCCCTTGCATTAATTGTGCCTGTGCTCTGGCAAATGGATTTTAAGTCAAGGTAATCATAACTTCTTTTTAAAAAAGCATCATAGGGAGGGTATGTACTATGGTAAATGCTGTGAAATGTATAAGCATGATGATTCACAGACATGTACCCTGGGGCAAATAATACATTATATGTTAATTAAAAAAAAAAATCATGTCTGCCTCTTGCCCTTTTCCATTACCTTTTCCCTCTGGTTGGCTGAAAGTAAATGGCTTAGCTGAAGCTAAAGAGAAGTTATCCAAGATTGGTGGATACGTAATGAGGATCCTAAATGAAGGGTCTTGGTTTTTGATACAGTGAAACCATATATGATAAACCCTAGACCATTTATTTCTGGATTACTATGTAGGAGATAAACTTTTATCTTGGTCTTCATTACAAGAAGTACATCTACCCATAACTAGTATAATACTAATGGAAGTAATTATGATGTCTGTGTATATGTGGCTAAAAAGTTTTCCATTCAAGGGGCGCCTGGGTGGCTCAGTGGGTTAAAGCCTCTACCTCTGGCTTGGGTCATGATCTCAGGGTCCTGGGATGGAGCCCCGCATCGGGTTCTCCACTCAGTGGGAGGCTGGTTCCCCCTCTCTCTCTGCCTGCCTCTCTGCCTACTTGTGATCTCTCTCTGTCAGATAAATAAATAACATCTTAAAAAAAAAAGATTTAAAAAAGAGTTCCCTTGCACACATTCTTTCTTGCACACATTCAGAATCTTTTTATATAAACTTACAATGGCATTTGAAGTTATTGAATATGAGCCCTGCTCCTTTTGTGTGAAACAGATACAATGTCAAAAAACAAGAACACAACAACAAAAAAAAATCCATACAAAACAAACCTGAAAAACCAAGGTTATTCCTTGGAGAAACTGATTTGCCCACTGCATTTCTGCATTTCTTTCCCAGGTATTAACAACTCCCCAATACTATCTGACACTATGTTTCTGTGGTTATTGTAGTTATTGTTTTCCGCCTTATTTCCCTGAATTTAGTAAAATGTCTGTGCTCTTTATGCTACTAAATATGATAAATCACATTATACTCCAGTTATCTGGAAATGAAACCACTTGACTTTAAGATAATAAATTCCCCAGCAAATCCCTTCCCTCATCTACCACTAAACTTTTTGCTTTCCTCAGTCTATGACTAGTTGGAAATAATATTTCTCTGGTATTGAGACTGCAGAGGATACAGAAATTCAAATTGCATGATGGTTGATAAAAAGGAATTTTACCAGGAAAGTGAGAAAGTGTCTTTATATACTGAACTTTAGATAGCTATAGAAAGACAATCTGGGTATTTAGCTAGAAAATGAATACTTAGATTACTATACTAGACCAGCAGAAGAGAATTCATTTTTTCTTCTTGGATTTTATATAACATGTAGAATTTTTAAAACCCTTGACCTCTAAAGAGCTTCCAAATGCATCTTAATACCTGATGATTTCGTTTGGCTTATTTTCTACTTCCAAGAACATTTGTTCTCCTTAGGTAGATGAAAAACTGAGTTACAAGACATATACAAGGTCTTATTTTGGGCCAAAAACTTGAACTAAGTTTTTGAACTCTTTCTCTAACCAGTTTGATTTTCACTTCCTTGTATATGGCACAAAATTTTCAGTACTGTATATGAAGAACTACTTTACATAACTCTCTGGTTTGCTTATTTTTCTTACCTTGTTTTTCATTGGCTGGGTTTTCCTTTTCTCTTTTGATTCCATCTAACCTTTTGGCATCCCTTTTCTTGCCCTTAGGTTGAAGCTTATCCCACTTAAGGTGCATGCATGTGCTGAGTTCAAATCACTGAAGCTCACTGAGCAAGTCAACATGCAGTGCTACAAAAGATGGAAGATATAAAGAGATTATTCCTGCTGCTGGTGAGCTCAGATATGTCCTCTACATGTGTGTTCTTTATAGATGTTACCTACTAATTTCAAGGGCTATTTGTGGGTGATAAGTGTGTGATAAATTAAATGTGATAAACATAAGGTACTCAAGTCTATTCAAATCAAATGAAAACTCACTTTATAGCCAATCATCTTTGATGAATGGTGTCTTTGCTGTCGTACTTTTCCAGCATTTGGCTACTCTTAACAAAAAGCATGGTAAGAGGTTTCTTTATTCTTTGCCCAAATTAAACCTTCCTTCTCCATACTTTCAAAGAAAACAGAGTTAAATTTTTTCTAGCTCTTTTTCATCAATGCTTGAGGAAGGAAGTATGTTCTCATAAGCACCAATTAAATCAGAAAGAGAAGAGTTTTCCAATGGCTCAGTGGATCAATCAATCAATGCTGTACACCTTTATGATATGTTAAAATATTTACAACTATTATTATAGAAATGTTCAAACAAATCAGTATGATGAGGGCTCTCTGAAACCAAAGTTTTGCTTTATTCATTCTCTATCCTTGCCTCTCCCACAACCATTCACCCACTATTTATAACATCTATTTCTATGTTCCTTTGCTCTATTTGTAAATAATTACTAATTATATAATTTTTTGCCACTAATTAAATGAAACTTATCACTTCCCCTTTTGTGAATCTAGCCTGCTTCCATTTAAGTTGCTATCTCCCTGTCTTTTAAATCACTTGAGGGTAGAAAACTTTTCAATGTTCTATATTCATTTGTAATAATGTATCTGTACATAGGACATTAATAGATGTAATACATATATATAATACATACATAATACATGTATAATACATGTAATACATTTGCTTCTATTTCCCCTCTCCCACTTCCCCTTTTTTTTTTTTTGGTAGGATGCTGATTTTATGAAATTCTTTTTCATCCTTGTTTGTTGATGTCTTTTTTCCCTTTTTTATGCTAACACTTTATTAATTGTTCAGAGCTCAAGGTAAATATATGTGAACATCCAGTATGATAGAAATACACAAGATTCAAGTCCTTTTGTTTCCTCCTCTTACAGAGATAACTGATAGATAGGTCCTCTAATTCCTTACTTTCCTTACCCATTAGAACTCATATACCCTTAGTTCCAGCTCCCTTTGGGACTTTCTTTTTTGAGGTGGGGTGGACTTCCAAATTATTCTTCTCATCTCTGATATATCCCCTACTCTAGTCCATCATCCAAAGCATTAAAAGTGACTTCTGGGGTGCCCAGGTGGCTCAGTTGGTTAAGCCATCCAACTCGTGGTTCGGGCTCAAGTCATGGTCTCAGGGTCATGGGACTGAGTTGCCTGGTGGGCTCTGCATTAAGCAGGGAATCTGCTTGAGAGTCTCTCTTTCTCCCTCTGCCCTTCCCCACCCCCTCAGTCTCTCTCTAAAACAAAATAAATACTTTTTTTTTTAAAGTGATTTCTAATGAAGAATGGAATAATCAAAGAGGGCTCCATAGAAGACAGAAGACTGCCAGATCTTATGAGACACTAGGAGGTCACCTATAGGCTTGGCAAATAGTCAATCAGAAATGGTCACTGTAGTGATTTTTTTTCTGCCCCAAATTTTTAAGTGACAACAAATGATGTGTATTACTATTTAGAATAGTAATTTTAGACTCTTTAGAATGCTAAGAATATCCCATAAAATTTTCAGAAACACTTAAAAAAAATAACCATTTTCTATGAAGAAAGCTAGTTTGATAGCCACGGTCTTAATGCTAGCAGCTTCCAGCAAGATTGTTTAAACCACAACCTACACTTAAAAAATAAAAAAAAAAAACTAAAACTAAAAAATAATAAAAATTAAAAAGAAAAAAATTTTTAAAGGTTTTATTTATTATTTTTCAGAGACTGAGGAGAGAGCAAGCACACTCAGGGAGAGCAGCAGGCACAGGGAGAAGCAGGCTCCCCAGTGAGCAAGGAGCCCAATGCAGGACTTGATCCCAGGACCGTAGGATCGTGATCTGCACTGAAGGCAGACGCTTGACTGACTGAGCCACCAAGGCACTCCAAAATTTTTAATTTTTAAAAAGTGGTTTCTAAACACAGATTTGATCAAGTTACTACTACCCTACTCAAACCCAGGCTTACATTATTCAAAGTCCCTCATGATGTGAGTGCAGTCTAACTTATCAGCCTCCTCCCTGGCCACTATCATCTGTTAGGCTTGCACTGTGTAGCTTCTCCACTTGTAGGGCACTTCTCTTCAACACAATCTATTTAGGAGTCTATTGAACTAATGAGGAACCAATAGGACCATATTATGATTCAAAAGTTAATAAATTGACTCTCTCTTCCTCTTATCTAAAACACGAGGAATGTGCTGAATTGTAGGACATCTCCAATAGTATAAACCTGACTGTGACAGAATTTTCTGGATCAACTATTTAAAATGCCATAAATATACATAAAAATAATTGCTTCCTTCTTGAAAATTGTGTTCAATGATGTTTTGTTTTTTAATTCCATTTTCAAATTCAAAGAAAATAACCTGTGTTAGATGCTGTTATTCAAGAAACCACACATGCACACACACCTTATCAATGCTTTGTTTCCCCAATTACTTCCAAAGTTAATCAACTGTAACACGTTAGATTAGATAATTAACTTGCAAATACCTCATTTGGCATAAATGCTGTAAGTATATTATTATTCAGAGTTATTTTTCTTTCTCTATTTCTCTAGTGTTTGGCTTCACTTGTAGCTTTAAAAATACCAGGTTTTGCGGGGCACCCTGCGGGGGGAGCAGTCAGTATAGTACAGCGGAGGGAGTAGTCAGTATGAGATTGCTCATCGTGGAGTTTGCTTGAGACTTTCTCTCCTTCTCCTTCTCTTCCCCTTTTCCCCTCAAGTAAGTAAATAAATTTATCTTTCTTTAAAAAAATCAAGGTTTTTGGATATATATAATATTGCATTATTCACTTTTCACTTTTGTTTCTCCAATGCCTATTCTAGTATCACACAGAAAAAGGTGCTCAAATGACATTTCTGGAAGGCAAGTGAAACCACTGTAATGCAGAGACATAAACCAACATATCAACTTTAAATCAAATGATTGTTTACTGTGCTTAATAAGAAAGATAGAAAGAACAATGTTGCCAACCAGATGCCAAATCCATGGTGTCTAGAGAAAAATAAACTTACACATGTGTAAAGTAAAGATAGCTAGTGCCCATGTAAATGACAAAATTACTTATATATGAACAATAATAATGGTAATAAAAATGATAATGATTAATATATATCAAGCACTTACAATATGCTAGGATCTGTGCTAAACTCTTCCAAACATTCTATTTTTGAACCTTTACCAAAATTCTAAAAGGCATGAACTGCTACTTTACATTTTACAGAATGAGAAGGATCCAAGAAGTTTTATATACACTTAGTTTTACCCAACTAGTAAGGAATAGAACTAGAACAGCTTTTTCTGAGTTTATAACTTCATAATGCTCTAAAATGGACAGTTTACTCTCTCTGGGTCATCACTACGATGGTAGAATTAGATGATGAATAGAATCCAATATATTCACTACAAAAGAGATTTTTTTTAAAAAAAATTGTATGTTAGAGCACATTTAAAACAAAATTCTGTAATTGAGCTCATAGGAAGAAGGAGATTTCCCCAGAAACTAGAGTTTACCTTTGGATAGAACTGGCACTCAGCCAAGCATATTTCCACAGTGTTTTGAAGCCTTGATGTATTGAGCTATATACAGCATAAACATTGATAAATCTAGTGTGGCATACGCTGGAGATTTTAAGATTTAAAATTCCATCCTAGATAATTTAACAGGATAAAAAAAACACTATTCCTTAATATTGCAGAAGTTACCATGGTATATTTCAAGTCACAGTTTCAAAACAGCATCAGCATACATGATCATATTACTAATTGAGTCCATGGCAAATACGGAAACAGGTGCCTACATAAAGATCCACTCTGATAAGTGAAATTTATTTTGAATAAGCAGTAAACAATATATCTTAAGTTGTCATTACTGAGGTGTTCAAATGAAAGGAGATTCATGAATGATTATGCAAATTTCAAAAACACATTCAAAAGGCATTTTAAAAGCAGTGTGCAAAACATGAAAAGATTCTATTTCTTGTTTTCTTCACTGAGTTAATCTACTTGTATTTCAGAAATCTAATATTTAAAGAGGAAGAAACTGACAATTTAGTTGTCACCAGCACAGACATAACTATGAGAAATTCCTATAAATATTTTTAGTCAATTAGGGTTGGCCAGGAAGTTTGAAAATTCATGATACAACCAGAACAATTCAGAGGGAGGAAGACAAAGAAGAATTTTCAAACCATGAAACAGCATATAAATTAAAGGGATAAAACAAAGGGAGATTCATTTATTCATTAATCATTCATTCAATAGGTTTTTATGAAGAATTTACTGTGCAAGATACAGCAATGGACAGTGGCCTCTGTTCTCATGAGACTTTCTAGTGAGAGGTACAGAAATGATAGGACTAATAGTCCAATTCACTAACTACAGTTATGATAAATGCTCAAAGGGACATGAGACTGAACTGTAAGTGTAACAAGAGAGCTTGAATTAGTGAGGGACAGAAGGAAAGGGGGGCAGACAGGCATACTAAAGATAAATTCATTAATGGAGCAGTATTTGGGGCTAACTGGGTCAATCAACTAGCAAAGGAGACAAAGTCAGATAATTTTGCACATTGCAATTCAGCGATGTGAATTTATCCATCAGAATTTTTCATCGTATAGTAAGGTAGTCATCACAGATTTGAGTGTGATTCATGTTAGGGTGATGTTCAAGAAAGATGCCTTACTTGGAAGCAAAACTACGTTATAGTCAAGTTTACCCTAGAATCACACAGCCATGATTTGACCCCCTGCTCCACTCTTCCTTCTACTCCATGGGCAAACTTCTTCAGCTTTTTGAATAATAAATAGCTATAAAATTGGGATAATAAGATTCCCTTCATTACAGTCGTGATATGAGGTTTGCCTGAGATAATAAACATCCACTATATCCTTGGCACAAAGTAATTATTCAATATATCTTAGCTGTTACTATTAGCAGGAAAAAGATCGAAAATAAATGTCAAAGAAGATTCTGAATGCCCCGCATTAGGGTGTAGATGCTATTCCACAAGTAACAGGAAGTCACTGAAGTTTTCTGAAAAATTACTTAAGCACAAAAAATAAATTATTAGTGAAAACAATAGCTTACAGAGTATTTCTAAATGCATTATTTAATTTCATCCTCATTAATCTTGAAGTGATGCTATTTTGATTGGCATTTTACACATAAAGAAACTAAAACTTAGAGCACTTAAGATGACTTGCCCAAATAACTATGATTTAGATTTAGGACTTCAAATCAAAGCCAGTATAATTTTTGCCAGGATACAGCTGGCAGATGATTTTGAAAGACACTGTAAAAAGTATTACAT
>CM053610.1:56859582-56874715 GCA_028646535.1 Procyon lotor
AGGGGCGCCGGGGTGGCTCAGTCGTTAAGCGTCTGCCTTCGGCCCAGGTCATGATCCCAGGTTCCTGGGATCGAGCCCCGCATCAGGCTCCCTGCTCATCAGGAAGCCTGCTTCTCCCGCTACCATCCCCTCTGCTTGTGTTCCCTCTCTCGCTGTGTTTCTCTCTGTCAAATAAATAAAATCTTTAAAAAAAAAAAAAGTATTACATAGAAAAATGAAGGGACATGGCTATTTTGGTTATTCTGAACTTGAAGTGGAGAATTTTTATTTTTTAATTTTTACAATGTTGATGAGAGGAACAAGATATCTGGTGAAGGTTTAAGAAGCTGGAAACTTTGACGTTGGTTCCACCTCTGCCATTTTACTATGGGACAAGTCACAGAGAAATTATTTAACTTCTGCTACTGTAGGGTCCCTTCTTTGAGAAAAGGAAAATAGTACCCCATTTACTGAGCTTTCCCAATGGATCAAAAGAGATACTCTCCTCCCACCAAAAGCCACAACAGACAAAACAGAAAACTCAGATGTATATTGTCATGTTAAAAACAAAAGTCTCCATTTCTGCCTTGAATTTAAAGTCTCAGAGGAATAGTCAAGTCAGAGTGACTAAGGTGAAAAGTGAATCTATCAGATTTTTTTATTATTAAAATAAAATCAAATATACAAAAAACTAGAAAACTTTTCAATGGCATTTTGCACATATTAATCATTATTAGACGACTCTGGTTGTTTCCCATTTACTAACACTGCTCCCCTGAAATCTTTGGGTAATCTCTCTCTTCCAGTTTGAACTGTGAACGTGGAGACCCATCATGTTTTGCTGTGTATGTCATATGTACTGAGGGACATTTTCCCAAGTCTACTTCTCTATCCAGATAGAGATGAATTATTTCCTTTATGACTTCACTTTCTGTGTTCTATCCTGTTTCCAAACATATAATCTCCTTTTTTTTAGAGAAGGAAGAGTAAAAGAAAAGAGTCCTGATGGATTCTTCTCAGATTCCTTTATTGTTCTCAAGACCCCTTGAGGTACTTTTATTGTTTTTTTTTTTTTTAAAGATTTATTTATTTTATCTTAGAAGGGGCAAGAGGGGGAGAATTTTTCAAGTAGACTTGTCACCGAGTAAGGAGCCCAATGCTGCATGAGATCATGACCTGAGCCAAAACCAAGAGGGCACTTAGCTGACTGAGACATCCAGGTGCCCCTCAGTCCCACCTTGAGGTAGTTTTTTGGGGAGGTGAAGGGGTTGGAACTTCCTATTCGTGCCCTTTTTTCCTTTTCTGACCTATGGTTTCTTCCTCTTTTAATTATGAATTTTATAATTAGAACTGAATTTTAGGGGTGCCTGGGTGGCTCAGTTAAGCGGCTGGCTGCCTTTGACTCAGTTCATGATCCTGGGTGGGGTGGGGGGGTGGAATGAAGTCCTGCACTGGACTCCTTGCTCAGGGGGAGCCTGCTTCTCCTTCTGCCTGCCACTCCCCCTACTTGTGCTTTCTCTCTCTTTTTCTGACAAATAAATAAACAAAATCTTAAAAAAAGAACTGAATTTTATACCTAATTATATTTGATAGAAATTTTAGAGATTTCTGAAAATGTCCTTAGATATAATGCCATGCATACTAGAAATTTCCATAGTGTAACTCTTTTTTTTTTTTTTTTGGAGAGTTTAATATGAAAACATATTGTAAGCCTGCATAAAAGTACTGCTTGAAGGGACACCTGGGTGGCTCAGATGGTTAAGCATCTGCCTTCAGCTCAGGTCATTATCTCCAGATCCTGGGATGGAGCCCCACATAGGGCTCCCAGCTCAGCAGGGAGTCTGCTTCCCCCACTCCCTCTGCCTCTCTCCCTGCTTGTGCTCTCTGTCTCTCTCTTAATACATAATTTTTTTTAAAGTACTGCTTAAAAAAAAATGGGACTCTGACCTACAGAACTTTTGTAAAAGCTAATATCTGAAATAATTTAACTGCTTGAAAGAATAATTTGCATTAAGAATCCCTCCTTTTGCCTAGATTAGATAATCTGATATTTTCTTACACATGATTGTAAGAAACCAACATGGAAAATCTTTACATGACAAGAGAATATGCAGAGTGGTGAGGTAACAGATTGAAATATATTAGAGCTTGGTTTTGTTCGAGTGTTAGAGCAATTTTGATTTATATACTTTAGAGACGATTTGGGCCACAGGATAATATCTATATTACAGAAAAGTAGTCAGCATATAAAATAATTTTACTATTCTGCAAAGGTAGTTTTGATTTATAACAATTAATGTTTTTTGCCACCGCAGAAATAACAATGCTTAGAAACTTAAACAACTAGATTGAGAATTTGCATTTGGGACTACAGTGTCCAATATTTTATTTTACATGGGAGAATTGGGAGTCCAGAAGAGAGGTGAAATTCTTCACTAAGGTCATACTACTAGTTAGACCCTCCAACTAGGACCCTGATATACTCATTCTGGTGCAGTATTCCTATGTTAAATTTTATTTTTAATTCTGTGTACCCCATGTTTTGTTCACCTCAAAAGAGAAAGACCCTGTCTGAGATTGAGTTGTCAGGCATAGGTACGAACAAAGCAAGAACCTAACCTACTTCCCAACACGAGTCAATCTCAAGAAAATTGATATATGCTGACAAACAATACTATTAAGGAAGAGGTGTTTTGCGGATCAAAGAAATGACCTTCACACAGGTAGAAATAGAAGCTGTGTTGAATGCTCTGTGTGATGGAGGGGCAAATGAATTATATATAAAGATAGTTCAAATTGATTGTGGCAGCACGAGACTAGTCAAGGACATCCACTGGTAACCTTAAGAAAATATTTCTCCATCCTTTCTCAAGAACATATTCCAAATCCTTGGCTTGGAAGAAAAAAGGTATCTGGATAGAGAACTCCTAACCCATCACACTTTGTCAGAGAGCAATTCCATTGCTACTAAAAACACACCCAAATTTAAAAACTTAAAAACCAGGTAAATCTGCTAAATCGGGTTCACGTGACATTACTGTGAATTACAGGGAGTACAGAGGATGAATGCAAGGCTAGATTAGAGTGTGGAAATCTGAAAAATGAATGATTCTTCATATTCACCACCTAAGCAAAAGGGAGAGAAAACACTGCCAAACTGAGGAAGGCTTACCAGCAGAATGTAGGAGAGAAAAACACTGGGTCTCATGGCCAGGTTTTATCTCAGGGACTGAAGGGCACCAGGCAGTCACTGTGAATAAAGAGTGAGATGCTATTTTAGAACTCGCTCTCAGGAAAGAACACAGGCTGTGATGTTGAAGACTGTCTTCACAAACAAACAAACAAATCATAGAATGTGTTAAGTTATACTGATGTGGAAAATCTTAGAATCAACTTCAAAGATGACCTAGAATATAGGCCCTCAAAGCCTTTATTTTCCTCACCATAGACAGACTTCTCCTCATCCTAAAGAAAATGAAAAGCAACCACCATAATGTTTAGGAACTAGTGAGGTGTGATCAAAAGTCACTCGGCTGCCTCACTGTCCTCCCATAAATGTTCTCACTGAAATGAAATTTCTTAGAGAAGTTTTTCATTCCCCTTATCCAATGGTCATCCATAACCTCTGAAATTATGATATCATCATAAGTAAAGTTACTTGGTAAATAGTGGAGGGAGAAGAAACAGGTGAAGAATAAGGACCACCTGTGATGACAGATGAGCAAAGAAATCACCAAGGCAACTGAGGGAAGGCACATTTGGAAGTCCTAAAAGAAGCCAAGAATGCAAGGACTTCACTTTTCCCCAAGGAAGTGCACAGACAGTTTCTATCTAACACCAAATGTTCAGTGGCGTTTTCACTGTTTGGGAAATGGAAGTAACTCCACTCTGGTAAAATCACCTTTCTGATCATAGCGTCTCTATGAACAAATGAGACTGGAGGAGCTCCATTTTAAAATTAATTTAAGAAGCTAGCAATCCAGAAATCATCACGTAGATAAAGGGAGATGAGTTTTATGAGATTGAGATATTAGCTGATTTGGTGCAATACTAAGTTCTTTTGCATAAAAGAAGAGCAGGCTATCCTTTAAGGACTATTTAAGGCACCCAACGGCCATGTGTGGGAGGCTAACAGTATTTAGGTTAGATTATTCATTCTATGAAAATTTATTCAGAAGTTTGACTCTAACCTTAGGAAATGGTTTTGCATGACTGGCATATGCTGAGACTCTTCAATGATTGTTTTTATTCAGTCAAGAGGGCCCAAATGTGGAAAAGAAGATAAACAGTAACTGCCCTCTCTATATAAAGTACTCATAATATTTATGCCATTAATCATTGTTTTGTAATCATTCACCAATAATAATAGCCTCTTTGTCACACAATGAAATAATCTCTTACTTCCTTCAATTAAACATGTTCAAATATTCAGAATTTTGATAAATTCTGTTGTTGCTGATGTTGTTATTATTATTATAATTATTATTTGTAGGAGCACCAGATTAATGTTGGGCACCTAACTAGAGAATTCAGGTAGACTTGGTCTTGTAGAACATTTACAAGTGAAATTTTCAATGTTACATTTGCAAATGATCAAGTATCTTTGTGGGAGAGGGAACCCAGATGACAACTTTTGTCTTAAGGCCAATGGGCCAGGTTACATTGAGAGAAAGAGCACAGAGTCCATTCTCTTGTGACATGGATTTAGACAGAATGAGCTGAAAAAAAATAAGTAAAAACCAAAGAAAACTACTTTACTTTGAGTTCTATGAAATAATTGTTTGGTTTCAGAAAGAAAGGTCAATGAATTATATCTTTTTCCCTCTCAAAAAGGGGGAAAGAGTGCCAAGCCAACTGAAAGACACAGGAGTCAGAGATTAAAGAAAAAAATTAAAAAAAAAATAAACCTTCGTTATGAACTAGACCTGGAATGAAAGATAACCTATCTAGCTGTAGCCAAAAGGCCTTACTAAGGCTTTCTCCATAAATTAGGCAGACTGACCCAATCAGGTCTTGGATCCGTGGGATCGCAGCATATCTTTTCAGGGTCAGTCCACTTATTCATCTCAGAAATCAGAATTCAGCCTCAGGGATAATGTCAGTGGCTGAGCCATACAATCCCACTTGCCTCTTCCAAACTCACTCCTCAGATCATTTACTTCTGTTCCCCAAAGGAGAGGAAATGTGTTGGGAGCAGGGAGAGTGGAGCTGGGAGTACTATGCTTTCCTTACCAAGGAAAAGTGATGAGTCGGGAATACATGAGTTTCCCAGTAATATGAGAATATAAGGAGTCAGCAGCCAAAGGGCTAGAAATGAGGGAGATGATGGAGACAATGCTCTTAGCAGACTTTATCCTCACTGCATTTGATATAAATAACGTGGTGCAGGCCTTCAGCCATCTGTGGCAATATTTGTTTTTAGCCCCAGATGTGGCCTGAAAGATACATTATTCGCCCAAAGCCCAAGCATCCTGGAGTGCACGCCTGATATTAACAAAACTTAAAGTTATGTTTCAAGTATTTTTAATCCAGTATGTAGATAATCATATGCAGGTGAACAAACATTAAAATCAATTTTATAGTATATTGATTACTAGGTTAATTAGAGTATCAATTATCTTGAATGTATTCCCATCATATTTCATCCATTTTCAATCAATGAGAGGTTTTGGACTAAATGACTATTTCTTTGTAAAGATCCATTGTGTTCAAGGCATGTCTTGATAAGAGACATAGAGAAATGAATTAGACACATTCCCTGACCTGAAAAGTCCTTTTCACATAGAATTAAGAGATGTGTGCCTGATTAGGTGCAACACAACAACAATGCATTGATAGAGGTAGTGCAGAAGGAAATAAAAAGTGGGCACGTGCAGACTTGCCTAGACCTTATTAAAGGCTGGAATTTGAGTAAGTCTCCTGAAAAATAAGTGAGATGTCACCAGGCTTTGGAATTAAAGACAAAGTTCTAGGTAGCCATAGGAGCAATTCTGAAAATAAGAGGACCCTTTGTAGAATGACAGATAATGGCATTATTGAAGAAGAAAATTCAACATAGAGTTGATAAAAGTTCAAGGTCAAGATGTAGGGTGAGACAATCTCTTAAAAGTCACTGTGTGTCACATTTGTGTTGCTATAAAGTTTTCATTGCTTTGGTTTGGTTTTGTTCTCTTCTTTAGCAACAGATACAGCCATCTTTTGCTAAAGAGTAAATAGGGACTAGATATCTTAGAATCACTGATGTTTGTCTGGCTTCAATGGGTAAACAAATGGGAAAATAGTCCTAGTCTTTCTGGGACAAAAGGGTGGTCTCAGTCTGAGAAGGATTTATCACTGGGCTAGGCAGTTGTTCTGTGCTGTGGTGGACAACGGACTCAGTCCTCCCAGCATCCGTAAGGTTGATTTGCATGCCAGGAGTTAATGTACATGATATATAAATATATTTATAGATCTACAGTACTTTCTTGAGGGCATCTTAGTAACCCCGTTGTTGGAAAGTAATTGTTCCCCCCATTACTGTTACAAAGGAGCTTGGTTCCATCATTGGTGATAGATAACTCAGGAAACAACAAACGTCCCTCCACTACTGAATTTTGGACCAAAATTATAAGGTCGGCCTTACCTACTGGGAGAGTGTCTTGCTTTCTTATAGTCCAAATCTTTTGCAGAAGTAACTTGTTTCCCTACTTTTTCTACCAGAAAAACTCACCATTCCTGAGCTATTTTGGTGCAGGAGCACTTGTCTACAACCACTGATTATCTTGGCCTTGTCGTCTCCAGGAGGCCAAGGAGATCAAAGGAGTTTAAATCAAATTTCACCAGCTGGGTTTGCTGGCAAGTAACCATGAAATGCATTACTGGAGAGTACGTATCCCTCCCCATAATATTTGTTATCATAGATGATCCCACTGTTTCAGTACAGGTAACTGCTATGCAAAATGGGATTCAGTTCATTTCTTTGCTTGGGACGCAAATTGTCAAGCTAGCGAAGGGTAGCAGAATATGCCATCCCAAAATACGGTCCTTTGGCATATTGATTATTTTCAGTTGTAGTCACTTTAAAAACAGCTGATACAAGAAGAGGCCTTCTCTAAAATCCTCCTCTCTGCCTAAAGACAGATCTTCCAAAACAAGCTCAACTGCCCTAAATCTCTTCCCAGAGGGATTTCATCAACCAGGGAGGACTGACTCTTAACACAGGAGAGGAGTATGCATCCAGACAAATGTGTCACAAACTGTCATACCCTCCATCTATTCTTCTAAGAGCCTACTCATTTTTCCCTAGGAATCATTTACTCTCTCTCTTTAGAACCCTATATTCCCCTACCCTTTCCCTATTAAAATGGTAAGTAAGCTTGAATTCTAACCCACCTCAGGAAGTTGCTCAGTTTTCCCTGGGCGATATACCTACATGAGATATACATGTTAATAACCTCCTGCTTTTCTCTTGTTCATGTGTCTTTCATTGCAGGAGTCTCCTCTAAGAATTCAGAAGGGTAGAGAGAAAATTGCTTTTCCTTCTCTACATGTTTGTATCAAGCCCCCGTCATTCATTCACCACATTTTGCGTAATGACATTGGACTGATTCCCTGGTGCTGTCCTCCATTACTTTACATACATATAAGAACCCCCAGACCTTAAGGGAAAGGGAAAAGGATATCCTTGGAGGAAGACAAAATGGACGTTAGATATCTTGCTATTACCTGTCTGGGGAAAGAAGTCAAGGATTTTGCACTTTGGGAACAGACCAGGATAGATTTCTGAACTCCTTTGATCTACTGGACCTCACTCCCATTTCTGGAAAATGCTAGAGAAAGAAACTGTCCGTGGTTACCATCAAGGGAGACAGACATGATCAAACATACTTTGTAGCCCTGCGCACTGGCAAAGGTACTGTGGCTGACTGGCAGGGCTCCTAAAGCTGCCTGACCAGCAAGGAATCTGCAGCAAGTATTCACGCCCAGACTGGCACACTTAAGGGCGCACGGGTGCAAAGAAAAGGCAATACCAAGACTTCCTCACGGAGGAGGATGTGTATATATCCATATACTCCTAATGCATCTTTCATTTTCAGGGTGTGATTTCTTAGGAAACACTCACTGCAATAGAAGTATCACCGGTTGGCTCAGATTCAACGTATCATTTATGTGAGGGAAATGGACTAGGCCTTGTCTGACCATGAATGATGTGGTTCAGGCCTTCCTCTCTGGGGGCTATCAGCTACCATCCCCCTCCAGACTGTATTACTTCTGTGTAAAAATGAATCTTCCATCTGTGTGAGGTTGTCCTTCTGCTACCATCATCCTCGTCCAGTGTGAACAGTTTATTTCCACCTTAAAAGAAATGTCAGGGGCTGGTTCTTTGTAGAGTAAGTTGCTGTCAAGATAAAGAAGCTGCTGGGGCGCCTGGGTGGCTCAGTGGGCTAAGCCTCTGCCTTCAGCTCAGGTCATGATCTTGGGGTCCTGGGATCGAGCCCCGCATCTGGCTCTCCGCTCAGCGGGGAGCCTGCTTCCTCCTCTCTCTCTGCCTGTCTCTCTGCCTGCTGGTAATCTCTCTGTGTCAAATAAATAAAGAATTTAAATATTAAAAAAAAAAGATAAAGAAGCTTCCTAGAAGCTGCAATAATTCAAGGGGCAGATGAAAATGGTGTTAACTGTCTAAACGGTGTTCTTCTGAAATGCCCAGGGGTAACTGGTAGTTAGGAAAACTTGGGGCCAAAGGCAAAAACCAAAAGTGTGGTCTTGAATTGCAGGCGCTAATTACATAGTTTCCTGATCCTTCAGTGGCCAATATATATTCCATGGCACAATGTTTTTCTGAGGTAAAGGATATACTTGTGAAACAAACACATGTGATTATTTATTTAAAAGTATAATGTTTGTGCTCACTTTGGCAGCACATATGCTAAAACTGGAACAGTAGAGAGATTAGCATGGCCCCTGTGAGGGTATGGCATAGAAACTCACGAAGTGTTCCATATTTAAAAAATAAATAAACAAAATAAAAATATAAAGGTGAGGCATTTTGCACCATTCACTGGAGTGAGGACAGAATGAGCAAATAGGTAAGGAATTAATAGCTTTAAGTTACACTGTAACCACATCAGAACATTTTCTCTGTTTCTTACATTTGGGAATGGGGACCACTGTAATCCATTATGTCATAGACACAAAACAGAACAAAAACAAAACCAGTAATGAGCCTAACAAAAACTATAAAATATATTTCATTTTCAAGGGGATGAATAAAGACCCAGTAACCCCACAAAAACTCCCAAATCAAGTTTCCAGTAGATATTAGGCTGACATTTCCTTGGCAGAGACTTCAGTTAGAAATCTTCTGTAGGCAAAAGGTGGGAAGAGATGAGCAGATGAAATTTAAGTTACTTCTCCAGCGCATACTGTGAGCCCCACATTCTCACCTCCACAAACTAGTGAATCAAAGATATTGAGGATTCAAGCATTTTTCTTCCAGCAGCGGGTGGCCCAAGTGCCTCAACCGAGCTGTCTTTTCATATTAGAAAGGAAGCTAAGATCATTGTTACTCATATAATATCCCATTTGTTCTGCTGCTCTCACTAAATTTTCTGAATTTTATGTGGGGTCTCTCTCCCACTAAGAAGATGAACCTGTGCTGCAATTTCTCTCTTTAAACTGTGGGATAATTCCTTCTTTCAGAAAAAGAAAAGTGTAGAAACATTCATTTTTACAAAGAAGTTGGGCATTAAAAGACTGTCTTTTCATTTGAGAAATAAACTGCAGATCATTCAATTGTCACATTTCAGAGACTTGTTCGGCAAACCTTCAACAGTTTCTCTTGTTTCTTATAAAAAATGATTTATCAGCAGTGATTACTGGATCATATGATTGCAAGGGACTTTCTCCAGAATGGTCAACCATTCAGCAATCAATTCCAGTGACATATTCCTTATGAGGGCAAGCATTTCTCCTTCATGGAGAATGTGCCTTCTTTGTAGTGGTTTTTCTCAGTTCCCTAACTCCCTATCTGGAGGGGAAAAGGCAGTGGAGGAAACGGAGGAAAGAAAAATGGAAATTGCCTCACTTGGAATTATGGGAAATTATTGTGAGAAGTATTTTTAAAATCATTAATAGTTGATTTAAGATGAATAATTGTTGAGTTACTATACTGCATAACTGAAACTAATGTAATACTGTGTGTTAACTAATTGGAATTAAAATAAAAACTTAAAATAAAAATTAAAAAATAAAATCAATAATAAACACAAGCTGTCCTCCTAGGAATTCCAGGACTGTGCTGGGTGTGGCTTGAAAGAGGCACAAAAATAAACTTATTTTTCTACTATGAAACTGAAGAAAAGGGATTTTAGATGAAATTAGAAAGCAGCATACAATAAGCTAGGGGAAAAAAATGGAAAAGACAGGCCATGAAGGCTTCCAACTTTACCCTCCTCTCCCCTCCATCTTGGTATTTGTAATTCATGCCTTTATAGGATCTCATGATAATATGTATATTTGTCAAAAGTCCTCCATTCAGAAAAAGACTAGTTTAAGCAGAAAGAGAAAGGGACTCTAATAGTAAAGTATTGGTAAACTGAGTATAAGGCCAACTAGGGTTGCATCTTATGAAGAACCAGGAAAACTAGAAGTTTCTCTGTGTCTTTCTCTCCTTTGTTCTTACAGAGATCCGGACTCCCTCGTGCATCCCGTTTCCACACTCAGTGCCAGTGACACTTAGAAATGAATGATCTGTTCTTGCTCAATCCCAGTTCTCCATTTCTGGGAGAGAGAAGTAGATTGTCTCAGTTCGGGTAACCAGCTATGGCCAAGGGATTCAGTATCACCGTTTAAATGTAATAATGGTTGGTGGAGAACCAAACCATGGCTCACAGTTCAGCTACTGGAAAAAATCAGATAGCTTTTGAATCGAAAAGTTCCCCCAAAAGTGTATACTGTACTCATTTGTATACTACACTAGAAGAAAGTTTCAAAAATACCCTATTTTATCAGGAGTCATATATACTTCATATTTCTCTCTGACATTTCCAGGAGAAATAAGGATGTCACTCTGAAACTCAACAGATAAACTGTTTTTTTTTATTTTTCAGTTAGTGTGTGCATGTTTAAGACCAAATAATTTCTCCACTTCCTTTTATAATAGAAAAATGGAAAGGCAGCAAGCCCAAAATCATCTTCTTGCTCTTGACTATACAATTTTGTCTACAAAAATCTTTTGCCATATGCTCTCTGTAATGTTTAGGCAGATCTCTATCATGGGAAAGCCATATGTTGACTTTGCAACAGCATACTTTCTATTTTTCAGAACTGAGCCTACCATATTGTGGACACAGGCCATGGGAACCTCTATGCCTTTCATTTGAATGCCATGATGGCATTAAACATGTCTGTAAATGGTATAGCTAGAGGTATGATCACTTGATTTGAATAAATGAATGGAAATCTCTGACAGGTCATCTCCACCATGTTTAAAATCCCATAAAGACATTTTAGAATCCAAACCCAACGCAGAGGTCTTGCTTTGTTTTGGGTTCTTCACCATACTTTGCTCTCTGGTTAAAGGTTTTGCTGTTGTCCTCATGGTTTACAACTTGAAGATGTTTTGGAATTGACTTTCAAAATGACAATTTCCCAGTGTTCTTAGAAGAAAAGTAAATGACAGCTAAGAAACTACATTTGAAAAATTAAAGATGTCATTTTTGAAATGATGAGGGTTTTTTCTAAAATTATTTACATAGGTAAATCTTTAAGATAAAGCTAGTAATTGTTTTCCTTGTGTTAATGTGTCTAATGTACATGTTCCATATTCTCTCATACATTTAACTTTAGTAGTAGAAGTTTCTTTTTAAAGAAAGAAATTATTCTGTTTTGGTTGAGTGCCTAAAATGAGATCATTCTTTTCTACCCTAAAGGGTGTATATCATGAACTAGTGTGGAACACTGAACATTCTATATTTTTAAAGCATAAGAAGGTAATTCACAGAGATTTTTTTAAAAGGTCTTTTTTAAGGTTTTTAGAGAACTTGTTAAAAAACACCCACAACCATATTTCAAGTCACATTCCCTCTCCTGTCTCTTCTCTCCACAAAATGCTCACAGACTGCCAATTTACAGGAAAAACATAGTCAAGCCAGATAAAAAGCATCCAAATGAAGAGAAGGTTAATCGTGGAAGGCGATGGAGGTGGTCGGGACAATCTGCTGATTTCTTTGCAATGACTGCATTTAGCCATTTCTTCCATGGCCCCCTGAGAATGAAGGTTGGTGTTCGCTAGCCCCCAGCCTCCAGTTTGTAACAATGTTCATCTCCAGTCTGGCATCTTCATCATTGTCAACCTTCTGACCTAGGAGTGTTGGGAGAAGAGTCTGGAAAGGAGGTCTTGGAAACTCACAGGTAGGAAAATAAATAGCGATGTGAATAAGAATGTGAGCAGCTGGGCGCCCCGGTTTAGCAATACTAAGCAGTAAGCTACGTCTCCTGTCTCGTCATCTCACTCAAATAAAACCAGGAAAAGACATGATTACCAAAAGCATTTTTCAGCCTCATTTTTGGCTCATGGTATGACAGCCCAGTGAGTTGTAATGACAAACATATATGAGAATATAAATTTCAAACTAGTATAACTGTTGCCTTTTAGTCCTCCTCTCCTTTATGATAACAGAAACTAGGCTTTCATTCTGAGTTACGACAATCTCTTACTTAGGTTTTAATCTGGGTTGCTATTCAAATTACTGTAATGCATGAACTGCCAGGGTCCTTATCTGTGAAACGGGAATGATAATAGGAGCCTACTCCATGAAATTATCCTAAGGACTGAATGAAACACTGGAGAGATAATAGTACAGGCTGTGGTCTACAGTAAGAGGACAAAGAATATTAGCTATCTTCATGCTTATAACTTTTGTTAGGAATATAACTTTTGTTAGGAATATTAATTACGTACCCATAACATAAATTTGTAAACACAATTATATTCTGTTATGAATCAGAACACTTGGGTTCTAATACTGGCTCAGCTCTAAGAAGCTGAGACTCCTTAAGTGAGATACTTAACACTCAGTTTATAAAATGAGAAATTTAGATTAGGTGATTATTAAGGTCACTTTGGGCTCTAATATCATTCTATATTTGACTTCTCCATAGCAACTGCTTTCTTCAATGAGACTGGATGAATAGAGATATGCTCTCTACAACATAGTTCTCTTTTTAGAAACATGCAGATCAGAATTAAGCTTTCCTCTAGGAATCAGTTTGATGGTCAGCACTTGAGTGTCACTTTCTTGGGAATTCCTGAGCTCTAACCCAGGAGAAAAGTTTCACTTCCTTACCATTGAATATTTTTAGAAAAACATCTGAACAATAAAAATAAGTCCTGGATAAACAGTGGGATCTGATGTAAGTATTTATATATCAGATACCAGGGCTTACAGAGCAGCATAATGGTGGTTGAAAGAGAGGGAGGGCTGAATTAGAGCAGATCTGGATGGTAATAGTGTTCCTTACATGCCCTCCAGGCACCAAATCCGAGTTGACATATGGTTGTGGCAATAGAAAGGTCTAGGATTCCTAAAGGATGTTGTCAAGGGATAGCAATGGGAATGGGTTAGAGGAAAGTGTTGGCTGGAAACTAGATGGGCAGTGGCTTTCATTCAACAGATTTAGCTGCAGGGAGCTGATAAGCAGACACAGATATGTCTCAGGGTCAGGGTAACTCAAAGCAAAATTCCAGTCCTAGAAACCGAGGCAACGTGTGCAGGAAGGATGACAAGTTATAGGAGAAAATTCCTGAACTCACTGATCATCACTGTAGGAACTGAATGTGTAATTGCAGAAGGAGAAAACAATGTAGAGTCACCCCTTATTTCAAGAGGTCAATAAGAGTCCTCAGGAAAACCCCATATACCAGATAGTTGTTTAGAGCCAGTTAAACATGGGGTTGGGGAAAATAAATGGACAGGAAGATTGTATGCAATCTTGCTCTGGATTGGCCGAAGGATGAACACCACAAAGCATTGAAACAATGATCTATCTCTGACCTTTGCCACAAGCTTGTTGTTTTGCTCTGAGGCCAACAGGAAGAAGACCAAATAACCTAACAGGCTCTTTCTATTCTGAATCAGGATTTCACACAAGAGTCATGGTGGCCCTATCACCATTACATGCATATGGAGTTATCTGTAGGATGTTTGGTGTTCAGGTTAAAAGCAGTTAAAATCTGGGGAAGGCAAAAACCCCAGGTGTGGCTGATGACCATGAGAGAAAAACAAAGCAGAGTTGGAATCAATTCTAGGCAGGAATGTGGTAGAATGCAAGGGGAAAAGGCAAGTCAGAAGGATCAAGTGGGAAATATGCTAATGCTCCATTTCCAAAGTAGACTTTTTACTGTATTAATATGCCTCTTTCTACACCTCCACTTGTAGCCTCCAAAGAGAAACCTGTCCCTCACAGAGGTAGCTTCTTACATGGTGCCCATAGTAAATCCTCTATTTAGAGGAAAGGAATGTAGGAGGAAAGGACTCACCAAATGGAGAGCAAATGAGAGCCATTTACCTATATTAATCAACACAGTTCATTATCCATACGTATTAACAGGCAACCAGTAGGTTTGATAAAAAATAAAACTAACAGAATAAATGGGACAAAGAGCCAAGATGAACAAGTGGAACAGCTAACCATAGGGGTAAAAACATTTTAATTCATGAAGAAAAGAATGTTCATTTTAAAAATTGTAATAAGATACCTAGGAATAAACCTAACCAAAGAGGTAAAGGACCTATACTCTAGAAAAAAACAGACTTATGAAAAAAATTGAGGAAGACACAAAGAGATTGAAAAATATTCCATGCTCATGGATTGGAAGAACAAATATTGTGAAAATGTCTGTTCTACCTAAAGCAATCTACACATTTAATGCAATCCCTATCAAAATACCATCAATTTATTGCAAGGAAATGGAACAAATAATCCTAAAATTTATATGGAACCAGAAAAGACCACGAATAGCCAGAGGAATGTTGAAAAAGAAAACCAAAGTCGGCGGCATCACCATTCCTGACTTCAAACTCTATTACAAAGCTATAATAATTAAGACAGTGTGGTACTGGCACAAAAATAGACACATAGATCAATGGAACAGAATAGAGAACCCAGAAATGGA
>CM053610.1:56875215-56903693 GCA_028646535.1 Procyon lotor
AAATAATCCTAAAATTTATATGGAACCAGAAAAGACCACGAATAGCCAGAGGAATGTTGAAAAAGAAAACCAAAGTCGGCGGCATCACCATTCCTGACTTCAAACTCTATTACAAAGCTATAATAATTAAGACAGTGTGGTACTGGCACAAAAATAGACACATAGATCAATGGAACAGAATAGAGAACCCAGAAATGGACCCCCAACTCTACGGTCAACTAATCTTCGACAAGGCAGGAAAGAATATCCAATGGAAAAAAGACAGTCTCTTCAACAAATGGTGTTGGGAAAACTGGACAGCCACATGCAGAAGAATGAAACTGGACCATTTCCTTACACTGCAAATAAAAATAAACTCAAAATGGATCAAAGATCTCAATGTGAGACAGGACTCCATCAAAATCCTGGAGGAAAACACAGGTAGCAATCTCTTCGACCTTAGCCACAGCAACTTCTTCCTAGAAACATCTCCAAAGGCAAGGGAAGCAGGGGCAAAAATGAACTATTGGGACTTCATCAAGATCAAAAGCTTTTGCACAGCAAAGGAAACAGTCAACAAAACCAAAAGACAACTGACAACTGACAGAATGGGAGAAGATACTTGCAAATGACATATCAGATAAAGGGCTAGTATCCAAAATCTATAAAGAACTTCTCAAACTCAACACTCAAAGAACAAATAATCCAATCAAGAAATGGGCAGAAGACATGAACAGACACATCTCCAAAGAAGATATACAAATGGCTAACAGACATGAAAAACATGAAAATTTTTCATAACATGAAAAAATGTTCAACATCACTAGGGAAATACAAATCAAAACCTCAATGAGATACTACCTTACACCGGTTAGAATGGCAAAAATTAACAAGACAGAAAACAACAGGTGTTGGCGAGATTGTGGAGAAAGGGGAACCCTCTCACACTGTTGGTGAGAATGTGAGCTGGTACAGCCACTCTTGAAAACAGTATGGAGTTTCCTCAAGACATTAAAAATAGTGCTACCCTATGATCCAGCAACTACACTACTAGGTATTTATCCCAAAGATATAAATGTAGTGAAGAAAAGGGGCACATGCATCCCTATGTTCATAGCAGCAATGTCCATAATAGCGAAACTATGAAAGAAGTGAGATGTCCTTCAACAGATGAATGGATAAAAGAATATGTGGTTCATATATATAATGGAATACTACCCAGCCATCAGAAAGGATGAAGACTCATTATTTGCATCGTCGTGGATGGAACTGAAGGAATTATGCTAAGTGAAATAAGTCAAACAGAGAAAGACAATTATCATGTGGTTTCACTCACATGTGGAACATATGGAATAGCACAGAGGACCATAGGGGAAAGGAGGGAGTGTGATTAGTATCCACAGAGAAATTTTAAGTTGTATCTGACTAAACAAGAACAAGTTGCCATCTTTTATCTTATCAAACAAGACAAAGGTCTTAAAAATGAAAAATTAACTTGCCTACAGACAAAACAAAGAGCATGATAAGTGTTTTAGTAATAATGAAGGAAACATATCCAAGACAAATTAAAAAAGCACAGAGCCTGGAAAAAAATAAATAAAAGGTATAGGACAATCAGTCCTAAAAGAACAGTATCTATTTGGAGGCCCAAGAATGAAAATCAATGGAAACGAAAGGGAAGAAATTATCAAGGAAAAAAAAAAGAGCTTGGGGAAGGCAGAGCAAGTGTTTAGACTGAAAAGATCTACTGAATGCTGAACAAAATGAAGTAATATCTAATATTTACTATGTTCTTCAAGTGCATTGTTTTAAAACTTTGTAACAATTATATGTTGTATTCGATTGTTTAGTCTTCACTTAACACTAAGGGTTAAACATTCTTATTTTATGATTGAGTAAAGCATGATTCAATCTTTAACTCACACAAGTTTCCACAATTAGTGGCACATCCAACTTCATAGTCTTGCCTGAGATACTTTCCTTTCAGTCACAAATTGAATATGTAGACAAAAAAAAGACCCACACCTAGATAATTAGGACAATCACAGATTAAGAGGTAACCATTTAAAAAGCTTGCTATGAGCATGTATGTTGCTAATAAAAGGATAAGAATCTGAGTTAAATCTATTTTCTTATTAACAGACTTGATGCTACTAAGAAATTATGAGTGAAAGTGATTCTGACCCCAAAGATTGCCTTATGCCCAACCCAACTATCAATACATTTAAGAAAAAAGGATATTTTCAAAACTCTAAAATCTAGAAAAGTTTATTTCCTACATATTCACTTCTTAAAAACAAGAAAAATAAACTACTTCAGCAAAATGAAAGAAAAATTGAGCAAAAGTAGATGTAACAAACAATAGAAGTAACCTAGAATTTCAATTGCCCATGGGATTATAGTTGTTGAGAAAAACCAGAAATCATTGATTTAAATTAGAATAAGGAGCACCTTCAAAAATAAAACGGATTCTAATTACGGAAAGTAGAAAATGTTAATATCTCTTCTACCAAAAATAGGAAAATAGGCAATTAAAAATTTGGCAAAAGTGGTAATGTAGTGAAATCAGGGTCTTTGAATGAAACAAACTATAATGTTAAACTCTTCTGAGCAATTTAAGAACTGAGTAAAAGAAAGTAAGAGAATCCAATGGATCTTGATGGTTGGAACATTCTTAATGTGGCAAAGAGTAACCTGAGGTTATATTTCCTTTCTTACAGACCCAGTCATACCACTTGGTTGTACAATTAGTAATCTTTAGTGATTAGTTGTCATGTCATATAGTCTAATACATGGTATTTAAGGTTTAGAATAAAACTAAAACTGAAGACTTTGATATATTTACAGGTGGAAATATAAATGTTATAAAACTTGGCAATACAAAATAATGACATAGCAAAGAGTTTACTATTATTCATATGGATTTTTTTCTATTTTTTCTATTTTGTTTTCAAAATAATCCAATGTATAAGATATTATTTGTATCAGGTCTATACAATTGAAATCCCCAAATATTTAGTTTTGTGTTTGAAAATTTTTTCTAAAGGTAAAGGTTTATTTTTGGTAATCTTGAAAAGAACATGAAATATATGCCACACTAAATGCAGTGAAAACTATGGGTCAATGTTTCCTCAATAGAGGCTTTTGTTTTTAAAGAAATGGTTCAGTAGTTATCTTTTATCACTTATTTGTCACCCACGTTTATATGATGATATGCCATTAATTTTTCTAGCAAACAGAAAATTAGGCACGAGTTTTAATTCTTTGTTCTTCAATAAAATATTTTCCAGAGACAAAAAGCTATATTTAGATGTGAAATTAAGAAACAAAAGATCACATGGTATTTTCTTTCTCTGACTTATTTTGCTTAGCATGATGCACTCTAGCTCCATCCACATTGTTACAAATGGCAAAATTCCATTCTTTTCGATAGCTGCTTAATAGTCTATTCTGTACGGGGGGGCAGGGGTACAGAAAGAAAGCGAGAGGGGAGCAAACTATAAGAGACTCCTGACCATAGATAACAAACTGAGGGTTGATGGAGGGAGGTAGGTGAGGGGTGAGCTAAATGGGTGATGGGTATTAAGGAAGATACTTGTGATGAGCCCTGGGTGTTACATATAAGTGATGACTCACAAAATTCTACACCTGAAACCATATTACCATATATGTCAACTAAGCAGAATTTAAATAAAAACTCAAGATCAAAAAAAAAAAAGAAAGAAACAAAAGATCATGTTCTCAAAAATTCCTATAGAATGATGCAAAGGGAAATCTCTCAATACAGAAAAAAGCTAAGTGGTATGTATTACAAACTTAACAAAAACATTTCTGGTTCTTTAGCTTACCAACTGAATGACTATTTCACTCTACACAGAATGAGGCTAGAGAGCCATTGAGAAAGGATCTAGAAGTTTTGCTGGGGTAGTGACCATGACAGAAGCAAAGAAACCTATTACAAGAAAGGGCTTCCACCAGATTTCCATCCCCTGGTGGAAAGTTTCGGCCAAACCCACTGGGAATTTATGGGCCTTCTCTAAAGACTGTAAAGCATGGAAATAAATATCCCAAGGCCCAAGTTCTACGGCATTTGCTTCCCATCAAGTCCTCTTCCCAAATCTCATACCCTTTGTCTGAAATTCCTGGCACGTGGCCTATTCTGACAATATCTTCTATTTCTTCTTCAACAAGTGGAATAAATGGGAAAATAATAGGGATAGAGAAGAACAAAAATCTATCAACCGCTTGTTTAGCAGTTCAGCACAGAGTTGTCAAAGTCGCAGAAAAAATATATTTTAAAATATATATTAAAAATATTATCAGCAGATTTTCAGATACATAGTAAAGAGACAGATTAGGTTCTAGAGATGGGGAATTCTCATAGCCTCCCAATTAACAGGGCTAGAAAGATATTGAGTTTTTTTTTTTCTTAAAGGCACTGGTGCAGGGGAAATTTAAATTTTTAAAATTTAATTTTAATTTTGAAAGAATTTTAATGCATTTGCATGCACTGAGTTAATGTAACAGAAAATCTAGTGTCACTTGGGTCAATAGCTCAGGCACTCTTGTTTAAAAACGACATTATTAGAGCATTAGAGGCAGAGTCCTTTGAAAATGTTGAATGTTATGATAAATGCAGTTATGAATCCTCTGTTTGCCTACCATTAATCAAATGGAAATATGTTTAAAATGCTCTTATTCTTAATTTATGATCAGGTAGGTCTTCAGTTCCAAAAAATACTAGATGGTGGCCTAAAGGAAGGATCTGGGAATCTCCAAAAATTCTCTCATCATCCTACCCTACAATTCAAAAATAGCTCATCAAGTAGCCTCAGGATTATAGAAAACAAATACAAATGTTCCTGGGAGACATGACACATGTAGTCTGTGAATATCACAGTTGGCTGAGGGAGCCGCATGTTGAAAGAGATCAAACTGGCAACTGTTGGAAAGACTCCGGGTATGAAGTTAGGAACTGAGAGAAGAAACACCATCATTGGTAGGGGGTGGGGCTGGCCTCAGAGGGCACTGAGAACTTGGAGTAAAAGATCCAAAAAAATAGGGGTTGGCAAAAGGAACTGCAAAGGAAAGCAGGTAAACGGGTATCTGACAAATTCCCCTGCATTTTGTATTCAGTAAGTATAATAAATACACTTAAGTAAAGTAAACATATGTAGGAACATATATTCAGAAGCAATGATTCTTAATTCTTATGGTACAAGTCTATGCCTCAAAACATGCCTTCTTTGTTTAAACGAATGCATACCAGTTTCTGAGATCCCTGTGGCCTTTGTTAATGCCGTTTTCCTGAAGATAAAATTATAATATTAATGTATTATTTATAGTCTCAGTCTTTTGACCTATTGACAAAACCTGAGCTTTGTTTCTTCCCTCACCTGCTACTGTAGCACCAAGCCCCAAATCAAAGCTATCCATCATAGTCCAGAGTGGATCCCAATCAATGCCAATAAATTTTAAAAGGCAGCAGCTATGGCACAAGATTATTAATTTTTAAACAGAAAAATAATACAGTACAAAACTGCAGTCCCTCGGGCCACCGTTAACTGTACTCACATTATGGTGCTTTGTTTAAGAAGAAATCATTACATTCCCTTAAAAGTGAGTTTGTTTTCATTAGAAATAAACAATACTAACTGTATTTTCCATCAATCAACAAATATTTATTGAATACCAGCTGTGCATAAGATGAAGAAACAAGCATATAGTGGATACCAGAAGGTATAAAAGACAAAACACAAACAAATGAAACCTTTCTGCAAAGAGAAAACCTAGGGATAAGAAAAATTAACTCAATAAAAGAAATGATACCATTACTAAAAGACACGTACAGAAAATGAACACTATAGTATCTGCAAAAGGGAAAGATTGATAATGGGTCAGGATATGATCAAGTGATCCACAACCTGAACTTGTCTTGGAAGATGGTCAGATTTGGATCAGCAAAGATGCCAAAGGATGACATTACCAATAAAGGTAATGGCATGAATAAAAACATAAAGTAAGGGATATACAGAGAATGATCAACACACAGTGAGTGATAAGAAGACCAACCTGATTGGAATGGAAATATCATGACTAGGAGAAAATGGAGAAAACCTATCAATGTAATTTTAGAAGAGATGGTGAAATGTCTCCCACTTCAGACTATTTAGCAGGAGATCCTGCCTGGATTTGGGTTCAGTCCTATGAAGAATCACGGTTATGAATATGTTTTAATTTTTTTTAAGATGCTATTTATTTATTTGATGGAAAGAGACAGCTCACAAGTAGGTAGAGAAGCAGGCAGAGAGAGAGAGAAATAGACTCGCTGCTGAGCAGAGAGCCCTAAGTGAGGCTCCATCCCAGGACCCTGAGATCATGACCCCAGCTGAAGGCAGAGGCTTTAACCCACTGAGCCACCCAGGCTCCCCATGACTATTTCAACCTTTGCATTTCACTTGGCTTTTACCATCTGTGCATCCTTTTTAGTCAATTGCTGTAACAGCCGCCTCTACAGTACACACTAAAAAAAATCAGGTAAATAAATCATCAGTTCGGATAAAGCCTCAACCATATGGTCCAAGTACCTTCGTTTTAGAAGTGTATGTATTTGATGGTTTAAGAATGACATCTGGACAAAGTAGCAGAAACTCACAGAAGAGTGGCAGGGGACAGTGGCAGTGGGGAAGGCTGAGTCCAGCTGTTTTGAGCATTTAATAGGTTATTATGTGTGATCTGTCAACAACTTACTTCCTTTAAATTTTCTCTGATTATTCCAAAGTTTTAGGCTATTAAGCATAGTGCCCAGAGTCCAGCCTATTTGCTTTTATAAAATCCAGAGAATATTCAAAATTTAATCTTAAAAACATCTTCTCTCTTCCTCTTAATTATAGTACAAACTTAACTCAGTAACCATAAACTCTAACACTTATATTTTTTTGCAATACTGTTGAGAAAAGAAAAGGTAAATCATATAAAAATGAACATATGCTATTTGTTTTATCTCGGCTAAATACACACTAAACTCCTTTTCCTGTTCCTGCCTTATCCAGGGCATTGATGATTGAAGTTGATATTCAGAATGGTAACTCCAAGGACTTCTATACAATTTATCATCAAAGAACTGTTCCAATCCTCATTATATTTATCATGGAACAAATGAAGTTTCAGAGAATTGGAATGGCTTCAACAATACATACTTCTTTCAGAAAACTGACCTTTCATGGTTTTGCCACTTTCCCCTATGCAAGTGACTACTTTACTTATATCCTGGACTTGGTTTCTTTCCCAAGTCCACATTTCTACAGGCCTATGGCCATCTCCAAGCTTCTTGTTCATTATAGTAAATGATGCAGACCCATAGCAACAGATATTATATAGCTAAACAAATAGGCATATGTTATAACATCATATGGCTATTAATGCTATGGGTCGTACTAATTTAGATAGGTTGTCAGAGAAGGCCTCTTTTTTCTGAATATTAATTTTTTTATTAACATATAATGTATCATTTGCCCCAGGGGTGCAGGTCTGTGAATCATCAGGCTTACACATTTCACAGCACTGACCATAGCACATACCCTCCCCAATGTCCATTGGAGTCAAACCATTAGGAGTCTCTTATGGTTTGTCTCCTTCCTGATCCCATCTTGTTTCATTTCCCTCTCTCACCATGACCCCCTGCCCTGCTTCTCAAATTCTTCGTATCAGAGAGATCATATGATAATTGTCTTTCTCTGATTGACTCATTTCGCTTAGCATAATACCCTCCAGAGAAGGCCTTTTAGATAAAGTATTGAGATGTAAGTATAATGAGGGAGAAAAGCATAGAAGTATCTAGGAGAAAAATTTTCTAAGGAAACAGCATACCCAGATGCCCTGAGGTAGGATATATTTTCAAAGTCTTATTGTTTTCCTTAAATTACTCTGTCCTTGTACTTTCATGCATCCAATCATAATTCCAACACATTCTTTATGAAGATTCCTCCAGTTATTGTCATCCACGTTGAATGATTTCTTTTCTTGATTTCTGCAGATATACTGGCCTTCAATTCACATATTTTAATATAATAAACATTTTTCACATACACCCATTTTCTCTACTCAAACTGACTTCTTTAATACAAAAATAAATAAAATATTAAAAAATTTAAAAAAACAGCCAGTGAATTATTAAGCAGGGTATTGTTTTGTCGTCATCAGATGAATTAAATGACTTGCTATAGCTCATGCCCCTGGTAAGTGATGGGACACATGGTCCCTAAACCATTACTCTTTCCACCATAAACTAGAAATTATCTAATGGTGTATGTTTCTTCTGATTACTTTATCATTCTGCCTCTTCTATTGAGAGAGAGAGAACGTGAGAGAAGGAGGAATAGTTAAAATTTGAGGTTTATTTTACAAACAGTGTCTGTAGTGGGTCGGGTATGCAATTCTTATAGATTGAACTGAATGCAGAAAGCCCATTTGCTGGCACACACAGGTTCTCAATAAATATTTGCTGATGTTTGAAAGCACTGTGCCTTGAGTGCCTTAAGGCACTCATTTTAATGACTGAGATTTCAACTATCTTTTTTCACTTTTGATAGACTAAGAACTAAAGGTTTCACAAAAAATCTATTAGAATTAACAAGTGAATTCAATCAAGTTACAGGATATAAAATTAATATACAGAAATATGTCACACTTCTATACACTAATAATGAAGTACCAGAAAGATAAATTAAGAAAATGATCCCATTTATAAATGCATAAAAAAGAATTAAATATCTAGGAATGAATTTAACCAAGGAGGTGAAAGACCTGTAGAAGGAAAATTATAAGACAGGGATAAAAAAAAACTGAAAATGATGCAAATGGAAAGATATAACATGCTCATGGATTGGAAGAATTAATACTATTAAAAGGTCCATAGCTCCCAAAGCAATCTACAAGTTCAGTTCAATCCCTAAGAAAATACCAATAGCATTTTTTTTTACAACACTAGAATAAATAATCTAAAATTTATGTGGAACCCCAAAAGACCCAGAAGAGCCAAAGCAATCTTGAGAAAGAAGAACAAAGCTAGAGGTATTACAATCCCAAATTTTAAGATACACTACAAAACTATAGTAATCTAAGCAGTATGGTACAGGTCCAAAAATAAATACATAGATTAATAGAATGGGAAAGGGAGATCAGAAATAAACCCATGATTATATGGACAATTAATCTATGAAAGGGAAGCAAGAACATATAGGGGGGGAAAGACAGTCTCTTCACTACATGGTGCTAGGAAACTGGACATAATACATGCTAAAAAATGAAACTAGACCACTTTCTCATATCATACATGAAAATAAACTCAAAATGAATTAAAGACCTAAATGTGAAACCTGAAACCAAGAAATGGTTTAAAATCTTAAAGAAAACATAGGCGGTAATCTCCTGGGACATCAGCCTTAGCCAAGTATCATGGATATGTCTTCTCAGGCAAGGGAAACAAAAGAAAAAAATAAACTATTGGGACTATTCCAAAGTAAAAATATTTTGCACAGTGAAAGAAACCATCAACAAAATGAAAAGATAACCCACTGAGTGGAAGAAATGATTTGCAAATTATATACCCCAAAAGGGGTTAATATCCAAATTATATGAAGAACTTACGCAGCCTAATACCAAAGAAATAATTTAATTAAGCAATGGGCAGAGGGCCTAAATAGACATTTTTCCAAAGACAACCTACAGGTAGCCAAAAGATATGTGAAAAGATATCCAACATCAGTGATCATCAAGGAAATGCATATCAAAACCACAATGAGATATCACATCACACCAGTCAGAATGGCTAGTATCAGGAAGACAAGAAATAACAGCATTGCCACGAATAGGGACAAAAGGGAACCCTCATGCACTTTTGGTGGGAATGTAAACTGGTACATCCACTGTAGAAACACTATAGAGGTTACTCAAAAAATCAAAAATAGAAATATCATATGAGCCAGCAGTCACACTACTGAATATTTACCCAAAGCAAATGAAAACACTAACTCAAAAAGATATATGCACTCTTTGTTTATTGTAGCCTTGTTTACAATAGCCAAGATATGGAAGCAACCCATCTATTGATAGATGAAAGGATAAGAAAATATGTTAATATATAACATATACATATATGTTATACACAAACACAATGGAATATTACTCAGCCATAAAAATGAATGAGATCTTGCCATTTGTGACAACACAGATGGTCATAGAGAATATTATGCTCAGTGAAATAAATCAGACTGAGAAAGACTATACCATTTGATTTCACCTATATCTGAAATCTGAATATACAAAACAAATGAACAGACAAGGAAAAACAGACTCATAAATGTAGGGAACAGAATGGTAGCTGCTGGGAGTGGGCTGTGAGATAGGTGAAGGGGATTAAGAGGTACAAACTTCCACTTATAAAATAAATCAATCACAGAAGTGAAAAATATAGCATAGGGAATATAGACATTAATATTTTAACAACACTGTATAGTAATAGATGGGGACTACATTGTCCCTGTGGAATTGTTGAATTACTATGCTGTGCACCTGAAAACTAAGATACCATTGTATGTTGACTGTACCTCAATAATGGAAATAAAAAATATATTTAAAAATAATCACATATAAGTTTAAAAAAAGAAGAAAAAAAAAACCCTCATATCCATGGAGGTTTTATGAGAAAGTTGGAAAATATGCTCTGGATTACTGTCCGACTGCATCGTGCCATACATTGCGGTTTCATTCTAGAAATTAGCAATGTCAATGGGGAATTTCAAGATGCAGCAAGATGAAGTCAGTGTCAAATTAAAATAGCTAAGCATGATGGATGATAATAAAGGGGAGACACTAGGGGGAAGCTGTTTATGGGCTGTTCTCAGAACTAACTGCCTAAATAGAAAAGAATACTCTCACGTTGTCATTATATATTGTATACCAAATGCACAGTCACCAATATCTGATAATTACATGAATATATCAACGCACTTAAATGTGTAAAAACTTCTCCCCTCCTTGGGGATGCTGGACTCTGATACAACATCTAAGCAGCTTTCCACTGAAATCATTTAACATAGACCGATGGTAAATAAGTTGAGGCACAAGACCAGTCTTTATTAATTTTCTCCTTGTCCCATATATATAACTTAATCATTAGAACTCAGCATAATGTTGGGGTGCCTGGGTGGCTCAGCGAGTTAAAGCCTCTGCCTTCGGCTCAGGTCATGGTCTCAGGGTCCTGGGATCGAGCCCGGCATCGGGCTCTCTGCTCAGCGGGGAGCCTGCTTCCCCTTCTCTCTCTGCCTGCCTCTCTGCCTACTTGTGATCTCTCTCTCTCTGTGTCAAATAAGTAAATAAAATCTTTAAAAAAAAAAAAAAAGAACTCAGCATAATGTTGATAAAACATTAACAATTTTTTATAGCTAGCTGGGAAGTTGATCACAAAGAACCTCTTATCTGCTACTTACTTGACCTATTTTCTGCAATACTGTCAGTCCTGCACAGCCACATCCATTATTTTGTGTGGCTTTCTACCCTCTCACTCTGTAGCACAGAAACAGGTAATTACTTTTTTGCTTTACTTTTTCATGTCTACAAATACTAAAAACAATACTGACTTTCAGGTTAGGCAATGCTGGCAGTTAATAAACCCCTTTTAAAAGGTCTGAGGTTGTACTGCAGGGCCTCTGCCAATCAGGCTGGTCATCATATTCCTGAAAATAGTATTTCCACTGGTCATCATGGCCTCTATAAGGAATGTGAGCCATTGGTACACCTTCCATCAAATACATAAGAATCACTTCTGAGCTTGTGTCTTGGTCAGTAACTTGGGATAGATCTACATTTGGTATGACACTCAAAAATTGTCAAAGTCACTAAAGTTCTCATCTGAGTCCGTAATACACATCTACTGACTGATCCATCAATTTATCTACCAATGTATTCATCTGTCTATTGTCTAATTACTTCTTCAGCTGAAACCAAACTGATTGCAGTTTGTGTAAAGAATTATTGGAGATAGAGAACATGTTTTTAAAGTCTTTGTCTTATTCTGCTTAGGCTGCCATAACAAAGTACCATAGACTGGTGACTTAAACAACAGAAATGTTTCTTCCTAGTTCTGAAAAGTAGAAGTCTTGGGACGAGGGAGTAAGTGTGGTCAGACTCTGGTGAGAATTCTTTCCCTTTCTGGAGACCCGTTTTGTCATTTCTTATTAGAATAGTAATCCTATTGGATCAGTGTCCCACCCTTATCTCATTTAACCTTAATTAGTTCCTTGTAGGCCCTGTCTCCAAATTTAATCACATTTGGGATTAGGCTTTCAGTGTTTGGATGGGGTGGGCTGTGGGGGTGGGGCCACAAATCACTCATAAAAGTCTTATATAGTTTTTATACTTTAACATATAAGTTCTTAAGTATAAGAAAAATTATCCACAAACAGAATTCTGAAGAAAATTACATTTTCTTCTCACAACTGAGATGAGGAAAAGACACATAAAAGCTCACTTTTATGGTTATGACATAAATTTTATAAATGTTAAATGCACAAATGGATTTCAGGGAGACTTTGAAGATACGTATTATACATAAAGTTACATTAAATGTATACAGGAAAGGATAAATATATTATTTTAATTCAATGTGCACAGCTATCAACTTACCTATCTATATCCAGAGCACATAAATGCAGATAACATAGGTCAAAATGTGCTCTGAAGTTCTTCAATTATACCATGGTGCAGAATTTAGTATAAATAGATCAAAATTTAGGCAAAATTATTTTTATAAATTCCAAGTTTTAAAAAAGCTTTGGATTATAGAATTAGCACTTATGTTGAAAAAACATGGTACAATTTTTCAAGCTGTGTTCTCTATAGTGCCTTAAAAATGACACTTGAATTAGAAAAAAACAAAGCTCATCAATTTATAAAAACTGTTAAGAGATATATCTATAGCTGACAGTTATGGGTGCCTTGCCCTCTTTACTGACATTTATTAGACATCATCTAAAAAATAGTGATAGTTTCATGGCATCAAAAGAATTACATAGACCTAGATATGAATTCTGGATCTACCAGTTGATTTGCTTTGTGATCCTAGGCTTCTTTAAGCCTCAGTTAATTTACACATGAAATAGTAGTTAATTTAAAAAAAAAATAATGGAGCTAGTGGGTGGGTTAATCTTTTTTAAGATTTATTTATTATATTTATTTTAGAGAGAGAGCACACACATGTTCTTGGGGGAATGACAGATGAAAAGAATATTCAAGCAGACTCCCCACTAACCATAAAACCAGTTGTGGGGCTCAATCCCACGACCTATGAGATCACAACCTGAGCCAAAACCAAGAGATGGACACTCAACCCAGGAGCACTTGGGTGGCTCAAACATTTTAAAATTTGTTTACAGTTCCTAACATTGTCCCTTGCAATAACAGATATGAGACATACGTTAGTTCCCTTCTTTCCCTCTCTCTGTTACTATAGCACTGACTTTGATAATAAGCCATGACTAAGTTCAAAGCTCTTTGATCATCAAAAGTGCTCACATACACAAGCTCAAACCACTTGGGTCTGTGGCCATAAAAATAGGTACAGTTATCTACAAGGTGTGGGTGCCTTTTATATTCTTCCAATCACAGCTGTTCTAGCCTGGATAGGATGAGCTCATTGTCAACCTTAGCCCTTTCCAAATAGCCATCATGTCTCAATGTGAGTTTTATTGCTTTAGGTAACTGGTGTTACAGGACTAAAACAAGTGAAATCAAAAGGGTAAAGGAAAGTCCAAAAAGATTCTCAAAGTTTAAATCTTCTCATCCGGGTCTAAAGTAAGTTCATTACGTATCCTCTAAATAAGCAGTTAACAGTCCTTGTGACACACACACACACACACACACAGATGGGTCCTTAAAGTCACTGTAGACTCTGTAGCGGTGACAATATTTAATCTGGGAGGAAATGATGTTGTAGTTGTTTCAGGAAAATGAAATTATTCCTAAATCATACCTTATCTAATCTATCAAGACTTGAGAAGAGAAGGAAACGTAGATGAATTTTGCATTATGGAGAGGGAGGCACCAGGTTGAGCATGAGGTTGAGAGGGATGAGGTTGAAAATACTTACATTATATCTTTACTGTTGTCTGTTACACAAGCAACACTGTGGTAGGCACTGGAAATGGAATGGTAAATAAATGGCCATGGTCTTCAGCCCTCACACAACTTATAGTCTAAAAAGATGACGTGTTTTTAAAATGTTTCCTGATGCTAATACAAAGCTCACTTGACAATTAAAAATGTTTCCTGCTGTTTCCCCAAATGTCAGACTCATGTCTTCTCATATTCTTCCATATGGCTCTCAGCCTAGCTCATTTCAAACCTGCTATGCCCTTCACACACTTTTTCTTTCTCTTTTTTTTTTTTTTCCAATGGAGAAAGGTATTTTAAGATTTTATTTATTTATTTGACAGAGAGATCACCAGTAGGCAGAGAGGCCGGCAGAGAAAGACCGGGGGAAGCAGGCTCCCTGCTGAGCAGAGAGCCCGATGTGGGGCTCGATCCCAGGACCCTGAGAGGCTTTAACCACTGAGCCACCCAGCCACCCCAGGGAAAAGTATTTCTAAATCATCTGTATTTGGGCTCAAAGAAAAGTGAATCACGACTTTATTTGGAAATGAAGTTCCTTAAAGTCTTGTTTCCACAAACCATCCACTGATCAATTTGGAATCTTCTTTTCAGAAAAACGATCAATCAGCAGATGTTTTGGGAGAGTTTCTGTTTTAATCTTATTAGGACAAAAGTTACAACTTGTACTTAAGCACTTTCCCTCAACTCTGAATGACATACTATCATTTTGGAGATGCTCAAGTTAAACTAAATTTAGTGTCAGGATCCAGCTGGGGAAGCAAATTGATGAATTTAAATAAACTGCCTTGATAGAAGGCAAACCACAAAAATGTGCTTTTCTTCCATGTCCCAAGCCCAAATACCTTTATCCTGATTAGTAGCTTCTCTTGGCACTATCTGGCCAGAGAGTTCCTCTTAACTCATACAGTTTCTTTGAAACTCCAGTGTCAAGAGCATAGATTTCCTTCTGACAGCCTGTGGCCTCGGAAGTGTACTCTTCTTAGGGAAAGAAGTCAGCCTGAGAGGGTGACCAAGCTAAATAAGGTCTTAGGTAGGATTTAGGGAGAATGAGTGGGTGAATAATAATAATGGATTTATTAAACCATAGTGAGTATGTGTAGAGCAGTAGTCACTGTATATGTTATGTGCCTAAATACAGTGAATCCCCACAACACTACGAGGCAACTACCAGTAATATCATATTTTACAAAGCAGGGATAGAGATGCTAAGCTTACCAAGGTCACACAGCTAAGATGTAGCTGAGTAAATCAGTTCAGGCAGAGTACCTGCAGAAACTGCCCTTCATCACTACACTGCAGAAAAATGCTTTAATGTAAGACTCAGAATACCTTACTCAGTACTAATAGATTTAAGATTCTTTTTATCCTTTATTACTTGCGAGAGAGAGATCAGCCTTCAGTAAAATTTTTCAGCTGTTAGGTTTGTATTAGGGTCCCTCAGCCAAATACATTTCACACACACAGATTTAATAACATTTGAAAAACATAGCTGATAAAGGACTTTAATGCAAATATAAAAAATATCAAAACCAATAATAAGAAAACAAACAGCCCAATTAAAAAATGGGCAAACAATTTGAACAGATTGTTCACCACAGAAGATGCACAGATGGCCAGTAAGCACCAAAAAAGATTCTCAACATCATATGTGATAGGGAAATACAAATTAAAGCCACAACGCTACATCACTACATGCCTGAATGGTTAAAAGTGAATAGACTGATCATACCAAGTGTTGGTGAGAGTAGAGTATGGAAGAAATGAAACCCTCATAAATACTGGTAAAATGGTACAACCATTTTGGTAACCGACTTGGCAGTTTCTTAAAAAGTAAGGTGTCCCCTCCTCAGCTGGGATGAGCACTGGGGGGTTATACTCAGCTAATGAATCACTGAACACTAATCAAAAACTAAGTATGCAGTGGCTAATGGACATAATAAAAAAATAAAGAAAACAAAATAGTAAAATAAAATAAAGTGTGCACTTAATATATGAAAGAGCCGTTCTACTCCTTGCTATTTACCTGAAAGAAAGCATATGTCCATATAAAGACTTGACTACAACGTTCACATCTGAATATGTGGACTAGCTGAACTTGGAAACAAATTGGTCAACAATATGCACAGTAGCCAAATAAGCCGTGATGGCTCTGAGAGGATGGAATACTACCAAGCAAAAAAAAGGCATGAAATATTGGTGGACAACACAGATGAATCTCTCAAAATAATTATATTATATTTTTATATATATAAATTATATTTATATATATATTTATATATATAATTATATATATATTGTATTGTATATATATAGAAATTATACATACTGTAATATATATATTGTATTATATTATATTTTTATATGTATATAAATTATATATATATTATATTGAGCAAAAGAAGCCAGACACAAAAAATCACCTAATTTATTCTTCTAATTATATAATCCTTTGCAGTGCAAACCGATCTACATTAACATAAGGAAGAATTGGTTGCCCTGGAAAGAGGTGATAAGAAGGATACAGGACAGAGGAATTACAGAGGCATGAGAAACTTTAGGGAGCAACGGATCTGTTCACTATCTTGATTGTAGCTATGGTTTTTCACAACATATCAAATTTCACACTTTAAAATGTGAAGTTTATCATATGCAAGGTATACCACAATAAGGCTCTCAAAAAAAAAAAAAAATGGCAACAGCACCCCTGTTGCCAAATACAGAAATTCCTCTAAGATTTTCACTGATGGTGGTCTGTGGCATTAACATTTCTGGGGATATTTTTGTGTATATTATGGGACCCTGGGGTATGTGAAATATTCTACTTATGATGTCTAATTTGAAAACCTTCAAGAGGTCTAGAAAAATGTTTTTGTTTGCAAGGAAGTAGATATTCTTCACCTCTACCAAGTGTTTTGTCTGCTCTTTCCTGGCACAGATTTGAAAAGGGTTGACTACAAGTGTGGGGGGTGATCTTCCCGAGAAGTGGTCTCACGTATGGAATCACTCGATCAAACTCTTTCCCAGGAGATGTACACCTGCATCATTTCAGGATACTGTTTAAAAGTGCCAGTCATTTCAGAATGCCAGAGAAATCTGGCTTTCAAGGATATAACAAAAAGAAACTTCTCGAGACTTAGGTCTGTAAAATCTCTTCTTGGTTCAACTTGATTCTCAATCTCTGCTCGTAAATGCACATTTCAGTTCTCCTTAGTGTTTATGATTAATCCTTAAGGGCTCTGTATTTGACAAGGGGAAAAAAAAAAGGTACATACATTGAAGAGGTGATGAGTGGCCAGTTGCCAAATTATTTTTACCAGATACTATTCAAAATTCAGTAAACACATTCGTTATTTAAGGATGTCACCACTTTTAGATGTTCAACTACAGCATTTCAGTATTTTTCTGGGGGATTCATATAGATCAAGAGCGAACCTAAGCTTTCACAACTATGTTTTCTCCACATTTATAGTCCTGTAAGTGGAAGAATTTCTATGATGAATTTTACACATTTTTGAAGGTGCATCAGAGCTTTGTAATATCCTATGGGAAAAAAAGCTTTACAAATAAAATCAAGCAAATTCTGAGCATGCATTACAGATATGTTTGTCTCAAAGCCTATCTTCTCAATTCTACTCTTGGGAAGTATTTGAATTCCTCAAAACTGAGGTGATTGTCAGGCAATTTTATTGTACATTTCCTACAGTAGAATACATTTACTTTGATATGCTATTATAAATGAACACATTCATATGCATATTTATATGTATCTACACACTTATATACAATTAAAGGCTATTAAATATGGTCTGCTTCTATTTTTTACCAAGCTCAGAACTTATTATAATTCAGCATGCCTACTTTTCTAAGTGTATTAGTAATCAAATTTTTATTTTTCACATTTCATAGGTATGATTCAATTTCACATTGCATTATATTTCACATCATAGATTCAGCCCTAGGCAGCATTTAATTGATACTTGTAATAAACTCAGAGGCTTTTATGAGCTAACAAATCCTAATACTTCAAGACACAAGTGTAAACAGGACCAACATTCATGAGTCACCTAATTTTTCCTCTGCTGGAAATAATATTATTTATTTGATCTATGGCCATATGTGTATCTATATTTATTTACACATTCAAATCCACTCGCATACATGCAGAAGTTCCATTAACTATAGTATTCATTTGTAAAGAGAGAGTCAAGTATAGTCGCATTATTCAATCAAGAAAATAAATTTTCTTAATTGTTATTTTTTCTGGCAAAAAAGTGTAATTAATTCTATTTTGTGGACTTACAGGTCAGAAATTTCTAAAAAATTATATTGCACTTGGGAAAATGATAATATTCAAAATACTGTGGAGTTTTAAAAACCCTATTTTAGATAATTTACATGCTATTAGAGATTTCGTGTGCACAAGAGCTACCACCCTTCTACTGCATTTTATGGACAAGCCATTAAATAATACTGTGATTTTACTCCTATGCATTTTCTCCCAGCAAGTAATTTATCCCTGTAGCCGGCTGTTCAATTTCCAAAACAGCATAAAAGAAACCAGCTCCTTTTAGGACTGCGCAACATCTGGGGCAAATTAGTAGGCAATCTGAGAGAGAATAAAAGGCAATTGGGTTTGCCCCCCAACCTCTTGGTGCCACAGCTCCACTAAAAGTAGATAATGTTCCCAGCCTTAGAGTTATGGTTCTTACAGGCTTCCTTTGCTAACTACTCTCACTGCCATGGTCACTGCTGTCTGTTCCATGGAATGTTCTGATGACTGGAGTGTGAATTAACAGAAAGGGGAGAAAGAAAGTCAAGGGATTTCCTCCACTGCCTCTGAGTGTCAGGATTCCCTTTCATGCTCCTTCATCCACGCTTCGCCTGATTCCTTCACTATCTGCACCACAATGTTTACTTCCACATTTGAGAATGCATGGATTTCAGTCTGAGGGCAATCTACAAGGACAAAATGATAAACTCACTGCTGGTTCAGGCATGCATTCAATTCTGGTATCCTTCTCTGATTTACCTCCTGCTCTTTACTTTTGAGAGTTCTCAAATAGCTGAGCCATGAATTCCGTTCAGGTTGTATAGTTGAGTTCAACAGGAGGAAAAGTGTTAACTCCATCTGGCCTGGAGTTGGAACTCTGTTGTGCATATAATATATAAATATGACTTAGAAAATATGTTAATACATGTGATGTGCAGGAATTACTTAGGGAAAAAATGGTCTTTCCTGGAATTCTGAAAACAATGTATGAAAATGAGACACTGTATAAACTATGACAATTATTGGTGATCGTCAGCTTATAGTTTTCAAAGTTTTGCCTGTCCAAAACTTCTTTAGCAAAGTATATAGTAACACCAGATAAAATTTTAGATAATAAAAAGGTAAACATGCCTGTAAACATCATTTATCGATGTTCTGACCTATGACCCAAATTTGACATTACTGGAGTATACAGAAATCTCAAATAAGATACATGCCTTCAAAAACATTTTTTAAACCTATCAGGGTAGCAATATAAACTCATAAAAATGTGTGTTACAGCAAAAGAATAAATCAATAATTTGGGATAACAATGGGAAGAAAAGAAAGCAGCAATGCATGTCCAAACTGACAAACTATACGGACAAGATGTTCTGAAGGTCACAAAGAAGAGTCAAGTACATGCTTTTAGGGAAGCTGAGATTTTTGCTAGGTCTAAAAGGATGATCAGAATGTACGTTGGTGGTAGAGGAAGTGAGGAAGTAACTCCAGGTGCATAGTATGGCACAAATAAAGTATGACAGAGGGAAACATACAAATAGCGATGACATTTTGGCTGAACCGGAAGCTTTGTACAAGAAAGGAGACGAATAAGGTTGGAAAGAGAAAAAATCAGCTACAGGTGTAAAGCTTGAAAAGGTAATTTCCAATTTACATTTATTTCTTGGTTTTATTTACCTTTTAACACTATGTAATTGGTTCAATGAGCATAAATATTTTCAACAGCGCAGAATTGCACGTCTTCTTCCCTTGGCGAGGTGAGGAGGATCTTGGGGCCCTCCAGGGGCAAGGGGCAATGCAAGGCCAGGCCAGCACAGAGACCATACGTGATACTGTGGGCTTTTGGTGACAGAGCTAGGGCTATAGGTCGTCAATTTGGCAGTGTCAAGAACAGCTTTGCCAAAAATAAGCCTCAGGTTCTAAGCTAGTTCCTGAATAAAAGACTAATTCTAGGGTCTGAGAAAGGAATCTCAAGCAATCCTATGGTTTGGAAGCCGTTCTGACAAGTTATTGAAATAAATTATGCCCTTTGATGTATCACACCAGCTACACTTAGAAGCAGAGACATTTCAGTTATGAAAGAACAGCATTAACAATGAATCTTGGAACACTGAAAAAATAAAATAAAAATTTAATTAAAAAAAAAAAAGAAAGAAAGAAAGAACAGCATTTGTTGCTAAAGCTTATTTAGGTCCTGAGAGTGGCACCCAAGATCTGTGGTATCTAGACTGTGCGTAAGGCCCTATCATTGCGTCTATGTCTCCTTTGGAAAGGTGTGCTCATCATAGATTCCATGGGAGTTCCACCCTCACATCCTTATTCCCACGATCAGAGTTCTTATTCTTCAGTCCTGATGCTAAGATTTATCCAGTTTGCCTGATTTGTTCCTGTCTTCTTTCCTCTCTTCCATTCTCTCTTCCTCTTCCTTTTCCAATAAATACTCTCTAATATCCTCTTCCAATAAAGACTACCTAGTCTTACAGTGATCCCTTGGCCCACTGAAATGTGAGATCGTGAGGGTATGGAACAACCTTTATCTATCTACCTCCATAACCCAAATGCACAAGATGGTCTACTTGACGATCATGACAAGAAATTAAAAAAAAAAAGTGAACTATGTGCCTTTTTTCCCATGGTGATAACTACAGTAGAGAATAAATGCAATTAAAGAAATCACATGACTGAAATACTAAACACACCGTGGTAAATAAGCAAGATCTCTAAACATTTGTTGTACATGATCACTCTTCCTATAAAAACAAAAGGCCAGACATATTGTTTGCATGTTTCATCCCTCCTTATTGATTGTGTGACATTGGAAGGATAAAGAACAAATTCAGCCCCATCTGAATTGACCAACCTGCTACCTGACCGAAATCGGGGACTTCTGTGCCTGTGCCAACATCCGCCGGGTGCCCTTTGCCTTCAAATGGTGGAGGATGGTGCCCCAGCCCCAGGACTAGGCCTGCCTGTCCCTCCCTCACCCCGGCCACGTTTGTCCCTCCGTATCCTGAGGGGATGGCCTACACCACCAGCTCGAATCCCCTTGGAAAACTGGTTATTAAGGATCTATTAAAGTCCTAGGTGTTCCTTAAAAAAAAAAATCATTATAGAGATCTCATTATAGAGATCATTATAGTTCATTTTATGGAATTATGTCAGTTTTCGACATTAAATTCCAAAGCAAATCATATGGGGCTGTGAATAATACCTTACTATGTCCGGTAACTTTTAAACATGTGCTTTCCACCATTTCAACATAACCATGTTTAAACACTGCTTTAAAAATGTGGCTTTCCTCCTTCCTCATGATTAGAGCCTCCAGAGTAATCACATTGCTTACACAGCCCATTCCTTTGCTCACTGTACCACCTTCATTCAGATACCAATTGGTTTCTAATGAGCTATTAGTTCCAGGTCGATCTGTAGTCAATTAGAATCCGCAGTTTAAAAAGCAGTTCCTACTGTTATTTTGTACATAGGTGTATTGAATTCCTCATTGGCCAGCCCCTTCCAATCTTAGCCCCTTCCAATACTACCCACACATTCCAGGTATCTTTGTTTCTAATATCCCCCGAAAAGCTAGTATTCTACTTTCTTGATTTTTGTTTTGTTTTGTTTTATTTCCATTTCCCTCTGGGAAATCCAATCTGGTGTTATAATCAGTGACAAAGAAAGTGCTAATTAGCAGATGAACGCAATTAGTAGTTACCTCCAATGTTTGCAGGTAACTTCTGTTTCTGACATATACTTACAGTATATGTCAGCATTTTTCATTTTACATGATACACATTCAACAAGACAGTAAAACAGAGAAAAAAAAAACCCCACTGTAAACCCAAACAATCCAATGTTAGCCTTAGAGAGGTGGAGAACTCAGGCCTTTTCTCCAGCTTGGACGATGCACACTTGTCCTCTCTGCCCCATCAGTGATATGTCCTGTCCGTCTCCAGAGGAGGCAAAACCCCAGCCCCTCCACAGAGCCAGCTCCAAGCCATTCCTGCTGCATCATCATGCTCACTCTCAAGTCCAAATTCTCTTCACTAGAAATCCTAGCAGTGTTAGTGAACTGTTCTTGCCTCTATTGTAGTGTCCTCTCTTACGTAATTTTGTCTGTCACACAACTCCTTCTTCGTAGATACTATATACTCCAACTAGACTGGAAACAGTTCGAGGAAAAGGACTGTTATTTATTTTTTCATATACTACTGTGGCTAAAATAATGCCTGTATTTTATAGGTTCTCAAAAAACATTTGCTTACTTAGGATCTGAGTATCTCAGGCATCCAATACAGAGATGGAGTGATGGATTGATGGATAGACAGATGGAATGAAGGATGAGTCATACACATTAGATACAAAAGGAACCTAACAATGGCTTGATCCAGACCCCTCATTTTTCAAATAAGGAAAATGAGACCCAGAAAGAAGTGATCTCCACCGAGGGCAACACTAATTTGTACTATAATTTCTGTCTTGCATTTGCTGAGTCATCTGGTTACAAAAGTTCTCAAATCATTGTGTGTTTTATCTTTTTAAATAAATTCTACCTCTTCTGTGTATATTTCAAGAGGATTATCAGGAGTCTAAGCATACAGCAAGTGCTCAATATTTGTAAGAATTTTGGTGGAAATATTTATCTCCCCCGATACTACTCATTTTCAGAGGGAAGAAAGACAATTGCCCTTCTTTGAACTCTGTATCTCTCCCTGCTCCTCACCTGGTTATGGCAAGGACTGATAAGGAGAGTGCTTCACCATTCTGAACTTGAACTCTGGACAGTTCCCACCAGATGTCTTTGGAGAGATATTTTTACATTGCAAGTAAGGGGAGAGATCATCTCCCTAGCCACAGAGCTGGGAAGATGGGGGCCCAGAAACAGTAGTGCACCCTGGGTTCTAGCCTAGGGAGAAAGGCAGAGAAAGAAAATGAAATCTATATTCTGAGAGAGACAAAATAAGGACTGGAAAAGTGGCAAAATGTTTCATGAATGCCTAGCCCTCTATCACAGTTGTACATACCATCTTCTTTTAACTTTCATAAGAAATTGTAAGAGCAAGGCCCTTGTACCGCTAGTCTATAAGGTTATTTTGTGACCATTAGAAAAAAACTGTATGTTCCTCCAAGCAGAGAAAGTCCTCTACCTGGTTGCTTATCATGATAAACGTAGGGCTACAATTTAGTCCCCATTCACCCCTTGCCAGGTACCTCGTTCAGGACGCGGCCAGCACAAGTGTGTGGTGGCTATCAACAGAGTGAGGAACAGGATTTCCATTTCATGGGTGAGAGATTTGAAGTTCCCACGTGCGACATTTTTTACTGCAGGTTTTTGTTTGTTTTAAATGCCTCGTTCCCACAGCTAGTAGGTAACAACGAGGATTCACACCTAGGTAACCACCAAGGCCTGTGCTTTTCTTTTCTTTTTTCTTTTTTTTTTTTTAAAGATTTTATTTATATGACAGAGAGAAACACAGCGAGAGAGGGAACACAAGCAGAGGGAGCGGTAGAGGGAGAAGCAGGCTCCCTGCTGAGCGGGGAACCCGATGCGGGGCTCGATCCCAGGACTCTGGGATCATGACCTGAGCCGAAGGCAGACGCTTAACGACTGAGCCACCAGGCGCCCAGCCTATGCTTCTCTCATGGAAGTGCTCACGTCTCTCATTATTGTGCTTGATCTCTCCTTCCCTCTTGCTCTCTTTCTGTAGGGCTACATATACGTCCACTTTCTCCTCCACCTACTGTTCCACCAACAGTGAATGCTAGAGGCACAGTGAGTTCTCTCTTCCTGAAACAAAGAGGACCTTAGTCCCAGTATTTATACAAGGCCACTCACTCTAGTGTGGATTGCCCACAGGTTCTTTGAAATAAGCAGACAGAAATCAATAGAAGTGTAATATGTTACTGCTTACACTCAGAAGTTGTTATTGCTCCTTCTATCCTTAATCTGTTTACAATTTCCATTTGTAAATGCGGTAAAGAGAGGGCCAGGCGGAGGGGGGGGGTGTCAAAAAGAAAAGTCCTTTCCAAAATAATGAGAAAGTATGCCACTAAAGAGCTTCAAAATACCAGTTCCTACAGAGTTAGGAATTTCCAGTTCTGCCCAAATGAGTCTAAATTCAACAGCAACACAATGAGCTAAATCTGCTGGGTGGGTTACACATTACCTGGATAAATTAGATTTGCACGGAAGAGGTATTCATTCCTTCAAGTTGGTAGGACAAATTTCATGCATTGGAACAATTATTTACCAAATGCTAGAGGCCTAAAAGAAATAACACAGCTTCTAAGGCAGCTGCATCTAATTGAAGGCCGAGCTTGTGGAAAATCATTGATCAAGGGTCTTTTGATACATCATTATGTGCTATATTCACATTGGGAAAGGAGAATAGAATGAGACAGGCTCCTGCCCTCTGGCAGTTTGTAATCAAACCATACAGCAGTGCCTACTTTTCAGAAGAAGTAGAGCACTAGGAACATTTTCAGGAGAGAATCACGCCCAGGATACACTATAAATATCCAGTGACCAAACTGTGGAAGGAAGCAGAGACTAGATTTCAGAAATAAAACAAAAACATGTGATTTTAAACTAGGAGGGACAGAGGTAGTTAGAGTAGGGAAATTTGATGAATATAGGCAAGATCTAGTCCATAGAGCAGGGCAGGAAAGACTGTACAGGAAGATGTTGCAAGAGTTGACTGAGGAGAAGGCAACCCTAGACTAGTAGCTCCAAATAAAGGACCTGATCTCAAGGTGTTTTCATTCTCTGGGGCAACACCATATATTTTTATATATACATATATATATATGTATGTGTGTGTGTGTGTGTATACACATGCATATATAGGTATGTGTGTATACAAATTCATTCATATACAGTAGTATTGTGGAATATTAAATGTATTATGTCAGAATTCCTCAAAATTTAATGTAATTATAAGTTTCTGATTTAAAAAAATAGACATTCTGATCCAATAGGTTCAAAGTGGTACCAAGAGTCTGATTTCTCATCATCCCTACTGATATGGGTGCTGACAGTCTGTGAACCACAGATTGAGTAGCAATAGAGGAAATGGAGGAAATAGGAAGGTTCTGTGGAGATATACAGCAAGCAACGTTACTGGGGAAGAACTCTCAGAAGACGGATCCTTGAACTGGGCTCTGCAAATTGAGTTCCAGGAAGAACTGGGTTTTGTAATAAGGTTCAGTAAACTGGGGAGTGAAACTTTGATTTCATCCATTCAACAAACATTCACTGTGGGTCAAGGCATCTCGTAGCAGAATTGTTATTTGAGGCTCTCATGTAAGTCTGACCATGAGTAAAAACAAAACCGTGGTGGGAGCAATGGAACATGAAAGACCATGGCTCTATTTCAGAATACCACATTTGAAATGCTAGTATTGCTTCACCTTTGAAATTTTAAACTGCATTTTGTTTTTCAAAATAGGAATTTTTGGAAATTTTAACCCCAAACTTTCGTGCACACTTCCTCCCTGAATGGGCAAGCCAAAGCAGTTGGCTGTTCATTCCACTGGGCTTGTATTTTGCTTGCCTATTATGGAACGCAAATTAAGGACAAAGACCTCATTTCCACTGACTCAGCACCAAATGACCTGTTCCAAGAGGAGAGTAAACAGTAGTCATGTAGATGGCCTTCAACTATGTAGCAGGTGTTGATACCTGTAGTTACTTAATTCCAGCCAAGATAATCACCCCTCTCTCAAGGCAGCTGGCCCATGTAAAGCACTGTCCACCATTACTGAAACTATTTGGAGTTGTTAAGTCACGGCTTTCTCTCGGATGATGCAGTGAGAGAAGGGGAGGTTAGGACGCCAGGGAACCAGTTTGGTCAATAATGCATGTAGTTGAAGCCACGACCACTAGGACTCCAGCAGCCAACCATGGAACCACGGCCCCTGGACAGCAGGGTCCTGAGCCAGACGGCATCAGCTTACGAAGGGTACCACCTGCCAAGAGCTACATCTAGAACTGGCTGGAGAAGTGCTGTGTGGGAGGAAAAAATAATAAGGCATCCTCAGAGAGGAAGTCACTGCATCATTACAATTCTCTACTCAATTTAGCTATCATCAGTTGGACCCCGCAAATGATCAATTTAGGATATAGGTATATGTATGTTTGTGTGCGTGTCTGTGTGTGTGTGCTGGATGTAAGTGGAAACTCCCCCTGCCCCCAACCCAACACACATACCCTAAGTTTTTCCAGGTTGTAAGCACTACAAATAGGTTCCCATTACACTGGAGATTAGCAGATGCTCATTACCATTTATCAAATTAGGCATAAGGAGAGCAAAGTGCTGGGGCATTAGCTCTCCCTAATGATACCACTGTGCCCTCACGCTTCAGCAACACCGCCCTCTTTCATGTTTCCGAGGACTCTGTATTTCAGTCTCTGCTCTAAGGCCTCAAACAAAAACCTCTATATACAAGACATGTGCTTTTAAGGGCCATTTTAGGCCATCTTTTAAATGAGATAACAATAGAGTGATATGTAATCATAAACTTCGAATGTTCGAATAAATTGCTGGAGGTCAAACAGTTCCGCTATCCTTCAGGTAAGAGGATTTCTGAATAATTCTGCAGATGAGTCCTCATTCTATTTCAAAAATTCCTCAGGGAAAGAAATTCTGCCTTTTTACTTGATAATCCAATTCTAATATATATTTTTTAAATGTCAGTGTCCATTTATTTAGTCTATTTCAACCATTTTTAATGGAACGGATACTCCCTAGGCGTATGCGTTAAACTTAGGACTTTAAAAATTGGAGATTACAATCCTGTCAAAAATGTGTTATATTTTTAAATGTATTATTTTCTATTATGTATAATTTTATTAATAGAAAATAGTTGCTGGCAGTTCATATACAAATCGCTTAAGTTTCCCATATATCCTTTCCTGTGCATTTTCTCAGTTTGTTCTACCAAAGCATTCATCCCAGAAAATGTCAAAACATCATTAAAAGCCCTTTTTACTATAACACCCTTCTAGGAAATTTTTTTAATCTGCTTTTCTCTAGTATGTCATGGACAGGAAGGGACTTTTAGAGATGGCCTAGATGGATCGGGAATGTGGGCAGAGGAAATCTGCTGTCCTCTTGGACAAATCAGTCTCTCAGACAGACTGATGGTGGGCCAAATTCTCTCTCCTTCAAGGAGGATCAGCATTGTGTAATATCACTGCAAGATGCACGCTCTTTTTAAATAACAAGTCATGAATAAGAAATTGGGGCGGTGTTGCAGCTCTGTGCTTTATCACCAATTTTTAAAAATATGCTGAAAGCTTATTTTGGTCAGCTATTTTCCCAAAGACATAAAAATAGGAAAATAGCAGATGTAGCAAAATAACCCATGTCTACCATTGGGATCATGTGAGAAAGAATGACTACCACCTGTATAAACCACAGACCACTCCCCAGATATAGTATAAGAATCCTAATTCTAAGATCCGTGTCATGGTCCTCCAGAGTTTTAAGAGTCTTGGAGTTGCTTTTCATTTCGTTAGAGAACTCTTGTCCATTAATCTGTCACCACACAGATTAGGACACACCCAGTGATGGTTGTTAATCAATATGGTACTGGGTAGATAAGATCCCAGAGATAAAAATAGTGAAAAACATTTAGACTGATCACTCATTTTACAGGTGGAGAGCTAAGTGGCAGAGATATTCAAGAACATGTCTGGGGTAACTTAACTTGAACTCAGATTTCCTAAATCCCAGATCAAGGCTGGACTGAGTCTATTAAGAAAATCCACTATTAAACTAGAGTTTGATTTCCAGAAGATACAAATAAGGCTCAAGTGAAAAAAAAATCAGATTGCAAATCAACACTAATGTTTAAATATTAAGAAAGATGTATAATGTAATGGAAAGAAAATTATCTGTGGAGTCAAAACACTGAATTTAAATCTCAACTATGCAGTAGGCAAGTACACCGGGTAAGTGGTTTTTCTCACCATGAAAGTAATGAGATTAGCCTAGATGCTTTCGAAGATCTCTTCAAGTTTTAAATAATCATTCTTAAACTCAATTTGTTGTACTTTCAC
>CM053610.1:56909982-56985640 GCA_028646535.1 Procyon lotor
GAGACTCAGGTTAAAAAATAATGGTAATGGGCACTGCTATGGACTGCTTAATTGTGATTCTCCCAGATTGGTATCTTGAAACTTAATTCCCAATGTAATAGTGTTTGTAGGTGAAGATTTTGTGAAGGGATTGGGTCATGAGGGTGGAGCCCTCAGGAATGGCATTATTGCTTTCATAAAAGAGAACTCAGAGGGATCCCTTCCCCTTGGGCCACATGAAAACCCAGCCAGAGGACAGTGGTCTATGAACCAGGAAAATCTGTCTGTTTGACCTCATCTTTAGTGATTAGAACTGCTTGGTACATAGCTTAGGCATTCAATATAGTTTTGTCGGATGACCTGAAAAAAGCAATTTTATATTTTAATGGGGAATTCCAAAGAGCCAGGAAAAGAAAAATTCATCAAGGTCTTGGAATTTCATGGCTTCTTCGGGATAGTTGAATTTCCTGAAGAGCTGAGGGTGAATTCATGACGTTCCTAATAACTTTAACTATTTTTGAATAAAAATCTAAATAAACAGAGAATAGCAGCTGTTCTTCACTGTAAATTGGATTAAATGAGACACTGTTTCACCAGTCTAAGTCAGTATAATAAAATTAGCTATTTAGATTCTCCTGAAGGCTGTTCATGTGAATCTTGTTCCCATAACGGTTGCTTATGATTTTGATATTACAATACTTTCAGTTTTAACTGTTCCTTCGTCCCCTCTTTTCTGTCATGCCCCGAGCTATTACTCTGGGCCACTGTGGGTGTTCATGTCTGTGACAGCTCATCCTGCCACATGCCTGACCTTCCTCTAGCATTTACTGTCTTCCTATCATCGGACCAATTTTAAGGGATTTGTGTGAAATAACACAGACATTACATAAGGGCACAAGTGCCACTCATGAAATAAAGCTCTAGGTAACATTGGGTTTTGCTGCCTTGACTGTCTACTTCTAGATTCTTAACTGTACTCTGGAAAGGAGAGGTTGATAGATGTGAATTATGAAGAGGTGAGGCATTACCGTAATTTGGGTCATGTGGTACCCTGGCCCCTCAAATCCCCCTTCTCATGTGGTTGGCTGCCTCCTCCACCTGTGCATTGGCCACCTCTATCCGAGTACAGCTGAACACAGAACGCCTCATGAAAATGCGTGAGAAAGTGGAAGGACACCAATTAAGATCCTCTGTTTGGAAAAAATCTGCTCTTAAACTGTGCCCATTCACAAAAGCTCTATAATAGCCCCTTAGGGCACAGTTCCATCTGAAGATACATTCCTGTTGAAACAGCAAAGGGTGAAACACTTAAAAGAGAAAGAAAGGGGGAGAAAAGCAGTGCACTCTAATGGTTTTAAGAATACCACACAGGGTCTGCGATACATCTTGAATAATTCACCCAACCTAGATTTAAATAGCACAGGTAATTCATGCAGAAATAGACATTTGGTTGCTTAACACATGTTCTTATAGGGGCAACTAATACATTGATAGTTTCAGATGTGTGTTGTATTCAGAGCGTCAGTTCTACTCTGACGTAGTAGGGAAAAGGAAAGCCGAGTTGTTTGTCTTTACTGGTCTCCGATACAAACTGTCAAAAGTCACAACCCTGACCATTATGCTTTCTGCATCTCAGATTCCTCATCGGTAAAATAATCCCCTCAAATCTCCCAAGTCAAAATTCCGAAGCACATTGCTGCTGGATTGAAGGACTGAGGAGAAGTTTTGGTTCTACCCAGTAGAGGGCAGTGTTACCTAGACAAGCTCTTAGCTTGAGTGCAGGACAGATGGAGCAATGGAAGCAGGATTCAGACTAGAGAATGGGTAGCTACCTATCTCTCAGTCTTGAGTCACCAGACCACAAATGCTTCTCCACAAAATAGCAATTTCAAGCAAGTGTAGAAATGCACTCCTCCTCAATCATTTGCCACTGTTCCCAAAATGGACACATTACTCATTTCTACTGGAATATGAACAGGAATTTAAACTCCTGCAATCTGTGTTGTTTTCTGAAATTTAAAGTTTGTTCTATGAATACATTCATTTATATAAAATACAGCAGCTTGTCTATACATATTGAGCATTTAAAAATTACAGTTGAAAGTGGCAGATTTTTCTCCTGCAAAAATATTTAAGAAGTATTTATAAGGCTTGATTATGTTTAATATCATGCCAAGAGAGGAAAATCTAATTGTACTTTTTAAAGCACAAATAACAAAAGTCGTTGGCTTGTGGCACCTAGATAATTTCAAAGTTCTACGTGTCTAATCCATAGTTACAATACTGGATGAAAATCTGAATCTTGATCAGTGCGCAAAGTTTATAGAATGCCTTACAGTAGAGCGGTCGCCCTGTGGGACACAAAAGCTGTCTAAGAATGCATTCTCTAACAGCCAGACCTCTCTGGTGGGCTAAGACGGATGTACATCAAGTAAAACGGTCGTAGGATTAGATAGTCTAAGATAAAATAACACATTTACTAGTTTAAGATGACGTGTGTCCGATACAAATCATAACTCAGTAAAAGGTACAGCAGTGTTTGTTGAAAACAGACAAAACAGAGGGATCAAGACATCAGTGTGTGAAAAATGGAGAAGTCTTCATCAAGGGGGTACCATTTGAGAACAAAAACAACAAAGAAAAATTGGGCAATGCATGTAAAAAGATGTTGAAAAGTCAAAAGCACGATGCAAATGTAAAATACTATTGTTACAAATTTGGGGTTCACAGTCACCCTGAAACTCTGTCCTTGGTGACCTTACAAAGGTACTCTGGTACGACGACTTCTGCTTCTTCTTCGATCTTCATTACTGACAGGGGGCCTAGTTCCTATTCTTTTTTTCCTTTCAGGAAATGCCTAAGCCTCAAAGGAAGGAGTTAATTCGAGAATGACGTCATCCTACCTGAGCCACAGCACTGTGCCTGGTGCAAGCCGCAGCCTAGAGAGTGGCCATCTGTCTATCTGCGCGGTGCCCCACCCATGCTATTCGGGGCGATGAGACTGCTCCCTCTTAGGGGGAGTTAACAGTTTCTCAGATCAGGAGAGAGTCTGGCTACTCGAGAGAAAATAAAATCATGCTCTCTCCTCCCCACTATCTTTTGCCCGTAGCAACTCTAAGTGCAATAAAATGTGAGAGTGGGAACGAATTGCTATGGCAACAAAGTGTACTCTAATAATGAAGACGGTATCTAACAAGCAGGAGCAGCTAGCACGTTAAGGGAGAGGGAAAGCAAGTGCACTGCGAGGAAGGAGGAAGGAAAAACACAGGAGAACTCTAAAGTTTCCATTATTTAGCCCACTTTTAGTGCCTCACTTAGAAACGCTGGATTTCTGCTTTGGCCAACTTCCTCCTAGGGATATGTGGTAGCTTCCTAAAAGCAGGCGGAAGAGGAGATGCGCCCATCTGATCTAGAAACCTGGGACAATGTACAGCTGTTCAGGTGACCCACAGAGGTCCATGCATCCAGACCCTCGGCTTCACAGCGCAGCTTCCGGGCTCCCAGGGCGCGGTCCAACTTCTTGGACCCTGTAATTCTGTTCACCACTGCTGTCTAGGTAAGGGCTGGGGAACAACACGAACAATACATACCCATCCTGCCTGGTGTGAAAGTAAGTAAAAGAAACTTCATCTAAAATGGAGTCAGGGTGGGGGGCGAAGGGAGATGCGCTCTCACAGACGGACTCACGGCAGCCTGCTTAAGCCGAGGGGAGGTGGGAGATCCCTCCCCTCCCCAGCAACAAGGCACGAAGCACCCCCCACAGCCAATAAGAAACAGCCATGACCTCAAAATCTTGTGCTTCTCCGCTGAGCTTCTGTTCAAAACAACCTGCTGCAACTTACCCGGAAAGCCTAATGAAAGCTTATTTTCCCTTTGTCTTGGTGACCTTGCCTACAGGTCTTCCACCCTTTGTTTGTCCTGAACTGTTATTCTCGAATAAACTTAGTTTTGCTGATAAAAATAACCGGCTGTTTTACTTTTGAGGTTAACACTAGAACGAATGTGTAAGTCAAGGACTCTTGAGGAGAATAAGGAGGGGCCAGAGAGATTCAAACACTGATTTTAAGTAGTCTGAATTTATCCACCTATTCTTTCAAAAAATGTTAAATGAAGGGACTCAGAATTGGCTAGGTTATGCTGCAAAATAAGTTAACTCACGCGTCTTCGTGGTATAAGCAACAAGGGCTAATTTCTCATTCACACTATCTGTCAATCACACCTAGAAAGCTCAGCGCCATGTACTCCTTTTTCTGGGAGTTAAGATGGATTTTGGAAGTTGTGGGGGGCATGGAGAAGAAGAGTGTGTGAAGCTCCTGTGTCCTAATGCCCTGATCTAAAAGTGACACTATGTCGCTCATGTCACTTCTGCTTATAAGCCATTGGCCAGAACAACCCCATCCAATTTCAAGAGGGGAGCAATGAGTGACACTCTTCCCATGGGTCTAGAAAAAGAAAAGTGATTACAAACATCACAGGAGCCTACCGGAGTTTAAGGGCACCAGGAATTTTTACCGAGGACGTGTATAACAAAGCTCTTACTTGATATACACGTTTATATTCTTTGGGAATGTGTAGGCCATCGTCTTCTATAAAAACCATCTCATTCTCTGCCACAATGTGTTTGTCTGAGGACCCAGAAGCATTGGGAGAAGGGCAGCTTGATCATTTGGATTCACATGCAAAACTGAGAGCTTGGATGACTGATCACCGGCAAGAGTCTGGTGGCAAAGTTTTACAAGGCTGTAAGTTGAAGCTTTGTCATCCATCTGAAGGTGAGAAGATGGAGCTAAGGGTAAGGTTTCTCAAAATCACAAAGCTGACAGAACCTTCTAATGGCTGTTCTTGATCTCTCTCAGATCTTAGTTCGAGGTATTCCCCATCTTAAAAGAAACACAAGACAAACTAAAACAAAGCCTGTTTTCCTCTTTTCTTTTTAAATTCTCCAAGCTCAGTTTAAGCTCCACTTCTGTTCACCCATTCCTTGAACCCCCCTATTGCACTTACTATCAGCATGTGTTTCTTTAAACATTTAGTGGTTCTGTAACATTTCACTTTTGCTCCCCATGCAATATAAGTCTTGTGATGACAACAATCTTTTCCCTTTTGCAATCTCTTTTTAGCCCTTAGCACAGGGCTGGTGCAAAGTTGGCGGACAGTACATACTTATCGATTATGCCAGTAATTGGAGAAGGAAGAATTTTTTTTTTAAAGATTTTATTTATTTGACAGAGCGAAACACAGCGAGAGAGGGAACATAAGCAGAGGGAATGGTAGCGGGAGAAGCAGGCTTCCCGCTGAGCAGGGAGCCCCATGTGGGGCTCGATCCCTGGACCCTGGGATCATGACCCGAGCCGAAGGCAGACACTTAACGGCTGAGCCACCCAGGTGCCCCATGAAAAGGAAGAATTTTTATTGAGAACAATGGACCAGGCTAATGCAAATATACTTTGCATAACTATGTTGTCACCAAAAACTTTATTTTAAAAGACAGCTCTCTGATGTGGAGTCGATTGCCAGTTCAGTTCTGTTAAGCCTCTGCCAGCGAGGCAGGAGAAAGGCTTCAAGAGAAAGTGAGTAGCGAGTGATGAGAACAATACGGTGCAGGGAAATAAGAACTGAATTAGAACGTGGACCTTGGATTCTATTGTGGGCTCTGCCGCTCACTAGCAACATAAAGCTGGGCACAATCACCCCAATCATGTCAATGATATGGCTTTGCCTACTTCTCAGAATGTGCTGAGAATTGAACAAAATCATGTCGGTAAAAGAAGTCTGAAACTTTTTAAATGCTTTACAGGTATAATTTTAAAACGGGGTCATTAAGAGGGACCCAACTTGTATCTAATGTCTTTTGTGCTGCCAGAGACATTTGCAGAAGCACAGGGGATATGTGATAAACCCTTGACAACACATGTTCTGAGCTCTTTGAAAGCCTTGTATCTAATCAGTACAGGATCCTGTTGCTAATTGCAGGGGGTTTCTCCCTGGGCATCGAGTTCAGTTTGTCAAGTGTTATATTTATAACTTTCTGAAGCCTCCGTCCCTCTCAGAATCCCAGGAAATAAGAGTGTGATGTGATTGTGACTGCACACTGCAGGTTGATATTGCCAGGCTGGTGGGGATTTCTAACAAAAGCAGAACAGCAGGTATCAGTGAGAGGAGAGTACTAAAGCTTTCCACATCTCTAAGAGGACCTGCTTCCCCTCCCTTCTCCTTTTCCTCCCTTCCTCTCTTCTGAAGAGGACAAGACCCTGGCTGGAGCCTGAACCAATCTGCTCACCTGCAAAGGCAGGTCCTGGCAATGCCTGGGGAGGCAGGCTACCTGGGGCTCTGGCAGTGGGGAGAGAATTACTAATGGCGGGACAAGTTCAGACGGGGTTTGGGACGCGTGGATCGGAAATAACGAGAACTCCTTATGAAGGGCAGGGATTCTGTGCGGGAACCATGTGAACATGGGATCCCGGCAGCACAGGCCCAAGAGAAGCTGTTACTGTGGGAAACGAGGCAGACCCAACACCAGCGTGATGACAGGAGGCCTGGGTTTGAGTTTTGGTCCCAACTTCATTAGCTCTCCCCGTGGCTTCTCCGAACATTAGCTTTCGCCTCTGAAAAATGGCACGGCAGCAAAAAGGTAAGCTACTTCAAAGCTTTGGTACAAGAATTAAATGTGCATGCTTATGAAAGGACCCTTCGTTGAATAAAAGTCAACAGTAGATCTAAAATAGGATGATTATCCCAGATTACCAAATAGACCCAATGTAATCAAAAGGATCCTTACAAGTGGGGAAGAGAAGAAATACAATGACAGAAGCAGACCAGGAGGGAGGCAATGGAAAAGCCAACCAGACGTTGCTGGCTTTGAAGATGGAGAAGGAGGGAACAGAAGCTGTGGAATGTGGGCAACCCTTGTGCACTAGAAAGGCAGGAAAATTTCCCCCCCAGAGCTCAGCCCACACTCTGGTTTTAGTCCAGTAAGACCGGCCCATGGCACACCGGCAACCTATAGAGCAATGAGGTGATAAGGTTGCACTGCTCTAGACCAGGACGTGTGCAGTCATATAGACGGCAGCAATAGAAAACAAATATTCAAGATATTTGACGCTAAGAAAGGTCTTCTGAATGTTAAGACCCCGAGTTTGCACATCAGGAAGGTGAGTATCTAAGTGAAACCAAGAATTCAGAGAGTTAATGTAAGCTGTAAAACAGACATGAAGTTGCTACTTTTAGCAACTCCACCACGGTCTAAAGAAACAAGATTAAATCTGAGAGCACCGCAGAAGTTCCCTCTCTTCACTGAGGCCCAGGTAGTCTTTTTAGAACATCAATCTGACCTTGACAATCCCTTACTTATAATCCTTTGTGGACTCCACATCGCCAAAACAATGCATTTACATTTTTATTTCTGTGAGATTTTTTCTTGTTTCTCCAACTTCATCTCCTTGAAGTGTTTCACATGCAGAATACAATCTCACCACAGCATTTACATCCCTGTTATTGAAAGGGCTGGGCTTTCTAGGTCTCTGCATAGACGATGTTTCCACTTAAAATGTTCTTCATTTCCTTCCATTTGCTAACCCTGACTTGCCTTTTAGTTGAAATAATACTCCTTGAGGAACACGTCCCTTTTTGGTCTTTTCTCTAATAAGACAGACATCTGTTAACTTTTTGGCTGATCAACATCCAACATCCTAACCTTTCCATCAGCACCTTCCTCTCCTTTTAGGAAATTCACCGTTGTGCATAATATATTAGGGAGAGGAATCCCCAGTGCTCACTTCCCACTGTCCCCTCCCACTCTTAAATCCTCAAGTTGGCAGGCCAAACTCTCCTTGCCTCATCTCCTATAGCCCAAGGACAAGTATGTGATCAAGACTGATCAAGCTCTCAGTATCCTGGTTCCCAGCACGTTGAATTTTGAGTGAGTGAAGCAAAGAAGCTCACAGATCAGATCGACTCTAAGGAGTACAGTGGCCAACAGACTGGATATTCTTCTGCAGCATTGTCTTTGCGTGCTTGATTCCTGCTCCATTTTCAAGCTCAGTTCTCCAGCCCTCTACCTGCCTTACTATCTTTCCGATACGTTTCCCTCTACAGCAAGCCAGAGTCCGTTTCTGTTCCTGCAATCAGAGTCCATGCTGATAAATGCTCCTTCCCCTAGGCTCCCATAGCACACTGTTTATGAACAAATTATACTTGTTATTTGTGTTATTATACTTGATTTGGTTATTCATCATTACGATGGGTTGGAAATAACTCTGACCATGTCATGGCCAAACTGGATACAGAAAAGTTGTGCTTTATCTGATCAATCCAGTTAGATGTCTTTCATAGGGAATGACTTTTGGAATTTTTAAATAGGATGTAAAGGTGCATCTTGCAGAGAAAAATCACATTCACTTAAGCAGATGTAGTGTGATAAAGCCCAGAAAGGAAGCTTTGTATGATCTTTGGGGTCAGTCAAGGAAAGGGGAGATAACAGAATAGAAACACAGGGACTTGTGAGGCAAAAGACTGAAGCATAAGATATTGAGCTTAGATTTGATATTCATGTATAATAAGAAGAACTTATAACATTTACTGTGGTGTGTAATAGGATCAGATTAAGGACCTCTAAGCCCTGAGAAGATTATGGTACAAAGTCTGATGCTTAAAAGAATATGAAGTTGTTGGGGTACCTGGGTGGCTCAGTCAGTTAAGCTTCTGCCTTCAACTCAGGTCATGATGCCAGGGTCCCGGAATAAAGCCCCACTTAGGGCTGCCTGCTCTGTGGGGATCTGCTTCTCACTCTCCCTCCCCCTGCTCATGCTCTCTCTCTCAAATAAATAAACAAAATCTGTAAAAAAGTTCTTTCAATTAAAAATTAAAAAAAGATCTGGGTTGTGGACATTGGGGAGGGTATGTGCTATGGTGAGTGTTGTGAAATGTTTAAGCCTGACGATTCAGACATGTACCCTGGGACAAATAATATATTATGTGTTAATTAAAAAAAAAGATGAAGTTGTAAATATAAGAAAATCAAACAAAAGTTTGAATTTTCCTGTGATAATTTCTTTTGAAATCTCAAATATCAGTATCTTGAGGAAAAAAAACCACATTTTTGTTATTTTTTTTGGTACCTCTCAACTGTTGATTCCTCATCACTGTCTCAGTTGGCCTATCCCTGATCTAGTACTGCATAGGCTGTACATTTAATGAATAATAAAACCAAGACAGATTTGACTATCTACTGGTGAAATAAAGGAAGCTGTTTACATAACATGTCAAGTTCCAGTTGCTGTTGCTATTTTTGTCAAGGAGGGTATGGGGTTGGAGACTAAGGGATGGAGCTCTTCAAAACACCGACCATGAACCCCCTAAGCTCATTTTCTCATCCTACAGCTCAGTGGCTGTCTCTAATTCAGTCAGAGCTCAAGAAAGAAAGATCATGGAGAATATAAGTCTCCCAAGCAGCTGTTTAATAAAGAAACGTTTGTGTTTTCATGGTGTAGGTAGCAGTATTCTTTTCAAAAGATATTTCTGGAAAGAATTTTTCTGTGCATTGAGAATGAAAGCACCTGAGCTGAACTGTGAAAGCAGAAGGCGCGTTTCACCCCAGGTGTTAAAACACTTGAATCAGGACATGTCCTATGGAGCAGGTGTGTGATATCAAATGCTTTTGGAGAACTCTCTTGAAGAGTCCCAATCACTGGCCAGTTCTTCAGACAGAGTATCTTATTTTTAGCTCATTTCCTTACAACTTTTTTTTTTAAAGATTTTATTTATCTGACAGAGAGAAAGAGAGCACAAGCAGGCAGAGCAGCAGGCAGAGGGGAAGGGAGAAGCAGATTCCCCTCTGAGCAGGGAGTCTGATGATGCTGGATCCCAGGACCCTGGGATCATGACGTGAGCCTAAGGGAGCCGCCTAACCGACTGAGCCACCCAGGCGCCCCTCCTCACAACTTCTCGTGGAGAAAAATGCCCCTATTTTGTAGAAGCAGAACTTAGAAGGTGGAATCTATTAATCTGTTACATGGCCACTAAGCCTCCCGATGTTAACCTATATGCTCTATCAAGACAGAAAGACACGGGTAACATTAAAATTGACCATAAAGAAAGTACCCACATTAAAGTATTTTCCTTTCTACCTCTGAAGTCATTGCTAAGATCGGTTAGTGATGGAGAAGCATTACTTAGGCTTACGAGGTGTAGGTGCGCTTATGCGGTCAGCAGTACGACACCTGTAAGAGTGCCCTTCTGTGCACAGATTCTAGTTGAGCCATCACAGAAGGGTTTTATCTTCCCCAAATGTAACTCACCTGTCACACAAGTGCGAAACGGGGTATTCTTCTTGCTCATGCCAACTACACCTAGGTCTGAGCTTTGTCGTCTTTTCAGGTTCCCGGTGGATACTATTCATCTCCAATTATGTAGCTTAAATGTACTAGATGTTCAATTTGTCTGTCTCCATACATCATCTCCCCCAGGTTTTTAGATTTACTGGATTTTCCTGCAGCTACATGAAAATAACTGTTTCATTACGCGATGATTGAGCTCTTAGTCCTCACCTAGTCAGGGACTAATTCCTTAATAAGCTATGCCTGCAGTAGTTTCTAAAGCAAGAATGCCAGGAACATTTGTTATCGAATGGAGCCCTTACCAGTCATTAGTTGCTGTTAAGCCACAATTACATCAGTTTTCTACATGCTGTAAAATCATTTTGGCATAACTGATGCTCAGGGAAATTTTTCACCACCTCTTGCTTTGTCATCTTCTTCAAAGTGAAAACTGATCCTGTGTGTGTGCTGGTGACCTTTGTTTTGCCTATTATTTAATAATATATATTTTAAAGAAGACCTCAGTGTTATGGTTTACAAATGATTCCAGCTTTAATTTGTAGTCACTCGATTTGCACTGTATGTATAGACATCTGGATGGATATAGACTTCTGGATATAGATATCTAGATAGTTTATTGGTAGTGTATGTACAGAATATAAAAACGAAGGCTAATTAATAGAAATCATTTACATAAAGGCAATATCCATTTGCCAAACACTTGACGTTTGAGAAACCTCAGACAGGCTGCAGATATGCAGTCCCTCTTTAAACCTATGGAAATTATTTGGCTGGTATATCAGTTGTTAGTAAATGTTAAGTTACAAACGTTTGTGAAGTTCCTATGAAGACTTAATTCTCTAAATTCCTGTTTGTGCCAAGAGAAAAAGTGAAAGATTTTGTGCTATTGGAGAAAGAAATGATAAGATGTTAAAGTAACATTTTCCCACCATTTCTTCCTGTATAAAATGTTTAGGTTCTGAAAACTCTTCTCTGTGTTAGTTGTGTGGTATTGATAGGGCAGTTACACATGTGGGTTAGTTCACAGAAGCCCCAACTGAGGATAGTGCCCGTATGTGAAGAGAACAACTTTTCACTTCCAGAAGGATCACGGTTTGAATGATATATGATATTAACCTTCTATATGTTAATGAAATAATTTAAACATTTTCTAAAATCGGTGTCCTCAGTTATGCTCTAGGAAAAATATTCACTCTAAGCTCAGTCAGCAAGAATTTATGGTGCATCTACCCTGGGCGCACAGGAAATGCCGCGTGTATACATGACAGGATTCTGTCTCATGAGGGATTTGCAACCTTTGTGTCATCAGTCCAATATAACACATTTAACAGTTCTCTGTGACAGAAATACATGCACTAATGATACTCAGGAAATATAAAGTGCTAACAGAGATGCCACAACTTTCCTGCTTTATAACGTTAAACAATTTACTTAGCATTATTAAGCCTATTTCTCCATCCATAAAGTGGAGGCAAATGTAGGATACTCTATCTATCTATCTATCTATCTATCTACTTTTCTTTTTTTAATTATGTTACATTGGTCACCATTAGCTTTTGATGTCGTGTTCCATGATTCATTGTTTGTGTGTAACACCCAGTGCTCCATGCAATCCATGCCCTCCTTAATACCCACCACTGGGCTCACCCATCCCTCCAAAACCTCAGTTTGATTCTGGGAGTGCATAGTCTCTCCTGGTCTGTCTCCCCCTTTGATTTCCCTTCTTCATTTCTCCCTTCCTTTTGTAGGCTCCTCTTTAGACAAGTACAGTGAAGAGTTAATGAAATAAGGTCTGTAAAGTGCTGAGCCCAATTCTGGTCATACAGTCAAGGTCAGAAGATGTTGACCAAAAATAAACAGATAAATGAATTAAGTAATCATTGCCAAATAAATTAATATGTGTGTTGAAAGGAATGAGGGTGACATTCCTTTGAGGAGTGAAATGAAGGGGACAAGCATCCATTAAACATCTATGCGCTAAGCAGTTTTATACTCCATTTTTGTCTCCCTCTGTCTCTTTCTCCCCACCTCACCCCCACCAATCTCTCTCATTCTTTCTCCTTCACTCTTGCCATTTACCTGCTCTGTGACCTGGGGGTAGACTATTTAGTCTATCTGTGCCCATTTCCTCAGCTCTACAATGGGAAAAGGTAGTACAATAGCTATGAGTATTTAATACATGTAAAACACTGGTGCATGGTAAACACTTACTAAACTTTTGTTTTTGCCATTTCACTTAGCTGTTATTTCCTGAAAGGCGTAGCATGGTAATGGGTACAAATATAAACAGTGCTCTGAGAAAAATGGATAGATCATACCGTATCTTTCCATTCCTAGGGGTTTTAAGAAGGAGTGGTTTGCCTCAGTGGAACCTAGATGCCTTCCTGAGATTTGGTCCTGTACTCTTTCTTTCAGAGAGCATGATTATTCACCATATGACTATTTCATGATTATTTACCACACGATTATTTGCCACACTGACAACAGTGAAAGTGAATACACAAAAAAAGCCCATACGGAGATTTAGCCAGATTTACCTATTAAACAGCAGACAACTTAAGAGGTTCCTTCAAGGCCAAATCCAAATGCTTATAATTCAGAATGTTTCTTCAGAAATATTCATGAAAATATTCATGTAAGCAGTGCTTCAGTAACTGAGTGTTCTTCATAATAAGCACCTATTCTTCCTAACATGCCTTAAAAGGAAAATTGATGCTATTATTCTAGTTCGAAAGATAATGAGACAGAGGGAGGTGAATTGCCTGGACTAAGGTCATACATTAAATCAATAGCAGAGACAGACACAGAATGAAAAGTAAAAGTAAACAATTTTTCCGCCAACAAGAGTACTTTAGTTCAAAGACTATTACCTTTCATTGTCTTGACTTTAAGTTTTGGTACATTGAATTGATTTTGAAAGCAACATGCTTTATACTATTCTACTTACTCGAATGAGTTTCTCAAAATCACAAATTTCTACTCACTTGTGGTTAAATTTCAAATAGCTGTCTGCATATTTATTAAAGGAATGTTCTGGTCTAGTCGGCGTGCTATGGCCTAAAATGAGGGGTTGGATCTGGGCCCTCTCCACGTTACCTGAGCGGGCCAGTGTCACTCTACTGTGAGGGCTTCTGGCACTGAAAGCTGACTTCTCCAATTAGCCAGGTGGTATGTGGCAATGCCTTCTAGGTCCTGTCACATAGCCCTGTCATTTGGGAAGAGAGTTTATCACACTGAATTATTATTTTCACTAATAATAAAAATGGCTCTACCTCGTACAGTTTTAGCGGAGCATCTCAGGTCCATGTGGGAACTGAGGAACATCAAATAAAGTACCCTATCTCAGCAATTCACTTCCAATTATTGCAGGAGGAAGTCGAAATTAAGAACAGAGATCATACCTAGAAAAATTTGAAAGGTTTCTTTAGCTTTGACTTTATGGGTTTTGTCTTATTTTGGTTTTGTCTCTTGGCTGTTTTGCCATAGTGATTAACACTGAGGTGTGGGAGACCCCTTCTTTTCTCTGATGGCAACAAAAGGGATTAGAGAGCAGGAGAGCTGGGAAGCCACTGTACTTTCCAAAGCCAAGAGTCATCCAAAGGGACATGTCATCTAAAGGGCGCTAATGCAGAGCAGACTGAGTCCCCGGGGTCTTTTAACAGAAAGTATCTTTTAGAGTAGACATGAAGATCCTACTTGAGTTTGAAGTGTTTGAAGTGTGACCTTGGAGGTTTGAATGGACAAGCTACATTTGGAACTCTTATACTGAAGCATATCAGCCCTGCTTTTAGGAAACTGTAAAGGACTCCCAAGCACTGTGCCCAGCACCAGTGTGGCCCCACTGCCTATGGGACATGGTTCCAGGCTATCTGTCCAATTGTATTTCCTATTGTTTCCTCTCACACTCACCATGCTTTATGTCAGCTAAACCACTTGTTCCCTGCACAAAACCAAAGCACTCCTACCTTATGCAATTCTTTCTCCTCAAACCCATTTTACTCTTCTCCTTACATGCATTCCTCATTTCTGGCCATGAAAATCACATTTACCAACAATGCTAATTACTCAAAGTAAAAATTTCTAACCACTGTAGAATCCTTTTCAATACCTGTTGGATTCATCAGCAAATCCAGATTCTGAAAACCCCCCACCCCTCCTATTAGTACATAGGTGATGTAAGCAACCAGCTCTCTTGCCTAGATTACTATAATAACCTCCTAACTTTGCCCTCCTCCTGCTACTTTCAACGAAACACACAGTGATTCTGTTAAAAGATAAAGATCTGGTCACTCTTCCGCTCAGAACTTTCTTTACTTTTCCTATCAATCAGATCAAGGCCAATGTCCCAACAGTGACCTGGGGGTGACCTGAGATCTGGTGACCTCCTCAGGTCTGGGTCTACCTTAACTCTTGACCTCATTTCCTGCTACTCTTCTCTTACTTATTCTGTTCCAGTCAGAATGGCTTCCTCACTGTTCCTTGTCCAAACCAAGGACATGCACTGCTCAGATCCTTTATATTTCTTCTGCATGAAATTCTCTTCTCCTAGTTATGCCAATGCTGTTTTCCCTTACCTTCTTCAGGTATCTGCCTAACTGCCATATTCTCTGTGAAATCTATCTGTGTGGGGTTTTTTCGCTGCACAGTGCCCATCCTTATCTAACATACTGTGTAGTTTATTTATATTGTTTTCCTGTTTCCTACCATTAAAAAGAAGTCCTTACCAGCAAGGAGTTTTATCTATTTTGTCTATTGTTGTGTCCCTTAGCCCTAGAAGAGAGCCAGGCCATACCGCAGATTCTCATTAGATATTTTTAGAACAGATGAATAAATTAAGTGACCTCTATATTGCTGAAAGACTTCATCAGCACTTCAGAAAATAACTGAGTTATTTCTCCCTTGAAGGGCCGTATTTTCTACAGGGTTTGGAAGTGTACAACTCCTGAGTTCCAAATAGTAAGGATGATGAAATCTTCCTTTCAAAGAAATGTCACTATTACTATTAGGCCCTGGTTACAATTTCCCAAACTCCCTGTGGGCTCAGTTAATCTGAGGCCCTTTTGAGAAAAATGTCAATTACCTCTTGGTTTCTGCTTTCTCCAGCACCATGACACCCTCGCATGATTAATTCTCACTTCATTTTCCATAGCGTCAACTTCAGAGCCAGCACTCATTCTTTTCAAAGAAATTACTAAAGGCAACATGATAACCTGGCAGAATTGTCTTAACTTCACTTGTCTTTCCCCCTTTGAAGTTAAATCCCCTCTGCTCTTATCAGATTATCTGAGTAGACTGTATCTGATGTATTATTGGTTTTGTTGTTCTATTTTAGTATGAACATTTTAGTGTATTCTAATGAGAGGTGAAATAAATTTGCTAATGACATGAATAATTATAAGTGCAAACATGAGCTGGGTATGAGACTACTGGGAGAATGCCTCAGTAACGAGACAAACCCCGTGGAAGCCAACAAAGAAAAAGCGGCAACTGTAATCAAAGTTTTTCTCCCCTTCTGGCAATTTATACTGCAGATAGTCTGGTGATGCTGAGTACATGCGCTAATAGGAAGGAGGGGGAGCATATAGACCCAGTTTTCACTTTACAGAGTTGGTAGACTATTGATGAAGGGTGGGTGTGAGCAACATTGGACTCTGAATTATCCAGGGCGAATCATGGCTTGATTTAATTCTAATTGCCTAATATGTATTATGGTCTTACTTTTTAAGAGGACTGTGTTAGGCATTTCCCTGGAAACAGAGAAGAATCAGCATCATCCCTGGAAAAATTCTGTGCCTCTATGAATAGAATCTGGGATGAGTTTTAAAATGTGAGTGTGATTTTAATGGTCAGGTTTGGGAAAAACATGATAGGACATAGATGTAAAGTTGGAAAAATTCAGGATACAGTAAGTAATCCATGGGAATGAAACACAGAGACATGATCGTAAATAGTGCTGAAAGAGGAGGGGAGACAATAAAATCCTTGACTATCAGGCCCTAAGTTTCTACTTTGTAAGAAAAGGGGAGCCACTGAAGACTTTGGAATGTAAGGGAGACATCATAAGGGCTCACAAAATGGTTAAGATTCTTTTAAGAGTTTCTAGGGAAAATGTGAAAAAGCTACTCTCTCTCTCTCTTCTTTTTTCTTTTTTAGTCTTTCTTGGTCATGGACTTTCAAGGTTTTTTTTAGAGATCATCTGACCCACAAGTAATTTAGAGATTGCAGTTGAGAGTTTGATCAATGTAAATTCTGGATTGGAGAAAATCCTCACAACAATTCTGTTATTTTTCCCTATTGTAGAGGTGAGAAAACGGAGGTACAGAAATTAATTACCCACCCCTCCCAGGAACCTAGATAATAAATGGAGGAGGTGGGAGAAGAGAGAGAGAAAAAGAGAACCAAACATGCATTGGTGAATCATTATAGAAGCACACCATTAGACAGTGGCTAAATATATTATAACCTTGAGTAAATTCAAAGTACTAGAATTGTAATGGGAATTAATAAGTTGAATTAATAGTTGGAATTTTTAAATACATGGCTGAACATTTTGGTAGTTTTAAATATTTCTCAATTGCCTTATTATATTGACTGAACAGTTCTAATCAAAAAAGAGTACACTGAAATATCTCAATAATTCAGAGCTTTCAAGGCTGTGGTTCCTGCTGAAGAACAGAGATATCTGAAGTATAAACAAAGAGAACAGCTTCTTACTTTAATTGTAGGCAAATAATTATCCTTAATATTTAGTGAACATTAAGTAGATTTGGTTTTGGAAAGTAAGCAGAAGAACTATTCTGCAACCTTTTTCTTTTTAAAGGAAACATTCTCATTAGTGCAGCTAAGGTGTTCTTGTTTGCTCCATTTAACAGCTATTCAGCTGTATTCTCACATGGTGTGTGTGAAGAAGTCAGTTATAAAAAATGTTGTAAGCACCTTTATTAAGAAAAGGGTAGCACAATACCACTTCCTCCACCCCATCATCTCACTTACCTGCATAGGGATAATTACAACTACACAGGTGCTCAAAGAATTAAAAATGGAACATCATTCAGGGAATAGTTATTCAGAGAAAAGCAACAGGAATCTTCTTCTCTCCTCTAGCCTCCAAAAGGGGAAGTTGTGACTTTTCTAATATATTTTATATATCTCTTCCTGTTCAGCCATTTAGCCTACGAATAAGTATCTCTACTCCATTCGTCCATTGTCGAGGCTCCTCTCCATGTCTTTCAGGGGGGGCAAGAACCACATTCTTAATAATATGGATTCTCCTCCTCTATTAGGGCTAGACTACTGTAAGGATACATCTATTATCATTTGCCTAAGTGTACTCATATATGTACATTTCATTTCCATAATTAAACTATAAAGATACCCATAAACAGAAACAAAAAAAAATGTGTTTCTGTGTGTTTGAGTGATTGTTAAAATATTACTTGTGAGGGGCACCTGGGTGGCTCAGTTGGTTAAGTGTCCAACTGGATTTTGACTCTGGTCATGATCTCGGGGAGATGAGATCGAGCCCCATGTGGGGCTCCATATGGGGCATAAAGCTTGCTTAAGATTCTCTCATCCTGTCTCCCTCTGCCTCTTCCCCTGCTCATGCACTGCTTGCTGTCTCTCTCTCAAAAAACAAAACAAGACAAAAAATTATTTGTTGAATGGGAAATCAGAGAAACATTTACAGAAAAACCCTTTGGATTTGGAAGTTAGGAAATCTTACATTTCTGAGAGGCCTGAAACTACTGGGGATCTGTAATACTCAGTTACTAGGTGTCACATTCATTATCCTTTTGTCAACCAAATAAAAAAGACATCATATAATCCCTTTTATTTGCTTTCCTTGAGGCTGAGCTTCATTAGAAGTTAGGGCTGGGTCAAGAAGTTTTGAAATAAAAATTATACCTTTTCCACCAATTATTCTTCTAGAAATATAATCTAGATAGACTATCTTGGGTCAGGCCCCTAGATAAACTATCTTAGATCAGGCCCCAGAAGCAGCCTCTGAAATAAGAATTTACAAGCAAGGGGCTTTTTATGAAAGTTCCCCAGGAGAAACTAGGAAAAGACCAGAAAAGGAGACTAGGGAAGAAAAAGAAGCCAAGCAAGAACACAAAACAAGCAAAGTCCTGCTATGGTCCTATCCGTCAGATGACACAGGGAAACTGTGTAGTATGAATTACACCCCAAAGTTTGTCCTGACCAGAGGATGGGAGATAGACTGTCATAGCTGCACACTTGCATTAGCAAAGGGCACTTCCAGCTGTTGGTACCATGTGGGCAAAGAAGCTTCAGGAGCCCAAGGGCCATTCACAGAAGAGTCATAGTCATAGCACTACAGCACTATAAGCAAAGGCTACTGAGGCTGGGAGAGACGCACACAGCACATGGCAAAGAGATCAGAGACTAATCTGAGGGAGAATGCCTGCTACATAGAGTGTTCACTATATAGATCAAGGCAATAATAGAAATGTACACATTTCCTTCTGAGCCCAGTTATTACAATGACCGGAGAATCCAAATAAAGGATGAAAGGCTTTATTCACAATATGGTCTACTATACAGACATTTCAAAGTTTTCTCTCTCTCTCTCTTTTTTTTAAAGATTTTATTTATTTGACAGAGAGAAACACAGCAAGAGAGGGAACACAAGCAGAGGGAATGGTAGCGGGAGAAGCAGGCTTCCCGCTGAGCAAGGAGCCCGATGCGGGGCTTGATCCCAGGACCCTCGGATCATGACCTGAGCCAAAGGCAGACGCTTAACGACTGAGCCACCCAGGAGCCCCTCAAAGTTTTCATTAATTTACTCAACAAGTGCCCTTTTGAGTTTGTTATTTAAGGCCCTAGAGACACATCAGACATAAAACAAAAGACCATGTGCTCACATGGGGCTAACATTCTAGAGAGGAAATAACATGAAAAAATAACGATTGAGGGAAACATAGTATACAGACAGTAAGTTGCATGGAAGAAAACAGAAACAGGTGTGGCTACACAAAATGTGTAAGGATGAGAGGGGTACCTAAGGGAGGGAAACATATATTTTAAATTTAAAATGTAATTGAATACAATCGACCGAGCAAAGACTTAGAAGAGATGAGTAAGTATTGCCACATGCTTATCTGAGGAAAGGTTTTTCTAGTCACAAGAAATAGTGCAAAGGACATATGCAGAGAGAACATGCCTGCTGTGTTTGAAGACTCGTGAGAAGGTTAGCCTGTCAGATTAAGAGATAAGGGTCCTGGAAATGATCAGGTCAGAGAGTTAATAAAGAGCCACATCATCTAGAGCTTTGTAGGTCATGAAAAGAACTCTGGCTCGAGGAAGATGAGAAGCCACTGGAAGATTCTGAGCAGACGTGTGACCTGATCTGAATTACATTTTGAAAGGATACTCTGGCTGTGCATTGAGAATAGATTACATAGGGGCAAGGACAAAAGCAGGGAGATAATTAGACACTATTGCAATAATTCAGGCAAGTAGTCCAGTGGACCAGGACTGCTGCACAGGAGAGGGGTGAGAAGTCCTGGGGCATGTTACAAGTGTAGACGACAGAATTCCAGGGTGTCTTGGATAAGAGATGTGACAACGAAAAGAGCGCCGAGGAGGATTTAAATTTTTGGCCTGAGAAATCAGAAGGATATAGTGGCAAGTATGATGCCTTCGGTTTCTTCCTGAGGAAAAAGAACAAGAGTAAAGTATACCCAAAGTTAGAAGGAGGAAGGAGATTATTAAAATTAGAGCAGAAATAAATGAAACAGAAAATAGAAAAATAAGAGAGTTAATGAATGGAACCAAACCTTCATTCTTTAGGAAGAGCATCTAACTGGTAAACCCATATTGACCAGGAAAAAGAGAAAAAAAAAACACCAGTTACTAATATCAAGACTGAGAGAAGGGAATCAGTACAGATTCTAATAACTTATTAACCTGTTAAATATTATCAAATTAAATACTAAAAGTAAAAATAGAATATAAGCTATATATAATAAAATTTAATGTAAATATTACAAATAGAAAATGTTATTAAATACTAAGAAAGTTTTATGAGTAGTTTCATGCCAATTAACTTGACAATTTAGATGACATGAATAAATTCCTTGTAAGACGCACACTCACAAAGTTCATTCAAGAAAAAAGAGATAAACTGAATAGCCCTTGATCTGCCAAAGAAATTGAATTTACAGTTTAAACTTTCCCTCGAGATAATTACAAGATGATATGGCTTCATTCAGAGAACTCTGCCAGAAAGCTGAAGAGCGGTGAATACTTCTCATTTCATTCTATGAGACAGACTACCTTACTACCAAAACGAAACAAAATAAAGATCAATATATCTCATGAGTATAGATGCAAAACCCAAAACAAAACCATAGCAAATCAAATCTAACTATTCACACACACACACACACAGTGATATACACTGTATGAGGTGGAAAAGCAGGCAAACTACCCTACAGGGCACTTATGCACTTTTGTATACACTGAATTATCCCCTCTCACTTGATCATGTAAGTGTGTTGAGCTTACACTGCCAGCTGAGTTCTATGAAGGACCCAGAGATGAATGGTGCCTGAGCACCAAAGCATTCATCTACACTGCTACTATAAAACACTGCAAAAGCCTTGCTCTGGACCAAAATGTGTCCCACCCAAATCCCTGTGTTGAATCCCTTACCCTCAAAGCTTATTTGGAGATGATTGGTAGTTAAATGTAAACGAGGTCACAAAGGTAGGGCTCTGATCCAAGATTAGTGTACACAGAGAGGAAAGGCTGTGAGGATCCTGGGACAAGGCAGCCTTCTGCAAGCCAGAGAAACAGTTTTCACCAGAAATATAACCTTGATGGACCCTGGTCTTCGCCGTCCTAGCCTCCAGTACAATCAGAAAATAAACCTCTCTTCCAGTCTATGGTATTTTGTTTTGGCAGCCTAAACTGACTAATGTAAGTCGAAAAGTAAGGCTGGGGAACCACCGTACTTGTTCTTGCTAAGAGAACCTTCCCTGTGGGACTAGAGTGGACACACATGGTAATGGAACACACAGAAGTGTATGATTAGAACCCAACTCTTCCTAAGCAATAGAGCTATCTCAGTGGTCAAAAGGAAGGCCCTCTGTGAACAGAAAAACACCCACTTGCATCTGGGTTTATTCTGGTTTTCCACTCTTCCCATGGGCATTATGGTTCTGAGTTTTCATTTTCAGGCAATAAACAACTTTATGTAAAAAGAGTAATTTCAGAAGATGACCTTAAAAATAAATTCCTAAATCTGATCAAGCCTATTATCAACCTAGTTGGTGTCTACAGCCCACATTCAAGGTATTAAAATTGCTAATTGGTCTAACTTTATATTCATGATCACTAATTTCTAATAGACCCAACAATCCTAGAGTGCCCACTCTTTGAAATCATTATTTCACATGTGTGTCAAACTCCCAACACCTATTTCTCTCACTTAAGTCGTTGCAGAAAATGAAGTCATCTTTATAAAGCTATCAGCTTCCTTGTATTGATCAACTTCCTTGATTGATCTATCAACTTCCTTGTATTGATAAGCTTCTTTGATTGATATATCAACTTCCTTGTATCGATCACCATTCTTTCTGACTTCCTTCCAATTACAACAGGTTTCTTGTCCTTCATTAAAGGTCAACTCTTTTACCTTTGTCTTGTATTTCACCCCTACCTGCCTTCCTCGGTAAGAATTCTTATTCAATTATCACCCTCAGTTTGTTGTATTAATTTATTTCTAATAGTTTATTCATTTTAGTATACAAAAGAGGTTTTGTGATTCTCATATTAAAAGAAAATTTCTTAATCCTCTTTTCCCTTAATCTATGTTCCACGTTGTTGTTCTCCTTCCCAATAAAAATGCCTTAGATATTTCTACTTCCTTGAATGTCTTTCTCCTCTGAACCCTCTTCCGGTAGTGCATATCCCCTCACTAGTTCTGACACTGTTCTCGCTAAGGCCACCAGCAATCTTCATCTTGCCAAATCTATGTTTGTATCCATTCTCACAGCACCAAAGGAAGTTTAAAACTCTGCTTATCTGCCATGATACCACAATCCCTTGGTTCTCTTCCTTACAACAATGTCACCTACTAGTTTTTCCTCTATGGATCACTTTAATATAATGGATTAATCAAGGCCATAGCCCTAGACTCATTCCAATTCCCTCGTTTTGCTTCTCTGTGCTCTAAGTCTTGTGAAACATCTTTGAGGACAGACACAGAAGTGGAATGAATATGAGCAACTTTTCATGTAGGTCTTATCTAGACCTAATTATTTTATTCATAACATTTCATAACACACATTTCATTACACATAGCATTTCATTTATTATTCTCAGATACTTGTGCAGCATGAAGTATGCATGGCTGCACAGTGTAATTACAAAATCACACAGAAGTCTTGAAAAAAATATTAGTTTTATATACAGATACTAGAAATATAATGTGTAAGTAGAAACAGATAATTGTTTTTTTTTAAAAAGACAAATTCCTACCCCTTGAAAATCATCAAACAGTGTCTTCCATATTGGATGAACAATCTACATTTTGACCTAGTAAGGGTGTATTAGCATCATACAATGAAAAAAAGAAAATCTTTAACCTGAAAAACTGACAAAATGTTGATAAAAGTATGAACCCTGAACATTTTCCCTCTTTTCTGATTTCAAGCAGAAAACATTAAACTTCTACTTATCACTGAGGGCTGGGTTTTCTTTTTTCTTATCTAGATGACATTTAGCTCTGCTCGGCTCTAAGAGAAGTGTGTGTGTGTGTGTGTGTGTGTGTGTGTGTGTGTGTGTGAAAGAGAGAGAGAGAGAGAGAGAGAGAGAGAAATGGAGGGAGGGGTAAGAGCAAGATTTGGCCATACTGCCTATTAGTTATACAAGATGGAGACTAGTCACTGAGAATAAGTCAGAAACATTCTTTCTCTTCCACCTCCTCCCCTCACCTCCTGCTTTTTCCTGATGCTCCCATAGTTCTTCCTGACTCTGATCCTCTTGGCTTTATTTGTCAGTTTGCAAGCTTTATCTCCCCCAGGCAGGCACAAGAGTACACTCCCATCCTCTCCCCCACCCACATACGCACTCTTCTGTTTAAGACAAGCCATCGGATGGGCAGTAAGAACCACATGGATGAGATGGTACGAGTGGAAAAAAAACAATAAAAGGCCACCAAGTGAAATGGGTCAGTGCTCCTTTTGGAGACCACAGGGCTGTTCTCCACAGAACACAGATCACAAACCTCAATCCCCTGAACAATTTCTCTGTTACTCAGAGGAATGCTAAAGAAACTTTATTTTGGGGAGTCTCAGGCAGCACATCTGCTCTCTTCCTCTTTCTAGGCCTTTCCAAACGTTCACAGCCATAAATACTCATGTTCAGAGTTTCCCATTTACTACTCTGTCCTGCTAATAAAACACATCTTTGCTGGTTTGGCTTTCATGGTTCTTCCCTCTTCTTTGGCTCATTAGAATGAAGGACTTTTGCAGCCAAGTCTAATATTTCAGAGCTCTGGCTTTGTTCAACATCTTCTTCTTAAGTGCCTTCATTTGATTAGGAACAACTGATCCAGCTTGTAATCCCAAGAGGCCCAAAGGTGGCTTTCGCAAATTCTAAGAGATGTATGGTCTAGGAGCACCCTAAAATATCCATTTAGAACAATAGTCCTGGCATGTGTGGCTGCACAGGTTCAGCAAGTGCTGAAAACCAGAGCAGAGATGGTCCCACGCTTAGATATCTACAGGAGTAGTGATGTGGTCCAGAATAAGTGCATTTGGATATGTGGAATGGGGATGTGACCTGGACGTGCTACAGGGTGCAGGCCCAGACCATAGGGGCATTACCTACTCCCCCCAGACCACTGTGGTTAAGTGGGAATGCAGGCCCAGGTGGTCTTACATTCAAAATTTTCAGAGAAAGCCAAAATGGGAGTTTTACTGTGAAAGTTCCTGATAAGAGAATTGCCTTTGCACTCCGTTTGTCATAAGCCAGTTGAGTAGAAAATTTTTTGTAGTTCCTCTTATTAATATGATGAATACTTCCTCAGCGATTAGGCAAAAATAATTTAGTTAGAAGCACAAAACATGTAAATATAACACAAAGCATGTAAATTACGAGCTACAACTAGCTAATAATTATTTTAAGGAAAAATGGAGTTCATTTCTGGCCTGGAAATGGTTTCCTCTATACAAGAAGAGTCATGACACAATTTTCTAGATGGAGGGATTAAAAATTTCAGTTGTCTTCTTGTTCAAACCCTTGTCTAACCTCTGGAGAGCAGGTATTGGCTCACCTTTTCTGTAAAGTTTTGTAGACCATATGGTCTCTGTTTCAACTACTCAACTCTGCCATAAACAGATGTAAAAAATAGCCATTGACAATATATAAATGGAAGACCAATGGCTGTAAAATCCCAGCAAAATCTTTATTTACGATAATGGGCTACGGTCCACTTTTGGCCCAAAAGCTATAGTTGGCCAACCTCTACATTAAAGGAACACTGCAGTGTCTTGATTGTAGCTCCAGCTAAGCAATTTTAAAGAAGGGTTAGGTCTTCCGGCAAGACAGTTGAACTGCTTGAAGCAAAAGGTGAGTACAAACTTCATTCACTATCAATCTAACTTTGAGTCCAAAGAAAAGGCCTAAAACAAAGGAAAAGAGCAAACATATCAGCCATTAACTAGAGCAGAAAAGAGGTAACTAATGAGGAACAGAGGAACAATTGAAGTAGGAAGAAGTATCCAGGTTCATTTGGGGTAATAACAGGAATGGGACATATAGTCTTCTTTTTAAGGCCCAAGATAGAAGATACTATGTCTCCATTCCCTACTATTATTAGGCTAAAGAAAGGGGTACTTTTCGTCCATCCCTCATCAAAAACAGGACAAAGGAAGGATGTAAAACTAGGCAGTAAGCCTGCCTATATTCAAAGAAATGGATAAAGAAATTCACCATCTTTCAACTTCTCCTCTTCATTAATCCCACTTAGAGATGCCTATAATGCAACTCATCATTCCATGACGCTTAAGCGTGAAAATCTGATCCAGCTCGGCAGGCTATGCAAGGTTGATGCTACCACCAGGCTCACGTACCAGTTCTCTTTGCTGAATACACCTGTTCTCAGATGAAGCAAGATGGCTATACCTCTATGTACCACACTGAGGTGTGTGCTCAACTGATCCAACGAACCAACCAGTTAGAGTAGAATTCATTTTACTGCTAGTTTTATACCGCTAGTGTTTCCAAGATTTTTATACTTATTTCACCCAAGATACTTTCAGGCATTTAGGCAAAATGCTTTTAGCTAAATGTGAATGATATAGGAAACAGGGGGCGGGGGAAGCTTTCACAAAATATTGCAACTTCTGGTTTCAAGGAACATTTTGCTATTTTACTTCTATATCTTTAGTAGATATTCTATTTAAAAACTGAATCTTGATTCACAACACTGAGCCTAGGCTTCAGTAGGTGAATTATCAATTTTAGTTCAGGCAAGAGTTCTTGGAAAAAGAAATTGGAGGTCAGACAAGGTTAGGTGGCGTGGACCCCTAAGCGAATGAAGAGGAATAAGCTACTTAAAAACAAGCTTGGACACATGATTGCATGGTACTGTTTGAACATAGCAGTTGCAGAGGGCATAGTGCTAACTTTTAGAGGATAGAGTATACAAGCTGCAGTTGTCATTTGATGACTGGATGGCCTGGCCCAGGTGAGTTATAATTGAATGTGTATTACTAAAATGCATTAATGGACTTTTACTCAGTAGTTAACCCATCTGCAACAAATGCTGTTTGTCAACCTTTGCATTTCTTAGTGATCATCTCCTGGCATTTAAACCATTTATAAGAGGCATTCTCTACTCAGATCACCGTTTAGTGAAGAGGGAAAAAAAAACAGGAGGAATAACTTGAAACAGAAATTTAACAATATTTCACCAGCCCTTAGATCCCTGATTAAACTGTTATTCTGCACATAATCTCCTCTAAACTAAATTGATTCTTTTTCAATATAGAAACAGTACTGAGTCCTTGAATTTTGACCTAGGGAAGTTCTGTGATTCTGAATTGATTCAATTCAATTCTTTGAATTGCGAGCCAGAAAATACAAATCTTATTTAATTAACAAAAGAATGAGATAGGGATGAAAAACATGATGTTAAGACACAGTAAGAATTGATTGGAGCTGCGTTTTTAGCTGTAAATTTGGTGAATAGACTTTGCTTGTGAGACAGGCAACATTAATTACTGTGTTCCCATAGCAGATTCTGTGTTTTTTTAAAAAAAATTAAACTGCGAAGAAGTAGGAAAGCATCTGTGGGTGCATTCCTTTGCACCAATAAAATAATTTTATTGAACTCCATTCATGTGCATACTTAGAATTTAAATCCAGAAGATCTTATAGGCCTATATTCATTAAATATTATGTACCGTTTTATATGGGTATACTCATAAAAGGGGAATACGGAACACAATTAAAAGAAATAAATTCAATATGGCTTTGGCTCCCTATAAAATCCCGTCACTGTGTTTCTTTGACTGACTCCTTATACCCAGGCTCAACTAGTAACTTAGGGGAGGAAGAATTCAAAAGCGATTTGTTTTCATAGTCAAAATTCACTGTATTTTAAGTCATGCTCATCATCTAGTTCCTATACAACTGCAAGGACCAAACTGACCAGAAAAGTATCGTATAGTCTTTCAGCACTCTCTGGTTCCAGTCGTATTGGAAAACATACATGAGTTCATCCCTGTATTCCTGCCTCTACATACAATTGGTTCGAACTCTCCTTATTATGCTTTTAAGTAGCTCAGTTGGTGAGTAATTAGAGGAGAAAGAATTAGGGAGTTAGGGGATTCTAATTTGTATATGAGCTTCTCTTGCTACTGATGTTTTTACAGTCCCATGATACAGGTGGAAACTAGAAGAGGTGAGAAAATTAACCAGGTTAGCAAAAGTACTTTGAGGTCACACTTCTTGCCAAAGGGTCAGGATAGGGATACTTGTGCCAGAGGAGCAGGAAATTTAACCTGGGCTCTACAGATGGGTCTGGGTTCACCAAGGACAAGTTGGATCTTGGAGGACATTAGAACATTTTGATTACATAGTTTGTTACAGAGAATAGGCCAAACATGTAACATGTGCTAATATATTATCCTTCCCTTCAGAAGACTTAGGGATAAGCTACTTCTCCCCTTTCTCTCACGAACTCAAAATGAACAGAGGACAAAACACCAGGGCCCTCTCTGGTTGAGAGGTCAACACATTTTGGAAGAAAAAAAACTTTCACTAAACAATGAAGTCCAGGGAAACACAGTTTATCTTTTGGCATTTTTGTCTTGTGAGCACGTGATTAACAAAAACATACACTAACAGTAGCGATGGAACATTGTAAGTACGTTCTACCTCATAGAAAAGTACGACAGATTGGTCCATCAAGTTCATCTAGTGCCTAGAAGGGGAGGATCCACTTTAGTTAGCAATTGTTTCTTCTGGGAATGATTCTATCAGTGTTATCTGATGCTTTAAATCTCCAGTACTGGGGGCACCTGGGTGGCTCAGTGGGTTAAAGCCTCTGCCTTCGGCTCAGGTCATGAACTCAGGGTCCTGGGATCGAGCCCCGTGTCGGGCTCTCTGCTCAGTGGGGAGCCTGCTTCTCCCTCTCTCTCTGCCTGCCTCTCTGCCTACTTGTGATCTCTCTCTCTCTGTCAAATAAATAAAATATTTCTTTAAAAAAATAAATAAATAAATCTCCAGTACTATGACTGCCAAAAACTAAAATGAAAACAAAACACATTTCCAAATAGGTTTCAAGAACATTTTGGAAGTGCTTTTTAATTAGCCATTGATGTACTGGAATATTTGCTCACCCCACGGGGGTACCTTCCCACCCTCATCTCTCTGAACTTCTGTCATGTTTCCTGTTCAGAATCCCATGAATCTGCTCTCCTTCAAATCATCGATACGAATTACCACCATTAATAAATAGTCTCCTTCGTTGTCCTTGACCTCACTTTGCTCATGTGGGCACTGCAAAGAGAATTTTAAAAAGCAGTTTCTATTTCTGGTTCTGACAATAACTATATGCCTTGAAGCTGTTATGAGGACAAAATAAAATAATGACTCCAAGATTGGGCTTCTGCAGAATCCTCTTTCTTATGTAAAGTCATGTGATTCTTACCCATCTTCTAAATCCCACTCCAATTTCTGGGATATCTCTTTGGGGCAGGAGAGTCTTAGTCCTGGATCCTAAATGTCAATGTCAGTATTAAGTCAAACTTGCTGATCATCTTGGCCTTATTTCTCAATTTTAAGAACTGGAATTCAGCCTTGTTTCTTTGACCAAACCTTAATCTTACACACTAAAACTGGTTACTGAATCCTATCCTATTCCTACCAAGATATTGTTCCCCCTCTGATTATATTCCCATTACCCCATGTCCTACCCAAATGCAGCCAAGCTTTCCTGTTCCACTCATCCATCCCTCTATGTCCAAACCATAGTCCCTGTTTACAGGCCATTTGCTCTCATATATCTTTATCACCTACTGCCTGTTACTAACCTTCCCACATTCTTTGTTTAATCAAGTCTTCACATGCTGACCAGATCTCTTTCCTTCCAAGAATTCAAAAGCATTCTGCACATTCCCAAATGCTCACAAAATATAAAGTGTTTCATTTTTAGCCACTACTCCATTTTTAGATGATACTGTTCCTCAGTGGGCACAACCACACACTATGTTGATTCTTCCTTTCCAAGATTGGTCATTGCTTCTCTGTTGTCCTTGCTGTTTATTGCTCTTCCTTCTACCCAATAAATATAGACCTCTGGTCGAGGTTCCTTCTTCAGTCATTTTCTATTTTCTTTCAACAAACTCTCCCCCTCAGGGACCACAGCTACTCCCTTGGATACAACTGTCATCGCTAAGCAACCTGACATCCCCATCAACAGTAACTGGGAGCTCCAGTCTGGTCTACCAGATCCTTACTTAAGTAAATCCCAAACTAAACTGAGCATCCATTCTCAAAGACCAGCGCTTCCCCCAGACACTCCCTTTTGTATTTTGTATTGTGCTACCATTTTTTCAGGCACTGAGACTCAAAATTTAATATCCTTTTAACCTTTAAACTTGCCAACCACTTCAAGATATCAGTAAGACTTATTAATTTCCTATCAATCTATTATTTCCTTCTCTTTATTTGCTCAGAGAAGACTCTAATACAGGTCTATATTAACTCATGATCCTATGTTTACCTTAACCTTCTATTTCCCTAACTCCAATCATCCTGTATACCATCATAAATTTAATCTTGATCAAATTTTCTGACCACACTTTAACAGTTTTGCTGCTCATTAATCATAACTTTACTAAAAATGAAACATAACATTAGTTGTAAGTGGAGAAAATAATTTTAACAGTTGTGTGGGAATAAACATTTTAATTATAGCTTCAAACAATGATTATATGGAAAATTTTGTTTAAGATGGATGCAAAAATTTAAAATGAGTCAATTTAAAGGAAAAGTAAGTAAAACACAGTGTAATTTATAGAAAAAGATTTTAAAAATTGGGGTATTTTTTGACCAGTTGTTTGAAATCTGTAAGACTTGGTTTTCTCTGGTATTTTTCTTTAACTTCTAAATCTCTTTTTCTGAATGCGTAACCACACAAATTTTCTCTTTCCAACAAGTAAATCAATTTAGCATCACTTGGACGTAATATATACCATTCAATCATGTCTATGAGGTTGTCACAGAGCGGTAGCACAGTGAGCAGAAGGAGTAGTAAGTAGTTCAAAGAATTCTATGGTAGAAATAGAAACAAGCCAAGGTAAAAAAAAAAAAAAAAAAAAAAAAGGAGGGAACTAAATAGAACATCAAGCTGGTGACACAAGCCAGGGATGCAAATGAGAAATGAGAAGTGAGATTGATCATCAAGATCAAAATTTAATTGTGGAATATCGGACCAGGTATAGTTGAGGCCCTAAGTAATGATTCAAAACCTAAATCTGCCAATGTTTGGAATGTAGCACAAGTAGTCCCAGCTCCTTTAATGCTCCAAATTCTACTCATTTTGACCGTATTTGTGGCTTAACCTTATTATTTTCTCAGTCTCTAGTTTCCAATCTCCTAATTTGTTCTACAGACTTTGATGCCCTACTTTTGGTATGTCTCCTACTTTTGGTAAGGACTCTTGTTCGGTAAGCCCAACTAGAGCTGATCTTTTTCTTATTTAAAATGTTACAACATTTATTATCACTTCGAATTTTATGACCTATTCATATTAGCATGTTCTGCTAACTTCACAGTTATTTACATGCTTTATCTGTTACTTTGAAAGCTCTTTAAGAATAAAAACTTATATACATAAATCCAACAGTACCTCAATACAATTTTTGTATATAGTAAATCCTTGGAATACAGGTTTCTTTTGTTCCAAGTCTGTAACGGAATAGTTTGGCTTATATCATGCTTAATATTTATTCAGTGTGTTTAATATGTAAACAGAAGCCAAGAACAATTCCTAGCAATGTTTTGGAGGTCAGAATGATGATGGCTAACTTCAAAATAATTTTAAGGACAGATACTTGTGCTGGTACTATTCAATAAGTGCTACTGAAGAAGAAGGAACAATGACATAAAATTGGTTTTCTCCTTCTGAGAATGGGATACGTATGCACGTTTTACAAAAAAATGATTTTGATCCATTACTATGTACCCAAGGAGGTTTATCACACAACTATTTCAAACCAAGTCATTTAATTAAGTTCCCCCACCAAAATGTAACATCTATGTTATTTTGCATCTCCAGAGCCACAAGGAGATAAAAAGGGGTGTGTGTGTGTGTGTGTGTGTGTGTGTGTGTGTGTGTGTGTGTGTATTCGCGCGCGCATGTTTGTGTGTATTTAAAGAATGCAGGTATATACGTTAATAGAATTTACTAGCAAGGGTGGCTTAGTTGGTTAGTGTCTGCCTTTGGCTCAGCTCATGATCCCAGGGTGCTGGGATCCCATCCCTCATCATGCTCCTTACTCCTACCCCACTGCTTGTTAATACTTGTTCTCATTCTTTCTCTTTCTCTCATGCTCTCTCTCAAATAAATAAAATCTTTAAAAAAAATAATATACTAACAATATACTTGCATTCATATGGTGTTATATTGTTTCAGCTTTTTAATGTTAAGAAGTCTGCTCCTGTTATCCAAAATTCTCCTGCAGAAATCTTAGAAATCTCACTTTATTTTAAAATACTTACTTTATTGTAGAGAGTTTCAAAATGTTAGCCTTCTATTTGACCTACCATGAATCTTCACTCCTGATCCACACAATTAGATTCAAAAATAGAAATATAATACTTCAAGTTTCTCTCATAAACTCTTTCAAAAAAAGGGAATTAGAGAGTAAATCTTAAAAGTCTTCCTTCACAAAGGAAAAAAATAATTTATAACTTCGTGTGGTGAGGAACGTTAATTAGACTTACTGTGGTGATCATTTCAGGGCATACAAATATCAAATCATTATATGTTATATCTAACATGTCAACTATACTTCATTAAAAAATGCAATGCAGTTTGAAATCTCTACCCTAAAAAAAAAGATGAGAGAGACAGAGAGAGAGAATACAGATTTCTTTTGAAATAAAGCTGCATTTTTACCAACATCAATGTTCATAAAATTTGGGACAATTTCAAAGAAAAATATCCAATATATTTGCAGCTGCTACACCTATTATATGAAAGTTTCTTTTCCAATTTTTGATTCAATCTGTCAATTAAAAAATAAGCACATATAAATTCCAACCAACTATTCTAGATGCCATAGGGAAAATAAAGTATAAAAATTGTTTCTCTGCTACCCTGAATGAATTACCTTACAATATAATTATAGATATATGATAAACAAATATGAAAATTAAATTAAGTTCAGTGATTTAATGTCTCAATAAAACATGGTAATAACTACATGCTAAAATGGTAAATGAATAATATAGAGAATAAGTATCACATTTCAGAGATTCAGAATAAAAATATCAGTATGGGTTGAAGATACAAGTCAATTTTAGTATCCTCTTAATGAAATACATTTCTTAAATATATATTTTAAATGATCTGTGAAAACTACATCAAAGTCCTAAGTCTTGATAGATTCTTTTTTTATTTAAAAAACTACTAGTTTCTTTAAAATAAAAAAAAGTACTAATTCACAAATGGATCATCCCTGCAGATTTTAACTTAGTGATACTTTTCTCATCCACCTTGCCCATTCCACATTTTAACTCCCTTTTCAAATAAAATATTACCTCATACGTATCTAGACTAACTTCCTAACTGTTCTTCCTGCTTGTAGTATCTTCCCTCTCCAAACCATCTTAGCATCAGATTCACGTATTTACAGTATACTTCTGACAATGTCCTTATACTGTTAAAAAAACAAACAAAACCCACAACTCATTGGAGCTATGATGTTCCAAAAATGATAAATAACTCGAGGAAATTCCAAACAACACAAAAGTGCATCTCTCTCTCTCTCTCTCTCAAAAAAAACAAAACAAAACAAAACAAAAAACTTACTGACTTTTCTCTGTTTATGGAATAAAATGCAAATTCCTAGTTTGGTCATTTAATTTTATCCTGCCTCCCCAAACTTACTTTGCACTTTCCTGCCCTCTAGTCCAGATTTTCACAGTTTAAGTCATTCCCTCTGCCTGAAAATCTTACTTGCTCTTTACTTTCACAAAATCATTTCAAAATGTCTTCTTTACTTTGTTCCTTAAAATGGATTTTAAGTGCTTTTCTTACATAAATCCCTCAGAGACTTAATTCAGTTTAAATCACTCCTCTGAAATCTGGCTCTAGACTTTGTAAAGTGATATAATTCCATGGAGAAGCAACAATTCTAGGGAGCCAAGAAAGAGGTTATCTTCCCCCCATTTTGGAATCTCTAACAGAGTTCCCACACACAAAGGCATCATCTTTGTATGCCTATAATGTGGTATATTGTGCTTCAGATCTTTCTCCTATGAATTTTACATAACACAGCATCATTTCATATCACTGGTTTTCAATTCTCTAATATTTTCTCTGAACTTTGACAGTCCCCTCATGAAAAGTAAGCATTTTCAACCTTCTCACATTGATCACCTATGGAAATAAACATCAATACCATCCACTCTTGACAAGCCATACACACAGGATGGGCATTGAAAGGAACATTTGAGTATTTACACTATAAAATATAAACCTACAATGTGTATATATATATATATATGTGTGTGTGTGTGTGTGTGTGTGTGTAGGCTTCCCTCAAAAACCATTATGATAAATAAGCATAAATCACTGTATGTTTACACCATATCCAAATAAATCATGATTATCTAAAGCAATTAAGGAGAGGACAATTGTAATCATATCTCTTGAAAGAAATGGATTATGAGGTAATCCATCATTTGTAAAATTTGGAGAGGATCTCAGAAATCAACGGATTAACTTCCGTAACTTACAGTTTCAAGAAGATTTAGGTATCCCCAGCCCACAAGTTCAGATTCTTTTTCTCTGTGACAGAACATTAAGAGTGATCTGAACCAAAATCTAACTTTCAGTTCTGCTTAAAACAAGAAGTACACGAAATTTTCCTCCTCAAGTAAACATTGTTTTAAGAATTGGTTTTCTTAACTTTTCAAGATCTCCTATTCAGCTTGTACTTTTATGCCTAAAAGTATGTCCTCACAAAGTAAGGGGTTTTCAGCAAGAGGTTACTGAAAAAACAAGTTGCATGATACTGAAACTTGGGACACTAGGGAAATCTCTTCATAATCATTCCCTGTTTATTTTCATGAAGATGCCCATCTTGTAGCCCACTGATAATTCCCCTTCCCTAATTCCCCTCTTTTCAAAGCACAGTCATTCTCTATAATTCACACAGCTAAAGTGGTCTTGGTCTAACTCTATAAGACATGTCATCATGGAGTGCACTTACCATCAGAGCTGCTTTGGACAAGTCACTTAAATTCAGTTCCTTCATTTCTAAAATAGGTGGTAAGGTAAATGGTGCGAGATAAAGATAATCAAGATTGTTAAGGGCTTAGTCATTGGTCTGGTTTGTGCATATGGACTGGGTAAAAATTAGTCATTCTTTCTCCCTTGTTTGGTAGCTAAAGAAAGTACTTGGCCAGCCAGCCTCCTCCATTCTTTGCATCTTCCAGGACTGATCAGAGGGACTGTTCTCAGGCTTTCGTAATGGAGAGTCAAGTACACAGGAGCGCACCAGTACACGAAAAGCTAGAAGGATTGCACAGGCTTGAGGGCTGAAGTGTAGGAGAAGCTATTGTCCGTAAAGTCATTGAGAAGCAGGGAACCTCAAGTTTAAGACATTTGATTGTGAAGTATCTTCTTCAAGGTTTTTGAAAAGCACAAAAAGATAAGTCTTTCAAAAATCGTTTTTAACAGAGAGGCGAGACTGAAAGAGCTCCCAATAGCCAAAACTAGAATAATTTGAGTAACGTAGTAAATAATGATAATAGTAGATTAAAACCCAACAGAATAAATATCCATGAGTCCATAGTGTAATAAGTCATTTAACAAATAAATGGTGTACCTTGTCTTAAGTATTATTACTGTCTTACAGAACGATTCTAATTAATAAATGCAGAAGGAATGAGGAAAACAACAAACCACCATTATAACTACAGAGTAGTTTTAAAAAAAATAATCCACAAATGGATGCTAAATTTAGCGGGAAAAGTTTAAAGACAGATGGAATATTTGCAGATACTCAATAATTCTGAAGGAAAAAATTACTAACTTCATCTTGGAGAAACTTAGCAGACACCATCTCAACCAAGGGGTCAATATTCACATCACCAGCAAAAAGACAATTCAACATCATGGACCTCTTGATATGATGCACTGAGAAGAAACTGATGGGAATCTTGCTGAGCTCTTGTATATTATATTACATAATATACTTGCTTAAAATGCAATTCCTCAAGCCAATCTTCAGAAAAGATCAGAAAAACACTAATCAAGAGAGGTTCTACAAAATAATTGCCTAATACTCTTCAAAAGTGTCAAGGTCACAAAAGATACAGAAAGACCATAGAATTAACATAGGTTGAAAGAGACTAAGAAGAGATCATAATGAAATGTACTGTATCATCCTGGATTGGCTCTGGGAACAGAAAAAAGGACATTAGTGGGGAAGCTGGTGAAAAATGAATAATCAAGTCGATAATTTATTTAGTAGTATTGTACCCATGTTAACTTATTTTTTATAATTATACTTGTAAAATTTTAACATTCTGGAAGCTGGGTGAAGCATATACAAAAACTCGCTGTACTATTTTTGTAAATTTTCTCTAGGTCCAATTATCTCTAAGTAAAAACGTTAAAATATTATTTTAGCTGAATAAACTATTTTTTTGTTCACTACACTATTCCAGGAGAGAAATATATGAGTGTCATTAATTGCCCTGTTAATTTTGAGAGGCACAGGCTTATATACCACGAAGTTAATGCAGCTTAAGCTTTAGGCCAATCCCCTCCCTTGCTTGGGCTCCTAAACTAAATTTTAGCGTTAAAATTGTATATTCTTGTTTTAAACGAAGCCTCCTCCCACATTTTATAAGCTTCGAGTTCCTCAAAACAATGATCTGTCTCTGCCCAAAGGTAAATGAAATTCCGAGATTGGTTCCAGTCTATTAGGGAAGAAGAAGTTGGATCCTGGACTAAAATGATCAACCCAGGTATAGGATCAGATGTCATGTGCAATGAAAACTATTCCATTTTCAGTGTCTAAATAGGCATGGTAAACTCTAGCTTATTCAGACTAGAGCTGATATTCACGGGGTCCTAGTGGACAAAGGAATAAAAGCAATTATCAGCCTCTCATGATAATACCAGACATGAGATAGATGGCAATATGTTTGGATATTTCTCTAATATTTGGAGAAAAAGGCCCAATCATAGAGCAAGAAACTGAGAAAGGATGTGGGCAAGAGCTCAGCAAGATTCCCATCAGGGGTCTATGGTAGAGCTCCAGTCCCACTGGAGATACCAAGTGCTAAGCAGTAAAGAGAAGGGACAAGACAGTAAAGAGATGGCAAAGCTGTGTTTGAAACCAACCTTCTCAGGTTCTCAGAATGCAGGTTAGAGTAATGGGACAAATTCTAGACTATCCTTTGAGAAAGGAACTTATGTTCCTCTTGGTCCAGCCAGCAGAGGGATAGGAAATAGGAGACTGTGTTCAGGTAGACACACCCTAACTAAGGCTGTACAAATCCTGAATGAAAAGGGTACTTCTGTCCAATTATTTTGATTTCATTATTGATCAACAAAACACTCACTCTCATTAGACCTGGACCTTGCTAACTCAAGGGTTTTGTTTTTGTTTGGGTTCGATTTTTTTCATATACAACAATAAAATGATAGTAAGAATAATAACACAAACATACATATGTACTGTTTTTGGAGAATATTGTATAGACCAGACATTCTTTCAGGGACTTCCCTTAATAAGCTGACTGATTTAAAATGGCCCTATGTTTCTTTTCTAAGACTTGACAACTCTTGAAGCCCTGGAATCAGGGAAGTGAGGAGGGTAGTTTGTGAAAAATTTGGGGGAGGAAATAAGATAGAATTTTGAAATCTCAAGAGGAAACAATAAAGCCATACCTAGGATAAGAAATGACTTATAGCGTATTATCAACTTTGGGATATTTTTCTTTATATTTTGTGATTTATGTTAACATTCTAGATGTAACGTAAACTTCTTAGACTAAAACCTAGACACTTAATCATGAATTAAACTATTTAATACATAAATATTGCAGATTGACCTATAAACTGGCCAACTGTTAACCCTGAGGTGGGAGAATTTTTGATAAAATAATAAAATTGCTTAAAAAAAAAAAGAATTCAAATTCCACTTCTTAAACTCTACTTATTTGCAAGTTATTTCTTGCATATCAAATATATCTGCCAGAAAATTGAGTTCCTTTCTTATGAATTCCCTAATTTAAAATAAAGGTTAGGACCATAAAGTTACCTCGGGTGGCTTTGGAAAAGTGTGTGGCTGGAATCATCTAGCAATAAGTAATTCACTTTGACTCCTGAACGTATTTTTTTCCTCTCTTCTTTCTCTTTCCCATCAGACTGACCATTTGCATGTCAAACGCTAGCCCAGAGAGACTTTTTTTCTGAGATAAAGTTATAGGTCCTGAAAGGAGTCAGTTACTATAAAACTGCTGACAGATACTTACCTCTAACACAGTTAGAGGGTACCATTAAGGGGGCCAAATCATTTAAAACAAAACAAAATGAAACATTCATACTATGTGCAATCTCTTCACCAAGCTCTAGTAACAGTCAAATGTGTAAGACAAATGTGTAAGATTTTCTTTACTATACAGAACCCATAATCCAGGAAGTCCATAGATAAGTAAAGGGAAATTTTCTATGGGTTCACCATTGAAGCCTGGGATCCTATTGAATAATTCAGTCATTGGGACTCATCACCTAAGGGTAATGAATGAATATCTTCCAGTAGAAACACCTAGCAGAAAGTCCTAGGAACTCCTATCCCATGGATTTTCTTTAATACTTTAGCCATGTATGATACATAGTGGGCATAACAGTGTTTAAACAGACTTCCAAGCCTATCAGGACTTTGCCCGTAGGTGACAAATATTCTCTCTGCCTTGTTACCTTTTTCTCCCCAAATGAATTTATACTTAAGGACAGGAACCATACATCCTTTGTAACCACTTCCCCCATGTAGAGTTAAAATAACACCAACACACAATGCTATCATTTTACAAATGATCATGTGAAAAATAATTGTTCTGTTATTGATGTAAACAGAATACAGGAAATGATTTTGCTGGGTTATGCTATGCTATTTACTGTAACTTGATTCAAGCTAATATACAGGTCAAACATTGTTGCAGTGAAGTGGAATTACCTCATATAACACTAAATCAACTTTATAATCCTTGGTTAATAGCCTACTTGCCTTGAATAGTATTTAATTCTGTGAATTTCCTAAACAACCAAAAAATTTGAATAATCTCTTAAGTGTGTGCAAGAATCAATGGCATTGAAGAAACAAAGCATAGTAGTGGTCTATTTCTCTCTCATTTTTAGAAGCTATATACTTGAAGGTAATGGCAATTACAGTATACATTTTCTGTAAAACATGTTTTTGACTTGGATATCCAAAGCTGATTTCACAAGGCATGAGCACCTTGTCTGGATATCATATGGATATTCAGTCAATTCTCCTAAAGTGGTTTTGAGTTTCCTTTCATATTCAACAAAAGAGTACCATGTTGGCAGTAGAGATAAAAGGATTAATTAATTTGGATTAGTCCAGTTGTCCTTCTGATCTGGGGCCTGTACTTTATGATAAATGAAAATTCACTCTAAGTGTTAATTGTGCAACACCAATCTTAAGGACAGACAAGGTGATAAGCTTCCTATGCATTGTTAGGAAAGCTTTGCTGACTAAAAATATCAATCTCTTCTTTCTCACAGTGTTTGCAAGTCGGTACTATTATTTTTTTTTATTCAATCAGGTAACTAGTAAAGATCAAAAATATTCTGTATCCAAATGGAAGTATTATTATTTCTAAGAGGGATAATTAAACAAACCCTTATCAGATAGCATTTCAGTGGAGAAGTCAACTGAACTCCTTTCGGGAGGAAGCCAAGGGATAAATAATACATATCAACAAAAAGGATTTGCTGGTCAGATGTATGTCTGTGTGTGCTTAGCTAAAAATCAAGAGGCACCTAGATATTAGGTATGGAAGAGGTACCTCTTGACTGATAACCCCGTAAGTCCCTCATCAGTTTGGGAACAACCTATGGTCTAAGCAGGGATTCTCATAGGTTTCTCTGTACATGGGCACACTGGAATGTCTTTAGCCTTTCAGGTGACACCCACATGTCCACGTGTGAGCAGTCTGAGAAAAATGGACTCATCACTTGCAGGACATTACAGAAAGAGCCTGCACTTTAGAGGCAGGGAGAAAACAACCACCTGAGTGTGAGTCATGGCTCTGTCTCAGTCTGGCCATATGTCCTTGAATCAGTCTTTTGACTTCTCCAAACCTCAGTTCCCTCTTCTGTAAATGAGAATAGCAAGTTTATCCTGGATGATCACTGCGAGGATGGAATGTGACAAAGTTACAAAAATACCTGAGCATCTACTAGGAATTCAGATAGACCAGGTAACAGATATGATTAAGTATCTCCAATCACATAGGTTCCGTTTATCCTTTTTCAGGCTACCCATTGCTTTTTCATTTTTCTCTCTTTGACTTGATTTTACTTCATAAATCTTTCCACCACCACCCCCAACAGATGTGCTATTTAATCAAACTAAATCGGTATAATTCCACCTTATGTTATAAATCATACCTAACCTGTCTAAAATCCTTTAATACATAATGGCTTCCCATAAGCTTTTCAAATGAGTAAATCCAAGACACTAATTGAAAATGAACTTGTACAGCAGAGCAGATCTCTGCTGCTTCTCAGAAAGGGAGGTTGCAGGTCTCCTTGAAAGTGAAAGCTCTTCATTTACAATGCAAAAGAAGAGAAAAAAAAACTGAGAACAGAGTGAGGTGTGCAGGGCTGTGTTTCTCAAAGTTTGCTCTGCAGATGATGCACTGACGTCTTAGGGCAGAGCTCAGATGCCTGTGAAATGAGCCAGGTCACTATATTAATTAGGACTGCTCTTGCCCTCACTAATATATCATGACAAAGTAACAAGGACTGCCAGAGAACCCAGCTTCTCTTCCCCAGTGTTCTCAGGGCAAAAGTTACTTTTCAATAATGGCAAAGTAGCTACACAAATTGACACAGAAGAGGTTCTCCCTGTTGAGATAAGAATGGTTTATATATTCCTTCCCTTTCGTGCAAGGTAAAAGCAGAGTCTGAGAGAAGTTGAATAACAATGATACGATTTGTTTCATCAAGGGCCTATGAGAGTTAGAAATGCCATTAAGTATTCTTTAGGCAGGCAACATAGCATGAGTCAGCATACACATATAGCTAAAAAGACAATGATATTAACAATTCTCTCGGAATGTTTTCTACTAGGTTATCTCTATCATTCAAACCCTTTAATACAAAACCCAAAGAATGCATTCCTTATTCTCAAAAGGCGAAACTAAGATGACAATTCCAAAAGAAGGTAAATGTAATTTGATCAATGTTTTTTTAAGGCTATAAAGAAAATTCTCCATCATCATTTTTAACCACACTTGCTAATGTAAATACCAAATGTACTACCCTAAGTATTGGCAGAGAATGAAAAAGAATGTGACTTTAAACTTGGGATTCTAATGAGATTTTGTTAAAAGTTCACACTCTTCTTAGCCTGGGTACAAACCTTGTCAGTGAATGAATTAATTTTTGGCTATTTTCTAATCTCATTATACCTTTTGTCAGCCGAATGATTTATCAGAATTACAGTGCCTAATGCTGTATATCTTGTGAAATATGGTCATCTGGACCAAGACAGTATCATCATTTAACTCTTTCAATATATGATATTTTCATTAGCAGCAGGATATTCATTTCTGCCCCTCTACTCAACAGGGCTATAAATAGAGAGGCCAGCCAACCAAATCACACAATATTGAAAAGGTCAAAGAAGTGCAGTATATTACTGTAATTTACAGGATAGTATTTCTGAAGTACTAAAACTCTTGACACCTTATTTAGGTGCAGAGAAAATAATAAAAACATAAAGCAGTGTGCAGTGGGCATGTTATCATTGCTGTGATTGCAGAGATAGTACTGAAAGCTTTCCTTTGCAGGTCAACAAGAACTGAAAAAGCAGATGGGCTATTCAGACAGTCAATAATAAAGTTAAAGTTGTACTTCCTTTCATTCAATCAATATTGGATCCTCAAGAAAAGGAAAGGGGAAAAAAAGAAGGAAAAGAAACACACTGGTCAGGACAAAGTCACGGGCTATTTGCCTGGTTCCAGAAACTCAAATTTATGATCCAGTTGGCAGAGCTGGAAGACCCCTCTGAACCACACTCATCAGGCACAGATGGATTACGTTTAGCAGGTCACATCCATGATATGGGATGAACACAGAGAGACACACTATGTAGATCTAAGTCTCGTGCTATGTTTTTTCTCTTTATAATTCCTGCTTGAGTTGTCGAATTATTTGTATGCCTGAACTAAGGTAAGAGCTAAAAAGACAAGTGTTCATGTGCATGTAAGTAAATGGTATTTGTGGGAAAAGCCCATATAACTTCATCAATGAATGATAAAACCCAAATCTTATTGTTCTGTAAGATGAGCTTAAAGAGGGCCATAGTTAAAACCTTTCACTCCCAGTTTTCCCCCAGAATTCTTATCAAATCCTAGAAATTCTAATGCATTTATTCAAGGACATCAATGACCAGATATTCTGTAAGATGTTTCAGAAAGCAGGAAGAAAACAGAATTCCTAAATCTACCGCTTTCTCTTCCTTTTCACCACTACTGTCTCAATGTAGGTCATTCCTTTCCACTACTCAAAGGTAATTTTTTTTTTAAATAGACAATTATCCCTCTAATGCATTCTTCATGTTCTTACCAAAGGGAAATTTTCTAAAACCAAAATCTGGGGCACCCGAGTAGCTCAGTGGATTAAGCATCTTACTCTTGATTTCAACCCAGGTCATGATCTCAGGGTCCTGGGACTGAGCCCCCAGTGGAGCCCATGTTGAGCTCTGCACTCAGCAGAGGGTCTATGTGAGGATTTTTCTCCATTTCCCTTTGTCCCTCTCTCCCTGACAACCCCTCCTCACATGCTCCCTCTCCCTCTCATAAATAATTACATCTTAAAAAAATAAAATGAAATAAAAATCTGATATTAATTCTTGGGCTTTTCACTTTTTCTTGTTTTCTCATCTTTTCTAGCATTCGAGCTTTCTACCTGCCATCCATGACCCTTCAGGATTTGTGTCCCACTCAACTCCTGCCAGCCCCTGCCTCAGATTTTCACTGGCACCAGTAAGTCCCTGAAACCACTCACAGAGATCATGTACAGAATTCCCATGCGAAGCTTGCTACCTCAGCTCCTACGTTACTACATTACATTTCCTTCTTAAAGGAATAGAGAAGTGTTGAGAAAATACGGCCTTTCTTCCAATTAATATCCCTGGGCCTTCTTTATTTAAAGCAGAGTAAGAAGTAAAAAATAGTATAAAAAAAATCACTACATTTTCAAGATAGAATGAATACTTTGTGTAAACCTTCTGTTTAGATCTGCTGTTACATGCTGATCTTCACAATATACTTACAAACTTAAAAGGAGACAGGGAAAAGCAGGGGGTAAATTTTGAAGAGGAAAGAAAAAGAAGAGAGGGAGGGAAGGAGAGAGGGAAGGACAAAGTAATGATCTCAGATGAGCTAATTTAATAGAGTTTTGCCATGCAATCAGGCTATTGGCTTGATTCTGGTAAGAGTATATAAATTGTGTCTCTAAATATTTTTTAATCAAAAGCCAAAGCATGCCTTCCATTTTCTAAGTGAGTCACCTGGGAATTTCCCTACAGAAAAATTGTTTTCTACTACCGACAAACAAACAAATAACATCTTTTATCTGCCACCAAACATGAATGAGGAATATCAGTTCTGCTGATGGGACCATGTAGACAATTGAAATGACACATCTTCTAGGCACAAGACATAAAGCAAACTAGGCAAGCCTAAAAGGTGCTGTGATTTGCAATTCGTGGACAAAACGTGGCACAGAAATCATTTAATTTGCTCTTATTTCTTGATATCCTGACATTACCAGGTCATTCTGATGAAAAGACTGCAACAGTTACAGTGTGGAGAAAGGAGGCTGTCTAAAGTTAGACAAATACCATGACAACCCTACTTAAAATGCCAACCCAAGCTGCTCACACTTTATGTATATTTATTCTCCTTTATTTTCTTGGCATCACATACATGTACCTGGAATGATACAATCACTTATTATTGAAAATCCTTTTCTCTGATGGAAGAGAGCTGATGTGGACATATCTTAAAGATATATTACGTAATCTCATATTACTTAGCATTTATGATAATGAAGATGAATATAGTTTATTTTAAAAGATAACAATAAAGGAACTAGTATTAGCTTCGAGTCTTAATAAAAGTGAAACATTTTTCCAAATTGGCTATCTTCCTCCCAAAGGATTTCAGCACCAGCACCATATTGTTTCCTATCTCTTTGACTAGAATCTTTCACAGGATAGGTACTTAAATAATAATTGTTACTGTTAAATACAAGCAAGATCTTACAACTGACTTTAATGTTTGTTTCTTCCATGCTGTTCCACATGTTACTTCCTCTTTCTTAAAAGCATTCCTTTGTCTTTATTAATAGACAGGATTCTAACCTATCAATCAAACCCCAACTAGATGTCGTTTCTTCTGTGATCCTGTTCACTGTTCATCTCCTCTATCCTCTCTTCATATACAGGATGTACTGTGCCCATAAAGTTAAATTATATTATGTGTTTTCTAGTTTCTAAAACATTTCAGACCTTGAAACTGGGCTTACACTGCCAATCTTAACATTCCTGTGGTGTAGGGTGAACACTCTTTCTTGGTTACCTAAGAAAGCATCTATTCATGCCTGTTTTTCCCAGTGAAATCTTTACAGCACCATTTTTTATACTAAAACGTGCCTCTGTTTGGAGGATAAATCGCGTCATCATTCAGCTCTTGCAACTCTTTCCAACTGATAGAATTCTAAGCCAACTTACAAAGACTCTTCAGTTATATTTGGTCAAAACTTGATTTATCTGATCTCCACCTCATGCACTGGCATCACAAAGGGTCCCACCTCTACCTTGGTTCTTGCCTTTCTAGGTCTTGGGACTCCGATTTTCTTAGGTTCTTGACTTAACTCACCCATCCTTCCTGGTTGGAATTTCCTGCTTTAATCCTGGTTCCACAGAGTTTTTCACTATTTTGACACTATCAGAACCAGAAAGCTAGGTCACTCTTGACCTCATCTTGAAGATGAAATAAGGGTTCAGATAACCCACCCATCCCTATCTCTTACCAGATAACATGTAATTACTTATTTCCCTCTCAAATACTGAGTATACTTCCTAGCACATAGTAGAAGCTTAAAATACTTATTGAATTAAACTACAGGGTAATTGTGTCCTCTCGAAATTCACATTAAAGTCATAATCCCCAGTGCGTCACAATGTGACATTTTGGAAACTGAGAGAGGTAATCAAATTAAAATGAGATTATTAAGGTGAGTCCTAACCCAACATGACTGATGTCCTTATTAAAAAGGGGAAATATAGACCCGGAGATACACATACAGAGAAGATAGCTATCTACAAGCTAAGGAGAGTGGCCTGCAATATGGTCTTCCCTCACACCCTTCAGAGGGAACAAACCCCAATGGCACCTTGATCTTGGACCTCTAATCTTCAGAACCATGAAACAATGCATTTCTTTGGTTTAAGCCATGCAACCTGTGGTACTTGGTTATGGGAGCCCAAACAAACTAATACAAACTTCAGTGTATTTTCTCACATGTCAAATAGATATAGTAACACTGACTACCTCACAGGGTCTATGTGAGGATTAAATGAGAGAGTTTATGTAAAATGCTAAGTACAAAGACAAGCGTATCTGATAAATGCTATTTTTGCTTTCATCATCTTTTGAGGTTTGCTTCAGTGGGTAACACGTTCTTGGCTAGTCTGTTCTTATGAGCTTTTATTTATTAACCTTGTAGCTAAGGTAAAAAAGCCAGCTATTTTCCTGATTATTAGAATATTTTCTCTTCCCTCTTATACCTAAAAACATTTTAGTCATATTTTCTAAACTTTCTTTTATTGTACCTAAACTTAATTCTATAGCCCTATTTAAATGTGGAACATATTCCAGGAGACTTCAGGTAAGAGGCGTGTTTAATAATTCAAGTACATCAGTTACTAAACGATATGCTCTTGGTTGCTTTATACCCTAGTTATGAAAAATCTCTCAAAATGAGTGCCTTTGAAGAGTGAATCCCATTCATTACTCAAAATCATGTTGTCTGATGAAGAAGAGCTAATTAGGATGTACACTAGAGATATGATACCATGAACTCCTTTAATATTAGTCAGAATTTATGGTAATATAACTAAAATATATCTTAAAGGAACATAGTATAGTAACTGATAATATCTTTCCTCACGTATAATAAGTATGACCAATTTTGCTAAAATTGAAACACAGAAATTTATCTTAAAATATATAATCATGTGAATGTCTTAAAGGAAATTATATCACCTCTCTGGAAATCTAAAATCCAGAAGAAAAAATATATTCCTAGCATCAAAGTGATAACTTCAGAAACAGACCATCAGAATGGTATTTAGTACATCGAAAGGGTAGTAGAATGACCTAAAAATTCTCACATTTATATATAAGAAATATCTTTAATATGGTGATAGATTTTAGGAAGTTTTGCTTTTAAGCTAATATATTCTACTCATGTTGTGACCACAGACCTACTTTGACCAAGACAAGTTTTATAAAGAATTGTGGCCACTGACTTCTGGAAAAAACGTTCTAGACAAGGGATGCAATCACGTGTTGGAGACACACTACTTGACTAAGAGTCAAAGGCCTGGATTCTCACTGCTACTATTGCGTGTTTCAGTAAAGTAGCAGAGGCACTCGGTGTCTCCGTTTCCCTGTTTGTATATAGTAGAACACTATCTGCTCTGTTTTTATCAGGATTGTTATAAGTACTACATGAGGTAATGTGTGTAAAATGCACAAAATATTTTCTTCGATGTTGGTCGATATAGTTTATTAGAGCAAAAAAATCAAGTTCTGCTCTGCATATGCCCTGTGCCAACCCAATTTCTCTGTTTGTTATAAGAATGAAGAAAAGAAAATCAGGGAAAGTTTTTTCATTGTATGAGGTTATAATCAGAAACTATTATTTTATAAAGCCTAACTGGCAATTCTTGGGGATAGTTCAGTGGAGGGACCCTGGGTTTTCTTGGATGACAAATTGTTTTGCCACTACCAGAGCCATTATGTGTACTGAACAAATTGTTTATATGATATTTTATGCTGGAATAGAAAACTAGGGTTTGTATTGATCTCTACAAATAAAATGTATTAAAATCCTATTAATGGGAGCATTCCCACAAACAGACTGATGTTTTAAACATTGTGAACTTCTCTTTTGTGTTTAGACACTAGTGATTTGGAACAAATAACAATATTGCAAGAGTCAATGCTTACTCTTCAGATGACCAAGATGAGGGATAGGGGAAAAAAAAATATTTGTACAAAAGAGGGAAGCTTGAATGTCTTCATTGGTTAAGCATCTGTCTTCAGTTCAAGTCATGATCTTGGGGTCCTAGGATCAAGTCTTGCATCAGGATCCCTGCTCAGTGGGGAGCCTGCCTCTCCCTCTCCCTCTGTTCCTCCCCATTGCTCATGCTCTTTCCCTCTCAAATAAATAATCTTTAAAAAATAATCTGTAGATTAGAAATGAATCTTGACCTTCATTATGTCTCGCTGTCCTCGTTTGTCAAGGAAGGGTAGCAGTATTTACTTCTCTCACTGGTCTGTCACACAAATTACCTTAATAATGACTGTAAGATGCTGTGAAAATCCAAACACTCCTCCATGTGTTTCTTATGGTTAAATCTCTCAATCCTAAACAGGGGTAAGTCCATCTTAAAGACTTGCCAACATTACAATCTGCATTATGATATCCCATTACTATAGTTAGGATCAATATAATTACTTGAAGAAATTCTTGGAAAACTTCTGTGAATGTTTATATTTATATATTTATTTTTTTAAATTTACATATTTTAAAGGACTTTTCAGGTTAGTAAATTTTTTCAAACAAAATGAATAATCATTCGTGTGATAACAAGGGAGACAGGTAACCTTCACTTCAATGTGTATTTAGGGTTTAATCTCTCCCATTTCTTTGACTCAGCAGGAGGAACAGAGTATTAAGATGTGATGAGGTTACACATTTACCTAATCTTTAATGTAAATGTAATCTTTAGGTAAAGAAAGCCCTATCTTCTACTACTTTCATTATTACATCACTTCTAAATTTACTTAGTGTTAGAATTACCAGGCAAAGACCACCAAGGAAACATGTTGGTCATATGAAGCTAGGTTAACAGTAAATTTGCTCTACAAAAGAATACTATCTTCACAGGGCCTGAGTAGGGTCTCAGAAGGAAAGAGATATTAAGGCTACTTAAAGCATCAAGTTGATTTTAGGTTGAAATTAGCAAGCATGGTATGGAGAAGGGATTAATCAAGGTTTGTTAACTCTGCAAGTTTCTGAAAGAGTTAACTTCTTTGAAACCTGCAAACTTTGAAACACAAAAGACTAATATGGAGACTTAGGGTTGCTCTGGTCTTCCTGTAATAGAAGGGTTTTTTGTTTTTGTTTTTGTTTTTTTTTAAGATTTTTTTTTATTTGTCAGAGAGAATGAGAGCACAAGCAGGCAAAGAGGCAGGCAGAGGCAGAGGGAGAAGCAGGATCCCTGCTGAGCAGAGAGCCGGATGTGGGGCTCGATCCCAGGACCCTGAGATCAAGACCTGAGCCAAAGGCAGAGGCTTTAGCCCACTGAGCCACCCAGGCGTCCCAATAGAATGGTTCTGATAATCAGTTTTAAAAGTAATTGGAGCTTACCTCTCTTACCACCCCTCATCCCCCGTGTATCTGTTTTGTTTCTTAAACTCCACATATGAGTGAAATCATATGGTACTTCTCTTTCTCAGAAGGATTTAATTCACTCAGCATACTAAACTTTAGCTCTATCCATGTAGTTGCAAATACTTTGATACTTTTGTTTCACATTATAGCTTGGTAGAGTTTATCTTTTTCCAAACCATAATACATTTTTGAAGATGTAGTTTTGCTTGCATTTCTTAGTCCTAATCATACTACTGCTTCTGCTCTAGCCTAAGATTGAAGACAGTCCATTATTTTAAGAGAACAAGACCATTCCAGATCTTCACTGAATCTCTGTTCTTCATGATTATATGTCAAATATTAATAGTCTTGATTTCTGTAATTGCTGAACCTTCTTGTTCTTACTGTTGAATGATCATATTTTTGAAATACAAAGTTTAGTGGTAGTCACACAGCAGAATTTAGGATGCTAGACACTGAGGAGTTAACACACTTGGTAAACTAAGTGGTCACTACACCACAGATATATGCTAAGATCTTCCTTGGAAAACAGTGGCTCTCTAATTTTAATTTGGATTTGTATTAGTCAACTTTGCCTGTGTTTGAGGAATTGGTAGACTATCGGTGACTGTCAAAAAGAAAGATGTGGGGAGTAGCATGACTGAATGATAGGAGCATCTTTTATAAGGATAGGTAAAGAACAAGACCATAGAAAGGATCACGAGATAATCGGGTGGTCCTGTTCTTGATGGGTTGGGGCAAGGACCTCTTTCTGATGGTTCATCTCATGCAATCATGGCTTGTGGCCTGGCAGCCTATTGGTTTGGAACATCATCTTCTGGAGATTCCCTATGGATTATCTCCAACAAATATAGTTTTGGTAGTTTGGGTTTTGTTTATGTAAGATAGACAATGTTGATTTATCTTAGAAATATCTGCCCAAGGATCAATCTTTTGGAACTTCTCTGTGTGATAACTCTTAGGAATTACTTTTAAGTTCCTCCCCAAGAAGATTCAAGTTTAGTCTTTTTCTGATACTGTATGCAAAAATATCCACTCTTTTGGCCTAGGATAATATAGAGACTGATTACATAGTTAGTGCTCAGGAAAGGTGGTATATACCTATTAATGGCAAGATGATAAATGAGTGGCTCTTGATTCCCTCTATCAAGCAGCATTAGAATGGGAAAAGGTTGAATTCTCTATTGAAGTACAGCACACAATAATTTGTAAACATGTCATCAGTGATTAACCTGGGGAAATGTTATGAACAGCATTCAATTTATTCTATATACTAAAGTATGGATGCCATCAATTAACAACATTGTTTAAATCTAAAGACAAAATAAATTTGTTGATGTAGTTAAGAGTTAACATATTTTCTCAACTTTTTATTCACCATTTCTCTTTCCTTTATCCCGAGGTTGCCTATTGTATTTTTTTTACAGAATTTTATTTTTTATTCATTTATTTACTGTGTTGAGTTAGCTACTGTATAGCACTGTCTATTTTATTTTTTTAAGGCTTTCCAAGCAGACTAAGACACTTCTTAAGGTGGAAACTTAGATCATGGACCTCTTTCTTTCTTCTTTTATCCTATATGCATTTAAGTCTCTAAATCTCCCCAAAATCACTTGTTTAGAAGCCTCCCCCTAAATTTGGATCTATCAGTTACCTTCTAGGGAGATTTAAATATCTTTAAATTTCCCTCAAGTATTCTTCAGGTTTTTTAGAAGTCTGTTATTTTTTAAATATTCGGTTATTTTATAGTGATTATAATTCACAGCTACTTAATTATATCATTGTCAGAGAACATTTTGTTAAGATTTCAATCTTTTGAAATACATAGAGACTCGCTTATGATCAAGCATGTGATCTGTCGTGGAAAATATTCCATAGACTCTTTATTTATTAATTTTTATTAATACATAATGTATTATTTGCCTCAGGGTACATGTCTGTGAATCTTCAGGCTTACACATTTCACAGCACTTAACAGCACATACCCTCCCCAATGTCCACAGAAAATATTCCATAGACTCTTAAACAAATGTTACACTCCTATTCTCACTGAGTTTGTCTGCACATGTCAATTTTGTTACATTAGTTGACAATTTTACTTGCATCTTCCATCTTATTCTTGGTCAATTTTTTTACTCATTACTGATAGAATGCTATTGAAATCCATCATCTTTTTCTCTTTGGTTTTGTCTGTTTTCATTTCATATATTTTGAAGAATCACTGAAGTAGTTGCACGCACATTTCGGACTAGTATGTCAATCTCATTGCCCCCTTTTATAATGAAATGTCCCATTTTATCTTTAGAAATACTTTGTCTTAAGATAGACTTCATCTAATATTACACATCAATATTGCTGTGTATCAATATGGCCATGATATGCAAATTCTTTTAGCAGTTGTCTCACGTATCTTTTTTCATCCTTTCCTTTGAAATATTCTCCATCTTTATATGTAACATTTTTTTAAATGACATAAACACAGTCTTAACTTTTGATCGACCCTTACATTCCTAGTTTTATAACTGGAATATTTATTGCATTTTCATTTAATGCAATTGTTTATTTAGTCGGTTTTACATGTACCATTTCCTAGCTGTTTCTAGTTTGTCCTTTCTAGATTTTGTTGTTGTCTATTGGCTGTGGTTCTTTAGTCATTGTTCCTTAATATGTTCTATTAAGAGGGAACGCTAGGAACTGAAGCTGAACAAGGAATAATAAAGAGATTATGAAGCAAGCATTATACGTGTCCTCCTAATGAGGCTAAATTTTAGTGTGTAGACACTGAAGAGTCAATAATATTTTTTTGACATCTAAGATTTGCTTTGGTTAAGAACATGTCATATGAGGAGTTTTATTTGGCCTCCTGGCCAAGAAGGAGGAGGGTTTATAAGCAATCTATAAAAATAGTCTGTTCAAATATACAAAGAACTTGAAATGAAGGAATTGAAAATAAAGATGAAAAAGAGAGGACACATTTGAGAAAATTCAGAGGGGAAATTGTTGGAATCTGGTGATTGATAGACAGGAAGGTTTTTGACTGTGATTGTTTCTAAGACACTCTTGAGTTTCCGTCACAAGAAACATGGTTGTTGACAGTATCATTCATTGAACAAGGCATGCTGGAGGACAGGTAGACCTGAAGATGCCATGAGTTTGTTTTAGGACTTGTGTTTTCAGATATTTGTGGGATGCCTCGCTGTCTAATTAGATGCTAGATAGATAAGTCTGGATACTCAAAAATAGTTTTGGCCCAGACAAACAAATTTGGAAACCAATTGTAGGTAGTACTTGAATACGGAGAATGAAATTTCTTCAAGCATGTACAAATTGGAGATTTCTATGTGTGTATATAAATGTGTATGTGGACATATATGTGCACACACAGGACTATACATGAAGGTATTTTGAAGTGTTGTGTAAACAAAATCTAAGGCCTCTTTCAATACCAAACAAAATAAAACAAAGCGCATACTAAAAATGAATTCTGTATAAATCAAAATTGTTAAGAGGACTCCTTCCCCATTCAACCATTAGCTTTTATCTATGAAGTTATTCCATTTAATGTTCTGTTTGGATTGCAACTACTGCAACAGAATTGGGGCTTTTTGGATTCTGATTACATTTCTGGGAATATTTTTACTCTATTTGTTCATGAGAAGTTAATAACCAGCTTTACTGCATAAAAAAAGACTATGATCTACCCTAGAAGGACAACTGTGCAGAGTCTAACAACACTGTCTTAACTTTTAATGGAGCAGATCCTAATTATATCCAACTTCAGCAGGTTGTAAAAAAATTTCTTTTCATACTGAAACTTGGTTATTTCACATGATTCATAAACTTCTAAAACATTCATCATGGATTTTCATTATAGCAATATTTGAAATGTGTTCTTAGATTTTAGAATTGCCTAAATCAAACTGCACACTTTTGCTGGTAACATAGTAGGTTAGAAGGGGAATAAGGAATTAGCAACTCCAATGCAGAACAATTAAGGAATGAAAACTCAGATGAAAACTGTTACCTAGGATACATATGCTGTACACAGTGACCTTTTCTTTTCTGGTGATTTCACACATTTTCACAGATACTCAATGAGCCAGTTTATACTATAGGACACCGATATCTGAACACTGCTGGACGGCCTTCTTGGTGCACGCCCAGAGCTCAGTCACTTAAACATCGTTGCCACACTGGTTTCAAGATGGCATCTTATACTGAAAGTGAGATGCTTATGTTTATGACTCCAGGAAAAAATATTATCATTCAAAAATAGCACTGCCTTTGTTAAAGCCTACACTGTTATTAAAATACTTCCCATTATCATCTTCCTACAGGGCAGAAATAAATAGACAAGGAAAATAAGTTCTCTTAGGAATTCTCTTTTCTCATTTCCATGGAAAATTCATACTCTTCATATGAAATATATTTGTTTTCCATTCAGGCTGCAACGTTTCTTACCCCAATTCACTAATATCCATTCTGCTAACTTCATGCTTTACTGCATATCCTAGGGCTATGATAATTTACACACCCTCTGCCTACATAGGATGCTGCTGGTCAAATTGTGCCTGTTGACAGAAAATGATACAATGATACAATTCTCTGCTTCCAGGCTGTGCCTGGACTGTTGTGCCCACGAAAATACTTATCTGGTTAAGGCAAGACACTCTATAGAATCATGCATGAGGACAGGCAATGTAGTCACTATGCAGAAAACAGAGTATATGCTTTTAGAGAGCAAGACTGGGTCCCTCCATCCTGCCCCGCCCCCCTTATACCCATTCCTGAAAATCTGATATACTGTTCTACGTTTAACAGTTGCTTGAAACGTGACAGTGAAGGACTGCTCAAAGGAAAACAAAACACTAGTTGATACTTTCAGGAATAAAACATGTCAAATTCATATTCTTCCTCAATTTTTCTCTCAAACTGATTTGCTATTTGTTCTATGAATGCCTAAAGTGTTTGTTCCTTATGCATGTGTGTAAATATCCATCTTATTCCAAATATTAATATTTTTAAACTTGCATAATTTTAACATCCTATTTAATATTTATATGATTCTCACAACCACCCTGTTTCTACTATAACATGAGTTGTTTAGAACCAAAGTATGTGCCTTGTTTATCTTTGTAACAGTGCCCTGGAGATTATCTGACATTCTAGGTTGATATTCTAACTGGTGAGTGGAAAAGTAAATGAATGAGTAAATAAATGCATCAATCAATTTCACTAGAGCATCATTAAGTATGTCATCATCATGTGTTTACTCTCGAACTCCACTCCCACTACTAATGAGAGGTAGGACAAAGGAATGCTGCTGATGAGGGAAAGAAAACAGATGAAACAGAGTAAGTCTGTTACTTTGGAAATTGAAACACACACATTCTTGGGCATGTAGAGAGAGAGAGACTGCAACAAGTCACAGAGCAAGGATCAAAGTGGAGGAACATAAATAGGCACAAGGGAAAAGTTTAAGGTTACTGGACTGAAGGCATTTTGTCTCCAAGAAACTACAGTTAGGTCAAGTAGGAATTAGAGTCCTAAGAAAAGATGGGCAGCAAAAGGAGAAGAGAAGAAAAAGATACTTTGTTTTTTATTGCTATTATTACAGAACAAACTATCACTAACTAAGCCTATTCTTTAGGTCAGAGATCTGGTCGTGACATCGCTGGGTTTTCCACTCACAGTCTAGAAGGGCTGAAATCAGGGTGGAAGCCAGATTGGGTCTCACCTGGAGCTCAGAGTCCTTTTCCTAGCTCATGTGGTCCTTGACAGAATTCAGTTCCTTGCATTTATAGTACTAAGGTCCAGTTTTCTTGTTGACTCTTGGTTGGGGTTCACTCTTGTCTTCTAAGGGCAGCACAGAGCTTCCTGCCTTGCTGCCCTCTCCACGGACAGATGGGTATCATCTGGTGCTGCCTCTTGTTCCTCTTAAGGGTTTCCCTGACTGGGCCAGGCACACCCAGCCAACCCTCCTTTTTATTAGAACTTAATTTCACCCGCAAAATCCCTTTTACCATATCACCTAACCATAGCATGGAGTGATGATACCCCATTACAGTCACATACCTTTTCCATTGAAGAGGAGAGGATTGTGTAGGATAAGTAAACCTGCAAGTAGGGATCTTGGGGGCCAAGCTAAAATTTTACCTACCACAAAGAGTATCTGAGAAAGGGAGAAAATGACAGGCACAGAGAAGGAAAGAGTAGGAGGAATGTTCAAAAACATTTCCCAATATGAGGGGCGCCTGAGTGGCACAGGTGGTTAAGCATCTGACTTTTGGTTTGGCTGAGGTCTCGATTTCAGGGCTGTGAAATTGAGCCCCGTGTGGGGCTCCACACTCAGCGTGAAGTCTGCTTGAGATTCTCTCTCCCTCTGCCCCTCCTGCCACTCTTTCTTTCCCTCATGGAAATAAATTTAAAAAGAAGACTTCCCAATATCAGATTAAGAGCTGTTGATTCCCGAATGTTCTATGAAAGAAATGTCAGACTTGGGGGGTGGGGAAAGGTGAAGAGAAGCAGTCTCTGAAGGGAAGACAGAAGAAAAGGAAATTTAGTAATTATCCAGAGGATGATGATACCTTGTCAAGAGAAGAATTAAAGGAAAGGAGTCAGAGTGTTTATTTAGTGATCACATTAGGAGAACTATGATTATAAAATTATGGGGGATAACTCTGTAAGACATGTTGGCAGTAACTCAACTCCCAAAGATTAAATGGAAGTTATAAACGTGGGGTAATGAAGTATGTTTTGAAAGAAATATAGTTTAGAATAAAAAAAAATCTCAGAATTGCTGGTTTGATTATGCAGAATTATAGTGACAAAAACGATATGAATGTTCTTCAGAAATGAAATGACGGCTAGCAAAGACAAAAGTGAATGACTAAAAAGGCACAGAAATGTCGTAAGTTTGAACTACCTAAGAAAGTGGAAAAAAAGAAAAATAGAAGTAAAAGCATCTAGAGTAAATCCAAGGTGTCGTCAAATTCATGATGTGGGCAGGTGCGCTCTCCTGGCCACATATGAGACTTCTGTCAGGACTCTTTTCCCCAAGTAGAGAGGTGTTGGCTGATATATAGGGCTGCCGGTGATAAGCAACAGGGTATTTTTTATTTAACTGCTTTAAATATGGAGAGGAACAACAATACACGCAGGTGCAGAAACAATATTTCAAGCCAATTATATGATACAAAAGGGCATAATTAGCCCAGTTAGTCATAGCTGTAAAGACGAAAAGGAAAAAAAAATCTATGTGGAATAAAAGAGGGGAAACATATTTCAGAGGACAAAATTTGATGTAAGAGGTTACTGCCCATATTATTTCAGTTAGAGCCCGGGGCACTCAAGCTGACCTGGGGAACAGTTAACAATGGCTCAGGCTGAGGAAGAATCAGAAACATTCCCGAGCTATGTGCATCATGGGACGATACACTCTTCGTTCTCCAGTGGGGTTCTTGTTCTAGGAAACTACTGTGAAAGAAAAGAAAACATACGGAAGTCTGAGGAATGAGGACATAGAAAAGAAAGGAGAAAAGAGAGACACTGGAATGAGGAGAGCATGTATTGCATGGAGCACTGGGTGTGGTGCATGAACAATAAATCTTGTAACACTGAAAAAATAAAATAAACATATTTGGGGGGGAAGAAAAGGACTAAAGGAGTAAGAGCGATGTGCATTTTGGATAAGGTCAACAGGTGGTGCAAATGGCAGGAATGCAGAATAGAAGCACTAACAGAAATAAAGAAAAGGACTATGGAAAAGAAATACACGTATTTCCCAGAGGTGGCATGCCAGCTGATCCCAGGCTCTTCCCAAAGTATGTCCTTTGCCTTGCTGTTCCCTGGCCAACCGCCACTTCTGACTCTTGAACTGCCACTCACAGTGTTCTCTTGTAGTCCTTAGCTCAGATCTACCAAATCTGCTTTTCTTGGCAATTTCCCAAATTGCCTTTAGCAAGGCTAAAAATAAACTGGAAGGATTCCATTTTTTCCAGAACTATTTTTAAACTGGCTATTATTTGTTGCTGTGGAAGAGGGACCTAGTGAACTAATTTCCTTAATGATTCTACCTGATAAAACTTAATGAGATTTCCCTTCAGGAAATTGTACATTGTGTTACATGGAAAGGATTGCCTACAAGTGGGGTTTTCCTGCAACAAATGGATGATTGAGGAGCAGGGTCTTCCCACGTCTGTCAAACTAACACATACAAGTTCAGTTGTCCTGCAAATATGACTAGCCCTGGTGAAGGTCATGAGGCTGTGCGAGAAGGAAGTCTAGATCTTTCAACTGTGCATCCCTTATTTGTACCTACCTACACATTATCAGTTGTGACCCTAGAACAAAATACAGTCTAAGAAAGTACTGCTAGTGACACAATTCCAGTTTGCAACTTCATCTGGGGGGCACACCACAACAAGCATTTACTAAGGGATCTGCTATATATCAAACAGCACACTTGACATTAACGACACAATACTGAGTCACTTGTCCCGCTGTCACAGAGCTCGTAATTTAGCAATACAGTGAGGAAAACAGTCCTATATACAACTACCACATTTTATCAATTCTAAAACCCACCTTTTACTTATAAAATAAATTCCACCTCTGGAATCAAGATGCATCATAAAATTGAGGGCATCATAGTTTTATGTGAACCGGTTCTATTTCTTAGTGGTGTGCCAAGTAACGGGGCACATTGCAAATCAATGACACCTTAGATTTAAGAAATACAACTCTAATTACAAAGATAGAAATACTACATGGACCTTATTTAAAAACAAAAGAGGAAATGAGAGAAAACCATATCAGACTTCATAGAGGAGCTGATTCATCGGGCGTATTGATGAAAGTTCAAAAGATTTTACCAGGGAGGAGGGATAGGGAGATCTTCTGGTCACAGCAGACAGCAAGAACTTATTATGTTTTTATCTTAACACAATGGCATAACACAGTGTGCTAGTTTATAGGAGTCTTTGGAAGCATGGTATGAAATGAAACTGGAAAGGTAAGTTGTGATCCGATAGGAAAAACCTTTAAATGACTCTAAGTGTAGCTTTCTAAGCAGTAGTAGGGTATCATTTGCCTGATTTCTTGAGGTTTGTTATGCTCATGTCTCAATGATAGTAAAGCCATATTAATTTTGGCTACCTGGCAGTTTTAACTAAAGAAAGCTTGTAGAAGCATTAGGAGTACTCAAGGTTAAGTTGTCTTATAAGGCAGGTATTGATTTGATTCTTAGCTGGGTGACTTCTAACCCTCAAATAACAAGAAATACACAAAGGTGTAAAAGAACAGTGATTTTTCTACAAAATGATTCAATGAACATGGGTTTATAAGCCCTCCCGTCTTTCCTGTTTGAGAGTTATCCATCCATTAATGAGTTTTATTACCATAGGGTTTTAAATCTTTCTTTGGGAACTTAAATGTGTATGTCTCCAGTCTCTTCCCCACCTGTGAGAGGGGATGACAATCATTGTTACTATTAATGTTTCTTCAGGACAGGAACAAATTTGATGATGTTTACTCTGTTAGCTTTTCTTTTGTTGTTGTTGTTAATTGAGGAACTGTTGGACATGGTATCAATAACTCAGGACTCACTTGGCTCTCAAAATCACACTTCCGGCACCACTGTAGAGCCAAGACTATTTTTTTGTCCGGGGATCCTAGCAACTTCTTATTTCGTGTTAGGCCAACATGTGCCAGAGAGTAAGTTATCAGCATAGTATAGTGAATCTAGATCTGACTCTCAGACCTAGGCGAGGGTGCAGAGAACAGGGACACACTACAGGCTGTAGATTAGTGAGGGCAACTAGTGGACAGAAGGAGAGGTACTGCTGGCCATGCTCAAAGGCTTTGAGGTATGCTAACATGTACTCACTCCACACCCCAGCTGTCCTTCCATCAGTGGTCATTAAGGTATTCATGCTAGTTATTAGGCTATTATTACTCTTCAGTTATAAAACCCACACTTTCTTCTTTTAAAGACTATGTACTTATTTGCCAGAGAGAGAGAGTGTGCACAAGCAGGGGAGCAGCAAGCCGGAAGAGAAGCAGGCTCCCCGGTGAGAAAGGAACATGATGTGGAACTTGATCCCAACACCCTGGGATCATGACCTGAGCTGAAGGCAGAAGCTTAAAACCAACTGAGCCACCCAGGCGCCCCTCCAAACCCAAACTTTTCACACCACTTCCAGATGCCAGACTAGGACTCTGCAAACACATTTTTACTTTGACATCTGGCTCTTTGACATGCTTTTATACTTTGTTTTAAATAAGCTGGAGAATTTTGGACTGTCCATTGCTGAGGCTGTGATTCATGAATCTCTGCATGCCTGATACCTAATATGATGCTTGACACAGAGTAGAGTGAAAAAAATGTTGATTAATGAATGAATGAAAGGACCTGAACTAAGGCAGAAACAGGGAAATTAAAGAAGAAGGATGGATTTGGAAGCTTTTAACAATTACCAAAACAATTCTTGGTGGTGGAGTGTGAAGAAAAAGAGGGGGTCGGACTACCTCTAGAGTTTCCAGGCAAGCAGGTACTTAGACAAATGGAGATGCCACAGAGAGATTAGGACAGGAAAAGAAGAGACTGGTGAGCTTTGGAGGTAAACAGTCTCACCTTAAACACTCACACATTTGTCGGCCCCTTAGCCAGGCACAGAAGCCTTACTTACACTAATGATGCGTTTACTTGATAAAGCCACAGTCATTTCCCACTTCACCTCAAACAAGGTATAATGCACTAAGACCTTCGTGAGGTGTGTACTTAAGCCAAACTCGCTTCATCAAATGTTGGTGCCTAATATTTGTTTATCAAACTGTTGCTGCACTCCTGATAAATAATACCCTGTTACGTTATTTATCTTGTTCATCTTCTCTTCTAATATTTGAGATATCTGTTATCTATGCTAAAATCTCAACCAGCTCTGGAGCTTTACAAAATTTCCCTTCTCAGCTTCCTCATAAACATACCTACTGCCACTTATTACATTTAGGGGTTGAGAGTAATTCCTATCTAGCTTTTCACATCTCCGTTGCAGTATTTTCTATACCCTGAAATTTAATGCTGCTTTGAGAGAACAAGTACCAATTACTTTAAAACAAAGATTAGAAGACAGAACAATCTTCAACAGATGCATTAGATTTCAAGGTAACACAGATGTGGAGTTCAGACATTTGCTTTTAAAAATGAAACCATTAACCTAGAAGCACAATTAAAATAACTAGGTTCCTGACTTGGAATTACCAATTAGAGCAGAATTCATATAAGTGATTTATCTCTATTAAATACACCGAAATGTAACTAATTCCAACCAATTGGAGTAGAAATACCTATTATGTAAATGGTAGAAACTAGATACTTGTCTTCCTTCGGGTCCTTCCAGTTTTAACTTCTTTGGTTTTTAATAATCTCATTGCTATCAGTCACTGACTCAAACTTCAACTACAAAACATCACAGAAACTAATGCCCAAGAAGGGCAAATATCATGAGCAGCAGAACATATTTCCTGTGGCTAATATGCATGATGGGCATGTTCACTAGTGTTCCATTTTACCCTCGATATAATTCTTTAACTGACTAACCAGATCAGGGATATTGATTTCTCCAATGATTATTTCTTCTCATTGTTACTTTTCTCTAAACTTTTAATCATTTTTTTAAATGGTGATCAGTCAGGGCACCTGGGTGGCTCAGTCACTTAATCATCCCCCTTGGGCTCAGGTGATGATCTCAGGGTCTTAGGACTGAGCCCCACATCGGGCTCCCTGTTTAGTGAGGAGTCTGCTTCTCCCTCTGCCCTTCCACCCCTTGTGCTTCCTTGCTTACTTGCTCTCTATCAAGTAGATAATCTTTAGAAAAATAAAAATAAATGGCCATCCATCAACTTCTGTGATGCACCTTTTCTTAGATCTTTCCTGACTGCCTTCAGTCCCAAGACTCACTTTGTAAAATGGCCCATTTTCAAACAAGAAATTCATTTAACTTGTTCTATTCTATATAAGCGTTCATCTTGAAAACTTTGTTTTAATAGTTTATAAGACGCAAATAAAAAGTTACACATTAATAAATACCTCTTACCCTATATACTTGCATAATGATCTCCCTCTTTGCCCCCACCTGGTTTTCCCATCCAACATGAGGGAAGAAGTCTCTGCTAGAAAAATCACTTCAGGAAGTAATTTCAAAGTCTCACACACTCAAAAATACATGTAGCTACTAGAGGATTAAGGAAAGTGTGACTGACAATGGTGTAGAATATCAGCACATATCATACACAACTCTCCTAAACCATGCCAGGGCTTTCGCTCTTAGATCTGGCTAGAGGTGCTGACATGGGCACCATCCTTGGTAGGACCCACATATTATAAATACATGACCACAGAAATATGTTCAAGACACAGGGGGGCATCTGCCACTTGGCACTGAGCACTCAAGCCTGGCAGAACCCAATCCCAAACATTAATTCTTGTAACTAACACCATTCAGGAAAAAAAAAGAAAAAGCAACTGCATCCAAATGCCATAAAAGTTTATGGATTGTGCCGCTGCCTATATTGGAATATAAAAGTGCTTAGGTTAAGGAAAAAATCATATTAATTAAACTGCTAAATACATCCTCTGAGATTACACAAATGTGGTAGGTTCTTCTTTAACAAAATATTATTTCTCAGCATGCCAAGTGTTTGTTCTCTTCTTTTTTGGATGTTACAATTGGTGCCTCCCAATACTCAGTGTGGTATGCCTAACAATTATAAGGTGGCTGAGAAACATTTTTCTAATATTGAATAAATCATGTTATTCTTAAATTTTTATATTATGGGGATTAGAAATAATAAGCTTAAGACTAATACTGATATTTTCTGTTGTTTTCACATGGACTTGGAACACCAGAAATGTAAATCTTGCTATTTGTACTTAAAAAGTTAACAAGTTCACTACTTCAAAAGTTAAATAAGATACCATCCTTATTGATACAGCTTAATTAAAATTATTTCTATTAATCAACTATAATGTGTATAATGTATTTTTATAGAAAATTTGTGTATCAGAGAAGAAAAAACTTTAAATCACGAAAAACAATTTTACTTTTTCAATGTTGCACTTTATATTATTGCCATAAGCATATTTAAACCTCATACACATTGAATATATGCTATTTTTAACCTTTATATTACTAGTGTTACTAGAACACCAACTATATCAAAATCCTGATTATAACAAAATGAGTCCTTTTGCTAAAGTAACCCAAGATAAATACATTTTACTAAAATAAAGGTGTGCTCATTTATGAGTTACTTTAAATTCTTTACTCATCCAAACATTGTCAGCTCAAAACGAAACACCCAGACATGTCCAAAGTAATTAAGTTTATCAACTTTTATTATTTTAATGACAAATTTCTGGCATTAAAATAAACCTTACTTTATTTCTTTTAAAAACTCTTGTCATTATGGAGCTTTTTTTTTCTTAGTAGTGTAAAACCTGTTTTACTTAGCAGATGCCTCTTAAACTTTTAAATATTAGGGCTTACGTTTTGCTGGCTTCCGTTGATACTGCTGCCGGGGCTCCACGACTGTCCAGGATCGGTTCACCTGCCATGACATAGTCTGATGGAGACCTGCAGTGCTTCCTTCCAGTTCAGGACCTGGGGACACAGTACGGGACAATCTCTTAGAGCCAAACATGGGTACTCTGTTTGGATGTCAAAAATACAGAACTTTAGCAATGGAGGGAACTTCAGTGATCATCTAACACAAACCCTTCACCTTATCAGGGAGATCATTAACGTGAGGGACAGTCACTTGACTTTCTCAAGTTTGAAACTGCTTCTTGGGAAAGAGGCAAACCTCTCCCTTCAATGCATCAACTTATGTAGCAAGTATTTCCTGAAGGTATGCTTAGGTTTCTTCACAGTTTGTTTGGTTCTCTCAATACTACTAATTTAATCAAGAACGCATAGCCAACTACCTATGAAACAGAAAAAGAAGGGAGACTAGCCAATAAAATACTATCTTCATGTTTTGGAAATGTGACATGGTCTTGCTGTTGCAGAGAAAGAATAAAAACAAAAAACCTCCCGAGACCCTCAGTAAGTCCATGTGCAGAGAAGAACATTAATTTATCAGCAGCTCATATGCTTTGTGTTTACTTCTATCTGAATGTTACAGAATTTTTTTTTTAATACAACAAAGAATAAAAAGTACAAATTGGGAGGTAAATTGAGATCTTGCAGTCTAAAGCAAATCATGTTATGGATGCATCAACCAATCTAAAAGTGTCCTTCAGAAAATTAGAAACAAGTTACTATCACATTTTTTAAATATTTGCTTATACATTAGGCATTTATGGAATTATGGTGCAATATTATGACTTCCATCTCTTGCACTTCTGTCAAACTGACATGAATTCCTTTCCTTAAGTGATCAAAACCTGAAAGTAAATAAATGGAAAGAAAAGCAGCCAAGACCTGAAAATCAGCCTTGAACGCCGCTAGTACCAGCCTCCCACCTGCTGTGGTAAGTAGTGTCTCAAGAAACATCTGTCATGGGATGCCTGGGTGGCTCAGTGGGTTAAAGCCTCTGCCTTCGGCTCAGGTCATGATCTCAGGGTCCTGGGATCGAGCCCCACATCGGGCTCTCTGCTAGGCAGGGAATCTGCTTCTCCCTCTCTGCCTGCCTCTCTGCCTACTTGTGATCTGTCAAATAAATAAATAAAAATCTTTAGAAAAGAAAAGAAACATCTGTCACAAGGACTCCACATTGCTTCCTAATGAACAAAATAAAGCCAAAAATGCAATACAGTAGGATCATGTCTGCTTAAAAAATTGTGGTCTCTCATAAGGCAAGGTCTTAATCCCTTAGAATATCTGTTTTAAGTTGCTGTCCAAACCTAATTTTGTGGACCCACAAACTCTAACTTTATGCCATACACCTTGTCATTATTACCTATAAATGAAGCCTCATCCCCTCATACCTTTGCCCATCTCATTTCATTTTCTCCCCAAAACCAATCCTCGTACATGAGGCAAAATCCTGAAAGCTTCGGATCCCAATTGTCTGATTTTCCTTTATTTGTTTTTCCTATAGTTTTCCTAGACTCTTCAGGCTACAAATTCCTTCTTCATCTGTAATTTCCTATCGCTTTATACAATTCTCCCTTGCAGGATTTACGTTGAACTTTAAGTGTTTATGAATCTCCCTTCTCTGCTAGACTATGAGTTCCTGAGGCAGAGAGGACAGTACTTTATTCATTTTTATATGCCCAACAACTAGGAGGGCACCTGACACATATAGACCCAATAAATGTTCGTGAAATTGAATCAACTCTTCCAGGGGGCCTATTGGCTTAAAATTACACCAAGGTAGACATTACTAATATAAATCTTTCCTTGAGGGCAGAAGGTTTTTGTTTTGTTTTCAGGGAAGAGTGCAGAGATTGCTTGAGGGCACTGAAGGTGAGAAAAATATACAAGACATTTTATGGCACTTCCTCTCAATAGGTTTCTAGTTTTAGGGCCTAATTATCCAATGCAGAAGAAAACATCTTTCTTTGTTTATTCCAATGTTGATGTAGCACTTGGCCAGCAGAGGGAGAAAATACAATATGAAATAGAAGCACTGGTGTTTAGCTCTCTCCATTACAAATAATGTGATTTTGTATTTTTAAAAACAATTATGTCAGAATACATGTGACTTTGATCCAAGAATATGCAGTTATTCAAATAGTCTCTACCAACTCCCCAGATTTAAAGTCTCATCCTTATTTTTCTTTAGGACTGGGAGAACTCAGCAGTGCAGTTTAGTTGAGAGCCAGCAAGCTCTCATCTGAAATTAATGGAAAATTATGCCTTTCAGAGAGAGCTGCAATTTCCAGATGCTCATTCCTTCTCTCATTGCACACTGATGAAATCAACTGGAATATTTAGGCCCTAGATATTCTGCTGCATGGGTTCAAAGGCAGTTAGGCAAACAGACATGTTTTTAAGATGGCCTGTCATGGGGAGGGATGGGTATGGTGTGATTTTCCATGGTGTGTCAGAAATGCAACATGTTTCCACCCATCAACACCCCATGTGTCTAAGGAAAGTCAAATACAGAAAATACATACGAACAAGTAAGGTAAGAGGAGGATGATGACTTACATCAAAACCTGATCTTTTCTGTACATTGTAACTCACCACTCTCATGAGCGTACATCCAATAAAATTAGGTCTTTAAAATAACAAAACACATGAAGTTTTCACAACCACTGCAAACACATACTGCTTAGATAATAGAGTTTGTAATGACAACAAAGCGGAGTAGTCAGAAGAGCAGCCATTATAATTTGTGAATACAATGCTCCATCCTTCCTTCTGACATAATAGAGAGCACGATATTCTCCAAATTCTATTATTGTATATATTACATATACCGTATATGTTATTTATGTACATTGTATAGACATATACGTACACATACATACTTACTTTGGCTTGGCTACTTCTCCTCATACCTCTCCTATTCTTAAGTCAACCATTTCAGTGATTATCATCAGCACTGTCTATCCAATTAGCCAAACCTCAAATTTGGACTCTCTTTGTAATACCTTACTTACTTTACTCCCACATCCAAAAATAATTCTACCCTCTCCATGTTTCCAACTGTTAAAGTCCTCACAAATACCAAAGACACTGATCAACATCCATTCTTTTCTTCCATGAATTCACCACCTCATCTTACTACAGTTACTTTCCTAGAACAGTCCTCCACACTGCATTTAGAGCCTTTTTCATTTTTAAAAATTTTAACATTACAGGAGCACTTAGCTGGCTCAGTCAGTCAAGTATCTGCCTTTGGCTCAGGGTGTGATCCCTGAGCTCTTGATCTAGCCTAGTGTAGGGCTCCCTGCTCAGTGGGCAGTCTTCTTCTCCCTCTGCCCCGTGCCTCGCTTGTACTCTCGTTCTAATAGAATATTTTTTAAAAATAAGTTTGGAAATTACCGATTCCTATGTAATTATAAGAAATAATTCAGAGATCCTGTGTACCATGTACTCCATTTCTCCCAAGAGTAACATCCCCAATGGTAACCCCCATAGTACAATGTCACAACCAGGATATTGGCATCAATACAATACCCTCAATGCTCCTCAATTTTTACTCTCTTCTGACCACATCTACTTCCCTCTTCCCTCCCATAGCCCTAATCTGTTCTCCATTTCTCTAATTTGGAGATGACATCACATAATCTTTTGGGATTATTTTTTAACCAACATAATTCTCTGAGGATTCATCCACATTATTAGGTATAAAAGTACAATGTTCCTTTTTATTGTTAAGTAGCATTCCATGATATGGATGTGCCACAGTGGTTTAACAGTTCACTATTGAAGGACATCTTGGTGTTTCCAGTTATTGGCTATTGTGAGTAAATTTGCCATAAAAATTTATATACAGGTTTTTGTGTAAACCTAACTTTTCCTGTTTCTGGGAAAAATGCCTAAGGAGGGTGATTTCTGTGTCATATGGTAAGTTCTTGCGTAGTTTCAAAAAAAAAACAATCTTTTCCAGAAAATCTAGGTCCCATTTTATAATATACCCATCAATGTAGAGTGATACAGTTTTTCTGCATTCTTACCAGCACATAGTGTTATTTTTTATTTTAGTTATTTTGATAAATATATGGCAGTATCTCAGTGTGATTTTAATCTGCACATCCCTAATAGCTAATGACATGGAAATATATTCATGTGTTTTTCTGTCATCTGCATTTCTTTTTCAATGAAATGTCTCATTTGCTCTATCCTTTGATCTTTTACTGCTGAGTTTCAAGATTCCATTGCATATTCTAGATACTAGTCCTTCATTGGATATGAGGCTGGCAAGTACATTTTCCTACTCTGTAGCTTGTGTTTTCATTCTTCCAACAGAGTCTTTCATAGGACAAAACTTTCAAATTTCAGTGAAATCTAATTTCTCCTTTATTCATTTTATGGAATCTATTTATGGTGTGAACTCTTTCTGCCTAATCCTTGAGCAGAGACTTCCTCCTATTAAGTTTAATGTTTCACATTTGGATCCATGATCCATTTTGATTCATTTTTATATGTGGTGTGAGACTTGGGTCATGGTTTATTTTCTTACTAGTAGTAGTAGCCATAGTATTGATGTCTAATAGCTCCAGCATTATTTCATGAAGATGTTACCTTTCCTCCAGTGCATTCCATGGGCATTTTTATCAAAAACTGTTGTTTATTCAGATGGATCTAATTCTAGGTTATTTAGTCTGTTGCAATGATCTATGTTTCTAACCCTCAGCAAATACTACATAGCCACTTACTCTAGCTATAGAATAAGCTTTGCATTTTCTTAAAAACAGTAGCCCACTGACAGAAGGATAATACAGAGTTATAGGAATGTGTAACAATCTAATTTTTGAAAGCATAGTAGACCCAATGATATGACCTGAGGACACTGAGACTGAAGGATGTCAACAGCTAAATCCAGATGGAGGACTGGCAGATTTGAGGATTCAACCACCAAGATAGACAGGGTCTAAGGCATAGACATCTTGTGGGCAGAGTGAATGCAGATATCATCACTTAGAATCCATGCGTTTTCATCTAGCCCACTCATTTGGAAGTAAACATTGCCCCTCTACTAGGATACTTTGTAACAAAGGCTGTCTTGAGCCTGATGGTCTCCAACATAAGTTCAATTGCTTTTCACCGTCTCCTATTCCTGACCAGCCTGACTCACCAGCCTATTTTTAGCTTCTAGGGTATACCTCCAGCCACTGCCTACCTATTTTCCATCCATCTTCTTCCACACTTCCCTACCTTGCCACCCTCTGGACCAGAATCTCACTAAATATTAGTTTTATTATCATCCACTACCTTCTTCAATACACACACACACTTTGATCCACGTACACAAATTTTATTTAAGAGACCCTTCTATTCCCGACCACTAATTAACTAAACCACTCACTTCCTGCTTGATTTCTTACACATAAGAAAGGGACAAATCCAACCACATTCAAAGATAAAAAATCCAAAAATTCAGCCTGGATCCAAGGATTAATATGAGGTTCCTGGGTGGCTCAGTGGGTTAAAGCCTCTGCCTTCGGCTCAGGTCATGATCTCAGGGTCCTGGGATGGAGCCCCGCATCCGGCTCTCTGCTCAGCGGGAAGCCTGCTTCTCCATCTCTCTCTGCCTGCCTCTCTGCCTACTTGTCATCTCTGTGTGTGTGTGTGTCAAATAATCAATCAATCAATCAGTCAATCAATAAATAAATCTTTGATGCCCCACATAAAATAATGTTAGATGTTTAGTTGCCAGGAAGGCTAGAGGAAATACTTAAGCTTTGAAGCGACAGCAGAAATTCAAGCTGGCTGAGCAAGGATTGGCAATGACTCCCAAAGGTTTAATCCCATGTACCTGGGATTAACACAAAAATGAGATTAGTATTTCAATTACACACACCCCATTTTTATAGTTTTTGCCCCATCCAATACCATTAGCCACATTATTTTCTTGTCCCTTCAAATAGTTCATTTAAATTTATTCATAAATTTTTTTTTATCATTTCCATCAATGAAATTCCATTGGTTTCTTAAGAGTGCCTAACCATTCAAATTATAAATGCTCATTGCTGTAGGACTTAAAATTATCTTCCAGAACAGCAGGTGTTGCCAGATTGAAATTAGTATGTATATCACAGTGATCTGCCTCTACTTTACGACCAGCTAACTGACTGACAGACTAAATACTGGGAATTTTATCTATACTCTGTATCACTTATACTACTGTGTTTCCTTGCCATGCAAAAATACTTTCTGCAACTTGAAATAACTCATTCCGTAGTCTCAAGTGTGGAAAAAACATATTGCCACAATTTCTGAATTCTTTCTTTGTAGCTCTTGGATAGATCCCTCACAGAATGGCCATAGTAGCCAGAGAATACAGTATTAATTAACATTTTCTTATGGGATGCACTATAGACTGAGTTTGCCACATAATGTTGATTTCACTTAATCTAGAATATTATGATTTATATTTCTGTAATACCATGTTTATCTTGCTCCTAGATTTTAATATGAATGGTAGAGTGGAAGGAGACAGAAAAGGAAAGCAGCAAAGAATCTGGACAATATTGTATGGCAACAGTAAAATTTAATGTACGTATAGTCTTACTGTGGCTGAAACAATGTGAGGCTAGCTGTGATAGTGAATAGACTGTTTTAAGGAAAAAAGGAAGGTGGGGGACAGGTGCAGAGAGAGAAGAGTAGTGATTCAAATGGAAGCTGAAGATAGGGATAGATCTCAGCCCTTGCAAGGCATTATAGCTTATGTTAGAGATTTTGGTCACTGTTCTCAAGACAAGAGAATTAGATCAGCTTTTAACCAGAACACTTAATTATAGTACTGCTTAGAGATAATCCAGTCATTGTCGAATCAGATTCCAATGACTGATTCTACCTGTTAATATTTATCAGCCATAAAAAAAAAAAAAACCCTTCAAAATACTGATAATCTATGTCAGTAATTGTGGCTATGTTGTGTATGTTTATTCCTGAGCTCTTGAATGTACATTTAAATTGAAGTTGACAAAACGTTTCATCTATTTATTTTTTAAAGGGACAGTTGAAATGTTCCACAGGCTAGATGAATTTTTGTTTTAAGATTATTTATTTATTTGAAAGAGAGAGAGAGAGTGCGCATATACAAGGAGGGAGAGGGGAACTGAGCAGAGATAGAGGGAGAGAATCTCAGGCGGACTCCCTGCTGAGCATGGAGCCCAATGAGAGGCTCAATCACATGACCCTGAGGATCATGACCTGAGTGGAAACCCCAAGCCCAGTGCTTAACCAACTGAGCCACCCGGGTGCCCGGAGAAAAGCTTTTAAGGAAATACTATGCATGACTTGTATTTTGGACCAGCTTGAGCTCAAGGACATACTTTGAGATAAACAATAGACTGTATCTGAAGACCCAGCTGGTCAGAAGATCCCTGTCTAACCCTAGTATTCTTGAACTTTATTCCTAACTTGTGGGCTAGAAAAAGAAAGTATTCATTTAGCTATATGGTGTTTCACAATAGGACAATTACATTTAAAGTTTTGACTGAAATGATACGAAGCTAATGTTCAGCAAGGAAGAATTTTTCTCCCAGGAACTCTACTTGGTTCCAGTATTTCCCACTCCCAGCGCTTGATACATCTGTGAATCCTTTGATCCCACTGTTATTTCAGTCCAGTGTATCATGCAACTTTGAGAAGTTAGCTATCTATAATGTTTTAGATACATTAGTCCGTGGTACTCCTCAGCAGCTTTTCAGGAGCCTGGAGGAGATTCAGTATTTCAAAATCCTGCAAGTACTGATCTCCCTTCAGCTAACGCCAGGTAGATTTTTGATAACTGAGTAGCAGACATTTGGGGAGGATAATAATCAGGTAAGAGAAGTACACCAAATGTTGCTGCCCCAACTCGTTGGAAAGAAAAGCTAAAATTCAACTCCATATAAGTCCAAGTCTCCAAGGGAATGTCCTTAAAAATTCTGCCTTGTCTATTTTTCTGTTTCCAGTGACAGTAATACTTTTTATAACTTGCTATTTCAACCCAGATTATATTTGAGCGGAACTAGAATCAGCATAAAGAGATAACACAGGTGAAAAGGCAGCCCATCTTTCTTCTTTCCTTTTGTATATATAATGTGGAGCTTCTCTTTAGCCCTTTCTCCAATCTGAGAAAAATGTAGCTCCTAGACATTTGAAAGGTTAGGAATTTAATGGACAAGAGATAAATACATTCTGAAGCTCCTGTGACTGGATATTCCCCTGTGGGTGATCTCCTAAGTCTATGGGTTGACGACAGAAGCTGCGAAGCAGGAAATAAAGCCTGCCTCCAATACTGTTCACACTTTTCATTAGGAGAGGGTTACCTCTCAGACTCTCTCGAATCAATGTGTACCCCTCACCACCACAGTATCTGAATAATGTAAGTAAGCCCTGAAAAATAGCAGTAAGATTCAAAGGGAGTGGGGTCAGGTTTATGCAAAGAAAAACGCACCTCAAATCACACTATTAATACTTAAAGTATGAAAAATTCCTGGTAGATGTGATAGTGTATAATGTGCACCTTCCGTCATCAGACTTTCATATTCATGCATTCATATATCTTTTCCCAGCATACACCTAAGTCTCCCTTGATTCCTAAGAATTTTTAAGCTCGCTTCATTGTGAAAAGCCTGAATCATGAAAGAAGGAGAGTCTGATGAAAAGTTAAAATTCCCTAGGAATCAGTGCTCCTTATTTAACTTCACAGGGGACTAAAGCCTGTAATTGATTTTCAAATCTGCTTGAGGACATGGCCCTGAGTGTCTGAGGATAATGCCTCACTGGAAATCTGTGGCTACTATTACAGCTCAAGAGCTAAACCTTTAAAGCCCGCAATAAAACGCCTCATCTACAGAGAGGATAAACTAAACTTGAGACATAGCAGAACACCATTACCTTCTAGCATTCGGTGGAACAACTGGCCCACGGTGCATGTAGGCTGTGTTGCTGGGGCCTTAAGAGAACCGCTGGTACGGCTGGCTCTGTATGGGATAGTTCTCCTGAGATACTGTCTCTGAGGATTTACTGCTGTCTTTGGTTGGGCTCCTGCATTATTTTCCATGAGCTGCTGCCGGGACTGCTTCATTTACTTGTCTGGTACGTGGCCCGAGATGACTAGAGCAGGTGCATCTAGCCAGGCATTTTGTTCTCGCCCTCTCCATACGGCCAGCCTGGGTTGCTTCACAGAATGGCCATTCCAGAGGAGCTTCCTCCAGGGCAGCAGGTTTCCCCCAGAGTGACTGGGTCGCGCCTGGGCAGAAGCTGCCAGACTTTTAACAAAGCCTTGGAAATTTAAGAAACAAAAACAAAAAAACCTACAAACACCTCAGAAGTACAGAAACATTATTCCCACTCCCTCATATTTATTGGTCAAGTGATCCAGATCACAGAGGAGGGGAATTAGACTCCATCTCACGATAGTGGATTTGGAGAGTATTTGCAGCATTTGTAGTGTATCTTGAAACAAAAAGGCATTCACAGTGAGAAGATATATATTTAATTCTGTTCCTTTCTTATATACTTAATCCAAGCCACTTGGACGCTCTAGGCTTCTGTTTTTCCCATCTGCAAAGTAGTAAGTATGATTCCTGCTCTTCCTACTTCCCCAAAATAATGCCACAGCACAAAGAGTAAAAAATATGGCAGTGCATTAAGCTATTCAAGAAAAATTTGTGGTTTGCATAAAAAAAGAAAAACATTGGAATTAATAGCATTACCTTGGGGTAAGACAGAGCTAAATTTAACACAGCTCTGCCACTATTGTTATAAGGCCATAGGCAAACTACTGAGTATCACTGAGCCTTGCTTTCCTCACTTCTAAAATAGCAAAGAATAACAGAGCCAACTTCACGGTATACAGTATTTAACATACTTAGGACAATTCCTATTACGTAACACACAATAAATATTAGCATATAGTTATTATAAGTTATTTCCATCAAGTGTGAACTTATGATGTACTGATGAATGACAGGACCATAATCTTTTTATACTGATGAAGACCAGACCACATTCAATACCCTAGAGGTGTCACTTTGGACAAGGCAGTGTGCTATAAACCATTTTTTTCCCTCTCTTTATTTTTCTAGTCAGTGCACAACATACTTCTTGTTACCGAGAGCCACCAGTAGGGAGGCTCAATGTAATTAAAAGATTGATCTTCTGGAAACAATGCTTAATAACAGGCATGAAAAAGTGAGAGTAATTCTGCATTTTCAAACAGTGTCTTCAAGTTAATTTAACCTGAGCTGTCTGAGAACCACCTAGAAAGTCTGGGATCAATATGCCCAGGCTGAAATCAATGTACCAGAGAGAAGAGGAGACAAACTCCAATTGGCCAGTTCATTTGAATCAGTGGAGCCTTGGAGAAGAAGCACTTACTGGAACATCCATTCTGTATGGTCCAGATGCTACTAGTTCAGACGTGCAGGGCCAATATTTGTATTTTGCTTGTTCTCTAAATGAAAAAAAAAAACCTGCAATCTTTGTGCATCTATGAACATATGCTTGCTTGCAGATACATATCAAAAAACATTTGTAAATTACAAAGTCAAAAAATAAAAGTGGTTCTGATCAAGTTCTTCCTTCTTATACTTCAAAACCTACCATCTAAATAAATAAAGAAAAAAACCAAACAGACTGTGAATAATCATCTACCAGGTTGGTTTTCAAACTTTTTTCACCTAAGCGTCTTTGGGACATCACATTTTCATTACTATTCTTTTCATCTGTTTTATTCTCTTTACCTATGCTACTTGGCCAGCTTTTCTATACATTTGATTTTCCTCCAACATGGTTTCTCTTTTGTTCTATCAGTCTCATGTAGACGACTTTTCTTCAAATTATTGCAGTTTGACTCATTGAGAACCAAGCACGAGAAAGTCTGGCGTGAAATGTTACTCATTTTATTTTCTTTAGTCTCTTCATCCCAATATTATGGCCGCTTGGATATTTGTTTCATTTTCTCTTCTATACCTCAGTGAAAACGGGCTCTCCAGAGAAACACCTCTCCATTTAGACTACTGATTATTATCTTTAACACCAACATCAGTAAGTCAGAAAAAAAACATAGAGGTCAAAAATATTCCTGAGTAGTCATATAATTCAGTTTGCAGGAAATGTAAAAATGTTCACTTTTCTAAGTCATTCAAGCCCATAATAACTCGTATAGAAATCAAGCAAAAAAATACCTAACCCATAGGTTTCAGTGATTTTTGCTAGATCAACCAAATTGTGTGAAAGAAATATTCTATGTAATATTTCAGTTTCAAAAACAGCACAGTTTGTGTTCTTTGAGCATTTCTTTTTTATTTTGATTGTGGAGATGGATATGAATTTATTTCATGCTCATTTTGTATTCATACACATTTTAGCAAAGTATAAACATTTCTTTTTCACCTGAGATACAGCATGCACATATCTTGTCTACCCAATAAATTATTGACACGAACCTTTATATATGTCATCCTAACTTCCAACTGGCTAAGAAATAGATGAGGAATCTGAGAGCCAAGCTTAGAGGTTGGCACCAGAGACCAACCTCAGAAAACGATCTTACAGAAGCTCACCAACTGGGAGCCCAGACACAAAGAACGTCAGGAGAAAAAAAGTTAAATTCCACTTCTCTGATTTATGTATTAGAAAATGTAAAAGGTATTTCTACTATTACATATTTCATTAAGAATAAAATGTACAAGAGAAAATCATCTAGGGATAGAACAAACTCTCTTTAGAAGAATGAAATGTCTTGAAGGATTAGAGAATTTCACACCAGTAATTTAGCCATGGAGAATATTAAAATTAATATTTTTTAAATAGCGACTTTTCCGAACTTTACAGACCAGATGAGAAACGTGAGGTACACAGTCTAAGTTTCCCAAAATAAGTATTGGCTAACAAACAAAAAAAGGCCTAACACAGGATGAAGGGTTCCGCTAACTTTCACTTTGTCTCTGTAGAACACCCTAAAAAGCTCATCAGCTTATTACAAAAAAATGGTAAGACCTAAATCAAATGCGTAATTTATATACTCAAAAATCTATTTTAAAAGTCTATTTTGGGAGCACCTGGTGGCTCAGTCAGCTAAGCATTTGACTTTGGATTAGGTCATGATCTCAGGATCCTTTGATGAGCCCTGCCTTGCCTTGGGACTCCAGCCTCAGCTGGAAGTCTGCCCCTCCCCCCACTCATGCTTACTCATTCTCTCAAATAAATAAATCTTTTTTAAGTGTATTTTTTAAGTCTATTTTATTAGTAATGTTTTACTTTTATAGAACCCATTTCACCTTACTGTATGTGAAAATGATTATTTCACTGATGTATTTGACCCCTATAAATACTCTTTAAAGTTGTCAGGGAAATTATTATTTACTGCCCATTTCATAGTGTGGGAATTGGGGCCTAGAGAGTGGATTCACCCAGTCAGCCAGCTACCAAAAGGCAGAGTGAGTGCCACAGCTTAGGACTTCTACTTTTAGACATAGACTTTTCTGTCACAATAATACAGATTTTAAGAAATTTCACAAGCCCCTCTTACTAATAACTACATTTTGTGTTTCTTTTCATCTTGGGATTTTGTCTGATTGGAGACTAGATCTGCTGTGAACTATTTGACTTGATTCCTTAGTTGGCTTAGAACTACCTGCACTAGATTAAAGAAATCTCTTGTCATTTGAAATAATACACTGTTTACTGTATTTTATTTCTGAATCATCAGTGCATGGTTTCTTTTCAGTCATCTTTTTTTCATCTCAAAATGTTACTGATTTAAATTTTCCAGTACCTAAAATGCCTAAAATGATATTCCAGTAAAATATCCAAATTTTTAAAAAATGAAAATAATTCATGAAACTAATCTTCAGTGAAATCGCTTTTATAGTTACATCATTTTATACTGTCCCAATTCATGTTGATTATATTAACTTTCTAAATGTTCATGTTTTTCTTCATATCAGAATAACCAAGCACTTGGTTGGTTATAGTAGTATAGTATAGTATATATATAGCTTTTATATATATATGATATATATATATATCATATATATATGATCTGTGGTCTTTGAACACTCAGAGGTATTCTCAATATACTTAAAATCCCTCTCTGGGATGTACATGCTAAAAATATCCTTCTTGTATTCCTGCTTTTATTCAAAATGATTCCGTATTCTCACATAGGACATCTCAATTGTTCTCCCAATTTAGCTGGGTGATAAATGTGATGGAGATGAGGAAGATCATTTTATCCCCTTTTATTCAAAAGAAAACTTGACAAAAATTGTGAATACAACACGGGTTTAAAGGCATGTTAAGGAATCTTATTCCACTTGCCTTCTTCTGACTCATCAGTAAAAGTGTGACTTCACATTGTGCTCATTTTTATAATCAAAAAACAAATCTAATGAAATGAACATGTGCCTAATAACTATGGAAGTCATCAACTTGAAACCATGATATTATTTCGTATTCACAAAGATACTGTGTTTTACTTTCAGTGCTTTCTTCTTTGAGAAGGACTTCCAGGCTATCAGACTTAGAATTCTTGTATTCTCCATGATAATTAGCACACCCAATTCTTGTATTAATCACTTGGCTTTCAATTTTAACAGGGATTGACAGAATAGAGACCTGTGAGTTATTAGCTAGTCAGTTTCAGATTAAATCTTTGCATCATCTGTAAGTAGAAGTCCAATTTATCTAAAAATTCATATTAGATATATCCTTAACCTCCTTAACTTTCTCAAGCTTTATGAGAACTATGCTTTTTCTTACTCTGCCCATGATATTCCAACCAAACCATTATTTTAAGGTGCCTTAAAGCTGTTTTCAGTAAGTCAAGAATGTTGAGGTGTCTATTTCATCAAGTAAGTATGGCCCAAGTTTTAAGTGTTCCTAGTGTTTCCCTGCTGTGCTCTGTACTTTGACATGTCATTTCCAGCTGGGTTACAGCTGGAAATTAGCCTATTCCACCTTACTTCCATCCTGAAATACTAAGTCCAGTG
>CM053610.1:56986140-57079237 GCA_028646535.1 Procyon lotor
TAAAATCACCATCCAAAAATGTTTTGTCTATTTGTCTGAAAAATGTGGTACTGTGTGCTATGGAAATTTGGAACATTAGAGTCGACTGTAATTATATAGTCAGCTCTCCACAAAAATGATGGTCCTGGGATACAACAAATAAATGAAGTCCACAAATAATCCCAAGCCTTTTTTATAGAAAAAAACCTTTTTACATAGAAATGCCAGCAACTAGCAATATTGATAGAGCTGAATGTCCTTTCCCTATCTGGTTCCTGGTGGAGGTAATAATAAGCGGTGTAATGGCCCAAAGACTAGAACAGAGAAAAGCAGAGAAACAAAGGTTATGTTGAAACACAATGTTTATTGCACATAGTTTTCTGAATGACTGTAAAATGTGAGCAAAGCTAATTTAACATCCGACCAAGGGTTTTAAAACAACAAATATAAAAGAAATCAAAAACTTAAAAAACACAAGCTATATCCGATCAGCCCATTGCACTTTGAAGCTAAACTTTAACCAGTGTGAATCTTAGCTTTGCTTGCAAAGATCTGAGGAATTGGTCATGAGGTTATGGCAGATGCCATGGGCTAAGTGTTCAAACCGGAGACATTACCACTGAAAAATTATGAACCTTGCATAGGCCACTGGTCAGTGACTCTTTTTTGCTTTGATTTCTGGACTTTTAAAATTGTTACTTAGGGGAAGTTGCTTAATCATAGAACATATTCTTTATATATAAGGACACATTTAAAGATGAATATTTCTACTTAGTGGTGGTTGCCATTTCAGTGGATGGGAATACAGAATTAATGATCCTCCTGAGATGATTTTGATTCCTAAGAGCATCAGATAGCTTTATTTCACTCTTCATTGTGCATGATATCTTGCAGAGATGTGCTTTTTAGACCACAGGTAAGTACAATGAGAAAGGCTTGATGACATCTCTGAACCCATGGCCACTGTGGAAAACTTAATAAGGGTTCAAGAAGGTCTTTCCAAGTATGAAGGATAATCTAGTTTTGGTTCAACTGGTGAAATGGACAAAATAGAAACAATCTCTGAATATCCACATTAAGCTACTGCCTCTCCCAAAGATATATGAGCCAATCACTTAATCACCTAATATTGTTTTGATTCTTGATTTAATTTCCTCCAAAGACAGATAATATGGGGAAAGGGAGGCATTAAAAGCACTTGGTATTGTCTTTGGAACTCAGTGTCTCTCTGTCCTCAAAAGAACTCTTTGACCCTTCTCACTTAACAACACCAAGTCCTACATACCTGGCAAGGCAAAAGTTCTTGCTCATAAAGACAAGTCCCTCCATCCCTGCTAGAGTAAAGGAGTCATAATTTCTTAGGAAAGAACACATATGATTTACAAAGGTATGCCAGGTTACTCTGAGACATTGACCTAGTGGGATACTCCCCCTGCCCTTCCCAAATTAGAAAAGTCCTGATTTAAACATGTAATAAAATGCCACTGTTCGTCTATTTTATAAATTTTGAAAAAACTAAAACTCACATTCAGATTTCAGCGTCTTTCATGTAGTTTAAGAAACTACCTAGTATTTTCTAAAGTGTGTATATGTGTGTGCTCACACGCTACGTGCTTAGCTATTCCTGTAGGCTTTTCATAGTTATAGTGTCATTGAAGTGGGAGGAGGCTTAGAGGTTGCCTAATCAAGCACTCTCTGCTTAAGTACTACCAATGGCAGGACAGTGTGTCCCGTAGGTGAGTATGATTCGATTTTAGAATAATCTCTCTTAAGTCACGTGGTAGATAGATGCTCTGACTTTGGTCAAGTCTCAGCCTTTTTGAGCTTTAGCCTCCCAATTTATAAACTAGACACGCTGTTTCACAAGTGTTGTAAAGATCAGTGAGATATTATGTATCCTTACTAAACTATAATGGCTATCTAATTCAAGCATTATTTTAATTAATTTCCATCAACCTACTAAGGAGCAAAACAATGTTTTCCAAATGTAAGAATAATAATAGTAATAGGAGCAATAATAATAATATAGCTCATAGGTGCTGAGTAGCCATTAAGAGTGCTAAGAACTTTATATGCATTATCTCATCAAAGAAAATTGCAGTGTGATGAAAATGTGAAGTGGTGAAGTTTGCACGGCCTTGTGGATATCCTAAAATCCCTGAAGCATATCATTTAAAAGGGCACATTTTATGATATGCGATATTATATCTCAATTAAAAAAAGGAAATTGTATGTGAAAGAGTTGTGAAAATTACAAATGTACTGCAAAGTGCTGTGAAGGATACATTGAGGCATAAGTCAGTCTTTTTTCCCACTCTTAGGCTCTTTATAATATAATTGAAACATTAAAGCAGATGTATAAAATCACCTACAAAAGTGGGGCGCCTGGGTGGCTCAGTGGGTTAAAGCCTCTGCTTTCGGCTCAGGTCATGATCTCAGGGTCCTGGGATGGAGCCCCGCCTCCGGCTCTCTGCTCAGCAAGGAGCCTGCTTCCCTTTCTCTCTCTGCCTGCCTCTCTGCCTACTTGTGATCTCTCTCTCTCTGTCAAATAAATAAATAGAATATTAAAAAATAAAAATAAAAACACCTACAGAAGTACCTGAGGGAGGATCGTCAGAGGCTTACACAGAGTATTAGATACTCTGAGGACCAAGAGATGAGTATAAGCCTTGAGGAGGATACTATCACTCTCTAGTATATAGTTTCATGGAATAAAAGGAACTCTCCAATTCTGTCGAATGGAGATGGATTAGAAAAAGCATACTACCTGTAATGGAGACTCGATGGGAAAATGAAAATACCGTTTGCTTAGAACGTATTACCCCTAAATGAGATCTTTCTAAAGGGGCATCACTGATGATCTTTCCCGCTTCTGGTTCCTTGCTGTGTGGTGCTATATGAAATGTAGTTACCCGAAAAGAAAGATGCCCTTTGCTGCTACTATCCTATTCCTGACCCAGTCCTGTGAGCATGCTTTGGCTTCAAAATCTTTTCCCAGAATGCGGACACTGTTGAAGTCATCCTTTTTCAGAAAGCCCCTCCACACGATCAGGTCCCAGCGCTGGTATTTCTTAGCATTATGATTTAGGACACAGTATTTAAACTCTCTGAGTAAACAGGAAAAGAGTAGCACTCAGCCTTTGGGTCGGCTGGGAGTTTTAAGTGATAAATCGTCTAGAGCTCAATGAGTTGCACGTAGCAAGCACTCTGGGATGCGCGCCCTGGAAAGAGATGCGAGCCAGGGGGAAGATAACTTCTGTGTCCTTGAGTGTGTTTGGTATCCACTAGCTGTATTCCAGTTGTCTGCATGCTGACTTGCTCCTGCTACACATTCAGAGGCTCCCTGAGGCCCTTGAGAGCAGTTTCTCGCAGCGCACCCTGCTCCTCCTTGCTGCTCCCTCAACTGGTTTCTGGGTGTGAATATTTGTGTGCATGGCTTAGTCTTCTTGATTTGATTGAAACAACTTCCTGTGGGACAGAGAATGCACTTTACATGTTTGTACTGTCTACACGGCCCAATGCAAAATACGTGTCGTATATTCCATTTTCTATTAGCTAAATGAATAAAAATATTATTCAGTGGGGAAAGTGGGAGACAAGGCCGCAGTACCTTCTTGTTCTTGAAATGATGATGATTTGTGTTTTTTATTTAGGGGGAGGGGGTGGTGAGGTTCCAGCTCAGTGCCAGGTTGAGAGAACTAGAGCAAAAATCCATCTAGATTGGTAAACACAGTCTTTACCAGGTAGGAAGACCTCTTGGTCATTCATTTGGAAATGTATTTGGGTTAAAATGGCAATTAGCCCAATCAGTCTGTTTGTTTCGAGGTGAGAGAGCAAGTGGCTGTCTGACACTCTGCAGTGTTACTTATTCTGGCAACAGTGACTGTAGGCCCCAGAGTCGCCCTCCGGCCCTAAACGCTCTGTTCCCTGGTGCGAATCAGTCTCTGGAGGAACAAAACATAACATTCAGCCTGACTCCCATTTCGGTTGATGATGTAAAATTAGACCATGGGAGTTGTTCTGTATTCTGAAATGAGCATAAGCATTCAGTGTATTTGAAGGCATTGTCAAGTTTTACCCAAAATGGGTCCCCGGAGTCTAGGACTGCATTGTGTTGCACAATAGAAGTTTGTAGACCAGAAGCAAGTGTCCTTGCTGATCTGCATGTCATGCTGGCCTGCACTCTTGTTCACCTTGTTGGCACCTTGATACTCTCAAAGTACGGTAAACAAATAGAACTAATGGAAGATTTCTTTTTTTTTTCTCATTTTTGATTGTTTCCCTTGAGCCACACAATTCTACATAACATCCCCAGAATCGGAGAAAAAAATCAGTGGACATATCTGTATGTCACAGACAGGATAAATCTATATATCTGTATATTCTGTTTTGCCTATTTTGTATGCATACAGATTAAAATAGACCTGCATCTGTAACATACAGACATGTCTTGCTTGAAGCATGTCCAAGATACCAAGTACACCATTAAGTCATGATCTTGGTTAAAATAAATATTTTCAAGTGAGTACGTGATTACAGTTAGAATTAAAAGGTGCATGAAACTATGGTGCCACTTGCTAGAACTTTCCAGTTCCTTTCCATTGTCACCTTTCATGTGTTTTTTCTTTCTTTGTTTTTTTTTTTTTAAAGATTTTATTTATTTAACAGAGATTGAGAGAGAGAGAGAGAGAGATCACAAGCAGGCAGAGAGGCAGGCAGAGAGGGAGAGAAGCAGGCTCCCTGATGAGCAGACATTTCCGATGCGGGACTGAATCCCAGGACGCTGAGATCATGACCTGAGTCGAAGGCAGATGCTTAACCATCTGAGCCACCCAGGCGCCCCTGTCATGTTTCTTTTTAACTTGGTTTAATAATATAATCCTTATTCAGAAATGAGCTTTTGTGAAAAAAATCAATAATTACCTTTGTCACTATTTATTTAATGAATCCATGGAAAGACTTCATTAAATTATAAATGCCTTGTTACTGATATTCTCATAATAGATTTTTGAAATTATATGTGAGCCAGTTATCTATTTCAAGGAAGATACAATACTGAAAGATCAGTACATGTCCAGTGAAATTACTGCTGGTTTTGCTAATACAATATTCATGAGAATTTGCCGGAGACAATCACATTTAATCCCAGAGAATAAGAATTTGAAATGGTTTCTTCTAAATTGTAATTATCCATTGGCAAGAAACTTTAGCAAGCTTTATTGTTTATATAATTGAAATGACTTGCTATTCTGTCAATATGGGAGGGGTGTGTTTGAGAGTATTTACACTTTCTGAGTGGAATCAGAAATACTGGTCCTCTAAATATGCTTCATGTTAATATTGTGGGGTTTATGTGCATTTTCAAAGATTATTTATTTATTTTAGAGAGAGTGAACATGAGCCGGAGAGGCGGGTGGTGGCAGGTAACTGGGGAGGTGTAGAAGGAAAGAGTCCTAAGGAGACTGAACTGGCTGTGAAGCCCAACATGGGACTCAATCTCATGACCATGAGATCATGGCCTGAGCTGAAACCAAGAGTCAAGAGTCAAATGTTTAACTGACTGTGCCCCTCAGGTGCCATTTTACGTGCCTTTTTAATTCATTTGTTTTCAGGGAAAAAATGGACTCTATGGCTTGATGCAGCCTGGGTAGAGTAAATTATGTCTGATTTCATGTGGAGTCTATTATCTGAACCTACTTTGGTGGTATTCAGTTCTATTCTAGCTGACTGGAGTTTGAATTCATGAAATGTTAAGGTTTTTGGAAGTCAAAGGACCAAATCAACATATCCAGGAAAGGATGGGCATAAATTAAAAGTCAGAAGCCCTCCAAGCATCACCAGCCCTCATTGTTCCTTAATATTTTTTAATTATGTTTCAAGAAATGAATCCCTGCAGTATCTGGGTATTTCTATACTCTAGAAAATATGCATTTTACATTTCATTTTGATGAAAAAGTGAAGGACAAGGTAAAGGGACTTTTTTCAGAGTTTGTACATTTTGTACCTCTAGCATTGTAATGCTTCTATTCACAGAACTTGAATCTTGTTAATAAGTAGAATTCTGATAATAAGAGACTATTGTAGCCTTCCTATCAGAACAAATGGGGAACTTTAAGAATTTCTTTCAGTCTATCCTGGGATAAGAAACATGTCTATAATAGAAGAAACCCTAAAACAGTGGACACCTCTAGAGTAACAAATATTTCCATGCACTTGTTATGTTGAAAGGGCTGATTCCTACAATGCAACAGGAATTTAAATCTGGTGTTCTGCGGAATATTTCTTCCTGAACCCAGAGAAGTCCAGGGAAAGTCTCAACATTACTTTTGTCACTCTTGGATAGTAAAAAAGTCATCTGTTCACTTTTTCATGTAGAAAGGAACTTGAGTTCACTCCCTTGTAATAATAAGTACAACTTCAGTTAAAGCCAGTTTATTGGCCCTACTCGGGCTGCCTTGGAGCTGCTAGTTGTATGGGATGAGGGGATGAGGTTGTTTCTCCTCTTGTTTCAGTGATGTTCACTTCTCTTCCTCCTTCCCGACTCCTCCAGACATGAAGCAGGAAAAGGAACAGGAAATAAAGGTTTTCCTTGACCTTGGCTAATATGATAGAAACCATCTAGCTGGGCTTAGTCTACACTGAAAACTGACTCTGGGGGCCATGTTTGGGGAACATTTCAGTGGAATCTTTAGTGCTTTCATCCACATCCTTGGACTTTCTTTACCTGCAGTTCCTGTGAAGTAGGTAAATGCCCCTCCTTCAGGTGGTTATTTAGGATTTCTGCCTCAGTCTCTGGCCATCCACCATTGCAACATCAGATTCTTTCTGTTGAGTTGTTTTCACCACTCATTCCACCCCTAGCCCTACGAGTGGCCCTCTTGGACGTGATACAACACAGTTCTGTTCTGGTCCTCTAACCCATGGTCTGTGGATAGTGCTCACATGTCATTTGTTTTAATGAACTCTGATGCACAGGTGCAGTAGTGTGTCTTTGCTCTCTTATCAGAGCATCAGCCAGTCACAGTTCCCTCCCTTGAATACTTCTCAGACAAGAGTCCAATCCCAGGAAGGAGTAACTGGGATTGCTGACTACCCCCACCACGGCCACCAAGGTCCAGGAGACGAGTATCAAACTTTCTGAGATGTTTCCTTGAAGTCCCTTCCCTCTGTACTTGAGATAAGGGAAAAGTAATCTTCCACGTTGGAGGTATGCACAAACTACATCACAGCCCAGTTGTCTCCAAAAATCCTCTTCCAATTATCCATCTCTTCTTGGCCTTTCTCGCCTCTTTAATGATCTGAAAATAAGTAAGTAATTCAGGGTCCCCGAAACAGTTGTCAGTGTTATCCTTTGCAGACGTGTACCTCATTTCGTAGAGTAGAAGTAGCGATCTATTTTTTTGACATATTATCATCTCAAGATTGCAGCTGAAATTAGGAAAAAATAGTCCATTTTAACATCCTATAACATCTACAAATCAGTTGCTACTGTCCTCTACAAAATTATTTTAAACATATATTGATTGATACATGCGTACAATCTGTAAAGCACAGTATGAGGCTCTGTGTTGCTCCTACTCTAGCAGGAAAGACAAAACAGGTAGCAAAGGACAGCTAGATTAACCAGATCCACTAACTGCAGTTATAGGAGGACCCAATATTCCTCAAACTCAGCCTAGCATAATCAAGAGGAGCACAAACTCTAGAGTGAGAGTGCTCGGGTCTGATCACAGCTTTTCTCTTTCTAGCTGTGTGACCTTAGCCAAGTTACCTAATCACTCTGTGCTTTAGTTTCTTCATCTGCCAAATGGCGATAAAATAGTACCTCTCTCATGGGGGCTGTTATGAGAAACACCATCATTAGTATTTGTAAAGTCCTTGGAACACTTTAAAGGTGTTTGTAAAATAAAGATAATACAAATCTCTTAAGTAAGGCTCTTAATTTTCCCCCATGTGGAACTATATCACACACATGTTAAAAATATATACCATGTTAAATAATTTACCAAAAATGAGCAGGTGGAATTCTACCACAATCAGGAAATAATGATTGCTCGCACAAAAGACCTGTGCAGAAAAAATGTCTAAAAAATGTCTCCATGGGCCGCTGGATAAAATTTGAGTTTTCATGAGAATCCTACTGTTTATCACTGGAATCATCCTACAGAAAACCAAAATGCCTGACAATGGTATATATTTTAAAGTAGGGATTATGAGAAATAAGGTAGACGTTGAAATTAAGTCCAGGGGAAAACAGTACACCTGAAGTCTTTGTAGCTTTTAAAATTGCCCTACTCTTTGATTTTGAGTTTCCTAAAAACCGAAGTCAAAAAGGAAATATGAGCTTAAGTCATATTGCCCGTCAAGCCTAAAACAAATCAAAACACACAAAGTCCATACTCACTTAATATAAGAAAGAGATCCTTTATAGATAGTAAGAAGCAGAAAAAGAAAAATGGGAACCTTTTGCATATCAGTGTGAAAGGTACAATGAGCAATGTCCCAGATAACATCTTGAGACACTTCCATTTATTTGATGCAGTTTTGTACAAGATTTTCTTAAAATAACTCTGAGTGTAAGTCGATGCCATACTCTTGCCACCTAGTTCAACGATGGGAATCCAGTGAGAGGTTAAGAGGATGTGGTCTAAATCTTTAGGTTTTCTGATATTTTGATTATAAATTTCTATAGGAATGCATAGATTTTATGTCCTTTAGACCCTTCTTGCCCCATGTTGTTCCTCTCAACTGAGGTTTGATGAAAGGTAAGCTGAAGACAGTTTGAGGTTATGTGCTTGGAGGGGGCCTGCAGTGTGGTTATTCTGTGCTACTGATTAAGGGCAAATCCCCATGCTTTACAAATCAGCTGAGCACATGTTCGAGCTGACAGCCCTGCTGTTAGAGAATGCTTCTCAGAGGCAGAGGACATAAGCACACGCTTCCCTTCACTGCCTAGTATGAAATTCTAAAGTTAATGGCAACAAACTTTGCACTTACAATGATTTTAATGCTGCTTTGTGTAATTCAGAGAGGAAGTTTAATTTTAGATAACTGCATCGTGGCTTAGATATAAACCAAGAATGAGGGACTGAATTCTGTTTCTACTACCTGACTATTAAGTTACCTGACCTTGAACAAGTCGTTGTACTGTCCTGTGTCATAGGTTCATCATCTGTAAAAAGAAATTGGGTAAGTTTCAGGCTCTTAGCATCTGATGACTCTTTTTGTGAATAAGGACTAAGAAACTGTACTTGCTAAATGCCTATCCGTGTGCCCTATACCCTTGAGACTGCCTTTTCTCTATTAGGAGTATTTCTCATTGGGTTCTAAACAGACCTAATTACTGTGACTTTACCAGTTATTAAATGAGAGGATTTCAAGCCTTTGGACAGGGGGATGGAAAGAGTGGCGTGAAGGAGCTGTGTTAGAGACATGACAGGATGTCCTCCCACACAGGCAGCTAAGCACCTTCTCTGTGGCAACCTCCGGGAGTTCTCTCGAAAGTGTTTCTTTTGGCAGATCAATCATCCATGAAAGAGATGTTCCAGATTGACCCCAATGTCAAGAATCTTGCTGCTAGTACATGAATTTTTCAAAAGTAAAATTGGAGAAAAGCAGCTGTTGTCTGAATCATGTTCTCAAACAATACGCTCTGTATAATTTTTTGTTTAAATTTGTGGTTTCCTTGAACAGAGATTAGGAGTGTGGGTGGCAGGTAACTACATGACAAGAGAAAATGCCTCTTAGGGGACCTAAATAATATGTAGTTATGAAAAGAACCCAAGATTAACTTAGCTAAACTGACTATCTTGAAGGAAGTGATCATGTGCACACACACACACACACACACACACACACACACACACACACACATCTCTGAATCTTCGCTTCTCCTTCTTATTTAATTTATTTAAACTTAACTGGGAAAAACAACAGTTCACCCATTTCTGCCACCCCTCATCCCCTGCCTCTTGTAGTCACCAGTCGATTCTCTGTGTCTACAAACTTGGTGTGCTATTTGTTTGTTTTAGATCCCACATATAAGAGAGATCATACAGTATTCGCCATTCTCTGACTTATTTCACTTAGCAAAATGCCCTTGAGACTCATGTATATTATTGCAAATGGCAAGATGTCATTTTTAATGACTGAATAATATTCCATTGTATATACCATGATTTCTTTATCCACTCACCCATCTGTGGATCCTTAGATTGTTTCCATATCTTGACTTTTATAAATACTGCTGCAGTGAACATGGGTTGCATAAATCTTTCCGAATTAGTGTTTTGTTTCCTTTGGATATGTACCCAGCAGTGAAATTGCTGGATCATATAATAGTTCTATTTTTAATTTTTTGAAGAACCTCCATACTGTTTTCCATAGTGGATGTACCAATTTACATTCACATCAACAGTGCAAAGAGGTTTCTTTTCTTCATATTGTCACCAACACTTGTTATTTCTTGCCTTTTGATAATAGCCATCCAAACAGGCGTGAAGTGATATGTCAGTGTGGATTTAATTTACATTTTCCTAATGATTATGATGTTGGACATCTTGTTATGTACTGGATGGCCATCTGTATGTCTTAGGAAGATGTCTTTTCAGATCTTTGCTCATTTTTAAATTGGATTGTTTGTTTTGTTGCTATTGAAGTATATGAGTCCTTTATATATTTTGAATGTCAGTCTTTATCAGATACATGATTTGCAGTTATTTTCTCCCATCTAATAAATTGCCTTTTCATTTTGTCTATGGTTTCCTTTGCCGTGCAGAAGTTTTTTAGTTTACTGTGGCCCTACTTATTTATTTTTGCTTTTCATGTGAAGTTAAAAAAAATTATCAAGACCTGTATCACAGAGCATACTGCCTATGTTGTCTTCTAGGATTTTTATGATTTCAGGTCTTATATTCAAGTCTTTAAGAGATTTCAAGTTAATTTTTGTGTATGGTGTAAGATAGTCATCCGATATTATTCTTTTACATATGGCTGTCCAGTTTTTCCAGTGCCGTTTGTTGAAGAGACTGTTCTTTCCCCATTATATATTCTTGGCTACTTTGTTGTAAATTAATTGGTCATATATGTGTGGGTGTATTTCTGGGCTCTCTATTCTATTTCATCGATCTGTGTATCTGTTTTTAATGCCAATACCATAGTGTTTTCATTACTGTAGCTTTGTAATATCATTTGAAATCAGGGGGCATGATGTGTCCAGCTATGTTTTACTTCCTCAAGATTGGTTTGGCTATTCAGGATCTTCTGTGATTCCATGAAATTTTATGATTCTTTGCTCTATTTCTGTGAAGGATACCACTAGAATTAGGAGGGATTGCATTGTATCAATATAATTCTTTGGGTAGTATAGACACTGGAACAATATTGATTCCTCTAATCCACGAACCTGGGATTTCTTTCCATTTATTTGTGCCTTCCTCAGTTTGCATCATTAATGTCTTAAAGTTTTCAGTATACAGGTCTTTCATCTGCTTGATCAAATTTATACCCGCACATTTTATTCTCTTTGATGTAATTGTAAATGGAATTGTTTTCTTAATTTCTCCTTCTGATAATTCATTTTTAATGTAAAGAAAAGCAAGAGATTTTAGTCTATTGATTTCGTATCCTGCAACTTTATTGAACTCGTTTATTCTAACAATTTTTTTATCGAGTTTTTCCTGGTCTCTATATATAATGTATCATCTGCACGTATTGACAGTTTTAATTCTTCCTTCTAATATGGATTCCTTTTATTCCTTTTTCTTGCCTAATTGGTGTGGCTAGGAGTTCCAATACTACATTGAAGAAAAGTGGCAAGAGTGGATATTCTTATCTTGTTCCTGTAGTTAATTCTTACTAAATGCTGACTAATCAATATAACTTCATACAACTCTTTTTGTCCCCTCCTCCCTTCCAGCACCAAGGAAAAATTGGAGTTAAATTTAATGTTGGGACAGATGACATCGCCATTGAGGAGTCCAATGCAATCATTAACGATGGGAAATACCATGTAGTCCGTTTTACGAGGAGTGGTGGCAATGCCACGTTACAGGTGGACAGCTGGCCAGTGATCGAGCGCTACCCTGCAGGTAAGCCAGTGAATGGGAACTGGGAGAAGATTTTATGAAAAGCAAACTGGAAAACAAAGCACTGTTTTGCGTCCGTTTCACCAAAATGTGGGTTTTCTGAGAAACCATCAAGTATTTATTGGACTTTAAAATCAGGTGAATGTAATGCTGTCCTAAACTGTTCTTGATACAGTGTACAAATGACATTTTATAGGAAAACTTGAAGGCACACGGTATTGTTTGCAAAATTCAGGACATCAGTGAAACCAGAAAAATGCACACATAAAAGGCACAACATGTCAAAGCACTTTTTACTGGATCTTTGCATTTGAACAAAGGAAAGGCTTTGTCAAAAGTAACAAAGTTAAAATTTAAAACTCAGGGAAGGAATATTACACACTTTTCTCTGAAAGAAAAAGGACCAGGTGGTTCCTTTGATGGTGGTGCAGAGCTGAAACTTGTGAAAGCTGCAGGAGGGCCATGGGACAAACAGAGAAATAGTAAAAGAACAATATATAGTACTATAAATCACCAGTTATAAAAACATGTAACTAACTGAAACTTGTTTTCACTGTCATATAACCCTATGGGAGTTTCACAAGGATTCTGTGACACTAGCATTCCTCATTTCAGCTCTATATAAAATGAATGTCAACCTATTATTGATAAAATACGTTACCTTTTTTATTGTTAATCACCTTTGTCAATTCTACATGATTGAAACAAAAGCAGTAGATGAGAAACTTAAGCCAATGTTATCTGGAGTTGCATATAGTCTCAAAAAAAAAAGCATGTCATTTTTTAGTAAAATACAAATTAAAAATATAATGGTTATTTTACTTCATTTATTATTCTCTTTATATTTTAGTACAAAAGAGGTTACTAAAAACATTAACCTCATTTCTCTCTGCCCCTTTTACATTTACATACAACTGATTTGCACAGTAGATTTATAACACCGTATAAAGAAAGAATATAAAAAGAAGTTTTCATTTTGTACAGTAAAAATGATTACCAAAATGTGCATAAGCCTCTGTTACAAGTTTTTGTTTCTGGGCAGGAATAATTTGAAGAAATAACTAACTTTATTAAATAAAGATTAATTTTTCTTGGTATTGACTCACAGGAAATGTCTAATGAAATGTCTATGATGCCCTCCGGACCTTTTCTGATTTAAAAATATATACATCTTCAAGCCTCATTTTAGACCTATTCTGTAAACCTGGTGCTCTGCAAATATTTGCTGAATTAAGAATAATAAAAAAATAACCAGCTCTATGACAAAATTCAGAAGCAAGCACATTAATAATATGTCCAGTGCCCATTATAATACTGGCAAATAGTAGGCAGTCAATAAATATTTGCTGAATTGATGTCCTGGGAATTATCCCAATTTTACTCTACAATTATGAGAAAGTACACCTTCTTTTATATCTGTAAGAAGGTGAAAGAATGGAAGATTTGGAAGGAAACTATTTAAATGTGCGTGCAATGTCACATAGCCTCTGCTAATACTTTATTGCATTTACTGAAATCCTAATACAAAAGTATTTTTCATAAAACCTACAGCCTCAGTGAAATTACGGAAAAGTAAATTGGTGAATTTCCTAAATACAAATTAATCAATACCTGTTTCTGAGAGGAAGTTATTGCACTGGACACCATGAAAGATGTAAAGTAGGATAAGGTCTAGGCCCTGTCTCTCGGGGTGTTGTGTGTGTGAATAGTAGAACTGAACATATAAACTGACAGATCCTATTGCTATTATAGTATGGCAGTTGCCTCTGGAAGCCTAGAATTGTTTCACAGTTAAATTGTTAAAATTATTGCATTTTAGTAAGTTGTGTTCTTATCACACTTTCCATACTGCTATCTATAAGAACTCTGCTCTAGAGAATGCTAATGGTGACCTATGTGGGGAGAGAGGAAGTCCCACCCTCAAGTTAGTTTGGGAAAATCTATGTTAAACTAAGTTTAAAATATGTATACTTGGACTTTATTAATACCCATAATGCATCTCTAAAAGAGAAATAGAGTAGGCATTTCCCAAGTATAGATAATCAGAATCTAGTTTTCTAATGCATTAATGCATTTGGGTAAATAATTTTATGTTTTAAAAAATTTCTCTGCCTCTTTGATATATTGTATCTGATTGGCAATCCTTTAATTGTGCACATACTAGATACTATGTAGAATGCATAGTTCAAACAAGATAGGATCTTTTCTTGTGTCAAGCCAATGTCCAATTTGAATACTAGTTGCTGAGATTGGGTCAGTAAATTAATTAAAAAATATTTGTCTATTTTTCTAGACTAATATTTATTTAACACATATAGTGTCTCATTTATCAAATAAATGGATGCTCAGTATAAGGAACAATATAAAATGTATTTAAAATTCAGAAGCTGGCAATATCATGATAATTAAGGAGTAAATCTTTAGAAGTAGTTATTTTAGTTGCAACGTCTTGTATATTTAGTCAAATATTCTATGTGCTCTTTTAGTAAAGAAGTATTTTAGATAATATTAATTAGTCGAGAGTGAGTAAAGTTGCCCTTATTATGAAGGATACAAGCAAGAATAAGACACAGAATCTGTCCTCAAGAATACTAGGACACCTGTGGAGAATTTTAATATATACATTTAAATGACCAGTAACAACGGAGTCACTATTGTTGTTTTCAAGTACTTTATTAATCATCTGTTCTGTGTGCATTTCAGCATGACGTTGAGGTAGGAAATAAACCATGAATTTTTCAAATACCTTTTTCTTTTGGAGCTTTATCTGTAACAAAGAAATGAAGGCTGAATACAAATTTAAAAGTATATGTCATCTAGATTAAAGTTTTTAGAACAAAGTGATTTTATGTATGACTCAATAGAAATGTCTAATATATCTCTTTTATATTGGTTTGTGGTATGACTATTTTTATTTTAAAAGTTTTTGTTGTTGTTGTTACTCTTCATTAGAAAAACAGCTGGACTAATGCTTTTACCACGAAGTCCTATAATCAGAAAAGCAGGAACCAACAGACTACATTTGGTTCCTTTTAAAGTGCCTGCGCTGCAAAATATAGGAAATAAGGATTAAAATTAGTAATTAAGTGTAGCACTTAACCTTCCATTATAGGGCTTTGTGGTAAGTGCTTTTATATGAAGCAATTTATCTGGTAGCAATGCTATACCTTTAATGAAAAGCACCTCAAGCACTGACCAGTGGTATTATCCAGTAATTGTCTAGAAGGCTTTCATAGGAAGCTAATTAGTAGAGGTAGATTTTATGCTCTTTTCATTATGTGAAATATTTCTTTAACTCAAAAATTCATATTTTAGAATAAATACTGAATTTTCTGAATAACAGACCCAGTTTCCATTATTTTTTGTACATGGAGCAATGAGTAGGAGTAATATTTTGCAAGCCATTTAAAGTTGAGAAAGCCATTTATCGGTGCTTATGAGTTAAAGCTCTAGAATATAATGCATCGTTAGTCTCTGATTTGTTTCTAATTGTAGTTATGTAGCAAAATTCTCTCTCAACAAAAATAGATTTTCTTTTCTCATAATGTTAAGCCACAGAACTTAACGTCATCTTACTTGCCCAGTCTAAAGATTGTTCCAGGTAAATCACAGTTACCTTTGAAGATAAACCTTTGAGTTCATTTTTCAACCAGTGTGCCAAAAAATATCCTTTACACAAGGCCAAATATTCATTTTATTCCTGACAGATAAACACATCAAATCAATCAAGTGTTCAGAGAATATGTACTACGTTAGAAGGACATACTAGGCTTACCGTCTGGTTACAGAGATAGATAAAAAATGTTGGAGATTGAAAATATACTATGTGAGAAAATACAAGAGTTACCATATAATATTTTGTTAATTTTTGATTAAGAAATATTAAAAAAAAAAAAAAAGAAAGAAAAAATGGGTTCCAAAGAAGAAGAGGCCATTTTGGAGTAAGTGGTCTAGTAATACTATGAAAAAAATTAGGAAACTTGATTTGGGTCTTGAAAGGCTATATTTTTACTTAGAGAATGGCATGCATTCATTTTAATAAGACTAGCAGGAAAGATAGAGACAGATATTTAGAAAGTTATTAAACAGTCCAGATATCAAAAGATGAAGGCCTAAAATAGAGTGATAGAAAATAGAAAATTAATATAGAATACAAGAGAAGAGCTGATCTTCGTTTGGATAGGAAAGTCATTTTTACTTTTTAGTGTGTCTGTCTCTGTCTCTCTGTCTCTCTCACGAGCAATTTTTCAACATTCTGTTACTGTGGTGTGTCACCAGACTGCACAGAATAACAATGAAATGGAAGCCTGGGATAGAAATAAACAGAGAAGTCAGAGACATGGTTCTTGCTTGCTCAGGGTTTAGTCTTCTGTAGAGCCAAGGAGGATTCAGAAAAACTGACTAATGTCAAATAAAATGGGTCAACTTCAAAATTACTAGTGAAGAGGTTAATGGATACAGAGTTTTTAAAAAGGAGAAAATGGTGGTCTGTGATGATATAACAAAGAAGATCATTTCAGAATAGGAATATTTGGAAGAGAGGAATAGCCCAAGGAAAGACTAGAGATGGTGTAAATATTTTTCACATGATCATTCAGTTTGGCTCAAAGACCTTATGAGTATTATCTCTAAATCGTGACTTTGTTTTCATCTTCAAAAATTGGTAGAACACTTCAGAGCTCAGGAAAGTCATAGTGATGATGTCCCTTTAAAGTCTATATACTTAGTTTAGATTGATTGATTGAATTTTAAGTCATCAATAATTATTGACTATCTCTTTGAGCTATTCCATCATTTGAAGATTCCTATTTGGTACTAAGTGTTGGTTGGTTTGATGATCTTGGTGTTTTTGTTTAGCTTTTACAGAATTTTTGCTATCTTTGATGTAACTGAAAAAAAATCTACCTTACTTGTGATCATAGGATTTGAAGGAGAGAAGGAACTTCAAAGATCTTCTATTTCATCTCCTTCATATTTCAGACAATAAAATGGAGCCTTGGAGATGCTAGAGTTTTTAATCAGAATCACTATGCTAGTTAGTGGTAAAGTGAAAATTATACTTGGAACTCTTGTTTGCCAGCTCTGTTTACCTTACTTTATACTTTCTGGAAGACAAATCAAGAGAAATCATTAGATGTATACTCCAACATAGCAAGGCATTCTCTTCATAGCTAAATATGAAGACTTACATGATAGGTCATTGTTGTGTATGTTGGTCCATGTCACAGTCTCTTAACTTCTGCTGGCCAACACAGACACATATATACACAAATCTTATAAGTGCTATAAAATAACAACACAGAGAACAATAATTTTCTTAAAGAAGCCATGGTTCTTTTGTCATCATTAAACTTTGGAGTCAGTAATACTCATTAGTAGACACTGGTTATTTTTTATCCTCATTTTAAAGCATTTTAAAGCATTATTAGCAAATGAAGTAACCCATTAATGAATCATCACTATTTTAATTTTCCTGCAGCACTCAACCTTTAAGTTAACATGTTTAACTTAAAGTTAACCTTTAAGTTAACATGTTTAAACAAAAGTTTAAACATTTCCAACTTTATGTATTTATTAATTTGCTATATTTATTTCTCAGTGACATTATTTAAAACAGTTGATTTCAGTAGCCCGAAGAAGAGTGAATCATTAGAGGATTCAGGTGTTAGAGATCCTTAAGGATTATTTGGGAGAAGAACTGTATCTTAATAGATCTGTCACACATCTTGGTTAAATGTATTATATATGGGAAATGTTTGAGTGAATTTTATTTCCTGACTACAAAAAGTAAGGCAGTGAAAATAAAACTTTCTTATGGAAACTGATAAATCATAGAGGAGACTCGAATCATTCTTTGAGTAAACAACGAATTTTTGATAGAGTCAAACAGAAGACATGATAATCCAAACTTGTCACGTAGTAGGCTACTTAAATAATTATTGAATAAATCCAGTTTCCTCATTAAATTTCTATGTAAAAACATTGTCTTTTGCTCATTTTTCGCCAAAATATCCTTTTGTACATGAGTGAATATTCATGTGAATATATAAATGTTTAGCTTCTATTTGATGTAATTAACTCTTTACTAACTAAAATTTTCCAAAGTAAAGCTTACATACTATGAAATATCTGAAACTTCAAGTACTATAGCTGTGTTAGATAGAATTAGTGACAAAAACTCTGACTTTTCCAGTGTTAATTATCTTCTTTCATGGTGCACAGTTTTTCTGAGACTTTAGGGGCTTTTCTTAATGACAAAACACAATGAACTTTTTATTTAGCAGTATATTAAATAAACCTACCTTAAATACCTAGCTTCAGAGAAATTGTATCCAAGGAGCTAGAAATGATACATTTTCATTCTCACTCATTTTTATAGATTCCCAAAGACCTGGGCTTTTTGGTTTTGGTTTTGGGTTTTTCTTTTTTTTTTTTTTTTAATGTCAAAGAGTTCTTACTGTAAGGCAATCACATTAGGATTTTTAATTTTCTGACAAAAGAAAGAGAAAATTCCTCTGATGTTTTGGTGAGTTTTGACACCATTTATGCTATGCAGGCTAGCAAAGATAGATAATATAAATAAATAACAGCCCTTCTTCATGATTTCCAGATTTCACCTTTATCTTCCTGTTCCTCTACTGTTTCCAATGTATAATTTTAGTACATTAGTACTTTAAATTCTTGTCATGATAAAGGCATTTATCATGAATTCTTATTCATGATAAAGGTATTGATCTCACTCCTAAAAAAACTCACAAATACACAGAAAATGGCATTTTCATAATTTTAAGTAAGGATAACCAAAGTATTGACTGAGGAATTGTGTTTAGGGACTTTTCTCCAAAGGTACAGATAATCAGGTTAAGGAATTTATTTACTACTTACAAACAATGAATTACTAATGTCACATACAAAAAATTAGTTGCTACTACAAATGCACAATTTAGTTTTTAGGAGGTGAGGTGGAAAAATGTTTAAAGAGTGAAGGTCAGAGAAATTACATTTTTAAGCATCTTAGGCTTTCAGGAAACTTCACAGCTTTTTCAAGTGTTTGGTTGATTTTGATAGGATTTATAGTTTTATAGCAATGATTTTATAACTTCATCAGTATCCAAAGGTATCTTTCTTGTATCACATAGTAGATAATTGGAATTATAATTCCATTTATCTCGGTCAATCGGTCAAGATTCACCGATAGATGTTAAAATTAGTGCTTAGAAGGAGTAGAGACTAGTAATTTATGTAATGTAAAAATGTCTCCTTCAAAGAGAAGATAGAAAGATAGAAGGTAGAAACTTTGCACAGAGAAACTCAACAGAGCACCCTAAGTGGTCAAACTAACCATCATCGTTAATGGGAAATACTGACTTCCATGTACCTCCTGACAAGATACACTGAGAAAGTGTTCTCAACAAAAATTCATGACGTCAATCTAATCATGACAAATGTGATGTGGGAACCTGGATTGGATTCTGGAATAATAAAAGCACAGTTTTTAAAAACTGTCAAAACTGCATGAGGTCTGTACTGCAGTTAATATATATACCAATGTTAATTTCTTGGTTTTGGTAATTGTTCACTGGTTAGTTATGTTGCTAGCAGTGGGGAAAGGTGGGTGAAAGATAGTTGAAGCTCTTATTCCCATCTTTTATAACTTTGTAAAAAATTAACACTTTTTAACAAAAAATTTTAAAAATGATTTCTATCCAAAAATACCTTTTAGTCAATTCCGTGTAAGCTTATTCCAGAAAAAAATATTTTAAATAATAAAACTTCACATCTTCGTAGAACTGGCAAGTCAGATGTAATTGTTGTGATATATTATGCATTAACATGTTTATTTGGTTATTAGAAAAGTACATTTATTCCTAAGAAATATAAACCCAATTTCTTTAACAATCCAAAGGTGTAACCTAATCTAATATTCAATTAGTTCTTAATTAAGATAGAATGACATAATAAATGTGAAAGTCTTTTGAAGTATGAAGCCTTTAAATAGGCCATATATTAAAATTTAAATTATGATGATGAATACTTTGTGTCAAATTTAGCCTCATGGGTTGAATATTTGTCAAGAAAGACTTTCATCTTAAACATTTTAAAGTCTGTTTTGTTTTTAGCCTTTTGAATCTGACTGTATTAAAAAGCAGCTGAGGTTCCTACCTCTCCTGAAAATTTAAGACTAACTTCCCTCATGTTAAGTATTATTGAAGTAATTTTTCATCTTGGGCATATTATCTCTACTGGTGGCCTGAATATTTAAAATATCTATTGAGAGTCCAAAAGAGAATACACCTACCATAAGTCTGTCTAGATATTACCATATGCATTTCCAATGAAGTATTTTAGCTGAATTTATGAGATATAAAACTGGACAGAATAGAGGAACATCTAGATTCATTTTTCTAGATAGTGTCAACTAATTGATAGCATGCCATAATAATTTTTCAGGGTCACCTTTGCTGAAGCATTTTTAAAGTCCATGTAGAGTCTTCAGCTTTCTCATTTGTTATTTTTATAGCTCAGTTTGGCAGAGGAGTTGGATGAGATTGTGTTTTCCAGTTAGCGGAGAAACAAACAAAAAGGAAGCTTTTTTTTTTTAATGCCAAAGTTTGCTTTGCTGGAAAGGGGGGGCAGGATGATCACAGTCACAGAAGGGAAACAAGGCCTCGAGATCAATAGATAAGGCCTGTACTTTATGGAAGTGTAGTTCAAATAGAAGGATAAACCCATAGAGTTGACTCAGTAAGGAAATTGGTATTGCACAAGGATTAGGGTAAAGAGGTAACAACTCACCCAAAATCCCAGACATGCACAGAGATGATTTAAATTCTGCCTTTTGTAGATTTAGTATCAGCAAGAGAGAGCAAGACAGACATTCTGTATGGGGAACTGTGTAGGTTCTTTTATATGCATTTTCTCATTAGCACTCACAAAATCTTTATAAGCCAGCTAATATTATTTCCTTTCGATAAATGGTAATCACAGAAAGATTAGGTTACTTGCCAAGCTCATAGATCCCAAAGCTCACTCCAACACTCTGAGTTATTATGCAACAATGCCTACACTGTTCTTACTCCTTCTAAGAAAAAAAGTTTCTTCTTGGTTCCCCCCATGTTGCACGTGCCTAAAACTTTGTTGTGCCGAGGTCCTGATACCAGTGGGTGTTACTCATTTTGTTCGTGTCTCTGAGGGCTATTTAAGGGTCCCTTGAGATTTATAGTATGCTCATAATGATGCCCTCTCCTACTGCTTGTCTTTCTTTTGTTTTTGTTTTTATTTTCTGGTTATTGCTTATTGAGGTGTAGAAATGAGTGCCAAATCCAATTTGTATACCCTTCTTAAACACTAACTTGCAATAGGAAATAGAGACCACACGTCAAATGACCAAACTTCACACACATACTACAGACTTAATTCAAGATTAAAGGTGGGGTAGTGTGGAGCTTAAGGGAGAAGGTTCAGGAGTCAGACTGCTTGGGTTTGAATCTTAGTTACAACCTTTGAAGATATGAGATCTTTAATCTCTTTGTACTTCGATTTTCTAACCTGTAAAATGCATTAATGATAATACCTACCTCAGAGGGTCTTCGAATGTTCAATGAGTTAGTTATTAGTTTCAAAATGTTTAATAAAAACCTGGTAAGTAGGAAGCACTCAGTACGTGTTAGCTCCGCTCTCATTAATCATACCAGTCCAGTTTTGCAATCCTCTAACTGCAATAGGTACTAATCTCCCCCTTTTAGTCTGTATTTCTGTCTGAGAACAAACTCCTGTCTTGGCTGTCAGACTTGGGTTCACACATTTGGAGATAAATTTTTCCAGAAGGTTTCAGAGATAATTGCCCCACACCCTTCTGCCCCTCTGCCAAAGTCATCCCGAGCCAAGACAGTACAGAGGCATCACCAGGAAGGACAGGGTTCAAATCAAATGAGTGAGAGAAAATATGTTCTATATAAATTTAGGAAAGGAGAGATATGTGGTAATCAGAGAAGACTTCACAGAGGACTGGAATTTGGGCTGGATATTGGAGAATCCTTTGGATTTTACTAAGTGAGCATTAGAGAGACAGGCTCGCTGGTAAACAGGTCACTGCATATAGTTATGCAGCTTGGGTTTCTATATGGACTGTACCAATATCCCATTAGAGGAAATGAGTACAAGCTGGAATCCAGTCTATGTTTGAATCAACAAGCCGTGTACCCTGGCATAGAGGATGTCCCCTGAAGAAAGAGCTATCTTTTCTTTCTTACCAAGCACCTTGGGCTTACCCAATCTTTTATCTCAGTGTTAACTATAAGGGGAATCTCCTTTCTTAGTTCTCCGTGATAGCACCCTATAATTAGGAGTCCATAAAAATTATCATTTAAACACACACAATTCTGAGTGAGAAAAGAAGCAATAGCAATAGGTACTACTATATAATAGGCACATACCAGCCCTATTTTGGGCAATCTAGAACACTAGTCACTTACTTCCCCTATAAGCTGCCCGAACTAAGACTATTGCTTGTCTCTTAACTGGAGAAACTAGAATGAACATGTTAGTCATTATACTAGGTGGGAAACTAGAACAAACCTGTTAGTCATTATATTAGGTGGCTGGGTTTATTCCTATTCATATGGAAAAGCTGAAGATATTAATTAGAAAATGACTGGCTGAACTCAAAAATATAATTTTAATCACATTTGAAATCATTACTTTTTTATCTCCTAAAAATATTTTAAAATATCTACATTCTCAGTCACTCATAAATCTTGTGCTTAATTTCCTCTTTTGCTTAACCAAGTTTCACATATTTTAAATTATGTTTAATTTCAGTTTCAAATTTCTTTTATCACTTTCTGCCTGAAGATATTTTTCTCAAATATTCATTTTTTATTCTAAATTAGAAAGCATGGAAAAAAGGTAAGCAACTGGAATGGAAAGAAAGCATCAGAAGATTGATTAAGTTCTTTAAGGTGCTAACAATAGACCCAAGTTTTAGACCCGGCCATTTCTTTTCACATATTTTACCTTCAGCACCAATGGAGGCCAAAAGCCTTGGATATTCCTTTGATCCACCAATGAATATTCATCACAACTCATTTCATGATTGTTTTATGATGTGCTTGCTGGAGGTGGTGGGAACACAGGGAAGCAAAAAACAGTCTTTTGTCCTGTAAGAGTTTAAGGAATAACTGAGGAGGGAAGGTGACTCAGGGAGATATGAATTTTATGGGAAATGCAGCATTATATATGCAGCACAAAATATGAGTATGAGAGCTGGAAGAGATAAAGAGAGGAAAAGAAACGTGTTTAGTCCTCAAAAGAAGTAAAGTCTAAGTCTGTTCTTGAAGGGATAAATGGACATGTGTTGGTGATGTGTCCATTCTAGTCTGAAAAGAGAATAAACCCAAGAGCAGAAGTGGTTAAAGATTCCAAAGAACACCCAAAAAATGGTCTTATTCCCTGTCTTGGAGTGTTCATGGTAGCTCCATACTATTACACTAATTAAAGCTGAGGCAGTAATTAAGGAAGGATAGGATCAGAATCACTTTCTTCCAGAATTTGTGGGTTTCTAAGGGATATCCATACCATGACAAAGGATGTTTTCTTTGAGAGTTAGAAACAGAGTTAGGAACTTTTTTTTTTTTTTTTTAAATTTTATTTATTTATTTGAGAAAGAGAAAACACAAGTGGTGGGGTAGGGAGAGGAGGGGAGAGGAAGAGGGAGAGGGAGAAGCAGTCTCCTGGATGAGCAGGGAACCCAAGGACTGGATCCCAGGGCTCTGGGATCGTAACCTGAGCTGAAGGCAGATGTTTAACCAATGAGCCTCCCAGGCACCCCCAGAGTTAGGTACATTCTGCAGGTGTCCTGTTCTAGTTCCCCTGGGCTCTCAAGAGAAGTCTGTGATGATAAAGTGAAATTAGCACTGTCCACCTGGACAAAACTGAAGTAACTGGTGCTATTGGTATGTACCCATTAAATTTTAATAAAATCTGGACGAATAGATAGTGATCAGTACAATGGAGTTTCATTTCTACAAAGATGTATATTTCTGATTACAGCTGAATTCTTACTCTAAATAAATTATAACTTCCCAAACCACCTTACCCTCTTAAATTCCCAACTTATGTCATTAATAACATAATTCATCTTACTACTCCCATAGATCAAAATCTTTAACTTAGATCCCATCAGATCAGGCACTGGGTCCAATGGTGGGTGCTAGTCCACTAATTCTTCCTTCAGATTTCCCCTTTTCTATCATGTTCTATCCATGCTGCATTAGTTTAGTGACGTAAAGCCTTTATCACAGTTGGGCCCCTTGTTATTGACTGAAAACCATCTATATTCCTCTTTAGCTCTCATTATTATAATCCATTTGGTATATAGCCAAGATGTTTATCTTCCTGAAGTTGCTTTTATCTCTTCCTGCCCCTCTGTTCTTCAGTGGCTCCCTAACATGGGAAGTACAAGAATAGAATTTCTATGGATGAAGAAAGGTGTATAGTAGGGTTCATTGCCTTTCTTTCAGTTTTGATATTTCACATTTTGGAATTTTATTTTTCAAATTTTATTTTTTTTCTTTTATATATGGAATTTTTGTGAAAATCTGATTTTCCTGATGTATATTTTTCTAGGTATTTTATGTTACCAATTTCTTGCCCTTGCAATGGGAAACCAAAGATTATTGGTGTTTTGATTTGTTTTTTCTATATTTATCATTCCAATTTCATACTTTGATCTTTACTGTTAGTCTGTATTGAATATATCTAAAAGCGATTAACTTTAAAAAGTAAATGTTATGATTAAATACAACTAGAATATTTTACTCTATAGCCAAATGAAAACAAATCAAAACAGGAAGGTCCATTGTATTTGCCCATAATGTAGGATAGTGTTCTTTACTTTTTTATTTTCTTTAAACGGGAAATAATTCTGAACAATAATACTTTTACGAGTTATTTTATTTCAACTTTCAATGAGCTATGGTAACTTTCCTCAATTGTCTTCTAATTCTGTAGAGCTCAGGTGTCTAATTTTTCAAGGTTATCAAACCCATTTTCATCATTTGGGCATTGGACCAGGTTCTAGCTAAAGTCTTTTTCTTTTCTTTTTCTGCAGGTCTATAATTCTGTGTACTCTATAAAAACTATAGTAGCCATTATTTACTTAACATCAATTATGTACTAAAAAGTATTCCAGGTACTTTATACAAATTACATCTTATTCTCAAAAATAATCTCTTTTTTTTGGTCCCCATCTTACAGATGTGTTAATACTTGAAAAGAATATAACATGTCCTTGAGCACTCAATATACTTATAACTCAATAATATGTCCTTGAGTACTTAACTGAGATTTGAACTTGGGATTTTCTAACTCCCATAAAAACCAAATAGACTTGATTATTTCTTTCCATAACTTTTTTTTTTTTTTTTTAGATTTTTTATTTATTTGACAGAGAGAAACACAGCGAGAGAGGGAACACAAGCAGAGGGAATGGTAGCGGGAGAAGCAGGCTTCCTGCAGAGCAGAGAGCCCGATGTGGGGCTTGATCCCAGGACCCTGGGATCTGACCTGGGCTGAAGGCAGACGCTTAACGACTGAGCCACCCAGGCGCCCCTCTTTCCATAACTCTTAATAGTCTTATCGTTTAAGTATTTAGGAACCCAAGATATCACAAATTTCAAACTGGAAGCTTTTTCTTTGGGGCTATTAAAAGGCAACTTTAGTATTTTTGGTGAGAAATATGTCATCTACTTGGACTACAACTTTCCCCTAAATTACTGTGGCAATGTAAAGTGTTTAAAAACCTGTCTATTCTTGATAGTATGCTATGTTGTAGTGCCTTCTCTTAGTCATGAGGTGAAATTTCTTAGTCATCAAATAACATGGCAACCTAGAATCTTCTGGAGCTTTTTAATTAATTAATTTATTTATTTATTTATTTATTTTCAATTTATTTGTTTGCTTGGCTAGTCAAAGTCAAATAAAGTACCTGTGGTTATACATATTATTAAAGGCAGGTCTGGGACCCTATCCATGCTTCTCCATGCCAGTTAAAAAGCATGTGTTGCATAGAACTTTTTTGGCATAAACTATTAAATACTAACTTATTATAGGATATACCTTCCTTTTTGTCATGTCTGCCTGTTTCTTGATTGAAATCAATTGAAATTAGTGATTGAAATCAATCACTAACATAATAGTGCACTCCTTTGTGTCTAAGGGTTTATATGTGGGATTTTTAATCAGAATGCCAAGGACTTCCTAAAAAAGAATAGTGGTTCTAGGGCCTTTTTTGATTCCCTTTTTTCTCATCCACTAGAATTGTTACATATCCCTACACACAGCAGAATCACCGTATCAAATTTTGTGAAGGGAATTGACTCCATTTATAAATCTCACTGTAGAATTGCTTCTATTTTCCTCAGTTATTGAAAGTCCAGTCACTGCTATGGCTACCTATTTTCACCTGTAAAAATCAGGATTGGGAGGCAATGGAAGATAGAATCAGTAAGTCTGAATCATGAAGAAGAAGCTGGGAGTATGAAATAAAGCCAATAAATATTCCAGAGTAAAGAGATTCAGTATGGCAAGGCAAAGGACAAGAGAGAGTGGAAGAGATAAGTGCGTAAGAGGGTGCAATTTGTTAATTCGTTTAGTAATTCTTTAAAAATATTTCTTTAAGACCTCTAGTATGCCAGGCTCTCTGCCGAGAATACAGTGCTGATCCAAAACAGACACAGTCCCTGCTGTCCTGGAGTTTATAGTTTATTGGTGAAAACACATTTCACTGACCCCTCTGACTAAAATGTAGGGTATAAAACTAGAGGGGTCAAGAATGAATGTCCGAAGCTAAGGTAGGAGGTGACAGAGCAGTGCAGGTATTGCTTGGACTGTAGCTTGAGGGATGGAGGTAGAGACACTGGTGTGGAGTGAAGGTCACCCTTTCAGGGTACAGGCCCCGGGAACAGAAGAAGAGAAGAGCCAAGGGCAAACACAAAGCTTTTCCACATACTTCTACCAAACATTTCCCCCAAGAAGTTGAGGCCAAAACGTATATTGAAGTCTGGTCGTATGGGTGGAAGTGGTGAAACTGCACTTAATTTCTTGGGAAATAGAACTTACCTTGAGTTTATTACATTCATATAAGGTTCGGGTCTTTTTGTTTTGGCACTAATTGGTACAGTCATCCATTTGTGAGACCTTCTACTGTCCTGGGTATTTTCCGTGGAGGATATCACCCCCATTGCTGGGTGGCTTCAGAGAGATAGGTAAACGTTATCTAAGTTGGGCTTGGACTTGGCATCCTTCTTGAATAATAAGCCACAAAAGAGAAAGAGAACAGAGTAAGGCACTCATCTAGTTTTGGGTAGATGATAAATACTTGAAGTTAACCATGACAGTTGATATTTTTGTAGTTTTGTTTGTTGACATGACCATTTAGCAAGCCCCCCCAAACTAATTATGTTCTCACAAAAATCATTTTTTGTATTTGTCGAACAAGATTCCTCAGGCAAATTTAAGATTAGAAATATATGTAAATAATAGGCTTATCCTTTCAGACTTAGAATTCGTTTTCAGAGCTCTGGAAGTGGGCACAATAAACTTTCTGTGATCTTGCAATAGTTACTAAATTGAAGAAAACATTAGAATATTTGGGTAAAAAATATCTCACCTTATGTAATCATTACCTAAGTTGGAATTCATTTTATGCAGTATTTTATAGGGAGTTTCTTTTGTGGAAAGTTTTAAAATAAATTAACAACTTAACACTAACACTATATTTTAAATAGTGCTTCAGTCATCTGTGTTAATGAAACTACAGGGGACCACAAAGTAAAGCGAATGGTAGGGTCACTATTTTTGGTTTAAGAAATTTCATTTGATGATATGAAATGTTAAATAGTTCCTTTTGCAAAAGTTGTACTATAGACATAATGGAACTATGTGTATACCTAGACCTATTTATAAATATATATATTTATAAATATAGGTATATATGTAGGTATATATCATGCTGATATTTACATATTTTGTGCTGAAATCAATTTCATCATTATCTTATACCTTAAATAATGCAAACTGTAAATTGGTAGAGTTCATTCTATAACCATGTGAACTACCAGAGTTTTGTTGCAGAATATTACAATCTAAAAGATAATCCAGAGAAGGACACAATGCTCTCTTCAATCAAAATTTATCATTAAAATGGGTATGATTTTTTTTAAAAGCTTTTATTTACTTGACAGAGAGCAACAGTGAGAGAGGGAACACAAGCAGGGAGAGTGAGAGAGGGAGAAGCAGGCTTTCCACCAAGCAGAGAGCCCGACGTGGGGCTTGATCCCAGGACACTGGGATCATGACCTCAGCCAAAGGCAGATGCTTAACCGGCTAAGCCACCCAGGCACCCCTATAATGGGTATGATTTTGACATTAATTTGGTACTTTGTTAAGATGCATTCCCAGGAGTACTCACTTACAGACCTTTTAGCCATTGTAGCAAAATGCTATCACATCTGCTTGGTATCCAAGGTCTGTGATTGGGCCAACAATATATATTTTTAAATAGTTCTAAATCATCTCCATGTTAGTTGCTAGGACCTCCATAGCAAAATACCACAGACTAGATGACTTAAAGAGCAATGATTCTGTCATTGTTCTGTAGGCTATAAGTCTCAAGGTGTTGGCGGGTTGATGTCTGGGATGGCCTCGCTCCTTGGTTTGCAGATGGCCACCAGCTCTCTGTTTTCACACGTCTTTTCTCTCTGGGCGCCTGCCACTGGTGTCTTTCTGTGTGTGTGTGTCCAAATTACATCTTCTTATAAGAACACAAGTCAGATTGGATTAGGGCCCACCCTGAGGGTGTCTGTTTAAGTGCATCCCTTCTTCAAAGGCCCCATCTCCAAATACAGTTGCATTTTGAGGTACTGAGTTAAGGCTTCACCTCAGTTTAATACTGAATTATGAATTTCAGGGAGTGGGAGGTACAATTCGGCCCGTAACAGTCTTCAAGTATTTGAAGTGTCCTTGTGGAAGATGTCCATGAACTGTTTATTTCCACTGAAGTCAACGCAAGGCCAGTTGTATTTTAAGGACTTCAGGAAAAATTTTAAATGAAGTATTAATTAGACCAGAGTTGTATGACCCAACTAATTTAGTCCTTTCCTTGAAAATGACACAGCCTAACTATAGAGGTGATGGATTGTTAAAAAAAAAAAAAAAAAAAAAAGGAAGAAGAAGAAGAACAACATATAAGTATATAAGCGAACAAATTCTCATTGTCCTTACTAGTGGGGTATCAGCTTAAGCTTGGTTAAGACATATTTGGAGTTTTATACTTCTCTCCTTTCTGTTCTATATTTAGGAATCCACTAGAAATCACAGGTGGCTTAAATTTAAGGGGAAATACTGATGGCAGTAAAGACATTCACAAACAGTCTCGTTCTGAGAGATGCCATGTACTATGTCTCCAGTATATCTCCTGCATTCTTGAGGATGTCTGGGTCTTAACTGGTGATCTCCACCTAGGCTGGGAGCTACACTTAGGCCCCCTGCAGATTTTCACGTCAGCTTTTGTCAGACTTGATTGGATGGGAACTCTCATGAGGCTGTCTCCTGAACGAGAAATATGTCCCACAGTTATAGTTCCCCAGATCACAAGTACTTGAGAAACCCAAGAAAAGATTTTCCTTGGTTAAATTTTGGACAAAAACGGTTTGGAAAGAGCAGCCATTGATTTGAAAAAATCGTATTCCCTCTTGAAATTGTCCTCTCTTATCACTTTAATACGAAGAATTTAATATGAAGAGGAGACAAACCTCTTTCCAAGCATCACAGTGCACTTCGCCATCCTCTTGACTACTTTTTTATAAAATCGAAATCTCCCAAAACCTAACCTGTGCTTGCCTTTCTTCTCTTGAAATGACTGTCAGAGTAGTGACATACTTCAGTGGGTGGGTAGAAAGAGAAGCCAGAGGAATGTCTGCCTGGTGAGAAGTGTGTGTGTCCGTAAAGCTGAAAAAAGAAGGAAGACAAGTTGGCAATATTAAACCTATCAGAAAAATGTAATGGCTTAATTATAGATCTCTGCGGATGACGGCTCAAAGTCTTCATAACTTTGTCAAGGCACTATGAGATAGTTAACAAAAAAAAGAAGTAAAAAAAAAAAAAAGTGCCAAATCCAAAATTTCAGTCTCTTAAAGATACTTGCAGTTAGAAACATTGATCATATCTTGTTCTTCAATGGGTCTAAAATTATTTCCCCTATAAAAACCCATAGACCACATATATCAACCCTGATGTGTGTGTTCTGGACAATCCTGCCTTCAACCTGGAATCGTTGGTCATTAGCATTGGTGGCCACGTGAGAGGCCACACAGTCCACTAATCACATCTTACAGATGATGGGCTTGTCTTGCTTTAAGCCACTCAGTATCCACTTCTGTTCATAGTTTCTGTAGCCCATTTTTTTTTTTACCACAAGCCTTATGGGGGAAAAAGAAGAGTTTGAGACATCCTTTTTGAAATGCATCTCCTTAAAGCATTAATATACAGATTAGAATATCACTTGGAGACCTCAGTGATCTCTAAGGTTTTCCTCTTCCAGGATCAGCTTTGTCACTCACTATACTGCTGCACAGAACCAGATGGTGGTCTCCTGCATTCCATTTTCTCTTAGGGCAGGTGCCTTTGGCTTGTTCTTGTTGTGTGGCCTCCTAAAGTTAATGACCTCCCTTCAGGTGTTCCCACTGGCTTACAGGTAGCCATGCATAAACCTCTGAGATACAGGTTCTCAGAGGTTTGACATTGTTTGGGAGAAAATGCAGTGTTTTTTGACAAAGCATCTGTGGGGTTGAGGACACAATTACAATAAGTCTAGTTCCTTTATTTGTCTTAGGAAAGAAAAATTGATTTATTTTTCTTACCACCTCTCTGATTTCCAAATGGGTGAGAAACAATTTCTTCAATCTATATTTTCCTAGATACATATGTACATACTATTAGGCAGATTAGACCAGACAACAAATAATGACACAGTTACAATAAATCGATGGTATTTACTGAGAGTCTACCTTGTGCCATGCGCTGTGCTAAGAGATTTACATATACTTTATTATATTGATTATTCTTACAAATACCTATTTTACAGATGAGAAAACTGAAGTTTAAAAATGTTGTGTTCCTGGTCCCCTGTTACAAAGCTAAACACTAGGAAAGCCAGGGTGTAGAGCCCAGTATCCTTACCTATTGAGGCTTCTCTTTCCACAGTGAGTCTGTCCACATGGGCTTACTTGAAAGAAATCATTACAGAGGGGATCCTGAGTGGCCCAGTCAGCATCTGACTTTGGTTTTGGATCAGGTTGTGATCTCAAGGTCAGGAGATTGAGCCCCACGTCAGGTTCCACACTCAGCATAGAGTCTGCTTAAGACTCTTTCTCTCTGTTCCTCCCCCATCTCTCTCTCAAATAAATAAGCAAACAAATATCTTTAAAAAAAGAGAGAAAATTAAATCATTGCTAATATACAAAATACATTTTTATTGGAGGTAAGTCATTCTAGGGTTTTAAGTTCATATCTATAGTATTTGATCTATCTACAAAAATATTAGTTATTTTATTTAAGAGTTTGTGCATTTTATAAGATTGAGAAGGACTGGCCATCTCAGCCTGCCCTTGGTATTTCCAGGGCATGTAATCTTAAACAATTTGTGTACAGTTGGCAAACCCGTCTTTCTAACTGGAAAAAAAAAATCTTCCTGCATTCCGATTACAAGTGAAGGAGAGAGATTAGTCCTTCAAAATGAGATTAGGATGCAATAGTAGTCAGACTTTTCTTTACTAAAGAGTAAGGAACTTTCTCAGTATAATTTCTAGTCCATATCAGGTGATAGATGAGACATTTACTTATTTCCTCTTCCTTAGACTCATCTAAATATTAAGAAAAACAGATTAAAAGTCAGGGTTGGTGTGAGAAAGTAGAAAATTGAGCTATGCCACATAGTAGTCTGATTCTCAGAAATCAAGAACTGGGAAAAGAAGGCTTAAATATACATGTAAGCTCTTATTAGGGTGGATAAGATGTTTTGACATGAGTTAGAAGATACGGCTCTCGTATCTGGGAAAATGGCAGAATGCCATGTTTAAGGTAACGTGGAGCTGTTCTTACATTTCATTTTCCTTTTTCTCACCATTGAGTGATATCTATCAGCGGCTTTCTCTGTTTTTGTAGCTGTTAAACCATTCTTCTTTCTTAAATGCTACACAGCTAGTACAAAAGAACTCTTCAGTATGCATGATAACAGAGTATGACCTTTAATTTATCAGAGCGCATTCTGATGTTATCTGCTTGTCCCTGCTGCTTTTTATTTCTTGCCACTAGTTTTTTATATGATATTCTAGTGTCTTTGCATTAGGAACTCAACAACATGGAAAGGCTTCAGGAAGAACATGTAAATCACTATTCATTCCACATAGGCAGTGAGATCCAAAGATCACAAGGTTACCTCTACTTCTGATGAAACAATATCCAAACTAAAATGTTTGAATGTAAGTAGCATATATGAACAAGGGCTTCTACAGATTGTTGTATAAAGGTATACTAGATAACTTAGTGTATTTCCATGTAACAGGTGGGCATGAAGGGAGAAATTTCTTAACCCAGTTAGGTGTGCACTAAGCTTCTAACTTCTTCCCCAAAGGACTATTAAACTCTGCAGTAGACAGCCTGTGGCCTTCATGCCCAGTTAAAATAGCAGTCTCACAGGAAGGTACTGTTTAACTGGATCTAAAGGCCTACTGTAGGCTGGGGTGTCATCGGAAACATTAGTCACAAACAGACATTGCCCTACTGAGAGGTCTGTGCTTTCTCCGGATATTTAAGTTAAATGGACTGTCTGAAAAGTTGTTTGGGTTGTGCCACCCTCTCTTTTATAGCATTGAATTCAGATGCTTCATTTAATTTATAGAAAATGCCGCCTTTTTTTTTTTAAAGAAATGATGGGAGCGAAACTGAAATGTCTATAAGCATAGTATTAATATGAAATCAAAATTTGAAAAGATCACCCATAATGGCTCCATCCTAACTCAAATATTTCCATTTTTGCATATTATCCTCAGATTCTTGCCAACTTTCATCATATTTTATTTAGTAGTTTTAACATTGTGTGTATTACTTCTTTACTTTGCATGGCATAAATACTTTAGCTATTTTTATTTACATTTACAATTAGTTTGAGGCTAAATATATTCTACCAGAGAATATATTTACTTAAAAAATAGATCTACAGGTATACAGCTTTAAAAAATTGAAAAGAATAAACAATAATCAACATTTTGGGGATTAATAGCCACACTAGAACACATTTTTATCTGATTATTATTTCAATAAAATTTAGGTTGTTTGTGATCTAGGTAAAATCCTTCTGTTCTGTGTTTTTGTAGTCCATTATTCTCTCTGAACTTCTGTGGCAAGTACAATTCATATAGTGGTTAATTCTCTGCTTATGAGAAGTTACCTATTATCCTGAACTTCCATTTAACTTCCTTCATTTTGCCCCTTGACTCCCCAAAGTGTAAGCTCTTTAACAATAGAATCTATAGGACATATTGATGTATGCTCAACACAGTACTTTCAGAGTACACTTTTGGTGCTTATGTATTGATTTCATTGAGTTAGATTGCTTTCCTAATGTCTACCTAAGCAATGCTAAAGAAACAAGGGATTTAACTACTGAACTAGAGAAGGAAGGTGAAGTCTTTTGGGTACATGAGATATGTCTAGGAATGGGTGCACACATTGGGTTATTGATGAAGGACATTTAAGCATTGGGTCCCTGGAGATGTGTAAAGGGAAAAGCAGAGATAAGAGATGAGCACGGAAGAAAAAAGGGAGGAAGTGTGAAGTTCAAGCAGAATTCCCCCTAACATCTTTCAAAGTCCCATCCCTTTTCCCACAAGCCAACAAAATGCAGTGGTCTTCTCACTCATGACTAGGACCCTTTGTCCTTTAACAACTTGTGTCTGGAGAGGATCAGCATCAAAAAAAGCTGTGAACTTGGTAGATTATTATGCTCGGGACTTGACTTATAGGTAAGGAGTTAATATAAGGAATGCTTGGAGTATTTTATGTCTCAACTGGCTGGCGTGGCAGGGCATCATTGTAAAAGGCAGAAAATGAAATGCTATTCCTCACTGGGCTCTTGACTGTAGCAGATCTTCACTACCTTAATCTATAAAACAGAGGTGATAAAAATATACTCCTGGGCACCTGGGTGGCTCAGTCGTTAAGCGGCTGCCTTCGGCTCAGATCATGATCCCGGAGTCCTGGGATCGAGCCCCGCATCGGGTTCCCTGCTCTGTAGGAAGCCTGCTTCTCCCACTACCATTCCCTCTGCCTGTGTTCCCTCTCTCGCTGTGTTTCTCTCTGTCAAATAAATAAAATCTTTAAAAATATATATATATACTCCTGATAAATCCTCAAGAATTTGAAAAGATTACTGATTTTATGTGCCCAAGAACAAACTCACCCCAAACTTAACAAAACAGAACTTTTAAAAACAAGACTATGATATTTTCCATTATATAAGAGAGTGCCGTAAGGATTAAAAGGAAGATGGAGCTTTACATCTCAGGATGTTTGAAACTTCTTAAAAAAATAACTATTACAAGGATTGGTTAGGAGTCAAATATTCCTGGGTTCACATGATTCCTCTATCTATTTTGTATGACACAGTCCTAGTTATATCATCTATTTGAGCTTCATTTTTTCAATCTATAATTAAAATTATAATTAAAATTATAATCTATAAAATAAAAGATACTTATGGTTTTGGATTAATATGAGGACTAAGAGGTGCCTGGGTGGCTCAGTTGGTTAAGTGGCTGCCTTCGACTCAGGTCATGATCCCAAGGGCCCTGGGATCGAGCCCCGCATCGGGCTCCCTGCTCAGCAGAGAGCCTGCTTCTCTCTCTCCCTCTGCCTGCTGCTCTGCCTACTTGTGCTCCCTATCTTTCTAATAAATAAATAAAATCTAAAAAAAAATAATAATAGGACTAAATGAGAGATAACCTATATAGTAAGTCAGTAGCACAGTAAAACATAAAAGCCTTACACTACATTATTATCCTGTTTTTTGGTAGTTTTCTGGTAGTATTTTCTTCAACTCCTTTACCTACAGACCACTTTCATCCTTAAAAAGTAGATTTTCCAAAGTGTGTGAAACTCAGTTGTAGGCTTACTAGTTTGTTTAGTCCTATTGTCAGAAAAGAAGTGCTTTTAGAAGCTCGTGGTATGTGTTTATAATTCCATAAGGTCTTAAAAGTCCTGATGACAATCCAAATCTATCACCTCTTTATATTAGCCATGGATCAGGAACTGATTCTGGAAGGCCTATGCCCTCATGACTAGAAGATCTGTAACTTCTACCACCTGTTTTTGTAGAGATCCAATTCTGTGTCATTTTTGCCTAAAAGGACAGATATTTCCCTTACAAGCAAATATTATATTTACTGATGGACTTTGGAAAGTGCTACTGGGGGAATCTATAATTCAATTCATTTTCAAGAAATCACTAAAATAAATCTAGAGAAAGATGTTCTTGGAAATCATGCATATTTCTGAAGATTCATTGAGTCTAAGACTATGTATCCCATGTGAGGTTCGTTAGAGGATTAAAGCACTTACAGAAATTCTCACAGATCAAATCAACCATCAGTTCTCTGCAATTAAAAAAAAAGGACCCCAAGTTGATATTAATTTCTCTGCCAATCTATGTGCATCATAGCAGTCCCAACTTCAAGCTACCCATCATTAGCTTACATTTAAGTACAAAACATTTTACATAAGACACGTTCTTGGCCTATATTTACTCTAATGGCAAAATCATGATCGATGAAAGAGGAGCAAGATTAGGGAATACACACACACACACACACACACACACACACACACACACGCAATAAGGCTGTTAGCACCATTAATGTATATAGATATATATTAACTAAACCGTTAAACCATACACACACGCTCACACACACACACACACACACACACATACACACATATAACATTAATGGTGCTAACAGCCTTACTGATTTTGACTCTTTTTTTTTTAAATATTTTATTTATTTATTTGACAGAGAGAGAGAGATCACAAGTAGGCAGAGAGACGGGCAGGGCGGGGGGCGGGGGGATGCAGGCTCCTTGCCGAGCAGAGAGCCCGATGCGGGGCTCAATCCCAGGACCCTGAGATCATGACCTGAGCTAAAGGCAGACACTTTAACCTTACACTGAGCCACCCAGGTGCCCCTTGATTTTGACTCTTGAACAACAAATACCCCCATATAGCTGTGCAAGATATACCCCCTAGTGGATTCATTTTCCACTGAGGAATTACTTATCAAGTGGTTACCTTGCATCCAGCATTGTGCTAAGCCCAAGGTGTATAACAGTGAACAGATGGACCAGACGTGGCCCTTATTTGCTAGGAATCTAAAATTTAGAATAAATTTTATCGTGATTATCAATTCTGCTAAGTGTTATAACAGTGCATGATGGAAAGCTCTAGGCTAATTTGGTGGAGGGGGTGCATAAGGAATGCTTCCCTGAGAAGCACCTAAGGTGATATTTAAAGGAAAAATAAGTTGGTCGGACTCAGACGTGTGTGTGTGTGTGTGTGTGTGTGTGTGTGTGTGTGTGCGCGCCTGCATGTGTCTGCATTAATGTCAGGAATGTAAAGGAGTACCCAGAGATGCAGGAAATTTGCAAAGCAAATAAAAAGAATTAGCTGCATTAAAGGAATTGAAAGAAGTATAGAGTGACTAGAGTTTAAAGAGTTAGAAAAAATAGTTCAAGATGAAATTGGGGAAGGAGTCAGAGGACAAATAGATGAATATATTGTTACGTATACCTTTTAACGATATAGCAAATAATTTAATACATGGGACAAATATTTTCACTGGAAAGCTTCGTTCTTTCATAAGTTTGTTCCTCCCAATGTCAGTGATGTTCAAAATCCACTTATTTGAAACATTATCAGCTAAATTAGGTATTACTATATAGTATGGTTTGTATAACAATGACACATACTGCATTTAGCTGGAAATTACGTGATAATGCTGCTTTCAAAAGTAGAGTAATTTTACAAAACTATGTTAAACTTTTACTTTGCTTTGTGGTCAAGGCACATCAAGTGACATGTTCTCATTTAAAAGAAAAACGTCTAAAAACAGATTCCTAATCTTCTCTGGAGGTATGTATAGCTTCTCAGAACCCTTTTGTGTTTCCTCTTCCAAAATTCAAAAGTCAGGAAAATAAGTCTTCAGAAGAAGCAAGTATCTTTGTTTTTACTTTCATATAATTTTGGACAAATTTTGGGTTCATAGCACAGCTTTTCCTTGTTTTTCTTCCAACTATATTACTTTGTCGTATAGAAAACTGACACTTTTATTTATAAAAAAGGGAGAAATTACACATCAACAGTGAAGATTTATGAAAATGAGAGGAGAAAAACTATGTATTAGCAAAGTTCATATAGCTTTTCTCTACTGACCAATAGTTATAAAAATATGATTACAATTTTATTTATTTTTATTCTCTGAGTCTCACCATGAAATTTAACTACAAGTCAAGGATTTGATTTTATTACTTTTTGCTGGTTACCTTGATTCTTTGAAATTACTCTTGTTTCCTTGATGTCTACTGATTCATACAAAATTAATGTTCTTTGGTGTGACCAAACAGTATTGGTTAGGTAAGAGAATGAAACTATCTGGAATTCAGTCAAAATAAAGAAAGTTGCACTCTAAGTCTGAAAGACCAGATTTCCTTTTTTATTTTTCAGCCCTGGAACCTCGTTTGATATTATCCATTATATTTAGCATTTTATACCTAAATGGTCAGTCCAGTTAGAACTTGCACCTAGAAATTTATTCCAGTTATAGGAAGCCTACCTTTTGTCAAAAATATGAATCCTGAAACTAATCTAATGTTATTTGTTAATTACAGTCCAATTAATAATTAATTAATTTTAAAATACTGAATCTTTTCACAATTCAAAGGAAAATAAACCCAAGTTTTACATACTGTTTTGTTGCTTGGAAACTACTTCAACAGAGATGTGTATGTTGCTGGAGACATTTTCAGCGGAGGTACCAACATACTTACCCCACATAAAATCAACTGGAGGGAAAAGAAAATAAAAGGAAAACCTCATTCTAGTTTTATTAGGGTGCAGGAAGTATGAAACTAAAGTATGTCTTAACTATTCAATGCGAAGTTCTGTTACCATATACCTGATTTATGTGCTCAGTTGGTTGCTGTAGTTGATTTGTATGCTCTTTAAAAAATTGAAGTTCTTCTTGGGCCCTTTTAATAATTCCAAAACAAATAGGTCTTTTATAAGTGGGTCATTATTACTTTATCTTTACCTCTGATTTAGGAAACTTGAAAATGAAAATAGCTTCCCCCAAAGATTCACCTTTGGCTTGATTTGAATATCCAGGTACATTCCACTTGTTTTTATTTGTCTGGTTGTTTGGTTTTGTCTTAAGATTCATTTATTTTTGTATTTTTAGAGAGAGCATACACACGGGGAGGGACGGGGGAGAGGGAGAGAGAAACTCTAGCAGACTCCTCACTGAGCTCGGAGCCTAGCATAGGATTTGATCCCATGATCCTGAAATCAAGACCTGAGCCAGAACCAAGAGTCAGTTGCTTAACCAACTGCGCCACAATAGGCCCCACATTCTACTTGTTTTTAATCTCTCCTGTCAAAGGCTTGCTTCCTTTGACCATGCTCAGAAGCACTATGTAATGTTTCTACATCTCAGCATGTTTGGTATTAGATCCCAGCCCTTCCCAAAGAAAAGAAAAGGTCATTGGAAATTGTATTTATCTTTGATCTTTCCCTATCAAGTTGATTGTTTTATGTTCTTGATATTACATGCTAAGTTTAGATGTATATCAGACTATGGCCAGGATTAAAAATGAATACAAGCATACCAAATTACTGGTTGTTTTGTAAATAACATATCTTTATGAATTTGTAATTAAATAAAATGCATTTTGAGCCATTTCTTAAAATAATATACCTCAATAATGATTTTTCATATGAAGCTTAATAATGAAAATCATGAAGTAGAGGCAAAATGTAGGCTTATTCCTGATGAACCTAAACTATCTGAGCTATTTTATACTCAATAATAGAAGGGGTTTGGGACTTATCTGTTACAAGATATCATCATCATCACACCACTCTATTTAGATGTGTCTTTGTTTGGTTGATAGTGTATTTATATATAATTTTGTCACAAGAGAAGGCATTAATTTTTTATTCTAGTGGAAGAACAAAGACTTTGGAAGCTAAAATAAACATATATTGAACTAAAGTGAGTGCCATCTGATTTCCCATCATCCATTACTCCAACAAAGACTAAAGTCTGTCCCTTGATTTCAAAATCAAATCTGTTAAAAAAAAAAAAAAAAAAGGGTCTCTGAACTAGAAGGCATCTGATATTTATGGGTGATGAGATTGAATGGTACCATCCATGTGGCTACCTTTTTTAAAAAAATCATCACATCTCTGCTGCCTGTTCAATTTTTTCTTTGTTGTTAGGTGGTTTCTTCGTTATTCATTGAAAATATGGTGTTTATGTTGTTTTACCTGAGTCTCATCAAGGATCTTTAAAAGCCACCATTGACCTAAATTGTGTCAATTATATTAATTGTTCTGAGTGCCAAAGATATGAGAGCAAATTGTATGTATCTTTGTATATATTTTTATGTGTTTTTATGTGATTTTTCTAAGCTATTCAAAAAGAATATAGAAAACTGTCAATTCTTTCCCCCAATCTTACTTAGGACTTTTCTACTTCCCCTACTAATACTAGCTGTGATTACTTATTTTGTGGCATGAAACAGTTATTATTAAGCAAATAACAAATGGACTGTATGGATATTCAAGTGACAATCACTAAAGAGATAAAATTATAAGTAAACTATGTGATGTTTCCTTTGGAAAGTTAAAGGGAGGCTCGGCTAGATGGATCTATTCTCTGGGCATAAGTATTTGATTTCATTTGCTTGTGAATGTTGTTAGGCTGTAGGATGAGATAATCGTTCCACGGAAGGTATCAGAATTAAAAATAAGATTTCCTTCACTGCCTCAATCCACAGATACTTCATAGGAGATTATTTGATAGGCATTGTGCTAATACTGAGAATATAATAATTAACAGCACACACAGTATCTGATTATGTAGTACTTCAGAGTTCAGAGGGAAAATACTTATTGAATATGCAATTACAAGCTCAGTGCCTGTTCCAAAGGGCATGTATCAGGTGCTAGGGAAACATGTAGTCAAGTGTCCTAATCTAACTTGGGGACAACAGGAAAGACCTCTCGAGGAAATAATGCTTCTGCCGAGGAGACTCCGTTAATGAGTCATATTTGGCTAAGGGAAATGGAAATGGGGTGAGAGTGAGGAAGAGCCTTTCAAATAAAGGAAGTTACCAGTGCAAAAGCCCAGAGGAAGAAGGAGAACCTTAGGAAAATTGAAAGATGTCTCATGAAGATGGACAGAGGAGATCAAGGCAGGGGCAGCATGAGATGAGGAACAGGAGGTAGGAAAGGACCAGATCATGGAACTACTCACAAATCTCAACAAGGGCATGAGATTTTGTCCCAAAAAGGGTTTGTCTCATTGCAAGCCCTTGCAATGAGAAGGATTGTAATAGATAAATGGCGTGATTAGATATCGGCTAACATGTGGAGAATAGGTGCAACTGATTGCAGAGATGACTCAGGAAGGTCTGTTAATATGCTATAGTAGTAACTGGGGAAAAGGTGATTTGGAGCCTAAATTTGGGGTTTTTTTGTCTGAGGAAATAATCATTTCTGATAATGGAAACATGCTAGCGTGAACAATGGCATAAGGAGCCACCTAATTATAAAGTCATCAGGGGAGTTATAACTGTGAATTGATATGAGTGTTGGTGGACAAAGAAGTTAATAGAGCAAAGGGTATGTGTCTTTGAAAAGCTATTTCATGTTTGACTATCAAATTATGCACATAAACATGTTTATCGCATAAATCAAATATAAGCCAAAACCGCATACTCATCATTCATCTCACAGCCTTAAGATAACCAATATCATATCTTAGTGTGTTTTTCCAAATATAATTTGTATGTGAGCACACAGAAGAGAACACAAATTACGCACTCTTTTAAAACAAAGATAGGCTTGGAATTTAAGCTATTTGTATCCTTGGGGTTTTATTTAGATTATCAACATACTAAAATATGTTAGTTTCAGGAATACAACATATTTACATTTTAAATTAAGGACTAATGCGTGTGACATTATTAGTCAAATAGACATTCAAAGAACAAATCGATAAGGTCCAAGTGACAGTTCTTTTCTATTTCTCTCAAAGTGTGTGACTAATATAATGGTGGGTTTTTTGTGGTAAGTATAGTGTATAGTATAATATAATGGTGGGGTTTTTTGTGGTAAGTATAGTGTATAGTAAAAACAGTAAAAGAAATCATGTACAAATTATTCTGAGAAAAATTTGTATCTGTTACCTTTCTGAGCAAAATGCTCCGGTCTTTTCTTGTCAGCAGTACTACCTTCCAGTATTTCTTTCTCCTCTTAGTTCTCTGAGCATTTGCCAGAACGTCTTAGCTCAAATTCCATGTTAGTTAATTTTCACAGACTAGAAAAACTTACCCTATATGCAATTGAGCACTGAGATGGGCAGCCTGGATTCTTCCCAAGTGCTTTATAGATCAAGTATACATTCATCTATTTGCAAGCATTATTCAAGGTCCGTTTAAATTGTGTTTCTATCAGATAATGTTTTGTTCATAGAAGCGAGGCTCCCACTTAGTCTGAATGTGTGAGTAGGAACCACTGTTTGTGGCTTGTGTTTGTTCCTTACACTGTCAGTCTTATTTAGAGTAGTTTAATAAAAACAGATATTTGAGAATAAAAGAACATACATATGTTTTCCAAGTATTATACACTTCAACATGTTAAGCTTTAAAGCGAAACTAAAGGACACTCAAATAAAGTCACTTTTGTCAAAGCCTTTTCCTGTAATAACATATTTGGATGATGCAAGATATATTCCCTTGTGATGTCCAAGTGATTGATAAACCGATTTGTGGGGAATATACAAGAACTATTCAGACATTGTGGTTTCCTTAAATGAGATGAATAAGAATTTCTATTTTCTGAATAGGACATAAAGTATTCGAGGCTGATTTTAGATGCTTCAGTGTGCCAAAGATGGTATTAAGTCTGGTGTTCATAAATTACTAATCTGGAATAAGAGGTTGAATGTATTTTGAAAACTTAAACCTGTTTCACCTGAACATGTTTAACTAGTTAATAAGAAACATCAAAAAGACAAAACCCTGAGATCAATGGTCATTTTTTTGTAAAGCTATTATATGCTGTTTAAATTGGTTGTTCGGGTCTGTCTATAACATAAGTTTAATAACCTAGCTCAAATGCAGATTTCTAATTTTCAATTAACATAGGAATAATTTTGTTTGCTAAAATAAAATAAATGAATGAATGACAAGTCTGAAACATGAAATGTTCTAGGTAGAACTTTTTAAAATTCCAAATTTCAAAAAATCATGTGGCAACTGTATAGCTCAAGCTTTAAGTATTAACTTTTAACCTTTGACCTTACAGATTTTAACCAATGAAATGTCTCTTTAAACTTTAAAGGAAACAATGATAACGAGCGCCTGGCGATTGCTAGACAGCGAATTCCATATCGACTTGGTCGAGTAGTTGATGAATGGCTACTCGACAAAGGTAAAAAACATTGATTAAAACTTCAAATAAAAAAATAATTTGAACATAACCAAGTAGTACTTCATTGTAACACTAATAAACATAAAAAATAAATTTTCCGTAAAACTAAATTAAAAACAGATTTAAAACAGTAAAATGTAGATAGTAATATTTGCATACCTTGTATAATAATTTCTATACATTTTTAGACGTACCAGCTGTTTAATAATCTTACCCTGTTAACTTAAGGTTAAAGGGACTGTTAAATATAATCCACTAACTCAATCTATGAAGGTACTCACAGCAAGCATTAACCCAAAATGATAAATCATTCATAGATTATATTACATGTTCCAGCCTCTAAATTATTAACTAAAATATATATAGTTCTGATATCTTTATTATGGTCCTGAAAACAAAGCAAAACAAAACAAAACAAAACTCTTGGTTTAAACTCTAGGCATCTTAAATAGTGGGCAATATGGATTGCCAGTCAAAATGAAGTCCCTTTAACGTTTGCAAACTTCTAAGAGCATTTGAGAACAAGCCCTAATTAAAACTGAACTTAAAGTTGTGTGCATGCTTTTTATGAGCAGAGAGCAATCTGCTAAAACTGGATTCTCAATTTGATGATATTGGTACTGTTGCTGAGGATTGCTGTTTGATGGAATTGTGCCATAATTTCTCCATCGGTTTGTGTATCATTCCTGAAGCCGCTTTTTACATCTGAAGCTATTTTTTTTTTCATTTTGTTTTGTTTTAATAGACTTGCTGAAAGCCAATCAGAAAAATATTTTTGGACTTTTTTTGTCTCTGACATGCTCAGTGTAAACCATGCATTTCTTTTCAGTGTGATTGCCGGAAAAATAGAATAATTCAAATACCAATGGATTATGCCTTCAAAAAAACAAACGTTTTTAAAGAATAGCATATAGATACATGTGGCCATTACATGAACTATGAAATTTTTATTGTAAATTTAAAATTAGATTTAGCTGCTCTAGATTAGTTTCTGCCAGTGGTAATTTTAGAATGACAAATACTTGAAATGTTAGATATCTCACTTTTTTTTAAATTTAACAATTTTGATTTAAGAGACCAACAGTATAAGATCTTGAGGTAAAAGGGAAAAGGGATCCACTAAAAATTGATTTATACGTATCTTTGATTGGTCTTTTAGCAAAAGCACTACATTTACAATAAGTTGAGAATTTACAAGTATTTGCCAATGATTATGCATTTCATGGACACCTCATTTATAAGCAATGAATTATGAGTCAAATGCCTCTCTTATAGTTTATTGCTCTCATTATCCACCCCATGAAAGATCTGTTTTATCATCCTTTGTAGAATGTAGAGTTCACAATCAACATTTTTGCATGTATGTAATATTATTTTTACAGGGCGTCAGCTCACAATCTTCAATAGCCAAGCAACCATAATAATTGGCGGGAAAGAGCAGGGCCAGCCCTTCCAGGGCCAGCTCTCTGGGCTTTACTACAATGGCTTGAAAGTTCTGAATATGGCAGCCGAAAATGATGCCAACATCGCCATAGTGGGAAATGTGAGACTTGTTGGTGAAGTGCCTTCCTCAATGACAACTGAGTCGACAGCCACTGCCATGCAGTCAGAGATGTCCACATCAATTATGGAGACCACCACAACCCTAGCTACTAGCACACCTAGAAGAGGAAAGCCTCCTACAAAAGAACCCATTAGCCAGGTGAGTACGTGGATTTCATTCCTTTGTTTTGGAACTGTGGTTATGAAAGTGGGCATTTCCGCACATGCGTCTTTTCTAAAATGGAACTGTTTCTGATCTCAGGTGCCGTGGCTTTCTTTGAGTCTTGCTTAGTATAATGTACTCAGTTTGAATGTGAAATGTTTATATAGTGTTGATTTGAGATTTTCTGCTTTGTGTTGGTTGGTTAGCTGCTAGCTGGTAGTCTTGATTAAAAATCTTGGTCTAGCCCAAGCTGAGGGGACTGCCTGCTAATTACACAGGGATTTCACTTTTTAGATTGAATAAGCAAGTAAATCAGTGAAGTACTTGAAAGGCCTTGTTTAGTCTCAGCACATTATCACAATAAAATAAAACAAGTTTGAAGAGAAATTGCTTACAAATTTCTATTGTATTTTGAAGTGTTCAGAATTTTGAATTGATAAGCACGTGGTTCCCATGGTGAATGATACGGCTACTCTTTCACTGTTGTTGAGGGGGGTAATTTTTATTCTACCCTTCAAGTTTCTTCTGGCTGGTCTAAGAATGAAACTGACATGAGGCAAAGTGATAGAAGGGTAAAAAAAAAACGACAAAGTTTGGTTACATGTACACTGTCCCAGTAATAAAATTGAGGCCCATAGAAATGACCAAGGCAGTCGGGCTTCATACTTTTTTAGATGAAGAAACATATCTGTAAGAAATTTACATGGCAAAGAAATCTTAAGTTTGGAAGCTTCAATCAGTAAGGAGTTCTAAATAGAGCTTGAGCTGGGATAATTAATTAGTATATGTAGCTAGGTTTATTTATAGAGCCTTCTTGGCTCTGCATTTCCAGTGTCTGGTGATATGGCTGTCTCTTTACCTCCTGGTAAAGGAGGACAACTTTAATAAGGAAGATTTATTTTCTGCTTTCTGAAGGCAAAGGGGCATCATGGTGTTCTTCTTGCACTTGCTGTTCCTTGTAACTTTAATTCAAACTAATCACTATACCTAGGCCCCCACACTGTCTATGAGAAAAATGCATTGTTAGTTATCAGAAGACTTCTTTTGTATTTTATGTGATTAACTGACCTTACCTTGAATTCATTTCAATAAGCTTAAGTCTTACATCTAAAATTTTTGAAAAATAGAATTTTTAAATGCCAAAATTTTACAACTTGGGAGTATAATAATGCAGTCAAACTATACATAATGATTTGCTACTATGTATCAGGCACTGGCATTGCATCAGTGAAGAATAAGAAAAAAAAAAGAAAATGTAGATGTACTAATAAATGCTATTAGATCCCTAATGACATTCATAGCCTTTGTATATATTCTGTTGTGATGTCCTTCAGAATTGTGTGTTCTCTAAACTGATTGTTTTGTTTTTAATAGTGAATGAGTGTATCTAGTAGGTGCCATATAAGGCTTTTCCAAATACATGATCCAAACTTCTAGGAAACTGCATTCTAAAGAAATAAGAATGACAACAGTAATTTTTACATTTCTTTTATTTCAAGTGTTTGGGACAGACTTAAGTGTCAAATTTGGAAAGAGAGTAGAAGGTGAATTCTGTTCATATCAGCGCCCTGTCTACTAACATATGCTTACCAGAGAAAGAAAAAAAACAGATTCTGATTTTTACTTTCAATAGGAAGGAGTGGGAAGAACATAATAGAAAGAGAGAAAATATCTTAGGAGAAGAGAGATGTTCAAAAATTTACAGGGATAATCTGTAAATTCATAAATGTCATATTGCCTTTTATGGGCCTTAGTGTGCCTTCCTTCCTTCCCTTCCTCCCTCCTCCCCTCCCTCCCTCCCTCTCTTCCTTCTTTCCTTCCTCTCTCTCTCAATCTCTCTCTCCCCTTTCCTCTCTCTCTCTTTCCACCCCTCCTTTGTTTTTGATTTGCATCTGGCCACAAAGTAAAATGAGCTGTCTCACTGAGTGTTCGTCAGTATATATTTATTGATCATTCTACACATGCCATACATTGTCCTGGGCGCTGGGGTTTTATTAGCAACAATGAACAAAAACCCTTGTCCTTATGGAATATACATTTTAGTAGGAATGTGTGCTTATAGTACAATCTTTCTGTTCATTTTTCTCTATCTTGTTTCAGTTAATAAGATTGTTAATAATAATACTCAGTCCCTTGGATACAGACTTGTGACTTTAGAATTTTAGACAGATTTATGCATCTCCATCAACTCCATTTAATAGGCTTTACTGATATTTCATTAATGATTTGTTATTATGGCTATTGGTTTATAGTTTTTTAATAATAAACAAGTTACTAAGATGGGTTTGATATAGGAAAATGAAACACAAAGCAATTGATAGATGATTTCTTTTACATACAATAATTCATAAAAGGACATTGTGGGACAATCAGAGTTGGAAATGTTCCTAGGAATAAAATTTGAAATAATCAGAGATTTTTCTTAGTAGCCTTATTTCATCACTAATGAAATTACAGTTGCTTAAGTTCCTAGGTAAACCGGATGTGCCCTCAAATAAGGAAAGACTTACCAACCTTTCCTAGAATGTGTTTTATCAGTTAGTAACTGGTATATATTAAGAAATTCTGTTTTTTGAGAAAACGTGCAAGGTAGCTATTGCATTTGCAAGCTCAAAACCCAGAAGAGAAAAAATAAAGTTATGCATTTTATAGTATTAATATAAAAGGAAAACAGTTAACTACCTATTAATTTCCAATGAAAAGAGCTCCTTTTATTATAAGCTATTACATGTTTAAAGACAGCAGTGGTTTATGGAAGTAAATGAGCTAATCAATTAGTGATTATTTGGTTCATTTGAGGAGGTATTGACTTAAATAAAAGATTACTAGGTTCATTAAAAAATAGATATTTTAAATCTTGAGATTTTTAACAGACCAATAACAGCAATTAAATAATTTGCATTAATATGCCACAAATAGTCAGTTGTGGCAACAGTGTTCTCAGGTTGGACCAATAGGTTTTAAAATGATCTTTGATAATGATATGTATGTGATTTCAGGAAATAAGTTGTACATATATGGAAAAACACTGCTAAAGAAGAAAGCAAATAATTTATTTTTGAGTAACAGAGTAATTTATTGCAAATTCTCTTTATCTCACAAATGATTTTTAAACTGCCTTTCAACTATGAAGAGATCACGGATATATGTAGAATTTTAATTCTGTGTGGAAATGGTCAAACTCTTGGAAGTATGAGATTATAAGAGAGTAATTTGTCACGCTAATTCCAGGACTGTATCCTTTGACCATTTTTGCAGATTGGATGAAGCATCTTCCCTTAAACTCTCTCTGTAGGGGCCCTGTCTGCCTGCTTTTTTCCACTGCCTTACTAGATTGTGTACCAAGAAGGGTCATTTTATTTTTCAAAAGCCACACAGGACTATTTTCTCAATCAAAGTATATTTTCCTCAGTGATAACACTGTAGCCACTTGAGCTACAATGGCAATGTACCTTGGGGTGATTGCATGTTTTGGAACTATGGCAACAGATTTTTGATCAAGCAAAATTAAATTGAATTCATTTCAGATAAATGAGATGAGGTGTGTTCAGCCATCCTGCATGCACAGCAAATGGTAGGGGAGAAATGTATTTTCATTTTTTACAGAGTCAGAGAATTTTTGTAAAAGAGTATTTCTCGAAGTGTTATCCCATAGGATCCTGTTTACTTTCCTACTTAAAAGTAAATAGGCTTTAAACAAAGTTTTTCTCCTGAGTGATGATCAAATTTCAGATTGATGTTTACTTTAGAAAGACACAATTTATATCATGAGATAATGAGGACATTTTCCAACTCTTCTGAGTAAATTGCTCTTAAAAATGTGAGTACAGGGGCGCCTGGGTGGCTCAGTCGGTTAAACGGCTGCCTTCGGCTCAGGTCATGATCTCAGGGTCCTGGGATCAAGCCCCGCATCGGGCTCTCTGCTCAGCAGGGAGCCTGCATCCCCCTCTCCCTCTGCCTGCCTCTCTGCCTCCTTGTGATCTCGCTCTCTCTGTCAAATAAATAAATAAAATCTTTAAAAAAATGTAAGCACAACAATATTAATGGTACTTTTTAAAATTATACTTTTTATGTGCCTTATAAGGTGCATACAATTTCTTTTACTTAGTATATTTAATACCTAAATAGTTTCATAACATCTGCTCATCTTAAAAAATAGCTTTCCAAACCAGTGTTTAAGATCTGATTTGCACACTAGTATTTAATATCTTAGTGAGAGAGAGAGAGAGAGAGCTTTCTCTAGGGCTACTCTCAGAAAAAAATATTTGCACATAATTGCTAGTAAAATTTCTCGGAATGCTGAGAGCTTCTTGGGATGAGAGGCAAGAGTGTCACGCAAAATTTTAGGCTTCTAAGTGTTTCCTCTTCTGAATAATCTGGCAATGTCTTATGTGTAGCTCTACATAAATGAGTAAAAGTAAGCCAGCCTTGCAAAGGGCAACATTCATTCCCTTTGGTTGCAGTCTGTAAAGAAAGGAAAGTGAAGCTGTGCTATTCCTTTTAAGATCAGAATTGTAATTTTTATTCTGTTCTAATCTTTGTATCACACTTTGCAGTCTTGGCTCTTTTCTTCAGGACTGTTTTACAAGCTATATACACACTGTAGAGCAGCATATCGATCCATAGAAATGCCTTTTACTTAGAGGGAATATAGGAGAATGGAAAGAACATAGTAGGTCATGAAACGTCTTTCCACTTTCAACACAACCACTTCCCTTGCTGTGTCGTTTGCATAGGTTGTTTACCATGGTTACACTTTGGCTTTACTACTGCTCTAAGTGGGTTAACTAGGAATCTCTTGAATTGCATTCAGCTCTGAAATTTCACTGCTACTAGTAGGGATGATGCTCTTAATTACATCTTCCGGTGATTATTTCAAAGCTTAGATTTCACCCTTGACTTTTATGCAGGATGGCCCTTCATCTCGGTTGGCTTGTATAGTTCTTGTGCGGCCCTGGTGTACCTGTGTGATTATTAATGCTATCTCTTTTTGAATTTCCAAAGCATCCCATCTTGGTCTTCCTATTGCACATTCCTGTTACAGCATACATAGAATCTATCTTTGTGAAAAAATTCATACTTCATAAGAATAATAAATAGTGAGGCCTTGTCCTTTGCATTCAGAGCTGTAACTGCCTCTGGTATCCTTACCTGGTTTTAAGAATCCATAGCCTTTTTCATCTTCTATTTATCTTATTTCAAAAATCTTGAGAAAGGAGAGAGAATAAGGCTTTGAGAGATTCTGGTTTTTGACCGGAAGGACTATAGTTTGCAACTCCTAGTAAAAAATTGGAGTAGAGCAGAATCAGTAAAAATGACTGCAGCATTTTGGAGGAATTCTGTGGTTCTAGTTGTGCTTTTCTCAGAGTGGACATGGCAGACCCTCTCAAGAACTGTTAAACATTTAAAAGCATTGATAGGCTGTCAGAGACATGTATATTGCACATATGGAGTGTCCTACTCAATAGCATCTGATTCCTATGGAATGTTCCAAAAAGAAACCTAATTAGTGTTCAAGCAAGAAAAGAGTGTTTGAATATATTGGACACTGCTATTGTTTCCTGGCAGCATTGGAGATGCTCGTGAAAAATTAATGCTATTTGTTTGAAAAATGTAAGCAGAATGCACACATATTTCCATGAAAAATATTTAAAACTAACAAAATACATTTTGTAACCTCAGAAACAAAATTTTATTTTTTATTAAAGATATTAATTAACCTCAGCTGTGGCTTCATTATAAAATAATAGCGTTACTTATAATTATGTGTGTTCCTGAGAACCACTCTGCATTTTAAACATACTGGTGACATGAATAATTAATTTTATTTTTGCTAGCGCAGTCATTCTCCTGAATCCACGTACATGAATGTACATTTTTACAGCAAATTTTAGTGCATATTGAAAAGAAAAACACTTGGGTGTAGACTTAAAAATATATACAAAGGCATATTCTCCTGAAACTGATGGTGCCGGTTAAGAAAAATATAATTCAAAAAAAAAGAAAAATATAATTCATTGTAATTTTAAATGTAGGTAAGAAACTGCTACTTAGGAGTTTTTCCCCTTCATTTCTGGTATGCAGAAGTGCCAGGATATATACATTTTAAAGAGTTTATTTTAAGAAAGTTCTTCTGCTTGGTGCATTTTCTTTAGGATCTGGAACTTTTACTAGATAAAAAGGTGTCCTAGGGGCGCCTGGGTGGCTCAGTTGGTTAAAGCCACTGCCTTCGGCTCAGGTCAAGATCTCAGGGTCCTGGGATGGAGCCCCACATTGGGCTCTCTGCTCAGCGGGGAGCCTGCTTCCCCCTCTGTCTCTGCTCACCTCTCTGCCTACTTGTGATCTCTCTCTCTCTCTGTCAAATAAATAAATAAAATCTTTAAAAAAAAAAAAAAAAGGTGTCCTATTGGTGGGTGTAACCTTGGTTTTGAGACATCGTCAGACAAAGGTAGTGCTAAACAGATATACTCATCTCTCCATCTACCATCCATCCATCCGTTCACTTAATATGTGTTTGCTGAGCACTTGCTGTATACTAGCCAATGTTCTTCAGATTTGGAAATAGAGCGCTGAACAAAATTGGGCTTTTCTGCGTGTAGCTAACATTTTAGTGTAAGATGAACACAAACATTAGAACAAATATCACAAACAGGATGATAGCACTTACAGGAAGAAGGCAGTAGAGAGGGGATGCTTATACTGGGTGGGGGTGGGTGGCCATTAAATGGCAATCCTTTGGGAATAGGCACACAGAGATTATTAGCGGTAGAGGCATCAATTATAAGAGAACAGTAGCATATTAAAATTCAGACTTATTCTTAGATCCAACAGGATCATACCCTGTGTGGATAGTGCTAGTGGCAACCAGCTGCTGTTTAGGAAACTAGAGCCAAAGTGACACCAAGATTTATCTTCTCTCTCTCTCTCTTTTTTTTTTTTAAAGAGGGCTGCCTTCAGGCTGGGGCCAAGGCCTGGTCCAGGTGGGTGCACTGTGGGGCCTCCAGGAAGGCACACAAAGTGCAGTTGGAGCACCCAGAGTATGCTGTGTGGCTCCAGGTATGTGGAGGCAGTAAGTGCAGGTCCTCAGGGCGGAGAAGGGGCAGGATCGGCTAGGCTGGGCTGAGCATCAGGGCAGCTCAGAGGATGGCCGAATCAGGTCGTAGGCCATGCCGTAGTTTGGCCAAGACCACTCTTTCCAGAGGGATCTTTTTTTCTCGGGATCTTGGGAGTTCTATAGGCTGGCAGAGGAGTCCTGGGATGAGAAACATTTTGGACCCCAGACTGGCTCAAGCCACCTTTGAAGCAAACCCCAATCCTTTCTCACACCATCCTCCTACTTCACTCAGAGTCATGAAGAGGCAGCACCCCTCATCAAGGGGCCTGGCCAGGTCCAAAGGAGGAGGCTCTGGCCCAAAGGTTCTGCAGGAGTGAGACCATTCAAGGTCAGAACCAGGAGGGATTTGTGTACACTTACCATGTGTGATCCTACAGACATGAGACTAATAAGCATCTTGTTAATTAAATCAGAAGTATAATCAGGGGCACCTGGATTTGGTGCCCGACTCTTGGTTTCAGCTCTTGTGTGATCTCAGATTGGTGAGATCAGCCTGCGTCGGGCTCTCCACACCTCGCTCAGAATCTGCTTGAGATTCTTTTCCCTCCATCTCCCTCCCCCAGCTTAAGCTCTTGTGCGCACACACTCTCTCTCTCTCATAATAAATAAAATCTTTAAAAAAAGAAGGGTAATCAAATTCTAGGGTATATATGTATATTAAGAAGAAATGAAAACTCAAAGTATGGCTTGGTATTGTTATTCTACTGGTGAGAAAATTGAGAAACTACGTAGCTTACCTAGTGCTCTGCAACTCTCCTCTGTTCAGGGTATTTTGAGGTGATCTGGCCCTCTGCCCTTAAACATGGGCAGAATCTTATTACTCTTGTCTTCTCATGTCTGAACTCGTTCGGTGCAATCTCCACACAGGGGTCACTTTGCTCTTTCAAAAACTGAAATACAGTCATGATATTACTTTCTTTAATATGTTTAGGTATTTAGGATAAAGGGCAGCATCCTAGGGATGTTCACTGGGATCCCTCCTTCACAGCCATCTCTCTGGCTTTACTAGAAGACTTATCTCCTCTCTTCCTCTTCACCCTTCTGTCACCTTGCCTTCTGATTACCTATTCACGGTGACCTCTAGAGGTCATGCATTTCACACCTCTGTGTCCTCATGTTGGAAGATGGGAGAGAGACAGTAAAGTACCTCCCAAACTGAGTAGGCTCTTTGAGACTGAAAAACAAAGCAGGTCACTCCATATGGTTTACACGAGTTGTATTCAGTATAACTTACTAACAGGGGGATCTTTTGGAGGATGAACCCATTGTGTAAGTATTCTCCACTAGTCTGGACCTTGGCCTACTAATTTAATAGTGTGAGGACATGCAGAAGGGCCTTGTAGTGTGATCACAAGATTTGCCTACACCTCAAAGGACTTGCATGCATCTAATTGTTACCTAACATCTAATTGGATCTTCTGGCACCAACTGTGTGTCAGGAATGGGAGAGATCATATTATCTTTAACAAATCTATGGCAGGTCAAAGCAAGCCTTCCTCCATTCTGGCCCTGGTGGGCATTTGTAAGGTGCGCACATTAATTTCCAAAGGGTCCTGGAATATGTGGCCCCAGGGAAGTGAGTGAGCAGGTGCGAACGAGATAGAGTGCTAAAGATCGAGTCAGACTTGTCAGCTCCCCTACAGCTCAGCATGGAAAGCCCTTTCCTTTCTTCACCTTCCTACTTCTTCCTTCATACTCCGCATTTTCTCTCGTCTGATTCTGCATAGTGTAAGAGTGTGAAGAGGCAATACCAGTGGTGGCTGTTAGGGGGCAGTGTTACACAGTGGTCAAGGGCATCACCTCCGGAAGCCAGGATGCCTACCTAAATCACAGCCTTGCTTTCCCTACATGCTAGTTGTGTACCTGTTTCCCACCTATAAAATGGAGAGTATGGCTTCACAAACTTATCATGAGGATTAAATGAGTCAATGTACTCTATGCACTATATAGAATTACTGCTACTTGGCAATTTTTTATTATCAAAAAAATGAAAATTTCATATGGTTCATCCTAAAATATAAAGAAATTTAAAAAAGTGTCTAACACATATAACCATTACACACACAATACTTTTGTGTGGAAAGCATTCCTCAGGTGTATAAATTAAAGCTGTAAAGCTATTTTCTTACCTGTAAAGCTATTTTCTCTGCCCTTGAAGAAATAGCTCTGACCAAAAGAAAAAAAAAAAGAAAAAAGAAATAGCTCTTAGTTGATGTTTCTAAATGAAACCATCTATTGTGTGGCATGCATGGAGCATATTCTCTCTTGAGTGAGGTTCTCTCCGTGGGGAGGCAGCACCGTTCCCTCAGAACATGTGTGTGGGATGGGGCAGGGCAGGTAATCATTCATGGGGAGAGCTGGCACTGGCAGTTAGTGAGAGAGGGCCATGAATGCTGGACCCTCTGCAGTGTAAAACTATCCTCTAATCTCCATACCCTGCACAATTTTACTCAACATCCCACCACCACCACCACCACCACCACCCACAGCAACAACAGTGACTTCAAATTATTGTTGACTGAATGGCCCAGAAACTTCCTGGACCTATTTCCCAGCTATTCTCAGTCAGGAGCTAATTCAGAATATGGTGCTGAATCTTGCAAATAGGATTTCTATAGCGGTCCTTGATAACATTTTTTTATTAAGGAGCTTAAAAATTCATGATATACTCCTTTTTCAACTTGGATATGAAAAACATCAAGTACTTCCAGCTGTGAGTTCGACTAAACTAGGTTTGGGATTCTTGATATAATCTCTTTTGATATAATCTTTATTAGCATTGGAGAAATGGGATGATGAGACTTTATATCTAAAACTTCAGATGTGGCAGTAATTTCAGTATTCTCTCAGAAAGCGCTGGTGAGGTTGGGACCTTTTCTAATATTTCTAGTCTCAGTGGTAGGACAAAGCAATATATTACTATTAAGCAGTTAATATCAAAGTAGCAAGAATATAGCCTTATTTTCTTGTTTTAGTTTTGATCAGTATTGTAAATAATTTGTGCCATTATAGTATGTGAACTTCTGGTTTTCAAATACAGAGGTATTTGTATTATACCTGTTGATTTATTCCTCTTTTATATGTAGTAATAATTTTCATTGAGGGGAAGGAGAAAGCAAATCAGCAAGGCATTAAAAAAAAAACAAAGAATAATTGTGTGTGTGAGCATTTGTGTGTATGTGTGTTAATGGCGATTGTTTTTTTCTTTCATGATAAATATAAAACAGTAAGCTTTGTTCAATAAACTAATGTCAAGATTGAGTTTAAAACTCTACAGTAATTTCCAGAACTAATATTAGGTTTTCTTATCTGTTGGCATCACTGAAAATTTACCCAACAGTAAAAGATATATTAGCCACGTTAGCCTGGAACCTCAAGAGAAGATTTAGCTAATTCATCTGCCTTGATACAGCACTTACTAAACAGATTTCACTGTATTGTCATCATCATTATTCTCTTTATAGAAGATCTCTAGCAGACAGATAACACCAATATTAACCAATGGTTTCTCCACTAAGCATTCTAAATGATAATTAAGCAAAATAAAACAGCAGTGTATGCTTATGTTTGTGTGTGTGTGTATTTTTTTTGACCATGGTATATGTTCTTTATAAATCCACAAGGCTTTTACTTAAGATTACAAATTAGCAAATATCTTTTGTATGCATAACATATAAAGTGCACTTTTCAAGGTAGTATATTCTTAAGGATGAGAGTGACGGACATAGTGATTTACGGTTTTATAACCAGAACCATTTCTCAGACATTTAGACTATTAGTGAATCCATACATAAAAAACAAAGTGCCCTAACTCAACAATGGCACAGCTTTTGTACATCACAGATGCATAAACTATTATTAGCAGCATCACCAACATAATTGAAACTCAGAAACAAATTTAAAGGAGGGAAGATATTTTCGTCCCTTTTTAGTAACAAGCATACTGAAGCAACACGTTTCTATTACTTCACATGTCTTAAGTGTCGGCAATGTGCTAGACACTACCCTGGCTCTGGAATTGCTCACAGTCTCTGGAAACCTTCTTCTAAAATAGATGTTATCATCCAATCTGTAGATCTGATAGGGTAGATGGTGGCCTGGCTGCTTTTGTCCTATTTCAGAATTTTTCCAGTCGCCTGGGATCTAAAGATTCCTCCTGAGAGGTATCAGGGAAGCTGAATCCTCTTCATGTTTATATGGAATAAAAATGGGGATAAGGAAGCCCTCGTACTGTCTGTTACAATGTTGGAAAAAAATATGAGCCGATAGTCATCTAAACTTTAAAGTCATGTTTATCTTGATGACAGATTCTTTGGAAGTATCAACACTACACTTGTATAAGTCAGGTTTTTGGTGTTGCATCTGGCTTGGTACCCTTGTCCCCAATGTGACACCACTCTTTTTCCTTCTCTCCTCCCTCCTGTTTTTTTTTTGTTTTTGTTTTTGTTTTTTCCTTTCCTCCTTCCATGTGCTAGACCTTCTTTTAGGCACTACCTATTTACACATGAGGACCCGAATTTCAAAGAAGAGAAAATGGGCCTGAATTTGGCTAAGGCTATGCGGGTAACAAATACATTCTACTATCAAGTCTGTAAGCCTGGTGGGCCAACCACACGAGGAGTCTTTATCTGCTGTACCACATCATACTGGCTCCTAGGAGGTCTCTACTAAACATAGGCCAGCTTTTAAAATTCAGCAGTAGATGGAACACTTGAGAGAGATTTATTTTCATATTTTCTCCACCTCTAAGTTTATTTCTACTGCAGTCACCTCTGAATACGTATTAAAAGCTTGTGTGCACAGCTACAGAATAGTGTAGGTACTTGTGCTGATGAATCCAAAATGAGTATCAATTTCTCTTAGAAGAAAATAGAAAATATCTATATCCCATTAAAGGGAAGTTCTCTGGTTCTAAGGCCCATATTTCAGAAATGAAAAGGGTTCATCAAGATTCTTTCAAATTTTGTGGTGACATTCCTAAACCCAACTTTTCCAAGCACAGCATTAATGGCCATTAGTAACAATTCTCGACAAATTCAATATGGCAACCCATCATAACATAATGGAAAAATGAGCCATCACAGAGTGGCCAAATGACCCACTTGTTCTGTTACAAACTGATGGCTTTCTGCTGTCCAAAGTAAGAATTTTCCTTGTGGTTTCAGTACAGGTTTAATTACATTTGTGACTAAAGTTGTGCCCGTTTTAATTAATTGCCTGTTTGTCATATACTCTTTTCAGGGTGGCTTTCCATTCCATATTCTTTGGGAACTTTATTCAGAGAAGAAAAAAAAAAACATGTATAAAGCACCTAGTCTGAAATTTGTTATTGCTTTGTTAACAATAAACCAACACAAAATTCGGCTTCTCTAAATACAAAATCCAAGTTCCCACTTTTTTAGTCTTTTGCTTGTGTTTCCCCCTGTAACAGCGATGTTCCTATTTCCTCCTTTTTTCCTGTACTTCGACTACATGTGATCTTATTAAAATCAACTCTACATTTGTAAAGTTCTAGAGCTTTGGTCATCAAGATGGTACACGACCTTGCATTTCACTTGAAGCTTTTCCAAACAGCCCTCAGCAGAATGCGTTTCCTGTTTTCATAGAACTTTGGAGAGATTATTAGACATTCAAATAAATAGATACGTAATCTATTAGAGACTACAACCTTTACTTTAGTTATCTTTTGGAAAAGTATCTTCAACTCAGGATCTGTGCTTTATTAATATGTGCATACTTAGCACTTCACTTGATGCTTGGTGCCAAGTGGACACTTAGTAAACAATTTTTGAGTAAAGAAATTAATGATCACACAGAGTGCATATTCCAGGGCTGAGACAAATACTGTATGTTGCCCAGTCTTGAGTTTTCCTGGATTGATCAGCATTCGTAGCGAATAAGGATGGTACACATATGAAGGGAATACATCGTTTCCTTCATATGCAGAGTAAAGAAATAGTATTAACATGCTCGTTGTTGGGATTTTGAAAATTTTATATGTATTCATTTAAAAGAAAGATAGGGATGTGATTTATAGGGATACAGTTCTCATTTTAGTTTGTACTACTGACGTTGCATTAGTCCAGGAAGAAAGCTCCAGTAGTTGTTCCTCAGATGGAAAGGAGAAGGGTACAAAACAGTACAGTTGTGTCTATCAGGTTACAGATTATCAGGTGTAAAACCATTATTAGTGGAGTTTCATGTTTAGATTATTATGTTTTATAATGATCTCTCTTTGGGGGTATATTTGTTACTCACATAATTTAGAATTGATGACACATCGTAATGACAAAAAGCAGGCTGACTTTTAGTCAGATTTATTATTGTTTTTAATTTCTTGACACCAAAGCACCCCCCCTCTTTTTTGTTTTTGGCTTTTTAAATTTCTTTTCATTTTGGGAAGGGGAGTAATAAATAGAAATGGCTAGATGAAGTATCCACAAAGTTTTTTCCGCCCCAAAAAACATGTTGGGTTGAAAACAGTTCTGAATCCCTGCTCCTTAAATACAATGAATAATTCTTCAACTGGTGAGAACATTTGAGAAGGGAGAAAAGCATGTATATAATTCCGTGGTGAGTGGTGCAGAAAGCAGGGGCTACTGTTGGATTCGTCCGAGGCATGGAGTGTTGTAGGCCAACAGCTGCTGGCCCTCCCGGCATCACAGCTGACAAGGAAAGCTGCACCTTCTTCCATGTCTGGGTCAACATCCTGCTTCTTCAAAAAGAGACTGACCTCTCCCATTGTCACCCCTGGTGAGCCAGTCACATTGCTCACATCTCAGAATTGTGCCAACAGTTGGATCATCTTCAGGACCCAGGAATTCATATTTCTAAGTAGTTTTTCTGACTTTCGACATTTCTAGCCAACTTTGATGAGGAACAAACAGGTGAAAATATTTGGAGAACAATAAGGAAGTCTAATAAGATGAGACACATTACAGATCCAGTTTGTACCAGAGACCCTTGATAATACTTCAGGGAAAGCTAGTCACGGGCTTGATACTTAGATGTTACTATTGCTGAAAACCAGATAGAGCTGGGGAAATTGTACAGATCTTCCTCAACTTGCGATGGGTTTGTTAGGATGTCCTGACAAGTTGAAAATATCCTTAATCAAAAATGTGTTTAATACGCCTAACTTGGGTGCCTGGGTGGCTCAGTTGGTTGGGCAACTGCCTTTGGCTCAAGTCATTATCCTGGGAGTCCCAGGATCGAGTCCTGCATCATCAGGCTTCCTGCTCAGTGGAGAGTTTGCTTCTCCCTCCGACACTCTCCCCTCTCATGCTCTCTCTTTCTCAAATATATAAATAAAATCTTTAAATTAAAAAAATATACCTAACCCACCAAATGTGATAGCTTAACCTAGCCTACCTTAATGTGCTCAGAACACCTAGCCTAGAGTTGGTCAGAATCATCTAGCTCAAAGCTATTTTATAATAAAATACTGATTTTGCTTGTAGTTTATTGAATATTGTACTGAAAGTGTAAAGCAGAATGGTTAAATGAGTACCGAATGTATGGGTTGTTGACCCTCATGATCTCATGGCTGACTGGGCGCTGTGGCTCTTTGCCACTGCCCAGCATCATAAGAGAGTATCCTACCACATATTACTGTCCCAGGAAAAGACCACAGTTCAACGTACAGTTTCTACTCAATGCGTATCACTTTGGCAACATCATAGAGTCAAAAAATCATAAGTCAAATAATCATAACTCAAGGACCATCTGTACTATGTTTTGAAAAGATAGTCATTGCCAAGTTGAAGCTTGTAAAAACTGTGATATTTTCATAGGCAATTTAAAATGAGAACCAAAAAAAAAAAATAAAATGAGAACCAAGTACAAAGAACTAGATAAGTAAAAGAAGAGATTAGAGCCTACTGGCATAACACTAATTGGACACAAAGACTTAAATGAAGTTTGGGGAGTGGAATGAATTCCTGATGACAGACAAATCTAGACAAAGCCTAGGAAATGTCAAAGGAATTTATTCCTGCTGTGTGGGTTACCTGAAACTACAGTATATTTAAATGGGTGGTACCTGAAATTGCAACTAATAACAATTATAACCTGTTCTTTTACACTATTTTGGAAGCTAATGCTGGAAAAACTCACTTTATGCTTTGTTGCATGTATGCAAAACAAGTGAGGATAATTGGTAAATTATTTTCATTAAGGTAATACCAGCACATGAAAACAAATCAGTGTGTTTTAGAAGATAGAATATATGAAAAACAACAGTCCCCCATCTATCTTCTCTCCACTTCCAGTCTTATTCCCCAGAGATGATATCTTTTCATAATTCTTTCGGTAATTAGTTTCACATCTCTACATAAGATACTTCCATTTGTTTATTTATCCATTTCATACAATATTTATACAATTTCCAGTATGAAAACTGAGGATTAGCTTCTGGCTCTAATCCCTTCCTTTTTCTTTTCTTCTTCTCCTCTGAATTACCTATAGAGGTTAGTTGTTTTGTTTTGTTTTTTGGTTTTTTTTGCCCACTTTAAGCAATATATGTACATCTCCATATCTCATTCTGTTAGTTTATGACGATATCTTTTGAATGTCTGCATTAGTAAGATAAAGGCATTGTATTCCTCTCCTCTCCCTTGAGTTTTCCACATCTTACCATGTTATAGTATTTCCAAGGATGTTAATGTTAATGTCTTGTTTGGCATCCACAGCCAAATATCCCATATTTTATCTATGAGGAGTCTGAAGGTTAGCATTTAGGTTACCATTACTACATAAATAGCATTAGATACAGTCTGAGTTCTGCATTAAGATTACATTTCTTTTCTTGTGAGTCCAATGATTGGAGTCAATGATTGTGAGTCCAATATGATTATTTTTTCCCTTTTTTTTTTCCCAATATGATCATTACCTGGACTGCTTGAGGAGGGATATTCCCAGAATCAAGGGCAAATAGATTCCCTTCCATTCTATCAACTGCTGCAAACTAGGGCATTTTATTTGTTTTGTGTTTGGACTAGTCTTCCAAAGTTTCATTTTTCTAGGAGTTCCTTAGTATTTTTCTTTTTTCTTTCTTTTTTTTAAATATTTTTATTTATTTATTTGACAGAGAGAGAGAGATCACAAGCAGGCAGAGAGGCAGGCAGAGAGAGAGGGGAAAGCAGGCTCCCCGCTGAGCAGAGAGCCCAATGCAGGACTCCATCCCAGGACGCTGGGATTGTGACGTGAGCGGAAGGCAGAGGCTTTAACCCACCGAGCCACCCAGGTGCCCCTTTTCTTTCTTTTTTTATTGCATGGCTTTCCTTGCCTTTCTTATATCATCCCCCTAAATTCCCACTTTAAGTCATACTTTCAGGGATGCCCAGGTGGTTGAGTTGGGTAAGCGTCTGCCTTCAGCTCAGGTTGTGGTCTCAGAGTCCTGGGATTGAGTCCCACATTGGGCTCCTGGTTCAGCAGGGACCCTGCTTCTCCCTCTGTCTGCTGCTTTTCCTGCTTGTGCTCTCTCTCTCTTTCCCTGACAAATAAATAAAATGTTTAAAAAATCAATCAATCAGTCAATCAATCATATTTTCAGTTCTGTCAAACCCTTCCCCCCTACTCCGCCACCCCGAGATCTCCTGTCTGGGCTTTCTCTTCTTGAGCACCAATCTTCGTTGGTTGTTCTGGAATATGACTGGAGACCCTACTCAGGTTAATTGGGAAGAGTGTGTAAGTGGCAGACTTTTCTTTGGAGATGAAAGACTCTGATCCTAATGTCAGATTGAAGAACATCCACAATAAGACCTTGACATTTCCCTAGACCATTCCTTTGGCTTTTAAGAGAATGGTCTGAATTTTTATTTGTTAGTTTTTGCTTTGGGGTAAAAAAGTCACTCACTCAATTCTATTACTCAGGTGGTTATATTAATAATCTATTCCTGGGGGCGGGGGGCCACCCACTGTGGCTCAGTCGGTTAAGCATCTGACTCTTGTTTTTGGCTCAAGTCATGATCTCAGGGTGGTGAGATGAAGCCCCAATCAGTCTCTACACTAGGCGTGGAGCCTGCTTCAGAATCTCTCTCTCCTTCTGCCCCTCCCCCCTAAATAAATAAGTAAATAAATAATCTATTCCTGTGTAACAAGTTACCCCGTAATTAGCCACTTAAAAAAATAAGCATTTTTTTTTCCTCTCACGGTTCCTGTAGCTTAGGTGAATCTGTGTAAAGCTTACCTGGATGCCTGTGGCTCAGGGTTTCTTCGAAAGCTGGAGTCTTAACTGTTGACCACGACTGCAGTCTCATTTGAACCTTTGGCTGGAGAAGCATAGGAATCCACTTTGAGAAGTTTACCATGTGGCTGTGCACAGGCCGTGTTTTCTCACATGTAGGCACAGGGCTGCCTCGTGAATGTTAGCATCTCACTTCCCCCAGGGAAGGCGATCCGAGAGAAAGAGAGAGCAAGCAAGAATGGGAGCGAGATCATGTGGGATGGAACCCACAGACATTCTGTATTCTAACCTTGAAAGTGACATTTCCTCATGACTGCTGTTGGTTGGGCCCACAGCGAAGAGGAGGAAATTCCATAAGGGCACAAATGGCAGGAGCTGAGGACCTTAGGAAGACCTTCTTCGAGGCCTCCACAGTATCACAGAGTAGGAGAATGCCAACTGCTGTGACATTTATGTGTATATTCTGCCAGTCTCCTTCTAGATCATCTCCAGATTGGCTCTTGCTGACTTGGTATCCCCTGTATCTCTCTGCAGCCTACTCCAAGCTGTGCCTTTTTCTGCTTATTTTACTCAGCCTCTTCCATTCACTTCTAGTATTCTACTTTTCACTTCTAGAATTCTACTTTCCTTTACTTCTGGTATTCTACTAGAAACCTCTTTGGAAATCTCTTGATTTTGCTAACTGCATGCTTTTTCCTCTTCCTTGTTAAGAGTTTACAGCCCATTGTTGGTTCTGCTAGCTTTTATTTTTGTGGGGCCTCAGTGGGGAGAGACACAGGAAGCATCTATTTCTCCCTCAGTTTGAACTAGACATAAGAATTACTACTATGACTGGAGGAATTTTAGATAGTTCAGTCCTGACTTTAGTCACTGTGTAGAAAAGAATGCTCTTTGCATTTCAAGAGACTTATTTTCACATTCTAATGACAGATAGGAAGTCTTACTCTGCCCACAAGTAATCTTATTTTTTTTTTTTAACTTTTAACAGATCCCGAAATATGAAGAAAACATGGTAGGGTTCTTATCATTTCTGAATTCTGAGCTTCCTTGTCTTTCCTCTCTCAGCTTAACCTGCTTACACAATTTCTACTTGCTTGGGTATTGATGGTTTTGTACTTATACAACCTCTATGAATCTTTTAATCTTCTCAGTTTGGCCAAGTTTAGCAATAATCATTTAGACTCAAAGAGCAGTCACAAAAATTCTAAATGACTCTGTGGTTGATAAGGCCCAAGTTCTTTTGCATTATTTTATTGTCTTTCATTTCTGATGGTTGGAAGTAGATGATGTGGTAAGCCAGCAAAATAGCCTTCAATCTCTCTAATATCTTATCTTTAATGAAATCTTAGAAGGAAATGGGCTTATATTTCTGACTTCATAACCCTCTATTCATCAATGAAGAAAAGCTAAAATGAAAAGCCAGGTATAGTTTTGTCTAGGTATCCCAATTCAATTCATTCCAGAGAGTGAGGAACAGAAATGTTACAGATATTAGAGTAGTATTGGAAGAAGAAGAGAATTTTTATTAGCTGTATTTCAGCATTCCAATTTTTAAAATTTTTACTTCAAAAACATTCACACGTTAATTCTGACGGTAATTAAAGCAAGATTATTTCTCGCTTCTGTAAAAAGGAACCCAGAGACTATTAAAAGAAAAAGCAAAGGAGAGCACCACTACATTCAAAACTAACTATACCTGACGCATTCTAGCCTTATATTGTTATCGTCCATTGTTTGTTTGTTCGTTTATCATTTCAAGGTAAACTATTCCTCTTTAGTCTGAGAAAGATAATCTATTTATCTAATTAAGCTGGCTTAAAATTTTGTTTTACCGTCTGTTTAAAGCACCTCTACCTACTTTATGTATCAGCTTTTGCTGTGGTACAAACTATTCTAAAACTTAGCTCACAGTTGTGTCACTCTGCAACTTGGAGTGGGCTTAGCAGGATGGGTTTTCTCATCTGGGGTCATCTCAGCTGGTCTACTTCATATGTTGGTGAACCACCAGCAGGCTGACCAGGGACTGGTTGATCTAAGAGCTCCCTGAAACAGCTTGTCCACGTTCCACATGTGTCTCATCCACCAGAAGGCCAGCATGACACAGAATTCCATGAGTGACAGTGCCACTGTGCAAAATCTCTTGAGGCCCAGGTTCAGAACTTGCATGATACTGCTTTTGCGGTGTTGATAAAACAAGGCACAAGGTCAGTCCAGATTCAGGAAGCAGAACTGCAAGATTTGTGGCCATTTGTAATTGATCACAACTTGCAGAGATGGACCTGTTTTTATATTTATGCATCAGCCTACCATATAATAAAATCATGCTGTCACATTAATTTTTTTATAGCTAAAAAGTCAAGGCAAATGTGAATTCAGCTATGTCAAAATCCGAAGAATTTGGTTAACAATTCGAATACTGTTGATTTCCGTGCTACTCACAGTCCTCTGAAGATAGTCTCCTAAAAAAAAGGTTGTGTTATCCATGCCTTCCTGGGCTCATGCAGTGTCAGAATAGCTCATTTGCTCAGCTGACAGTAGATACTGTTTAAATCCTATAGTTAGCTTTCTCCTCTTTCTTCCCTAGAGGTATTCATCAGCTAACTTTGATGGTCAAAGATCACATCATTCGAAGATCACTCTACTGCAAAGTACATGAATCTGTTTTGAAATATAGTGTATTTATATCTTTTATGTTCTTGATTAAATAAGCTTATCACAGTCACTGTTCCTCTGTCTCCTTTACACATAAACCCATGCGCCTTCACGTTTTCTTCTGTTTTATATTTTAGATTATTTTTCTCTTGCTATATGCTTTGCAGCCATTGTAGTTTTCCTTTTGGTACCAAGTTTTCTCATTCAAACCATAGGCAAAAAAGATGTCAAAACTTAAAGCAAGGCCATTGTTTTCCTCTCTGAGAATAAGAATACTATTTGGATTCTATCTCCAGAATTTTGCCTTTAATTCACTTTAACATTCCTATAAAACCTGCTTAAACATCTGTCAGATGTTAACAGTTGGCTTTTTTTTTCCTCAATCTAAAAACACCTTAAACAAAAAAGAACACTACTCTTCCATAAAGTGGGTAGAGAGAGTGAAATCTATTTTATGTGGTAAGGGAAATCCAGGTAGTTAGAATTATAAAATATATATTGTGAACCGAATGTTTACATTTCCCCAAAAATGCATATGTTGAAACCCTACCCCCCAAAGTGATGGTGTTAGATGGTGGGCCTTTGAGAGATAATTAGGATTAGATGAGGTCACTAAGGTAGAGCCCCCCCGTGAATGGGATCAATGCCCTTAGAAAAGTCATGAGAGAGCTTGTTTCCTCTTTCTCTTCTTCTCCACCATGTGAGGATACTCCAAGAAGTCAGCAGTTTGAATCCTGGAAGGAGCCTCTCACCAGAACCCAACCATGCTGGCACTCTAATCTTGGACTTCTAGCCTCCACAACTGTCAGAAATAAAGTTCTGTTGTTTATAAGCCGCCCAATATATGGAACTTTGTTACAGCAGCCCAAACTGTCTAAGAAAATATGGTATCTTGATTCATGTGTTTTGAACTTGTAGAACAGCAGAAACACTGATATTCAAATGCAGATACCAAGGAAAATTTCACAAATCTGAAGAGATATGTTTTGGATATCATCCAAACTTTTGATTTAACTTCCCCATGTGTAGCGTCTCTTATTACAAATAACCAAGTTCCATTGGCTTTTATTTCTTCCTGAGATGTGAAGTCAATAAAATGTTCTCATTTAGCATCTCATATCCTCATTTTTGTGTGATGAAATGGAAGGATGAAATATAAGAAAGGCACATGATTTCAACTCTATTTAAAACAAATGGAACCAACCCTTTTTTTTAATATAAAATAATGAATTCTAATTTTGATTTACATTCTAATGCAGGCCATTCACCTTTGCTAAATCTACTAATTTATTAGACTACATATAAATTGTCCAGGTGGATTTTAGAATAGCAATATTCAGATAAATCAACAGAGAAAATACATTTTTACAAAGAAAAGGGAATGTGTTGGAAATAGTTAAGACACAGACCAATATGTTTACAAATAATACACATAACCGCATTCAAATATTGACATTTCTTCATTCGTTTACTAAGTCAGTACTTGCACAATACTTGTGAAACACTTGCAAAACACCTGCTAGGCAGTGTGGATATAGCAGTGAACACATTGAATTAAACACACTGTTCTCAAAATCAATAAATACATACATATGTACATACATACATACATACATACTCTGTCCTCATGGTCCTTAAATATCTATGAGTAAAGAAAAATATGAAGGAAATACATAAACAAACTTTATCCTCTATTAGATAATGAAAAATATTATTGAGAAGAATATTAGAAAAGGAAACTAGGTAGTAAATTCATAAAGAAAACAGCCACAGGAAGGCCTTTCCGTCAGGCTTTATTACTATTAAATGTTCATTTAAAACATTCAATTTAGATGACATTTTCACTGAGTCACTTATTTCTGATTGTGAATGCCTCAAACATGACTTCAGAGAACCTTCTGCATAGCTCCACACAGTGTCTATGCCACCCTGAATTCAATTTTTGGGCTACACTCCTTTAATATGCAGAAAAACACAAACTATCTCCCCAGGAAACTATATGTACACAGAACAGTTTACACACAATTTGAGTGTTTTAGAGATCTTCTGAACTTGATCCTTGGAACCCAGTTAGAAAAGTCTGAAGTCACTTTATTTTTTTAATTTGTTTTTTATTTCAAGTTTTAATTTAAATTCCAGCTAACATATAGTGTGACAGTGGTTTCAGGAGTAGAATTTCGTGATTCATCACTTGCATACAACTCCCAGTGCTTATCAGAGCAAGTGCCCTCCTTAATACCCATTAACCATTTAATGATAATTACTTAAAGAATATCCATTTAGTCACTTTAAATTATGTCTCCTGAAGTTAAGCACTACTGTAAGAACAAATGCCTTTTCATGAAGGCAAAAATATGTCAATTAGGAAAGAACTTAGCCTTTCTGTAAAAGTGACAGTGAAAGATTTCAGTAAAAAAAATTGTGATTTCTACTCTGTATTAGTCTGCTCTAGCTGCTATAACAAAATACCACAGACTGAATGGCTTAAACAGCAGATATTTATTTTCTTATGGTTCTGGTGGTTGAGAAGTTCAAGATTAAGGTGCTGGCCGATTTGGCTTCTGGTGAGAGCTCTCTTTCCAGCTTGTTGACAGCTGACTTCTTACTGTCTTCCTATGACCTTAGATGCATGTATTTGGAGAGAGAGAGATCTCTCTGTCTTCTTCTTCTTCTTGTAAAAACACCAATCCTATTAGATTAGGGCCCTACCTTTATGATATTTAACTGTAATTATCTCCTAAGGACCCTATCTCCAAAGAGTCCACATGGGGTCAGTTAGAGTTTTAACATATGAATTTTAGGTGGACACAGTCCAGTCTGTAGCACACTCAGAATTTGGAATAGACTTGAGCTCCCAAATTGAAAGCTGAATGTACGTTACTAAAGTCTGCAAATTCAGCCTCAATGACCTAAGTATACTTCCCTTATAAAATCTCTAAAATTTAATTTCTTTTACGTTCTTCCTACCACCACATTATTCCTTTAATTTAAACATTGACCACCCAGTCTCCCAACTGATCTTTATGTCTCAAATCAATCTTAAGTACTGCCACCTAATTAATTCTAGGAGTATCATAATAGAGAATGTTTCAGGTCAAATTTCCCATCCTCCAGGAGAGCCAAAGAGAATCTTAATTGTTGTAGGGAATGGACAAGAGATTATTCATTACAAGTGAACAAAGGTGCCTTTCTTCTCTGGCACATATCATCTGACATTCAGCATATTTAGAAATCATACTCTTCCTAATAATAATGGCTGAATAGTCACAGTGAAATAGCATATCTTTCATTTTTATTATTCTCCAAAAGGAATTTCAAATTGAATGGTAGATATTATCTTTTCTTAGGCCCCATATTGAATTCTTTTTAACAAATTCTATCTGTTACAAAGGATGATATATTCACTCTTTTTAGAACTGAGTAGGGGGCAATCGTGTCTTTCATATTATTAGAGTTAGTACGTTGTTAAGGAAGGCCAGAGACATTTTTTTAGGAACTAGCAAAACCAGAAGACATGTTCTCAAATAAGAATACCTCATCTGTAAGTGGTGAATTAAGGGCTGAGAACTAGATTAATCTTTCAATACTTCTTGCTAAAAGGGTTGAACTTCCAAACAACCCCAAAATGATGCAGACATGGAGAGTCTTTTGAGACACATTTCTAGCACTTAATAGCACTTGGTCATTTTATATGATGCCTTTGGATGAGACAAATGGCATTGCTTTTCCTTTGTGCATTGATATTTTCTAAGTACACAATTAGGTATATGGAGGAGAAAGCAATTAGTCTCTCACAACACAAGAATTGGAAAAATGATATTTGTTCACTCTTTTCATCCTCATTGAGTTAAAAGATTTCTAAATGCTGTATTTTCTGGGCACCTAAGTGACTATACTTTATACTGTAAAAAGTAACTCAAAATCTGGCTAAGGAAATAAAGTTCTATTAATTCGTACTGATAAATTCTGATTTATAATTAAAATGTGTATGAGTTATAAAAAAATAAAGAAAAGCCTCCCACTAGTAATAAGCAGGTTAATTTAGGTAGTCATTTTGGATATCCCTTTAGATTCCATTTGTAACTCATTCTGCTTGACTAAAAATATGTTAAATTTTTCAAAATACATCAAGATTAATAGTGTAATAACATAACCTTACTTTGAGCAGAAGATTCCATCCAAGCATGTTGATTTCTTTATATAGATTCACAAAACTTAGTACTTTAGTCTCAGAAAGGAGAGTTAATATCTTCCTAAGAACCATTTGAATGTTAAAGTTATGTAACTTTACATTTGCTTAGAAGAAAAGATAGGCTTTACACATTGGTCCATATATTATATCCCAAAGAGTTCTTTAGAAAACAGTTCCACTGTAGGTAATATTTTTAAATTATAAGCCAGGAACTACTCTCTCTCTCTCTCTGCACCATCCCATGTTTAAAGAATTAGCTGTGTGATCAATTTCCTGGAAACATATACAAGACTGCAGTGCCATAGAGTTTCTATATTAATTCAGGGTTATGAAATTTAAAACCTCAAAAGACACTTAGTTGGTGTTCTCTACATAGCCTTTGAAATACTTTAAAATTCTCACTGATAAACCTTAGTAAAGCATCGAGACATGCCATAGTTGTTACTACTAACTAATGAAATATAATGTCATTTTTTTATTCTAAGCTATATACCCAGCCAAACCAACATCTCAGCTACCTGTGAATGTTTCCTTCATGTCAAAGTAAAAAAAAAAAATGTGCTAAAGGTTAATAAGTAAGAAGACTTTGAGATTATTGCATATGGGAAATTAAACTCAACTCCACTGAAGCAAAGAGTTGCAGAGTTTTTAAGATCTGATGGGGAATCATAGGCTACCTGTGTCTGCTAATTGTTCTTACTCAAAGGGAAATCATCATTCTTTATGATGGGATAGTTTCATAACTTGGAATAAGAGTCCCCTAAGATAAGCCCATTACCTAAGATGGGCTCCTATCCCCTCACAAAGACCAGGAGATAAGGATGTTATACCTTCTGATAATTACATTTCAGTGGGATGGCTCCCCTGTCCTTGAGGAAGACCATCCTTATGTGATAAAATTGGCGAGAGGCTTTTAAGGAGATTTATATGCATTCCAAAAGGAACAGAGAAATAATTCATATTTAAAGGTTTTCCAAAGTAAATACTCTATGCAAAGGGAAGTTGGGGCCTATAGTCAGTAAGAAATCTGTGTAAAGGGGCACCTGGATGGCTCAGTGGGTTGAAGCCTCTCCTTTGGCTCAGATCATGATCTAAGGTTCCTAGGATTGAGCCCCACATAGGGCTCTCTGCTCAGCGGGGAGCCTGCTTCCCGCCCCTCCCCCCGACTCTGCCTGCCTCTCTGCCTACTTGTGATCTCTCTCTCTCTCTCTGTCGAATAAATAAAATCTTTATAGAAAAAAAAAAAAAAGAAATCTGTGTAAAGTCAGTAAGAAACCTACTCCAGCTAAAGGGAATGTTAAGAGTGTCTTGTCACTCTTTAACTTTTCCAGCCAAAGGGGTCTACTTTCTCCACCAAAATCATACAGCCTTTTTTGTCTCTACCGCTCACATGACACAGTTACCCAGAATTGTTAAATACAAAACTGCATGTGCATCTCTGGAGAATTTGTGGCATGGTGCAAAGTACCTTATATGTATTTTCTCTTTCAAAATTCAAGGTAGTATTTTGAGGAAGGCATTTATTAAGCTCCATTCAGAAGCCCCTGTGTCTTCTTAAGGCGAAGGTTAAGAAATCCCAAGTCACACAGCTAATACATGGTAGTACCTGTATTTGAACCTCTGCAAACTAAATGGAGAGCCCAGTGTACCCTACTGCTGTTTTACTTGACTCAGGCTCCCATTGCCAAACACCATAGACAGGGTGTCTTAAACCACAGAAATTTATTTCCCATAGTTTTGGAGTCTGGAGAGTGCAAGATCGAGGTGAGGGCAAAGTTAGGTTTCATTTGAAGCCTCTTTGCTTGATTTGTAGGGGGCCATCTTCTCACTGTGTGCTCATATTGCCTTTTTGGGGTGGGGGGTGCATGTGGAGAGAAAGAGATCGCTCTCATCCTCTTCTTAAAAGGCCAAAAGCCTTAAAAAAAAAAAAAAAAAGCCAAGGGGCACCTGGGTGGCTCAGTGGGTTAAAGCCTCTGCCTTCGGCTCAGGTCATGGTCTTGGGGTTCTGGGATCGAGCCCCGCATCGGGCTCTCTGCTCAGCAGGGAGCCTGCTTCCCCATCTCTCTCTGCCTGCCTCTCTGCCTGCTTGTGACCTCTTTCTCTGTCAAATAAATAAAATCTTTAAAAAAAAAAAAAAAGCCAGTAGTCCTATTGGATTAAGGTCCCACCCTTATGACCTCCTTTGACTTTTTTAAATGATTTTATTTGACAGTGAGAGAGGGAACACAAGCAGGGGAAAGGAGAGAGGGAGAGAGAAGCAGGCTTCCCGCTGGGTAAGAAGCCCAATGCAGGGCTCCATCCCTGGACCCTGGGACTATGACTCAAGCTGAAAGCAGACGCTTAGACAACTGAGCCTCCCAGGGGCCTCTGACCACATTTGATCTTAATTACTTAATTACTTCCTAAAGGCTCAGTATCTAAATACAGTCATTTTTGGGATTAGGGCTCTGAAAGAAAAACTTAATTTTACTCTTTAGCCCACTACTCTACTCATAATACTCTGTCCACCAGATGAATGTTTTTCTTGTGTTTGTTGGTTTGTTTGTTTTCCCACACTCACCAATTCTCCTACGCTAGTTGGGTGTTCTGCAATTCACTTCCGTTCTGGTGCTGTCTACCTGGAGTTACTGGTCAGATCCCACAAGTTGAAGGCTCGGTCCCACAGGAATGTCCTAGCTTCAGACACTAATCACAAGTCTCAGATGGTCACCTATACTTCTGACTGATTGACTATCAACTGGGATTCCCACAGCCCCCTCCTTGAGTTCATTAGTTTGTTAGAATGGCTCCTAGAACTCAGGGAAACACATTTGCCAATTTATTGTATGATAAAGGATATGATAAAGGATACAGATGAAAAGCCAGATGAAGAGATCCTGAGAACAGGATCTTCCATCTCAGTGGAGTTGGGATGTGCCACCTTCCCTGTACATGGACGTGTTCACCAATCCAGAAACTCTCCAAACAACTCCGTTGAGAGATTTTTTATGCCTCCTTCATTATGTAGGCATAATTGATTATTTACTTAACCTCAACCATTCTCTCCTCCTCAGAGGATGAAGGGGGGGGCTGAAAATTCCAAACATCTAATTGTGGTCTGTGTGGTGGTGATCAGCCCACATCCTGAAGCTACCCAGAAGCCCACTGAGAGTTGTTTCAAAGGACACTTCTATCACCCAGGAAATTTCAAGGGATTTAGGAGCTCTGTATCAGGAACCAAGAGTCAAAGATCAAAGACTAAAGCAAAAGATACTCTTAGGGAATTAGGGAAATTACACAAGTCAGGAGCCAGGAACGAAGACTAAAATATATATTTCTTATATCAAATTATCACAGGCTTCAACATACAAATTTGGGGGGAGCACAGTTCTTTCCACAGTAACTAACTCACTAATTGCACTGCAGAATCCATGAAGATTGGTTCTATATCTTGATTATGTTTGAAGTCAGCACCTTGCCTTGGTCATGAGGGTTTTGTGTTTATTGTTCAACTAATCATAATTGAAGATTCCAAGACTATTAAGACTATTCTATTAAGTCCACTTTGCCTCATAGAAGCACTGTCAGAAGTGGGTGGCAATGAAGTTTTTAGGATATACAAGGCCTTTTTTCCCTCATACTTTGGAGAGGGAGGAAAGGAGGAGTAAGGATCAGAAACTGCTGGTGGCTCCCTAGTGCTCTCGCATTTGGTGACTCATTTACTGCATGCTCAAGAGCCTTCAGAGTGGCTACCTGGCACTGTTATGTGGTCTTGGCAGTGTTCAAATAATAAGGCCCAGGTAGCACTCTGTGGGGATGCCCATTAAGATGGTTGAAACATGTCCACAGAGTGAGACTCTTGTTTTAAACTTGGATGCTGACAAGCTTTGTAACATTCAGTAGGACATTTAGCTCTACATTTTCTTCCTATAAGGAATAAGATTAGATATGTCTAATCATGAAATCATTGAAGGACAGTCAGATTACGTTCGGAATCTTGTGAAAGAAAAAATACATTATTATGTTAGAATCTGGGTCTTTTGTTTTAAAATACCTGATGTTCCCATGTTAGGTATCTGGGAAGACCAGATAATAACCTGTCTTTACAGAAGTATGCACAGCACCCTCCATATTTATAAGACTGTAAATGTTCTATCAGTATTTCTACAAGAATTTTAAAGGGCAGCATTTTAACAGTTTACTCTGAAAGAGCTCCATTTGACTAACTAGTGAACCTTTTATATGCTCATGGCAAGGACAGATTTAAGAGAACCAAGAGATAGAGAGGCAGAGGAGCTTCTGTATTTGCCAACAGGTTTTTCTTCTCCCTAGTATCCTTCCTTTTCGAATTTATTTTGTGATTGCAGTACTTACTATTTCTAAGATAATGTGCAAAGCATAAGGACATAAACACCAAGATCTTGAAAGCAGAGTCTCAGCCCATAGAAAAGCAATGCAACATAGTAGGAAGGAGAATTTATTCACCACTAGAACACTCACAGCAAGCTTAGTAGAGGAGTGGGTGTCATGTTAGGTCTTAATGTAGGACAGGATTCTGATAGGTGGGCACATAGGAAGATGTGTTGGGAGGTAATAAGGGTAGCTGGAGTAAGGGTGTTAAGATAGAAATTTTCTTATTTAGAAGTCGGAAAATAGGATACACACAGCTTGTGTTCCTTTGGACGCTGTGTAAAAAATAGATTTAAGTGAGGTGGGGAATGTCAAGGCAAGAGGGTAACACATCAATGTCATGAAATCACCTATTTTCTAGGAGTTGTTCTGAAGTTGTCTTGCTTTTCATACTCTATCATTTGGGCAATATATTCCCAGGGCAATAATCTTAAAAGGAAGTGAAAGAATCCACTTCCCTGGGTTAAAATAGTAACACATTTAATGAGTCATAAGGAGAAGGAGTGTGTCCCTTGTTAAACTTCAGCCATCCATTTTTTTTTTTATTCAGAGTATGCAGTTTTAATGGGTTTCAGGAGAAATGTGTTCTTTGTCATTCCCCAGAATGACAGTTCAGAACTTATTTATTAATTTAAGGTGTCACTAAACCCTTTGAGAGACAGGAGCATGCTTTTATGTTTTGTAATTGATGAAATGTCCCTCCTAAATAAATCTCACATTGCCCAATCTGATGACATGAATAATAAAACATAACCATGTGAAGGGAATACCCATTTTGAACAATATGCAGGGAAGAGATATTCATCTGGTGTTGAAAAGTAGAACACATTTTCATGATGGACTAGGCTCTCCGGACCATTGGTAGTAAACCTCCTGACATTAAAACTAGAGGACATTTTAGAACCAAATTTGCTAAGGAAAAAGTCTATTTTAAACACTGAAATTATGGTATTTCACATGGCATGTGCCTCAAAATGGAATCGTTGTTGTAGGTCAAGTTGAAAGGACTTTTTCTATTCTTGCAGGCAGATAGTGGACTTGGGATGATGGAACGGTGAGTTTACTGTATTAATAAGTGATAATCAGTATTTCCTGTTGCTTCACTGACATATTTTCGAAGGAAGTATTTTATGCTATGTACTCAGTATGCCATATGTGTACGTCATATGCCTGCCTACTGAAAATAAAGAGATTGATACCGGGGCGCCTGGGTGGCTCAGTTGTTAGGCGTCTGCCTTTGGCTCAGGTCGTGATCCCAGGGGCCTGGGATCGAGCCCCTCATCGGGCTCTCTGCTCAGCAGGAAGCCTGCTTCTCCCGCTGCCATTCCCCCTGCTTGTGTTCCCTCTCTCGCTGTGTTTCTCACTGTCAAATAAATAAAATTAAAAAAAAGAGAGAGATTGATACCTTCCATTGAACCAGTGAGAACAATTAAGTAGCCCCTTATAAGCAATCATTACAGAATGTCCTCAGTTGAGGCTGGCATGAAGTTGGGCCATAAAGATTAAAGTCCCCCTTTGTATATTTGCATAAGTAGTTAGAGATTGAAAGTCAACATGATGTTAGCCACAGTGCAGACCTGTGTTCTCTTCCTGGCTCACCCACTTACTAGCTGGTGACCTTTACCAAGCTTCTTAACCTGTGTTAAGTATCCATAGAATGAGAAAACTATAACCTGCAAGGTGAGTCTAAAAAAGCAGGTGAGGCACATCATATCTGTGACACTTAGAGAAGCTTAAGAAGCCAATATTATTTTTAGCAAAATGTTTAAAAATATAGATTTCTACATGTTCAAATTTCCCTCCTGCTTGACCCTGTCAGATTATCCTGTTTTCACACGCTCTGCTCCTCATTCACTCTTCCCATCTTAACCTCATGATCATTAACCATTTTCCTGACACTCATGGGTTCCATTGCCTAGAACAGCTTCATTCCACATGACATCACGCATTTAATTTCTCCACTTACCTAAGTGGAGAAGGTAAGCTCCAAATCACACTTCTGACTCTTCATTTCCGCTTCCATGTCTCTGTACTAGACAGTCTTTTTACCTTCCTCATTTCTCTACCTACTTGTGTTTGCCACTGCCTTTCACCCTTTGTTCACAAATCATCTTCCAGGACTAATTATGAGACTGTGGTGGTGTATACTCAGTACATGTCTATTGTAGAACCAGTTAAAAGGAACATTCTAGGTGTAGGGTCTGTAAGTTCATCTTTGTCTAAAGACAAAGATCTTTGTCACATTTTTTATTTTATTTTTTTGCTCATTTCCTCTACTCACTTCTGAATCACCAGATTATAAACCTCTTTAAGACTTGATCTGTATCTTCTCAGTTATTGTGGATCCCTTCATAATACCTAGTACAACGTTTGAAAATTTATAGGCTGAGTATTATTGAGTATCATACTGGCTTAGAACTAAACCATGAATCTCATTCATTAGCTAGTCCCAAATTCTTATTTTATAGTTGAATAATCTAAAGGATCAAATACCTTACCATGATGACAAAGCTAGTTGCAGAAATGGGACTGGAACCCACTTCTCTGCACTCAGGGTTTAATTCTTTAACCATAGCTATAATTGACAAGAAGCCTTAGTCATCTCTCCCATTCTAAAGAAAACTGTGAGTGTTATCCTATAGGGATAACACATAGATTGTAATTTTCCCACAGGTATAAAGTGTTAAGAAATGGGTATACAGTGAAAGTGGGATGTAAGACCAAGGGAAACTTTATCTTTGAATTTAACCTTAGAATACTTCTAGATAGAAGATATTTTAGAAAAACACTCAAGACAAAGAAAGCCCTGTGTCTTGTGTTGATAGATACTATAGACGAGTACTCAAGGGCTAAGGTCTTGATTAGACTTGATTTCAGTCTCAGTTCCTTATCTGATCTGCTGAGCAATATTTAAAACCCTCGACATGCATATGTACATATATATATATCAAGCAAACCTTAGCTCCTATTACAAATCACTACTCTCAGTGAAACCTTGTTTCTTCCCTGTCAGTGAGGAAGGGAGGGCACACAGTTCCTTGGCAGACAACAGAATGATTAATTACTACTTGATTTGAGCAAGAACTATATATATATGGAGACCTAGCTTCATCCATGAAATAAGAATAATAACACCCAATTCCTGGAATGCTGTGAAGATTACATGAAATAACTAATATAAAGTATTCAGCATAAATGTCAGATACTGTTAATATTGCCTTGAATGTTTCCAGGCGACATCTACAAAGTAGTTTTTTATGTTAAAAATTACGTATAAGGGGGCATCCACTTTTCTAAAATGTGTATTTGAAACTCACTATATAATATGCAATATATGTTGTCTACCCCAACTATCCCACGGTGATTTTGGTACTTAAATATTTCAATTCCTTGAATAAGATCCAAGGGAAACCATTCATAGAAACAAATTCAGCCTGGAAGGGAATCGTGCTAGAACAATTATGCTACTGAGTTGCTTTTTAAAAGGTTAATCCATTAGCTCTGCCTTTGCCTCCCTCATTTATGAAAGTGATGCTGGTTAAACATCCGTGAAGCCTTATATTAACCTTTTATTCAAAGTAAGTAAATACCAGTCCCAGATTTTTAGGCAAACCTGTCCTTGGTCACCAGTTGAACACATTTACAGGAGAAAACATGGCCAATTTTCACACACACACACACACACACACAGGCACATGAATTGACACTAACCTCTTTTATGTTGTCAGCTTCATTCTGAGTTGGATTTAATGCCAAGGCAACTGCGGTCTCATCATTGTTTCCTTCTAACTTGTACAGCACATGTTTTAAAATAGTATTGAAAAATATAAGTGATGAAGGTAAAAAGACTTTTATATATATATAATTCTCTATCAAAATCTCAACTTTGAAGAAAGTAGCACCCAGACTTATTAAGCCACATAATGTCATGTTATTTCTTTTTAAGAAAGGACAAGAGAAAGTCTCAGCAGTGACTTATGCTCTTCTTATGGGTTCTAGTATATTATGGAATGTGACATGCATATGTACATATATCAAGCAAGTCTTAGCACCTGCTACAAATTACTATCTGCAGTGTATCCTTATTTCTTCCCTGGTTATCAGTGAGGAAGGACACACAGTCCCTTAGAAGACAATAGAATGATGTAGTACCACTTGATTTCAACAATTGGGAATATAGAGACTGAAACACAGCATTAACAAAGGATGGAATATGGTTGACATAGAAGCTTTATTTCCACCTACTATGTAAGAGATTCTGACAACCAATAAATTTACAGGTCACTGAATAAAAATCTAATGTTTTTATTCCTTGACATTTCAGCAACTATTCATCACAGATTTTAAAAAAATAGTAGAATGAATATGTAGGGCACAACTAAATATAACACATCCTTTTTGTAATAAAGAATTTAAGATTATTTTGTACTATCTTGATTATGTTCCAAAGTTTTACGAAAGGAACTGTGCATTCTTTTGTCTCATCTGTAATTGTTTGACAATGATCCTATTAAATTTCAGCTTTGTATTCCACTTCTGAAATTTTGTACACATTCCTTAAACTTTTCCCCAAGAATGTTGAATTGGCACTACATGGAATTCTCTGGTTTTCTAACAGATTTATATATTTTATTTGTATTATGTTGAGGAGGACAAGATTCTTGTGGTAGGGAGTTAATTATGTTAGAAAAACTAGTATCTTGGGGCTCCTTTGTGGCTCAGTCACTTAAGTATCTGACTTCTGATTTCTGCTCAAGTCATGGTCTCAGGCTCGTGAGATTGAGACCTGCATGGGGCTCCATGCTCAGTGGGGTGTCTGCTTGAGATTCTTTCCCTCTCCCTTTCCTTCTGCCTCTCCTCCTGCTCATGCATGCTCTCTCTCTCTAAAATACATAAATCTTTAAAAAGAGAAAATCTAGTGTCTTTCTATGTAGCAAATCATTAACTGCAAGAACTAATATGTTTTTTAAATTAGCGCTAAGATGCCACTTTGTTTCATTTTCTAAGAGTCAATATCCAAGATTAGAATAATAAAGAAAAACTATCATTTTTATTAACATTTGTTTTATAGCCATGGTATTTGAATTATCTTTTATGTCGGGTGATACAGAAAGTAGAAGACTCTTGAATAGGTGATTTATCAAAATATATGTTGAAGATGACCTGCATACTGTATTTTAAAAAGTCTTTCAAAATGTTTTGATTATTTACCAGAGTTTAGGAATTCTCAGATCTAAGAAGACAGCATTGAAGAGTTCTCCTAGTTTTAACTAGCATCATTAGCTCCTTTAATTAGATACAGGCCAACTCTGGAGACTCGCAATTTATTTCTTTAAGAAATTACTTATTTTACTATTTCTAAACTGGATGCGTTTGGTACCTATTTGATATATTCCATAGGGGATTAAACAAAAGATTATTTTCCTGTCTAAGAGAATTGCCAATATGTTTACTGCCTGCCTGGCTTGGCTTACACTCAATTTTCTGACTTGTGTCTCATAGACTTGTGTCTATGAGTATTTCCAACCAAAGTACCTTTCCGTCATGCAATTCCAGCCATATGCAGCATGCCCAGCTTCTATACATACAACATAGTAAAGTTGTATATATATCCTCCATCATCATCTTAGAGAATAGACACTCCTACACAACTTGATCTTCAAATTAGAAAAAATACCCTATGCTCCCAACTCCAGGAGCGATCTCAGAGTTAGCACTATTTGTGCAGTCGTAAGACCTCAGGAGACGATAGTGAATTTCCTCCTCTTTCTTAAAGTGCTTATTGGTGCTCAGCTTTTTACAAAAGCTTGATAGAGCTGCCAGACAAACATTGACATCAGGGATCTATTAATACTTAAGAAAAAGCTTAAGTTGTGTGTTGTGCACTTTAGCCTCCTAGCTAATAATTAAATGAAAATTTTAATTCACTGTATTTTACAATTGCCGACTTAACTGGCTTAGTATAAGAAAAATGCTTTCAAACATTCAGGCTGAATGCATGGTTTTGGTTTTGGGGTGTTTTTTTTTCTTTTCTGGAAAAAATGAGAAATGTTATTTGTAGTTATTCCAGTGGAAGAAGGAAGGAATTTTGGTATATATTAAATGATCTTTCTGTTGTAATTAAGTTTATATGTTTGTGTGTGTAAAATAAATTATATGTATATACATATGTATATATACAACATGAAAAGAGAGATATTTATTTTTCTTTTAAAAATTGGAATTCTTGGAACACCTGGGTGGCTCTGTTGGTTAAGCATCTGACTCTTGGTTTGGGCTCTGGTTGTGATCTCACAGTCATGGGATCAGTCCCCATGCTGTGTCTGCTTCAACTTCTGATTCTCTCTACTGCCTTTCCTCAGCTTGCGCTTCCTCAGTCTCTCTCTCTCTCTTTTTCCTCCTTTTCAAGTAAATAAAATCTTTAAAAAATAAAATTGCAATACTTAAGCAGGACTTATATACTGTCCTCCCATCCATGACTTCTTATCATGAATCTGTTAAAAGCTGTTAAAACTAATGCCAAGAAGTGAAATACACCATTCTGATTGTTATAAATTTATATAGAATTGTCAAGTAAATAATATGATTGCATATAGATTTCCTCCACTAACTCATATATGAATTAGATTTAGTTCTTGAGAGTATGAACCTACAAAAGAGAGTAAGTCTTGCTGGGAAGAATGGTCGAGGTGGGCGCAGTGTTTATAAATAATTATGTTTGGAAACATTTGCATTTTCGTATCAAGAATGTGTTCTAAGTACACTTGCAATATACTTGCAAGTATACTTGCAAAAGTTATGAATTTTAGGGTAAAAAAACTGCAGAAATTAGCATGATGACCTCAGGACAGTTTAATTAGAATGATTATAACAATAAAACTATGTAAGGAAAAGAGAAACATGTACCTTTAAATGCTTCTTATAAAGGAAGGATACACAGTCATTCATTGTTTATTAAGCATGACAGAGTGTTTTCCTTTTGTTTATAAATCAGAATTATAAGTAATTCAATGCCCAGCTAGTTGAGTTTTGAGCGTAAAGTGAGGAATTCCTATTATGTAGTATATTTAGCACCCGTACACACACATGCTTAAAATGATAAAGTTGGCCTTCCATAATGTACCATATGCCATGAAACTACCTTGTTATAATCAATCAAGACCTATCTTTAAGAACTAAGCATTCATCGGAGATTATAACAGAAGCACAGAAAAGACTTAACACCTGTCCTCAAACAGCTTTCAAACTTACTAGTGAGACCAGATTAAATCCAAAATGAGAAAATCAGAATAGTAAGTACTAAACTGAGGGACTATACAGACAACTTAAAGGGCAAATAGGACTGAATAAAGGTTAATCTCTCCATTGTGCCTGGGGAGAGGATGAGTAATCAAACCCTATACCATGGGGATGATGAAAGCCCAGATGAGGTAATGTTTTGGAAGAATTTGCAAAGCAGAGGGAGTGATTAGGAAATGGGAAGTTCACTTTGCTTGCTGCTTGACCTTGTTCATATTCCTTCATCTATATTTACCTAGTAGGTCTTTTCTGGTAATATTTTTCCAATATCCTCAACTCATTCTTTTCCTGGTATTTTTTTTTCTTCTCTATCCCACTGGGACTCAGGATACTGAGCTCAACATAAAAGAGCATCTTCTGTGCCCATCCTTCTTATTATTTTGCTTTAACCCATTCAACCCATTCCACATAAATGAGAAATTAAATGTTAATGAAACAGCTAACTTGTGGTATTGTGGTAGCACATGATGTGTTAGAAAATGATAAATCAGGATTGCTCAGGCAAGAAATTGTTCCTCTGATAACTAACAGCCTTGATCTGTAAAAACATACTTTTCCTATCAAATCAGCAGTTCCTAACTTTTAGGATAAAATACCTTACGACTATAGGAACTTTTACATATACTCTTCTATTATTTTCCCCCAAAGATGTAAGAACTCAGAAGAAAAGGTGAGACAATAATACAAAAGATTAAGATGTAACAAGTAATAAAATACTGAAGTTATAGCATTTGGTCATGAAGTCATAGCTGGAATGGGTCCATTACTGCCTTCACATTTATTTTCATGACCCCTTCCACTGAATATTCCAGTTTTTCCCCATATTACCAGAGGTCCCTGCTTGCTCTTTGGGCAGCAAAAAAGCAAGCATTGGTAATTTGAAAAGTGATTTGACAGGCTTGAAATCTTCTATTTCCCGAATACATAGCTCATTAACGTCAAGGCAAAGAAAAATAAACCAGCCCCATAAAAGATCATCTGGAAATAGTCCAGCCTTATATGCCAGAGGCGCTTATGGGAATGACATTGTGACCAGTATGTTAATGAAGAAATGTAATTTTATTGTTTCTATTTTATTTACTCCCAGACTGGAAACATCTAAAGAAGTACATAACTTTTTTCAGCCCACAGGAGGCCCTCTGATGCATTTCTACTGCAGAGACAGCATCAAAGTTACAACCTAAAAGTGTGCCAAACTCAAGAGCATAAATTATGTAATATCACATTTAAATCGACATCTTCCTGTATTAAAATACCGTAACATCCTGACTCAAAATCTCAGAGTCATATTACTTAGTGCTCTGAAAAGAGTTCCTGAGAATTAACTTGACCTGCCCCTAAATAGAAACTCAATGGTTTAAGGAGTAAACCCCATGCTTACAGGAAGTCTTTGATGTTGCAGAAGGATTTTAACCACAAAAGGACTAGAGGCCATCATCTGTTCCTTGTTATCCACTGCATACTTAAACATGAAGGGTGCTTTCCACCCTTCATGGTCTTTATGAATTGATGAGTCATCAGAAGGGATCTGGGTTTAAGTAATGTAAAGAGAAAAAAAAAATGTTTCTTTGTCTTTGCTTCTTAAATATATACCCCGGGGAAATGGCTCGACCAAAAAAACCCTTACTTACTTCTTAAGTAAAGCAAAATGCTTTGAGGTATTCTTTGGGATACTCTGGGTGATTGGGCATTTCACTATTACACTTTAATTGGAAGGCAGAACTACCATTTTACAAGTTGGGACTTAGAGAAACATGTTCACACTTTTTCCAGACACTGGGCTTGTCCCAATTTTTTTACATTTTTATTTCGTTGAAGTTTTTATTATTTAACATTGATTTTTCCTGATAGTGTTGCTGTGCTATTTTCATGGAGACAAGGGGGCAGTTTGTGGTTAATTTTGCCTAAATATTTTGACAGTGCATCTTTTGGGGGTTGTTACTGCACATTTGAAAGAAGTATCTCTTCTTTCACAGGACATAGACCTGACACATGATAAAGCCTATATAACAATAATGCTGCCTATTCGTATCACATTGATCATCCAGAGGTCCCCAAAGTGCTCCACACATAGCAGGGAAGGATTATGCAGCAGGCCTAAAGGTTGACATGATTATACTGTATAAAATGCCAATCGGATGTCAATTTCCAGTATTATGCCTAAACTGTGAGCTGAGACACAGCCTCCATCTCCAAAGCTGGGGGGGGATAAAAAAAACAAATAAGAGATAGTCTGGAAGGTAGATGGTTAAGTTCCAGGCTGTCTTTGTGAGGAACATTATTACTCTGCCAGTTGCATAGTCTTAGAGGGAGCACAGAGGAAAGTGCCCGCCATCTCACTTCATCATACAGTGGCTTGGAATGATCCAACTTTGCTTCTGCCTGAGGATACATTTCTTTGATTGAGTCTCTCCATAGCCCCACCACTCCGCCCCATTCCATCTCTACTACGGACAATGCACTGTTGGCCATCACCCTACCTGACTTCCTTCACTTCAAGGTTATTTGACTAGTACTCAAAGAAAGGCCCCTAAGGTAATAGGAAAAGATAACCAGTTTTCTTTGAATAATACTGAAACCCATCGTCTTTCCTTATACCACATACTTTTCCTCTTGTTCCCCTTTATTGGTGCCTCAACCTTCTGAGCTTTGTCTACCTGATTCCCTTGGTCCTTGGAAATGCTTACTCTTCACATTCTCTTTGGACCATGGGTCTAAAATAAAAATAAAATAAAAATAATCCTCACTTTTTACATGCCAACCAAAACTCCAGAAAGGGAAAGGGAACTAAGCTTCATTGCACAAGTATGTGTTTACTTCAAAACTTTACGCATCCATTTCACCAATAGGTGTGTCTTGAATGCCTGTGTAATGTCAAATACAGCTGGAAATATTTCAGTCTAAGTCTCAAAAAATCCTGCAAGAGAGATCATGTTATTCCATTTTACAGATGAGAAAGCAGAGTCTCAGTTGAAGTCTGAGTTTTATAGACAGAAATTTTCTGGGGTCAAAAACCATGTTTTGGGCATTGAGTATGCTTTGGCCACGTTAATTTATGAATCTCTTTTTTGTTTCTCTCACATATGCCTTCTGTATGACTTTTTGGCACTCTCAATAAGTGAGCCCTGCAAATCCTTCCTTATCTTGCATTTATTATTACTGATGCATAGAATCTTATCATTAAAAAGGACCCTCCATGAATATTATTAAAATGGGAAAACAGAGGCCACACACACAGGGTCAGGTAACCTCCTACCTAACCCAGGGCTTTTTTCTTTAATAGCAGTCTCTGTTTACCTGTCCAGTGGGAGGGGAGCCTTTGACCATTTACTACCATTTCTAAGTTATTCCCACTTCTTCCTCCTTATTCTCACCATGGTCTGAGATGAACTCAGAGGAGTTCTCCCTACATGATCCCAAAACTTCTGCATTTGAGAAAGGGCAGAACCTCGTTTCCCTCCTGGCATTCTTTTCCCCACTTTCCACACATCATTAAAGGAAAGTGCAACAGCTCTGATCAGTAGGTGTGAAGGTGGATTGTCTCCTCTTGCTAGGATGCTTAGGCATATTGTACAATCTAGGGGCACTTGGAAGGTGCAAGATATGCTTTAATAATTGCATTTTTAAAAAATAGATGTGGATTTTTTTTATTATTGTTTTTTAAATTTTTAACATATAATGTATTATTTGCCCCAGGGTACATGTCTATGAATCATCAGACTTTCACATTTCACAGCACTTACCATAGCACATACCCTCCCCAATGTCCACAACCCAGCCACCCTATCCCTACCCTCCTGCCTCCCAGCCACCCTTAGTTCATTTCGTGAGTCTAGGAGTCTCTTATGGTTTGTCTCTCTCCAAAAAAAAAAAAAAAAACAAAAAAAAACAAAAAAAAAAACCACAAAAAACAAAAACAGATGAGTAGAAAAGAAAATATGGCACATATATACAATGGTATATTATTTGGTCATAAAAAAGAAAGGAAATTCTGCCATTTGTACAACATACATGACACTGGAGGACATTATGTTAAGTGAAGTAAGTTGGACAAAGACAAATACTATATAATCACACTTCTATGCATAAAACGAGGAGTAAATTGGTGGTTTCCACGGGTTGGGTGTGGGAGAAATGGGTGATTGTGGCCAAAGGGTACAAAGTATAAGTAAGTTCTGGGGATCTAACATCCAGCATAGTGACTATAATTAACAATACTATATTATACACATTAAAGTTGTGTGCTAACTAATCTTATTATGGTAATCATTTTGCAATACATACGTAATGTATACACACTTTAAACTTACACAATATTATATATGAAATATATCTCAGTAAAGCTGGAAAAAATAAAACTTATTATTCCTTAAAAAAAAAAAAAAATAGATGTGGAAAAGCTGGGCTTTTTGTCGACCTCGCATAGCCAAGGCCTGGAAGAAATGAAGAGAAAGGCACTGATAATAGCTCCTCTGATGTCAATTTGAGGTCAGATACAACAAAATCTTTATTATCTAGAACACATCATTGAAATAGCATTAGATGAGAAAGTTAGCCACTGGATAAATCACAAAACAAGAGACAGGAGTCTTGACTACACTGGCTGTGATATCATTATCTAAAATAAAGAAGTCCGGTCTTTTTGTAATTATTTAGGTTACAGTGAGGACTACTACATTGGGTTATTTCTTCTGGTTTTTTGTTTGTTTGTTTGTTTGTTTTGTTTTGTTTTTAGTAGGACTTTATGCTAGATTCTTCCTGAGAAAGACTGTGGGGAAGCAATAAACAATAGTGGGAAGAATCTAGTCCCTAGAATCAAGTGGTTAGCATTCACAGACAGGTATTACTGCTTGTTTACTAACCGTGTGACATTAGACAAATTATTTAACATCTTTGCTTCTGTCCCCAAAGCGTTAGGGTGTTTTTTCCTCCTGGTACTTGGATGTGTGCACCAGCCTGGAGCTCTCAGAGTTCTATACTTTAGGGGAGTTTTATATTTTATATAATTTATATATATATATATACACATATATATACATATATATACATATATGTGTATATATAATATTTATTTTATATATTATATTTAATTTATATAATTTATATTATATTTTATATTTATTTTATATAATTAAAAATATTTTCTATTTTTTTCATCACATAGGCATGATTTATCATTAACACCATTTCTAACCCCTCTCTCCTCTCTGCAGAATGGGGAACAAGGCTGAAAATCCCAAGCTTTTGACCATGACACTTTCTGATGACCAGCCCCCCTACAGAAGCCCACCACCCCCAGAACAAAAGACACTACTATTACCCAGAAAATTCCAAAAGATTTAGGAGCCCTGTATCAGGAACCAAGGTCGAAGGCAAATATTAGAACAAGAGATGATCCTCATGCTCTTAGCACTTGGGGAATTACAGGGGTTTTAGGAGCCCTATACTAGGAACCCAGGACAGAGACCAACAGGCTTTATTTCTTGCTTATTGATGATGGGGCTTTGGGCAAGTTATTTAACATCCATGCACCTCAGCCATAAAAGATACTTAATGAAAAAAAGTTAATGAATTGAACTCATAGCTTGTTGTTAAAAATAAATCAGTAGTTCTCAGGTAGGAAGATGTTTCCCTGGGGAGACGTTTTTTTGGGTTTTCATGACTTGTGGTTCTGTGGGAAAGGTACAGGGTGCAGAGTGTGGGTGTTTACTGGCATCTAGTGGACAGAGGTCAAGGGTGCTGCTACACATGACAGTGCACAGGACGGTCCTCTGCAACAAATAATTGGTCAATGTAAAATGTCACTTGCGTCAAGGTTGAGCAATTCTAGATTAAATGAAGGAACTTACATGAAATCCTTAGAATAGTATACAGTAATGCATAGTAAGCACTTAGGAAGGGTTAGCCATTATTATCACTCATTATAAAGTTTAGTTGTCTGCCCAACTTCCTTAAATAGCATCCTTGAGTTGTTACTCTTGATAGAGAACCCGTATCTTCTTATTAAATTGAAATGACCCCAGAGACGCTTAACTCCCATCTACATTCTGCTATGACTCCCATGTCACCATTTTCTTTCTTGTTTTTGTTTTATTTTTCCCAAACATAAGCTGTTGGATTAGACAAATATTTTTGTTGTCCCTATATTAGAATGTTAGTATTTTACTTCTGCCGTACCTGGATCACTCTCCTGCTATTTTATCCACACTGCTTCTCTTCTTTAAATTCCTGCAGGAATTTAGCCCTTCCTGATTCACCTACCTGGTTCTAGCATTCCATAGTTATAGCCCTCTTTATCTCCTGCCCTGGTGCGGCCTCACTGATACTAGTACACAAATAATATCATTTCTCCTTCCTGAGGTTTGCTTTATCCCAGAGCTAAGGACTATCTTTCATTTATTCTGCTCCTGCATTTAAAAATTGGCCAAAATTGATGCTCAGTTGTCATTGGACTTTTCTTTTGTTGTTGTTTGGTATCAGAAGAAACTTGGAAAAATGTTCCATTCGGTGGTTCCTGGTTCTATAGATTCTTAGAAACCAAAGCAGTAGCAATCATTTTACTACCTAATAGATATTATGGATCCCTCGTACATGAGGCCCTCAATAAATTCAGGGTGTGTTGCTAAAGTATAGCACATCAAGATAAAAATAAGCCTTATTAAAGCAGAACGCTGTGACACTGAGTACCAGACCAGCAATTCAAGGGGTGATATGATTCATCTTAAAGGGAATATTTTTTTGACTTGGCAGCTCACAAAGCCAATAAAATCATTTGTGCAGAATCCTAAGCCTCACCCACATACCAGAATGAGATATAGATTCCAAGTTATTCTACATATGGTTGTGTTCAAAGAATGAACAAAATCCAAGTCAAAAACAAAACCTCTAAAATATTTACAGGGCTATTCTTTCTTGAGGATCTGGTGATAACCCTTGTTTACTGTGGCTAAAAAAGAAAACTAATGAAAGGAACCCCTAGACATGAAGTAATTACATCATGATCCTGAGTGAACATTAGGAGAGGGATATTTAATGGCTTTGCAGAGCAGATCGTGGTGAGACGCAAAAGTTAGGCTTCTTTTCAGACTAGATCCCAAGTGGGCAGGAATTCAACACTTCCTCTCCCACTCACTGAGAAAAGTACTAGCCACAAGCACTGAAGATCCTCACAAGAATATTACTTTCAAATACACAACCCATTCCACTCCATGGATTAATATAAAACAAAATGAATGATTCAAATGACTACTACTTTGGAAAAGACTCCATTATAGGAACATTGCTAAAAGAAATGGGCTTTTCCATTCACTATATTGTAAATTTTAAGAGGTCAACTACCTTACTTTGTTCTTTATACCTGTATACCCACCCCTGACACAGTACCTGAAACTCAGTAGAAATTTCATTTCTTTAGTAAGTAAATAAATGAATGAGTCTTTGGATACACTGTTATGGCAAGAGCAACATGGAATTCAAAGTAAAATATCCGGAAGATAGACTGTTCCACTGATAAAGAATTCAGTCCTCCCTCCTCTTTTTTAAAGAAAAAAAATGAAAGGCAGAGATTGTTTGTGACCTGTACATGATGACAGGATTGCTGAAGAAAGGGAAACATAACTGATATTTTCTGTGAATTGTAACTTCTTTGTCTTAAACAAGGATAGAGAGATATTTGTTTCATAAATATGCTGATCTATACTTTCCACTTCAAATATCAGATTAAAAAGGACACAAAATTGTAGAAAGTTATGAAATATAACAATGATATCTCATGCATCTCCTTGAAAAAGATTTCATGCCTATTTCTTCTTTGCTATTACTCTTCTAATAATTCATGCCCTTGTTCTGGTCAGAAAATAGGTGGATTTCTCATCAAAAAAAGACTATAGTTTAAATATGAGATATTCTAGGACATTCATTGACTTAAATTATAGTTTTGCCAACCCCATTAAGAATAAAAAATAGAATGCCAGAATGCTTTTAGGAATAGAAAAATACCATTTTTCTGTTCATCTTCTCATATTGACCTTAGACTGTTATTTATGACTAATATACATGCTTATTTCTTAAGATTTATTATTATGTTACATGAAATGATTTAGTTCTAGATCAGTCAAGGCCTTGGCTAGCTATGTAATCACAACTAAAAAAATTATATTTTTTGAGCCTCCATTCTCATGTATATAAAATTAGAATAGAAGAAAATAAAATTAGGACATACATAATGTCTACCCACCTCCAACTTGCTATGATTCTTTCTTTGCCTGTGCCTTTGACTATGTTTCTCTATCTTTAGATGAGTGTCCTCACCCTATTTAAAAGGAAGAACTCTTGAAACTGTCATTATTTTGGACTCACACACCTTCCAAATAAGGATGAGCCTACACCTAGAGTTCTCCATGCTTTCCAGAGGCTGACAATTTAGCCAGCCTCTAAGTAATGAGGCAAGAGCTTATTTTTATTAAATTATGTAAATACAAGTCTAGTTACCTGCTAGGCTGTATTTTTCCTAGGTAGGCATTATCCATGCTTATAAACAAACACTTGAGTACACAGTTAAGTAATAGTATAATTCCAATGCTGATTTAATGTTTGTCCTCAGTTTCTTTCAATTTCTCTCCTACAGTCAATACGTAATCCTTTGGGTATCCATATGACCTTTGCTGTTACTCATCAAACATGTTTATTTCTGTGTGTCTGCCAGTCTGAATTAATTGGTCCGTAAAACAGTTTCTTGTTCATTTTCCGCAAAGCTCCTAGCCTTCCGAAATAGAAAGTTGAATTTCACATCTTTTCACGTGGAGATGATTTTGAAATCTTGTGCTAGAGAAATGCTTTAGGGTTTCTTTCTGTAGTGACTTCATGGTGTGCCTCCAGGGAAATATGTATTGTCTGTGTTATTGAGAATTTATTTTGTGTTGGCCTGGCCCCTGGAGGTAACATTCTCTTGAGAAGCTGGGCCTGGTAACCAAAAACATTTTGCAGCAGGACCAGAGGCAAACCAGATTTTATAATGCTTCATACCCTGACCTGCTACAGTGCCTTAGCTTCTGCCCTCCTGTGACAAGAACCATGCAGATGTTATCTGTGGGATCTCACATTATCAGCAGGCTGGTCAGAAGAAGAGGCTAACAGGGAGTTCTCATGAAGATATCCTCCTGGCCCATGGCTCTACAAGGCTGACTGTAGATGAATGTTTTTAGGTCTGCTTATCGTTTTTATCAGATCCAACTTGGATTTTAAAAATAGATATGGCTGCAATATCAGATCCCAAGGAAGCCTGTTGAATTCATTGGGTGTAAAGAGCAACATTCAAAAGAAATATTTTATTTGTGGTAACCAGTATTTCCAAGATGGGACAGAAATTAGCTCGACCATCCCAACAAATCTCAGTAAGTACAGGGTGTCTGAATGATGAGATGACACGTGACTTCCCAGCAGAAGTCCATCTCCTCCAAATATCGTTTGGTAGTCTCCTTTTGTGAATTTAAATGATTCCTTTTACTTAGGTGTGTTTGTTTTTTGGACACAATGGATTTGGTAAATTACGGCCTATTTTTCAAGACAGAAATAAACAAATTGCACAGTATAGTTATATTGCCTACTCTGTCCCTGGAATAACTGATTCATATAAAGAGAGTGCAAAAAATATACTTAATCCCATTACAAATTAAAATAATGGTCCACAAACTCAGATTATGCCTCAAAGCTCCTGATGTCTTAGAAAGAACAGTGATTTGGAGAATAAAAATTTAAGCCATAATTCTAGATTGATTATAGTAGTTATGCAAATGTAATTATAATTTTCTGTGCAGAGAAACATATTTAAATAGAAAGCACTGCAGTGATCTTATTCAGAAGCTACTCTGGTGAATACTTTTACTGTAAAGAAGAATTTGGTGTATTTTAATAATTGTCAAGCGACCGTTATGATTGTATTACTATACTGTGTAATTTTCTTGAATTGGATATGTCTCTCTCTTTGTATGATTTTAATTACTAAAAGTAATGACAAACCTTAGTAAATATGCTAATTGTACCCAATAGCAATTTTCTCTATGCAGGCATAAAATTCTTGAAAGCATTTTTGCACTTCTAGAGGAAGGAGTCTGTGCAGGGAACTCACATGAAAGCCATGAAGGACAACTTGTATCTACTCTGAGATTCATTAAAATCAAGGTGGGGTACCCGCCTCCAGCAAATAGATTTCAAACAAGCTTTTTTTTTTTTTTTTCTTATGCTTTGAGCCTCCATGGTACCATGGCTCTTGACCAAAATAGAGAATTGAAGAGTTTGAACTTGATCCTAGCCTGATAATGACTTTAAGTTAAAAATGTGAAGACTTCTTTGTTAGGGTACTAAAAAAAATTTGTATCTTTTGGAACTGGTTTGATAATGTTAAGATCTGTGCAAGAAAAAGGTCGTTCAGCAGGGAAATAGATGTTGCAGGGTAAACAGCAGAGGCCCAGGGGTCAGAAGACCTTTGTCACAAACTAGCTGTATTCTTGATATGCCTGCCCAGGAGAGGGCATTGTTTAATGATTTCTATGATGCCCTTTATCTTTAATGTTCATTGAGTCTTATTCTAGTGATTCTTCTTGATCTCCTATCTTTAGTGAGAACCTCCTGTGCTCAGTGACTGACTACAGAGATTCTGTCAAAACTACCAAACTTTCACTCATGGCAAGGGATCATTGAGAACTATAATAGTTCTCCTGGCCATGGTGACTTCCTTGAGCTCATACAAGTCTGCACATGAGGTAGACCCAAGGCCAAACATATCTGGTTATTGTCATAAATGCAAAAATTCTCTAAGGAGACTTTCTGCTGAACTCTTAGTTATTAATTGAACTTTTTGGGAAAAAAAGTAGTTGAGAACTTTAGGATCATTAATTGAGACCATCCTGAGCTTTCTAACTCATGGTAATTTGTTAGCTTGCAGAGATATCTTATGTCATCAATTTATTATAAAGAAATTTATTATGAAGAAATCTATCCACTGGAAAACTTTCTAATTAAAATTGGCAACACCCTCTCTGATTCATATACATACCCTTTAGTGATATTATGGTTCCTATAATGTAGAGTAACCAGATTGCTTCAGATAGTAAAAATGTCGAGTAATCTCATATTCTTTGTATTATTAGCAAGCCAAAAGAAAACCCCAATCTTGAAGTAGAAAGTTTCCTTTCCCCTCCATTAACTCTCGTTTAACAGATGTGTCATCCTATTCCAAGTCATTTAGAAAACCTCATGTATGGTCAGTGCTGTGTAAGACACTGATCCTTTTATTTAGGGGATGTCTGTATACTTCAGAAATCCATATCAAGTATCTTTGTGTATGAATACTCTTTGCTACTCTCCCGCTGATCATTATACAAATTTATTTTATTTATTTATTTATTTTTTTTTAAAGATTTTATTTATTTGACAGAGAGAAACACAGTGAGAGAGGGAACACAAGCAGAGGGAATGGTAGCGGGAGAAGCAGGCTTCCTGCCAAGCAGGGAGCCAGATGCAGGGCTCGATCCCAGGATCCTGGGATCATGACCTGAGCCGAAGGCAGACGCACAGTGACTGAGCCACCCAGGCGCCCCTCGTTATACAAATTTAAAGCAGATGAGCGAATTTCTCATCAGATCCTTGATAGACTTCTTGAGTTCAACATCCAAGTTTCATCCCAAAGTCCAAAATTACTTGCTGGAAAGTTAAGATGGAAAATTCCTGTGCTTCTTTCTACTAGGCTCTCACCACAATACTTCACTTATGACTTGGAACGTGCGAGTTTTCCATCCAAGCAGTGGCCCATTTCTCTGCAGACACCCACTGGAGGGCCTACAAATCAATTCCATCCTGACACTATCTACCTGGAGTTAATGTCGAATTCCACAGTTTAAAAGCTCAGGAGACTGCCTCCCCTACCCCACCCCCATCTTTAGATGCCAATTAGAAGTCCAAGTTGTCACATAGGTTTCTGACCAAACAATTAGAAATCAAGGGTTTTCATGACCCTCTTCTTGGATTTTACTTTTATTTTGTATTTAAAGCATATTACTCAGTTTTGATCCCTTGATAGCACAGAAACTTAAAGTTGTAAGTCACCTTGCAAGTCATATAGTTCTGCCACCTCCCTACCATAAAATTTTCTTCAGTGCTCTTCATAAATGATCATCTAGCCTGTCCTCAAAAATTTTTAGTCCTCAAGGTAGCCTATTCTATCATTAACCATTCTGAATATAAGGAAGTTTTGTCATTTCTTTTTTTTTTAATTTATTATTTTATTAACATATAATGTATTATTTGCCTCAGGGTACATGTCTGTGAATTGTCAGGCTTACACATTTCACAGCACTTAGCATAGCACATACCCTCCCCAATGTCCATAACCCAGCCACCCTATCCCTACCCCTCCACCTCCCAGCCACCCTTAGTTCGTTTCGTGAGTTTAGAAGTCTCTTATGGTTTGTCTCCCTCCCCATCCCCTCCTGTTTCATTTTTCTCCCCCACCTCCCCCAAACTCCCGCCTTGCCTCTCAAATTCTTCATATCAGAGAGATCGTGTGATAATTGTCTTTCTCTGACTGACTTATTTCACTTAGCATAATACCCTCCAGTTCCATCCATGTCGTTGCAAATGGCAAGATTTCGTTTCTCTTGATGGCTGCATAGT
>CM053610.1:57079737-57096075 GCA_028646535.1 Procyon lotor
TTGTATTTCTCTGATGCTGAGTGATGTTGAGCACTTTTTCATGTGTCTGTTGGCCATTTGGATGTCCTCTTTGCAGAAATGTCTGTTTATATCTTCTGCCCATTTCTTAATCGGATTATCTGTTCTTTGGGTGTTGAGTTGGAGAAGTTCTTTCTAGATTTTAGATACTAGCCCTTTATCTGATATGTCATTTGTGAATATCTTCTCCCATTCTGTCAGTTGTCTTTTGGTTTTGTTGACTATTTCCTTTGCTGTGCAAAAGCTTTTGATCTTGATGAAGTCCCAATAGTTCATTTTTGCCCTTGCTTCCCTTGCCTTTGGAGATATTTCTAGGAAGAAGCTGCTGTGGCTGAGGTCAAAGAGGTTGCTGCCTGAGTTTTGTCATTTCTAACAGATTTAATAAACTTTTATTAAATCTTTATTATCTATGCTACATAAGGCCCAACCTCAGAAAAAAGATAAACAAAATATGATTTATACCTGGAGAGAGTTATTAGTCAACAGTACAGTTTTGTATGTAAGTAACAACAAAATGGGATTGGTACATTATATTTGCACATTATTAGTGATACAGTCAATATACTATATGAGCGAAAAGTCTGAGATTAGGTACTTGAAGAACCTAAGTGTGCCAGAGGGTATTGTACCCATTTTCTTTGGAGAGATGAACATATCGACAGGTTGAGATGAAGAAAAGAGTAACCTAGGAAACCAAGGGGAGAGAATCTGTTCAGAGGTTCAGGGTATGGCAAAGAATGGGGTTATAGTGGTGTGTGGGGTGTGTAAAGGGGGGACATAGAACAGAAGTTTGCAAAGATGGGCATGATGGGCAGATGACAGACAACCTGCTAAGAGGGTCTAGACTTGTCTGTGGGCACTGGAGAGCCACTGATATTTTCCAACCCAGGGAGTGGAATTATTACAGCTGTGCTTTGGGGAAATGACTCCACCAGCTGGTTGTAAAATGATGTAAGAGGGGAGAGACTGGAAACTGAACAATCACTAAGGAGACAACAGCAGTAATTCAGGAAAGAGGTAATGAACATTAGAACTAGGGTAATGGCAGTGGGAATATGGTGTAGGCAAGAAGAGCATTGCTGAATCAATGGGACTTGGCCACTGACTGAATGTGAGGGTTCCGAATGGAGCAGGTGCATGTCAGAGCAGAAGGAGCAGACCAAGGAAGGTCTATATAGCACTTCCTGAGGTTCTGTTAGGGGTGTAAGAGCAGTGCTAGTCAGTGATGAGGCACAAAGACAAGGTGTAATTGCATATTCACTCAGTATACATTTGTTGCATTATTTCAATAGCACAGGAGCTAGTGGTAAGTAATCCTTTCGAGAAACTCTCTTCAGTACAAAATAGATTCCAATAAAACTAACAGGTCAAACTGTGATAAAAAAAAAAAAAAGAAAGAAAGTACTACCGTGAATGGGCAGCAAATTAAGGGAAAGCATCACAAGCAGAGGCTTTGGCTGGAACAAAGGTCTGTAATTGGGAACATGTACGGGGTTTTAGAGAACTGTAGGATTTGGTGCAGACACAGGATAATTAGAAAGCAGACACTACTAGAAAGTGAGGATGGGAGTCATCTAGGACAGATGCATTGAAAATATTGAATAGTCCATGGAAGAGGTTAGATTTTAATTTTCTGGATAATGGGAAGCTCTGAAACAGTGTACCTCTTGTTGCAGTTTGTTTTTAGTTTAGCAGTAATGTCAAGTTATTTGCACTGGGTTTTAAAAGACAATACTGATGAAGAGTGAATGAATGATAGATTCAAGAGTACAAAATCCCACGACATTGGACACCAGTGAGTAGATTCTCGCAGGAGATGAGGTAGGCAGTGCTACTAATGGCCTGAAGATAAGGGTCGGGTTGGTAAAAGGGGAAAAGGTTGTAGTGTCATTTTGGAGGCAAAGCACGTTCCCATCGTCTCAAGTCTTAAGAATCGAGATTTAACCCGTGTAGAAAAGTCTGTCTCTTCTTTTCTGCTCCCTGCAGTATACGTATTTTTGTTCTCCATAGCATATGGCTGTACTAACATTATGGTTCCTTCCTGGCAGTTTCCTACTATCTTGTCACAGTGAGTAGTTATGTTATGAGGATTATTTTATCTGACACTTAATAAGAATATGATCTATTGATTGGTAATTCCTATGTCTTTTTTTTTTGCAGCAGGCATAATAAATATGCGAAAAACATTCATTAGTGAGCTATGAAAAAAGCAGTATTTTTGCGAAACCCCTGTCCATTCCATTGGTTACTGTGGATTTTCACCTGGCTGAAAATCTAATAAAATCACTGATTTTCTAAACAGTGGTCCCCTCATGATGCCATGTTTAAACAATCAGGTCTTCATGCTATGGACCTATACAATTCAGAAAATGTTTCTAGAGCTTTAACAAGAAGATGAGCAATAGCTTTTACCTCCCTCTGTCTTTTTTGCACTTTAACTAGATTCATGTAAGAAATGAGTATGAATAATCCGCCATGATGTTTGAGAGATAGAACATACCTAGCATTCTCTACCTGGATTATAATTCATAGCATCAAATTAGCTACATTCCAGTTATAAGCTACTATGTGTTAACTCTGTTCTTCAGGTTGTTGATTTAAAATGCAAAGGGAGGTGAGAAGGAAGGGCAAAGAAGAGAAGGCTTTGAATAATTCTGAATTTTCAGAGAGAAAAATCTAAATGAATGAGGCAAGATTTCATATTATAATCCCACTTTTGTGAGCCGTACTGTTTTGATATGCCAAATAGCCCAAATTGGGACTAGTTAAAAGACTCAAAAAGTACAACATTCCATCCTCTAACCAGAAAAATAATCTGCCTACCAAACAACAACAACAACAGAAACCTAAAACAAAATGAAACAAAACGAAAAATACCTTGTACAGAATGACACCAGAGAATACCAAAGAGTCTTCCATATTCCTTTTTACAAATATGACCTGACTTGTACATATGTGTTCTTGTGAGTTTTGTGAGACTGACAAATGCTTTGGAGTAAAAGAAGTACTTTATTAACATAGAAAGAGTCATGAGACACAAATCTTCCTTCTAACCAAGGGCTTATCTGAAATGTCCCTCTGACCCTCTCAATGCCCCATTTAAAAGGTTTAAGTTGTGTAGGTTCCTTAAAGTGAACTCAGGGCCCACTGTGATCCAACTCCTCCCTGTGTCCAGCTCTATCTCTTATCTCTGCCATCCCACCAACTAAACAGTCTCCTCTGGAAATACCCTATATGGCCTCCTTAAGTTCACCATGCCTTTCATGCCTCTGAAGCTCTTTTCTCATACCTCAGAACAATATGTATCACATTGTTTCAAATTATACATTTCTGTCTCTCCAACTAGATTTTGTCAACAAGTATTTCTAAACAAGAGGGGGCAACTCTAAGTCAAGGAAAGCAAACTGTTCCGGGTTTGATTTTCTATCTAGAAGAACATAAAAGTATACACTCTTATTTTATGTCTGGAAATATCTTATAGACTTGCTCATCATTTCTTACCCATATTTCCTCAAGGAATATTGGAAATATCACCTATTTCAGATGTGATCTTGAAAAATTGCCATATTTTGGCTTGTGAATTTTAAAACAAGGATGTAAAAACGTGATAGATAATTTTAAAGTTTACAGTAGGCTTTAGGGAAATTGAGTTAAACATAAGCAAAAAGCACATCAGTTTTCACGAATGGCCTGTGCACATTTAGGTTGAACATTTTGCAAATTATTGTTTTGGATAACTACTTTGCAGCTTCAAGGAGGTTGCCAACAGATTTTATCAACTTTCAAATCAGGATGAAACAATATTACAGGGATTGAGAATAAATATTACATTGACAAGATTAGACACTCATTTCCTCACACTGGCAAAATGTAATAGAGACATCACAAATTTGAGAAATAAAACGTCCTTTTGAAGTAGCATAAATTCATGGTTGGCATTATGAATATAGATGTTTAACAGGAATAAGCAAATGTACAAATTGCCTTTTGTGATTACGTTCCAAAGTTGAAAGCAGCTAGCTATACAATCTTAACAAGCTATTTCTCTTCCCCATGCTTTGGTGCTCTCTTGCATAAATTAAAAGAGTTGGACTAAAATTACAGTCAGGAGATACGTAGTCTGCATGCCATACCTGTCACTTAGCCCCTCCTAAGCCTGTAGGGGATATTGATAGGTCATTAAGAGTAGTCTTTTCCACTGAGCCTCAGAACCCTACTTAGCAATTGAGAAAGCCACCACCTTTTTTTAAAGATTGCGTGCATGAGTTGGGGAAAGGGAAGGGGGAGAGAATCTTTGAGCAGACTCCCTGCTGATTGTGGAGCCCGATGTGGGACTTGATCTCAAGACCCATGAGATCATAGCCTGAGCTGAAACCAAGAGTCGAATGCTTAACCAACTAAGCCACTCAGGCACCCCTAGAAAGTCACTGCTTTTATATAAGAGTTGACTAATAGAGGAAAACTGTCTTTTCAGTTCTCAAGTCCCATCAGTCTCTTGAACCAAACTCTGAATCATAAGCAAGTTCATCCTTTGGAATGGGCAAGGTGAAATAGTTTCTGATATGGTAAAGAACTCGCCCTTAAGATGTTTAACTATATGTCTTTGGACTTTCCCGGCTATTATATGGTATCACCACTTTTAATTTGTCCTGCTTTTCTAACTCTTCCCCTAGAAATGCATTTTCATTTATTACTCAATTCTTCCCCACCCCAACCCTTGGAGGTCAATAGAGAACAGAATTGGGCTAACTTTCTGTATTACTTCTGTTGATACAACCAAGTTAAGCCCGGCCTAAACTGGTACATGAACCCCCTAACTGCTAGTCTGGTTCTCTGGAATGCTGGACAGAGTGGAGTAGACAAATGATGGAAGGAAGGGAGAAAGTAGTCAAGAAGCCAGTAGTGTGCAGGGTGAGCTCTGTCAGCAAAATGCACTCAACTTTCACATTTAAAAAAAATCAAATATTTCAATCTCCCAACCCCACTCTCAAAAAGACTTCTTAGTTCATCCCTTTTTGCTAAAAATTCTGAACTTGAGCCTGAAGCTAGAAAAACAAGTATCACTGACATTCTGATACTCTTGCCATTTATGAAGGCCATAAAGCTACAATGTGTCCTAGAGGAAGAATATAGATCGGAGGTAGATCTTTCTGTCCTCAGTGTACTTTACAAAGAGAAACTTCAGTATGGCTCTGGCCAGGCCAAGTCTGTCCAGCCTGCAGCTATCCCAGGACCCGTGTTCCTTATTACAAACGAATGTCAGGAAAGTGATACCAGAGCACTGAAGGCCATGTTACCACTCTTCTCTGAGAATTTTACATGGAAGTATGTGTGTTGGTTTGCTATTTCTGTATAACAAATTATATAACAAATTTATAGGCTTAAAACAATGCACATTTACTATCTTAATCATTTCTTTGGGTCAGGAGTCCCAAAAACCCAGGCTCTTACAAGACTGCAGCACAGTATCAGCTTGGATGCCATTCCTTTCTGGGTCTTAGGATCCTCCTCCAAGTTTACAGTTATCGGAATAGCAGAAACCAGTTCCTTGTGGTTGTAGATGGAGGCCCTCAGTCCTTAGAGGCTACCTGCAGTCCCTTGTCTGTCATGTGACCCTTTTGGAAGCAGTTCACATTGTAGCAGATTGCTTTTTCAAGACCAATGGGAAAGTCTATCACTCCAATCTCCTAAGTCTTTGTAACATAACCTGATCAAGGGTGGGACACATGTTCCATTTTATATTAGCTGGAAGCCAGTCATGGATCCTGTCTACATGAAGGGGAGGAGATTACAAAAAGTTGTGGCCACCACGAGGCAAGAATTATTGGAGATCACTGTAAAGTCTCTGCAACAGCATGCGTGTGCTAGAAAAGAAAAGAAAATTACATGTTAATACTTAAAAATTACATGTTAATACCTAAATAGAAGTTTGTATGTGTCAGTGTCTTATTTCTATTAACTTCCTTAGTTTTCATAACTTTCCAGTAAGTGTTATTATTATTATCCTCATTTTACAGGTAAGGAAACTGAAACAGAAAGTTCAAGTTCAGGCTGCTTATTATCCAGCGCACACAGCTGGTCACAGGTAGAATAGGAATATTCTATTCTATTCTATTCTATTCTATTCTATTCTATTCTATTCTATTCTATTCTGTTCCGTTCCGTTCCGTTCCGTTCCGTTCCGTTCCGTTCCATTCCATTCCATTCCATCTGCAGATGACCTGACCACAGGGTCCATCTTCTTAACTTGTTATACGTGTCTCTGTGATAATAGCTTACTCTGTTAAAGTACCGGCTAAGTGCTTTACATAATTTAATTCATTTAAGCTTCTGGTGATTATACAACTTTGGTATACATGCAATTTATCCCCTTTAATTTTCAGACAAGCCAAAAGAGAATATAAAATTAATGCTTGAATATGATTGCCTCCCATGGAAGTGGTAATAAATACTATTTATTGAGTGGTCATTTTGCTAATCAATCCTTAAATAATATTCCGCTTATCTTATACCCTCTCTATAAAATAGATATTACCATCCACATTTTATGATGAGGACACTCAAATTAGAGGCGTTAAATAGTTTGGCCGTGCTTTCTTGGGTTGGGGCTCAAATCTAGTTCCCTTTGTCTCAAAAACACAGGCTTATTACAGCTGCGATCTCCAGTCTATAGGGCATTGCCAACCTAGTGAATCTTCTCTCTTTCCTTTTCAGCAAAATATGCTGACTTATTGGATTTGTTTTGTTGCGGGAAGAAAATAACAATTTTATGATTTTTATCTACCTGAAACGGGGGGTCTATTATCTGACTTTCACAATTGAGCAACCCCTGGATGACCAAGAAAGCAAATGTAGGAATTTCATTTTGTAGCTGTCTGTAGAACATTCTGTCAGAGCTCATCTGGTGCTCCAGAGTGTCTTGCTTGCCAGTTTTATGCTCAGATTTTTTAAGCTAAATTCTGGTCATTATCACAGGGAACAATTTGCAGGGCCAGAAAAGGCAGATCCTTACCCCCTTGGTGTGTGTTTCATCACATTGATGTCCTGTGCTTAGGAGAAAACCTCTAGACTCTGTGTAATACAATCTAGAGTTATTTTCTTCTCACGTCCTATTATTTCGGAATATATTGGTACAGAGAGATTTCATATAAATCTCTCTAAATTATGTTTCTGTCTTATTTTATGCCTCATCTTTTCCTTCTGAGTGCCTGTTATTGATTCCATTCAGAATTCTGCGGAGGTAAACATTGATTTAATTAAAGGTGTGGGGTAACGGACTGTTGTGCTTGATTAAATTAGTAAAATAGATATTGCATCGTATTAACCCAAAAGCTAGCAGGATGTCTGCTTTCACTGACACTATGACTTAGATATTTGAATCATTTCTAGTTAGACAATTGCCATTTCTTTTCATTATGCAGATGTTTAATGGAAATTGGGATTTTGTTTTATTCTCTTCCTACTTAAATGATAAATCCTATCTGCCCTTGGAAAAAAGTGCAATGTAGATTCAAATGAGCTGCCAAATTGATTTTTGTGTTTGTCCTCTTTTAGCCTTGACTGGTTCTGTAGTTTGCACTTTTAGTGGGTATTTTCGGTGTACTTTTGGTTCATCAGGCTGAGAGCAGTTTATCAGTATGAAAAGACTTTATAGCCCAGGTTCAGGAAAGCTATGGGTTAGCAATTACTCAGAAGAAATCCACCGATAACATAACAAGATGTGGGGGCCACTCAGAGGCCCTTATTGTAATCTGTCTTTTGCTTTGTAATTAAGAGCCCCAAAGCCTTCTTTAACAGCTTTATTCCATTATATCTGCAGTTTGTTTTCCATGACAATGTTTAAACACCCCTTAGGGTAGAGGTTGGAAAGAGCGCTTGAAACTATAGTCAGTCATTTACATTTTAGTATAAACCAATTGCAGACTCTTTCTTCAGAGAGGATTTTTAAAGTTAAAGAATATGAAGATGATATATATTCAGATTTGTGTGTGTGTGTGTGTGTTCTATTAGGTATGTATGTGGGGGGAGGGAAACTAGAAAGGGATATAGGTTTAGCACAAAGAGGCAAGAAATCTGAAAACAAACTTTGTTTTCCTAACAGTTTACTAGAACTTGACATGGATGTATTTGGTTATAATACTGCTTCATTTTTTTTGATTACTTAACAGATTCACACAATTAAGAATCTGAAATTATGTGAAAGGACCTAACAGTCCTTAGTTCTTCAGTCTCTACATTCATTCAAAGACTGTCTTGGGGCAAGGCATAATTTTAAGGAATATACAGATTTGTAAGACTGGGCCCTCTTCTTGTTTAGTACTTGATTTATCTAACCATTTGTAAAGAAATAAATTCTGTAAGAGAGGCAGAAATTAAAATCTATGCTAGTGTAGAGAAGAGAGATAATGGTTTTTGTTGTGGGACCAGGAGATGGTAAGGAAAATCATTCGGGCGAGAGCAAATGTAAGGTCCACATTTACATTTTTAAAGCTTATTTATGGCAGAGTAGTCTTTAATCCCTTCCTCAGAACTAGTTTACCTTTAGTTTAGATACAATTCTTTTAAAAAAAAGGAAGTGATTATCTAATGTTTTGCTACTCGAGGTATGTTCGAAGGACCAACAGCATGGGCATCACCTGGAAGCTGGTGAGAAACACAGAATTTTAGTACCTATCCCAGAACTCGTGAATCAGAATCTACACTTTAACAAGACCCCAAAGTAACTTGTGGCACATCAAGGTTTGAAAAGCATTGGTCTGATAACCCACTGCAAGATCATTTCCCTAAGCTTTGACACTTGAGGAAAATCATGCGTGGTCGGATAGGGGCGGATGGAAGCAGACAGGCTGACTACAGTGAGAGTGATAAGACAAAGCAACCTGCACACCTCACAGCAATAAGGAAGGCCCAAGGCAATTTATAAATAGCTTACTCAAAATTAAAAAAAAAGAAAAAGAAAAAGGCAGACCACTTCAAGTGTAAGAAAGAAGCTCAATATACCTCAGCAATTCCTAAGGGATTCTCTGTGTCACAGAGAATAATTATTACTCATAATAATGAAACCCATGTCATTATATTTTTTTTTAAAAAGGTTAAATTACATTCATTGTCCTTTGATTAAGACAATTAACATTGTCCTGTTAAAGATATTTCAGAAATCAAAGGACAAAGGGAAAGTGAATAATAGTTCAGAATGGTTTTTTAGTAAAATTTGGTTCATTTTCCCTTTGAATTGTTCCTTGAAGACACATGCTTCAATTAACATGTGCTTTGGGTGTTAAAAAACTGGATGTTCCCAGAGGCACCTGGGTGGCCCTGTCAGTTAAGCATCTGCCTTTGGCTCAGGTCATGATCCCAGCATCCAGGGATCAAGTCCCACATCGGGCTCTCTGCCCAGTGGGGAGTCTGCTTCTCTGTCCCTCTCCTGCTTGTACTCCCTCTCTCAAATAAATAAATAAAATATTTTAAAAATTAAAAAAAAAATTGGATTTTCCCAAAAATATTTTTGGAAAAAGTTTGATATTTCCACAGAAAGTCAACCAAACACGTATTATAGGAAATTATACATTTTGGAGGGAATCCATGCATATCTATTTTATAATTTAAAAAATGTGTGACATAAGAATTCCATGTGGTGGACGTCTTCCCTCTTACTGCATAGCTTCAGGGGTCATAGAGGACATAATAATTTGTTAAATTCCAGAGGCATTGTGGTGTTGTGTTGGGCCCTGGCTTAGAGAGGGACACAACATCATCTTTGTAGAGCCTAGGGCGGGAAAGGTTGTAATCCTGCCTTGCCTTTACTTATTTGCTTGCCCTGGGAGGTTTGTGCTTTGGGACAGAAGAGTAGAGACCACAATGTCCGCTTGCCCCTGAAGTTTCTGCTTAACAGCTAAACATCATGGCATTGCTGTATATAGAGGTCATCCTACTCTGCTGACCAGGCTATCTTTTTGCAAAAGCCATGCAGTAGCATTTTATAAAATCCCTGAAGTGCTGGTAATCTGGGCCAACCCAGGATTTGAAGTAGGCAAAGGTTGTTTTCATTATCCTTGTATTAAGCCTCCTTTCCCTGTTTTCCCTCCCTATCTGGAGTTTCCTCTGCAGCCCTGTTATGGAGCCTCTTGAGGCTCCCAGGCATGCACTGTCCTCTGGGTCCCTACGGTCTGCACAGATGAACCCTAGGAACAGCCTGTAAGATAATGATAGCCCACATGCAATTTTGGGAGAACTACACCTTACATACCCTTAGGAAAGAAATAATTTAGGGCTGTTCTCACTAATTTTATGGTGCTTTGAAGGAGTATATAAGTTTATACCGAAAAGAGAGAGTAAACTTCCCAAACATCGTGTTTGGTAAAAGATGAGTAAAGACCCTCCCTTCCTTATACTAGTAAGTATTCAGAAATATTTGTATAGTTGAATGATTAATGTCCTGTTAAAGATATTTCAGAAATCAAGGAACTTATGGGTAAGATAGCTTTCTTTAGAAGATCTTTTTCTCCATCCCTGAAATTATCTATAGTAGGTTGCCTTATACTTTGTTTATGGATAATCACAAACTAGTTAAAATGATGACATTCTAGCTAATAATGCTATAAAATCACTTCTTCCAACAACCATTGTCAAAATATCCAGACTAAATAATTCCCTTCTTATGAATACACATCACTTAAATTTTCCCAGTGGTCAATAGCCACACTTCAATGATTCTATTTTATGAGCTATAATAAATTTTAGCAATTGCTCCTGAGAGTTATGCTGCTTTATCTCTTAGTAGGAGGCATGAATTTTTATTTCTAACTGTCCACCCACTATATTGACCCACTGACATTTCAAATGTACTATGTTCACAAAAGGATTCAGCATCTTACTCCCAAATATTTTTCTCTTTGTGAGTTTTCTATATTATGTTAGTAATACTTTTGTTCTTTTGGTAACTCAGGGGAGACAGGTAAATGTAGTTTAAAAAATAAAAATGCAATGTAAGTTAAAATCAAAGAAGAGTAAACGTTATGGGACCACCAAGAAGGGCTGGAAAAACCATTACTGATACTGTAACATCGTATATTTGAAGTTTTCTACTCTGTATTAGTTACCTTTTGCTGCTGTAACAAATTACTATCAATGTAGTAGCTTAAAACAAAACAGATGAATTATCTTACAGTTCTGGAAGTCAGAAGTCTAAAGTGGGTTGTGAAGGCTGCTTTCCTTCTGGATGCTCCAGAGGAGAACCTGTTACCTTGGCCTTTTGCAGTTTCTAGAAGTTACCTGCATTTCTTGGCTCATGGCCCCTGGCCCCTTTTTCCATCACTCTGACCTATGCTTCCCTCATCACACCTCCTCTGACTCTGACTTCCTGTTTCACTTAAAATGACCCTTGTGATTACATTGAGCCTGCTTGAGTAATCCGGGATAATCTCCCCCAGCTCAAGATTGTCAGTTTAATTACATCTGCAAAGTCCTTTTTTGCCACATAGGTAACATCTTTACAAATTCCAGGGATTAAGATGTGGACATCTTTGAGTGACCATCATTTAGTTTACCATACACTGTAAATCCCCAATCTGTCCTTCTAGTTGCTGTCTTCTCCTCAATTCAGGTGAACAGAACCAGCTATTGGTCCACCATGCTTTCTTTCTTTATGTCTTTGTTCATGTTTTGCTTTTCAAGGAAAATATCCTTCCACCTTCTGTACAGATCCAAAGAGTTCCCATTTTTCTCTAGGAAAAGCCAGTTATATATATTTCTAGACTTCTTCCCTGATTCTTCCTTGTCAGAAGTGATTCTTCCCTTTTCTAAAATTTCATAATATTTGTCTCTACATGACTCAAACATGAATAGTTTTAGTTCAAGGTAGAAGACATTAAGTCTTTTCCCCTTCTAGATCATGAAGTCCTCAAGGGCATATTCTACATCTCATTTATGTTGTACATCATGCTTACCCTTACCCCACTCCCAGCTCCCTGTATAGATGATTGCCCAGTATGGGTGCTCAGTAAATATTTTTTCAAAGGGTTAATAAAGTTCTAGAATTCACCTTGTCATTTTGGCAGAGTCTTGAGACCCAGGGGACATGCACTCAGGCTCTCTCGCTCTCTTTTTTTTTAAGATCTGCAGCATGGTGCCCTCCATACGTGAAATACAGGTTATTTCTTTTCCTTTTCCTTTCCAGGATATTGATTGTAGAAAATAATATGAAAAGTACTGGGCTTTACCACTTTTTTTTTTAAATATATGATTACATTTAAGGTTTTATTTTCTCTCAGAAGACCAACTTAGGACTCAGAAAAGAGGAAATAAAATTCAACACTCCTGTAATTACAGATGACAATATTATTAAAATGCAGAAATTCAATTTTTAAAAAGTCAAGTAAGGTTTTTTTTTTTTTTTTTTTTTTAAAGCATTCATTTCACTTAGTTATTCCTGCATATCTAATTGGCAAAAATTACAAGGTACCATTCTCTCATTTTTCTCCTCTACTGAGACCTTAAAAATGAGTTTCATGTCTTGATTTTACAGATTTGACAGATGTTACCACCCTCTTCAATCACTGCAAGAAATGTGTATCCTTAGCTATAAGAAAGGTGCAAAGGAGATTGGAAAGAATGATCATTTTCTCTCCCATCCCCAGGTGTTTTCATGTTCCCCAGGAGTGTTTCAGTCATTCTTTTGAGTTGGGTGAAATTATGAGAACTACACATAAATATGTCGATATTTCATTCTCCCACAGCTTTGGATGTGAGACAGCAGTGTGACAGAATCCTGTTTTTTTACACTTCAGCGATTTTTTTCTCCATGGTGCTCTGAGCAGAGTGAAAGAAAACTGCTAACCTGTTTATTAACTTCTAGAAATTCACTCTCACCTTTTGCCTTACACAAAGTAGAGTAGTGTATGGTTTGCTCATATCATCAAATAATTGTTGTGAATGAGCATGACGACGAGCTAAGGGAATCATGGTAATGGTTGCGGGGTTGCCTCCGGGCCTCGGGAGGACCGCATTTGGGCTTTGTTTCCTTGCAGTAGTTCCCTTAGCTGGGATGATTTACATGACTTGAGGTACCCGTAACTAGATGGTGACATTGTATTTTTCCCAACAGCCCTCACTGTGTAGTTTAAGTATACTCTAACCTTTAAGAGTCTAAGTGGGTTGAATGCAGTAAATAATTTTGGCTAATCTGGTATTGTACTAGGCGTGATGCTATCTGTGGATTGAAGCTACCCCTCTAGTGCTTTACAAGGACGTTCCCACACGAAGCCTCTACAATAAACTGCTTTTGTCTTTTCATAGGTCCTCTTGCTTCATACATGTCAATAGACAGAGGAATCTCCTGTTGATACTCCATACCCAATTCTGCCACACAGAGTAGTATTTTGAACTGTTGAGTCTCACAATGAGGAAGCATGCCGGAGAGGCCCCAGCTTCTCTGCTAGAGTCATCATTACACTGAAAAGAAAGTCTGGGCTCCACCTCTGAGCCCCCAGAGGCACTCATGGGAAGTGCCCCCCATACTCTTCTTCATTTACTGCTTCCTCAGGGACTCCCTTTGTGAGAGACAGGGAAGGAGCCCCGTGCCATTTTGGAGAAGCAGTGGTTTATTTCCCCTGTTTGATTATCCAGCTGCATTGTTCCTGAGATAATTCTCTTGAATACAAGATAGGAAATTAGAAAATGCCATCTGATGGGCATGTGAGTTTCAAAGTTTGACTTGAGGCAGCAAACACCATCTCAGCCAGTTTTTCTAAGACCACTTCCAGACAAGCAAATGGACCATTGATATGAGTTAAGAAGGCAAAGTTAGACACCCTAGCAAAAGTGTTCAGGGACAACATTCAGAATTGGTGAGATTTTTATCTGCAATGATAAGTAATCACCTATTATTTTTGTGTTTGATTTTTAAAAATATCTCCAAATCTATCTTCTGCATGGATTTACCAAGTAGGTAGAAGACATATACCTAGTACTAATTTATGACGGTATCACCTGGATTGAGGTGTTTCTGCTTAGACCTGGGCTATTTTACACTTTGCTACCACTGCATTACCTACAAATCAATAGAGAGAATTAGGAACTAAACCTCAAATGTAAGTTAGTAAATGTGAACAGTTTTGAAGCTTGCTACTTGGGCCAGTATTTGCCACAACATAGATTCTTTCTTTCAACATCCTGTGCCCTTTGTGAATCAGGATTTAAGAAGGACATGATGAATAAGATTTTCACTGACATCAAGAACCCAATAATGAGTAAAACTGTCCTTCATTCATTCCTTTCCGCTCTTCTCCTCTGAAATTAACCCATCAGTAAGGCTCACAACACTGACTTCCAAACAGCCCCCTCTGCACTCGGGAGGTGCCATCACCACCTGACATATGACAAGCCACTGTCACCTCTGGTCTACACTGCAAAACCTCTTAACTTGCACCTCAGCTTCTCATCTACTCTGCAACCCCAGGACACATTTTTCCATTGACCATACAACTGATCTTTGAAATATGCAAATAAAATTATATCATTATTCTGCTCTTAATGCCACCATTGATTTCCCATTACACTCAGAATAAGGTCTGCCCATTCCCCCTGCTCTTTCCCCTGCCTTCTCACTTTCTCACTGACCATACTTGGGTCACACTATCTTTCCTTTGTCCCTCAGATGATACAAACTTCTTCCAACTTTAGGACTTTGGCATAGTTGTTCTCTGGAACACAAACCCTCTCTCCCCAGGTAGTCATATTTTAGCTTCTTCAGCTTGTTCTAGTCCAAGAAGTTTTCCATGAACACCTAAAATAAAGGGTCCTCCCTTTTACCCCGTGTTATCATGCTTTGACTTTTAAAAATTTGTTTGTTTATGTATTGCTTGGCCAGTTGGATGGTTGGTAGAGAAGAGCTCCTCCTTATATCTGGGCACTGGTCTGACCTATATTGTGAGGCATCAGTGTTGTTAGAATCTGGCCTGGCACTCATAGGTAGATTGTGTTATTTGCCTGTTGGGGAGAAACAATCATCTCAGAACCCCAACATGAGACAGTCACTCTGAGACCATGAGCTACTAAAGCAAAACTAGGTCGCATCATTATTTTGTTTAAAAAATAATAAAACCAAGGTCGCTGTAAAACCCATAAAATGTCCAAACCATTTCTTGAGAAAATGAATAACTGTTACTTATCTACCAATCATAGCTTAACCCTAACTCTCATCTGCTTTTGTTATAGGTAAGATTTATAGAGATACCCAATCAGTCATAGAATTTCCTCCATTTCCTGATAGCCTCCCATCCAGAATAAGATCTTGCTTTCTTAAACTCTTTCCCAAATCACCTAATGAAGCCCAGACTCTTTAACAAGTCTTTCCTAATACCACCTTACTGAAACACTCCATGATTGCCCTTGGTGCGTGCTATCCCTTGGTCCAACGGTTAATAAACCCAACTTGTTCAATTATGTTCCTAGTGGTCTCTGGATGGAGGGCATTGACGGTGGTTTGTTGGTTGGCTCTTGGTTTTCTGATGTTTTCTAACTAGAAGATGAACTCCTTTGGAGCAAGAGCCTTACTGTCTTATTCACTACTCTATCCAGTCTTAAGTAGGTTTGCCATTTCATGGACCCAACACATACTTGTTGAATGACTTCTTTGGTATTTTTTATACAGAGGTTTAATAAAATAAGGTGATTTGCACAGGCAGATCCTTGGCCCCAAGGTTCCATTTAATGGACCACAAATGCAAGACTATTTGTTGTTGTTGTTGTTGTTTTAAGATTATTTATTTATTTATTTATTTGAGAGAGAGGGAGAGAGAGAGCACGCGCATGAGTAAGGGGAAGAGCAGGGGGCAAAGAAAGAGAGAGAAGCAGACTCCTCACTGAATTGGAAGCCTGATACAGGACTCAATCCCAGGACATTGGGATCATGACCTGAGCTGAAGGCAGATGCTTAACGGACTAAGCCACCCAGGCGCCCCGGCTTTATTTGCTTTTTATAAGCTAATGGCATACAAGCCATTGAAATTAGATTTTCACAATGCAGTTAAGAGCTCCCTCCCAGCTTATGAAGATTTAAAGAGTCTTAGCATTCATAAACTCAGAACAGCATACAATTACAGTTACTTAAATTCAAACTGAGTAATCTGGAGTCTGGGTGCAGTATTCTGCTGGACAGTGTTCCAAAGTGTCCTCTGAACATGCATATGAACAGGTAATAGGAATTCCTACCTGACTTCTTTTGGATAGTTTTCAATTGATGATAGATTTACTTTTTAAATTAGTCTGTTATAAGTTTAGCTTCAGCATTGCAGTATAGTTTAATTGGTTCTTGATTTGTTT
>CM053610.1:57096575-57227241 GCA_028646535.1 Procyon lotor
TGAAATGTAATCAGAACAATAACAACAGCATTAAGAACAAAAAGTTTTGTGAAGATGGTCATAGGATTGTGAATGAATTTTTTTTAAATAGATTGACTTTGTTGTGGTCCTATCATTAACTAATTCAACTAATGTTTATTGACCATTTCATATGTGCTAAAAGTGTTGCTAGGTCCTCCAGTTGAAAAGATAAAGGAGCTTATCATTTATATAATTGTTTAAAATTTTAAAGAAAAGCGGGGCACCTGGGTGGCTCAGTGGGTTAAAGCCTCTGCCTTCGGCTCAGGTCATGATCTCAGGGTCCTGGGATCGAGCCCCGCATCGGGCTCTCTGCTCAGCGAAGAGCCTGCTTCCCCTCTCTCTCTCCCTGCCTCTTTGCCTGCTTGTGATCTCTCTCTCTGTCAAATAAATAAATAAAATCTTTAAAAAAAAGAAAGTGTTAAAAAAAGGTTTTTTAAAAAAAATAAAATTAAAAAAATAAAAAATAAAAATAAATAAAATTTTAAAGAAGAGTACTTTTGCAATCACATGACTTTGCTAAAATAATGAACTCTACCCCTTTCAAGACCCAAGTTAATGCAGTCTCTTCTAGGAGGCCTTTTCAGAATCTATCCGTCTCATCGTTCCGAATCCCTCTCTAGATTTGCCAACCTTCTGTCCCTCAAAATGAGGCACATTGTACTTTAGGAGTTGATCTGGATAATTCGACATGTCCAAAGCTGGTATCACAGTGGGAGGGAGTTGGGGTGAGGCTGTATGTCAGTGTGTTTCTCAGAATAGCGTTAAAACAGCCTGCATTAAAATCACTTGGAGGACATGATAATCATGCAGTGTTTCATGCGCATCCCTAGAAATCAAGTACATCAGGGTGGGTCCAGAAAACTAACATTTTTAACAAGTACTCTAATTCTTTTTTTTTTACAAGCACTCTAATTCTTAAGCATCTTAAATTTGGAAACCATTGTTACAGAATATTGAGACTACATGAAATAATTTTATCTGCCTGCTGGAATTTTCTCATGTAACATTATATTTATATGAGTGACCAGTTGAGAATTTCTCTGTTCACTGATTTTCTTACAATGTTAAGTTCATTCCAAGAGCAGCTTTGTTTCCAGCTTAGGTTTCACAATTTTGTTGATGGAAAATATTCACTCTTAAGAAGTAAAAATGTGGGTTCTTTCTGTCCATGTGCTTCTTTGCATGCATAGGATTGTGAAGTCATGTGTAAACTTCTGTGTAGGTGCCTCTTGTAAGTCATTCTTACTGCTTAAGATACCATTGTGTGGTCCATTATCAAGGAATGGAGGAGCAGGGAGAAAGGAGACTTACATTCGATAAATGTCTGGTAAGCTGTGTTAAAAAAGCAAAAATTTCTCATGGTTTATTAATGCACTTGAACCACCTATAAAGTTTTGTATTCTTTTTTTTTCTCTAGTCCTTTTCATTCCTTCCCTCCTTCCTCCTTTCCTTTTCTTCCTTTCTTCTTTCTTTACTTCCTACCTCTTAATAGATTTGACCATGGACAATGGCTTTTTTGCTTAACACTTTTCATCCACAGGCACCAAATATATTTGCTGTTTGGAAAATGTCTATTTGGTAAAAGGTATTTTCCTGCTCACAATACCCTGAAAGAATTAGGAGTACCTGCGTAGATCAGTCACTTGAGCATCTGAGGCATGATTTCAGGCTTGAGTTGTGATCTCAGGGTTGTGACACCGAATCCTACATCAGGCCCACACTCAGCAGGGAGACTGCTTAACGATTCTCAATCTCTCTCTCTCTCTCTTTCTCTTTCTCTCTCCCCTTTCTCCTCGTCTTTTCTCTCTCCTCCCCATCCCTCCCTCTGCCCCTCCCCCTGCTCATGTGCATGTGCACATGCTCTCTCTCTTTTTCTCTCTTTCAAATAAATAAATAAATAAATCTTTTGGGGCGCATGGGTGGCTCAGTGGGTTAAAGCCTCTGCTTTCGGCTTAAGTCATGATCTCAGGGTATTGGGATCGAGCCCCTCATTAGACTCTCTGCTCAGCGGGGAGCCTGCTTCCCCCTCTCCCTCTGCCTGCCTCTGCCTACTTGTGATCTCTTTCTCTCTGTCAAATAAATAAATAAAATCTTTTAAATAAATAAATTTTAAAAATATATATCATGAAAGAATCAGTTTCTTAATAACTTTGTCCTTCAGCTCTTGAGTTTGGATCAAAGTGAACAACTAGTCATCCTCTCAAAAAATTTTTAAAAATGTACAGTAGGCCAAAAATTTCAGGAAATTTTTAAAAATGAGTTAAGGACTAGCAGTATAAATCCTAAAAAGATTAGTCTGGAAAGAGCATGCTTTAGCATTGTTACCCTTTGACCTCAAACTGGCCAACCTAGAAACCTGCTAGGAGAAAAGCAGTGAAGAGAATTCTGTACGGTGTGTGCTCATTTCATCTTCATGAAACGCTGTTGTGCATGAAATGGGCTGGGGATTTCTTTCTGGGCAGATTTACTGGCTTAAACAATTGGGGAAGCTTTGATGTGATTTCTGGTGGATTCTGATCTCATAAAAGAAAACTTACTGGGGCCCCTGGGTGGCTCAATTGGTTGAAGCCTCTGCCTTCAGCTCGGGTCATGATCTCAGGGTCCTGGGATCAAGCCCCAAGTCGGGCTCTCTGTTCAGCAGGTAGCCTGCTTCCCCCCTCTCTCTGCCTGCCTCTCTGCCTGCTTATGATCTCTCTCTCTGTCAAATAAATAAAAATCTAAAAAAAGAGAGAAAGAAAGAAAGAAAACTTACCTATCTCTAGAGGCCTAGAGAACCATCCTAAGAAAACCCCTTTCAGTACAAATGAATTTTAGGATATGTGAAAGGTGCCTGCCTGGATATCTGCATATTCATGGTTTCTAATTGCAGGAGTGTGGTTAGGGACCGAGACAGCCAAGTGCCAAATCTGTCTGTGGCCCTAAAAGAATCATCCTGTTCTTCAAAATGTTAGTAGTTGCATATTTCTTCTATGCACATGAGTCTTTCTTGCTGAAAAATATATTCTTCTAAAATGCTCTTTTACATTGTGAAGTCCAATTTGGGAAACTGGCTCTTAATCATTGTCTCTAAAGCACCTGTATTTTTTATTTTCTGCTATGGTGCTGCTCTCTGTTCCAGTTTCTTTCTTGGTAAACACTCCTCCAACACTTTTTATTTTATCCTATAAAAAAAACCTTCCTCCTTCTCTTGATCAGAAATGCTGTTGACATGGCTTTTCTTGAAAAAGAATTCAGAATTTGAAACTCTAAGAGGATCCCGAGGTTCTTAAATTATGGAGGTAGGATGCTTAGTTATAATGTAGATTTCAGGATCCATCTAAGCCAGACACAGAATCATTCTCCAGGGAAAGGCCCAGAAATCTGGATATTTAACAAGTTTCTTTCTTGGTTGTGATGCTTACTAAACCTACAGAACAACTGTGGAGCACGAGTAATTCTGCTTTGGAAAGAACATTTGTTGTGCAGTCAGTAGACTTTCGATTGCTGGCTTCATGAGTATAAATGTTATTTAATCCCTCGGAGCCTCAATTTGTTTTGTCTAACTTTTTAAAGATCTTATGTATTTATTTACTTATTTAATAGAGAGGAAGTGTGTGTGTGTGTGTGGTGTGCACAAGTGGGGTTTGGGGCAGAGAGAGGGGGAGAGGTAGACTCCCTGCTGAGCAGGAAGACAGATGCAGCTCCAACCCCGGGAACCTAAGGTCATGACCTAAACCAAAGTCAAATGCCTAATGTGAGCCCAGGTCAGATTCTTAACCCGGTGAGCCACTCAGGCACCCCTCAATTTCTTTTATTTTTATTTTATTTTTTTAAAAGATTTTATTTATTTACTTGACGGAAAGATTGCACAAGTAAGCAGAGTAGCAAGCAGAGAAGAAGAAGCAGGCTCTCTGCTCAGCAGAGAGCCCGCCTCAGGGCTCAATCCCAGGACCCTGAGATCATGACCTGAGCCTAAGGCAGACGCCTAACTACTGAGCCACTCAGGTGCCCCTCTTTTATTTTGAGTATTAGTATAATAAATTTTAGAGTAGAGTGTTAGCAAAAAGATCACATGAGGCATTTTTTGTGTTTTTACTTTTTTAAAAATCATATGTACCTAGAGAAATAATCAATGTAGAAAACAAAACCCAGAAGATTAGAGTTGCAGAAAAAAATATAAGATTTAGAATATAGGATTTTTTTATTTAGACATTAATTCACATCCTACATTTGGTATATACTTGCAAATATTGAATTAATAATTAACAAAGGTTTAGTGCTCTAAACCTCTGGTTAAATGCTCCATGGCATCAAACTAGGACTATGGAGAGAAAAAGCAAAAACAATAAATTTTAAACCAAGATAATCCACTATGGTTTTTTACCATTTCTATTTTTTCCCCTTTGCTTGAAAAACGTAAATGATCCAGAATATCTCCCCACATATATTCTCTCACAACTAGAGCTTACTTCCTGACATATGTCTTTTAAAAGTCACCCAGGCATCCTACTTCTCATTCATCATGACTGCGATACAAATACAGACAAGAGAATTTACATTAAAAAAAAAAAAGTCTTCAGCACACATGCATATTCTTCTGAAGGAGACTCAAAACTTCTTTTGTGTTTCATGTCTTATAAATGCTCATTGGAGGATCATACTCTTTCCTGGATAACCAAGGCTTTCATTGCCTTAATCCACCATCACTGGGGCAAAGAGGAATCTCTGAAACCAGACTTTGTCTCTTACTTGACATCATTTTTCCCCTTCCTCTAAGTCTTACTCTGGTTGATAATCACGGTGATTTTTGAAAGCATCTTGAAACTTGCCAATATCATGTTCACCCATTGACTAGGTTGGGAAGAATTCCACTGTCATTTATTTCAAGCCAAGTTACTTAACCTCTCTGCATCAAAGTCTTTCATCTGTAAAATGAAGGAGTTGGACTATGCACACTATAAAACCTCTTGGAGTTGTAAAGATCTATCTAAAGAGAATTATGACTTGCAATGTTCATTCACACCACACAGTATGTAATTGTATCTGTAGATCTGTGGCTCTTTTTTCCTGATCTCTTTCCTTCCTCCCTATTTCTCTCCCTCTGCCTCTCCTCTCTCTGTCTTTGCCTCCTTCCCTCTCTCCCCCTCCTTCCCCTTCCTGTTTTCTCCCCCTCCGTCTTTACTGCTTTTCTGCAACATTTTCTTACCGAAAAGAGCATTAATTTGACCTAAAAGTGCTCCAGTGTCCTAGTAATCCAGGCGGCCATGTGTCTCAGCTCTGTTGCGCTGGCCCTGGATGCCACAGGTCTGACCTAGTATGGAAATTGGCCTGACAGGAGTCACAGAGGGAAAGTGCCTGAAGCTGTCCTGAGAACTCTGTCCCCAGAGATGTTGTCTATGGATGGAAAGACTGGCTGCAGACATTGTTTCTAGGAAGACGCAGGGGCCCCCTGCCTCTTCTGCACACTAAGCTATGGGATGGTCTGAAACAGCGTTTGTTCGCTTGCTCGTTTACAGGTACACCTTGGTGGACTCTTAAGCAACTGCAACTGTAAATAGCCTGAGAAGTATAACTTGAGGGTCATGAAAGCCCCCTCCCCTTTACTTATTCTCTAAATAGCCCTCTTGTATCCCTGTAAATAGTACCTTTTCTGGCCACATCTGTAAAAGTCCAAGCATCAGGAGGAATAAGGACCTCAAGTCTTTTGTATTGTTCATTTCAGTGAGATTAATCTCTCAAATCTTTTGTTTGAATTAAAGACAAAACTAAGGTGGTGCCTGGGTGGCTCAGTTGGTTAAGCATCGGATTCTTGATTTTGGCTCAGGTGGTGATCTTAGGGTCATGAGATCCAGCCCCCACCTTGGGCTCCCCACTCAATGAGGAGTGTGCCTCTGTCCTTCTCTCTCTCCTTGTTCCTGGGCCCATATTCACTCTCTTCAGTCAATTGATCAATCCATCTTTAAAAAACAATGACAACAAACTATGAAAAGTGGATTATTTGACCTGTCTGCAGCATTTGAACAAGACCCTAATGTCTTTGCTACCATAGGCTTTTTACCATAGGCTCCCAGGTCACTGCACTAGGAGTTTTTCTCTCACCTCCTCTTCCTCATTTGCTTTTCTTCCTCTTCCCCAAGACTTCTTACCTTTGAAGGAATCTGGGTCCTGGTCCTCAGCCCTCCTCTCTTCTCCACCTGAACTTTCTTCCTTTTTCACTTTGTAGTACACGTCATAGTACAGAGTACTTTCTGTTTTTAATCTCTTTGTAAATAAGGTAGAAAAGCATAGTATTTAGTACATGTTTCTCCGTCTCACTATTGACATTTCAGGCCAGGCAGGTCTTTGTCATAGAGGCTGCCCTCTGCGTTACGGGATGGTTGGCAGTATCCTTGGCCCTACGTACTAAATGCTAGAAGCACCTCCACAGGTGTGACAACTAGGACTATTTCCAAGCATTGTCAAATGTCCCCTTGGGGACAAAATCACCCCCCATAAACCACTGATTTAGAATAACTTCGTATAAAACACAAAAATCCTTTAATACTGCAAATTATAAGCCTTTGACTGAATTTAACCAATTCAGTATTTTTTAATGCTTATATCTCTTAAAATCCTAGGACTCTGAACAACATACATGAGAGGGTGAACCATAGAATCTATAAGCCAAGTTCTGTCTCCTGGATAAAATAAGTTTGTGCCGAGTAGCAAACACAAGAAAGTGAATTGCATTTCATCTTTAGGCCTACACCGTTATTGGTTAAAAAACATGCATCTTATCTTGCCTTTCAAGGAGCAGCAAACAATATCCTAAATTAAGATTCCCGGTCGGCTCTGCCACTTCTTGCAAATTGCATCCTGCTGAGAAAACTAGGGCTTGGAGGGGTTAATTTGCCCAAAGCTCCGCTAATTAGCCAAATCATTTACTTCTCAGTTCTTACCTCTAGGAATCAGAGAAAATTTAGGTGAATTGTCACTACAAATTGCAAAGCTCTTAACTCCTGTAAGTTTTTATTGTGATAGGCATTCGGAGAGGAGAGAAGGAGAAGATGAGTGTGGTTTGTGGAGGTCTTTGTCTCACACCGCCAGACCTGTCTCTGGCAAGTCCTTTTTGCCCACACACAACACCTGCCTATGTTCTTAACATGAAAAAAAGCAAGTCTTCTTCCTTCGGTCTCCTTCCTTTTCCCTCAACATTTTCAGTCAAGTATCTAGCAGTCATTCAATAAAACCATCGTTTAAATTAATTAATTAATTATAAATTAGAAAATACCTAGACTTAATGAAACATGTCCAAAATGAGCTAATAAGACTATGCCCCAGTCCCACCTTTGACCTCAGCTTTGCTTCCCAGACATAACCACTCTTAACTGATGTTTTATGTCTTTTTGGAAGTGTCCTCTGCACATGCTACTGTATATTTACACATGTAAACATGTGTGTGTGTTTAGTGTGTATAAGGACTTCAAGCAATTTAAAAATTGCACCTTTCTGTTTAAATAACATTGCATCTCAGAGATCTGTTCACATCAGCACATTTGAATTTGCCACATTATGTTCTACAGCTGCAGAGTATCTCTGTGGTAAGACTGTACCAAAATTTATCCGATCAGTTTCTTATTGATAACTAAATAGTTTCTACTTTGTGGCTATTACAATATTGCAATGTGTGGGTTTGAGGATGTTTTATTGTTATTGCTTTCTTTTTGATGAGAAGTGTTCTGGACCATAATTTTTCCCTTTAAAAAGGTAAAGTTTGATTGTTGAGGATTATGTTATTATTGAATAAATAGGCCAAGTAGAAGGAACACAAAACAATACATATTTTAAAAATTTGAAAAATGTTTTATTATTTCCTGATAGTCGATAAGAGCAGTAAGAAATTTGCAGAAAACTTGACAGGGTCAGTGTTTCAAGAATGTGTTTAAAAAATACTTCCCAAGGTGAAGTGAACTTTGCTATTTCAGCATTCTAAAGCTCATTGAAATTTACTGACGAGGGCACATCTGTCAGTATTTAGTCTTTGATTTTTTTTTTTAAGTAGTGTTGTGTCACTCTATGCAAAATAGAATTAATCTTTGAAAACGCATGGGTATAATTGAAATTGGGCAGTGAAAAATGATAAAGAGAGATACTCTGGTACTGTTTGTGTTGTTCCTGAAGACTGTTCACTGTTTCTTTTGAGCTTCCTCTTTTTTTTTTTTTTTTTATCTCCATCATATAGCCATTTGAAAAACACTGTAGTCTCATCACTTAAAACCTTACCTGTCAGACAGGATACAAACATCTTGGTTACCTCGGAGAACTGTGCAAGATGTCTGTTATTACACAATGATCAATGGAAGCAGATGTATTGGGGAATATGATTCCATATGGTATTCCAGATGTGGAGCCTTTGTGTCCCCAAGGATTGTTTTAAATTTAAGAGGAAAGACAAAAAAATAAGTCCCTATTTCCATCACTGTATAACACATTTGTTCTTCAGGCTTTAGGAAATGAGGTGTATATCCTTTGCTGCTTGTTTTTTTTTTTATTTTTAATGATTGATAAAATGGCATATTTATTGGGATTTAAATCGTCTTTAAAGAGGAGCAGTTCTAATTGGCTGAAAAGCATAAGAATGTACTTCTTACTGTTGCATAATTGCCTTTACAAAATCATCCCATAAAAATACTCATTATAAACTTGGCATTCAAAAAAAAAGTCATTCATTAACTTGGAAATAAAATTATAATTACAACTATAAAGCTTTGTGGCGATTCTGTTAGGGTTGCATGCTAATTGCACAGTTGAAGCTTCTAATTTAATATTAGGTGAAAACATAATTATCTGAAGGGATGCACATAAGAGGTGAAGGGTAGGGATGTTAAAAAAAAGTTTCCCTTCTGTTTTGTGATCACAATGGATAGAGAGAATTCCCTGTGCACGAAAATACGTCTTTATTGGGGTCAGACTTAGAGCGAAGTCCGTTCTTCTATGCAGTCACAGCCAGGGAGCAAATTAAACAGCAGCGATGCCTAGACTTTTTGAGCGGGGCGCGGGCTGGGCTGTGTACCAACAGCCTCGTCAACTGCAGACGGAACTGCAGCATCGCTTCCTGCAGTAGCGCGTCAGCCATTGGCTCCTCGGTGACACGTGACTGATAGAGCCTTTTCTGTGTCTTTTCTCGCCCATCTGTGTGCAGGGCACTGATAGGCCAGGCTGATGCGCAGGCAATTTATCATCTTGATCTCCCACTGAGTCAGGGAGCTCTCCTGTCACCAGTATTGATTTCAGAGGATGGACTAAATTTCCTAGGATTTCCATTAAGAATTAAGAAAAAAGCTCTAAGCACGCAGGGTAGCCAGACAGACATGGATATGAGATGGCATTGTGAAAACTCGCAGGTAGCTTCTTCTCTCACAGCCGGTGCTCAGCACAGCTTAGAACTGCAGCATGCAGGGTTTAAGATACCAGAAGCCTAAGAACAATAATAATGGAAATAAGAATAAACTCTTTTGGATAAACTAATTTTAAGATTTATGTTACAGTATTTATTTTTGGAGATTGCATGTCAAATTTATGCACGCTCTGTATGAAATGTAGAAAGGTTGCTTTAATTTTTTAATGTCCTTAAACCCTGAGCATGGTTGCTTCTAGTTTTGTTTGCTGCTTTTTGTGAGCTTCAGAGGTTTTTTAGCATGCTTGTGGCAAAAACAACCAAGAATTTTGTGTGTGTGTGTGTGTGTGTGTATATATGTGTGTATATAAATGTAGTAAGTTGATTCAAGTAAAAGCATGAATAAAAGCTGCTTTCAATACTTGCCAGACTGCTTATTATTGTTAATGACTTGGTGATAATTTTGCCTAAATATGATTAGATTCTGACCATGCATGCTTTTGCGGCAGAGTGGGCTTTTGTGGAGAATTTGCAAAGCTAGAATGCCTGAATTAATGTATGTTTGATACAACAGAAAATGTATTAGTGGTCAACGATTAAACCTGATTAACTAATGGAAATATTTCACGATGGTAAGATTTAAATAACATTTACTTACACTGATTACTTCTGCTTTCTAAAAAAAAATGCATGTCTGGGATTAATGAAGGTGTTGCTGTTTTTTGAAATATAAATTTTGATTACTTCAAAGATAGTAAGATTTTAATTTTTGAAAATGCATCGAGGTAAGGGAATTTTGAAATATATGGGTTTTTTTAAATGTTAGCCTAGGAAAGGATTCTAAAACTGCTGTTTGTGTATGCGAGAGATTATGTGCATGTTCATGTGTGTGTGAATTCTTTGGGGGAATTGTTTGATACCCTCCTAGCTAAGTCCTTATTCTCGTGAAGAGGGAAAGAGCCTTGGCATTCAAGTATTTCCTAGGCCCCTGGGAATTAGAGGCAGCAGAAGCAAGAGTATGGCCAGATGGGATTGGCATGCTTGGCAGTGAGTGGAGACGATAGGGTGGGGGCGGAGCAGATGGAGAACAGAAGGGATTGCACATCAGAAAAGGGGAGCTGGGAGGGGCAGAGTCCACTTGATAGTGAAGGAAGCCTGCCCTTTCTTTTCAAGGGAACTCCTGATTGCCTCTTCCTTTAATTATGAGATAGAATGTCACGTCTGTTGTAACAAACATTTTTCATCAAACGAGGTAGCCCCTGCTTCGTGGAGTAGGGAAGAAATCTCATTAATAGAAATTGCTTTACCAGATTGTAAATGGGGTGTTGTCTGCTTGGTGCTGTTTGTGATCTTTTTCTCTTTGCCCTGTAAAGGAGAAGTAGGAGCAAAATTAAAACTGAGCCATTGTATTATTTGAGTTGTTGGTATCTAAATATAAATGTGGCAGTAACTACTAAACTTACATACCAGACTTTAGATGATTCAAGCATCTGTAGGGTTTGCTAACTTTTTCCCTAAGTAAGCTTTCAATTCTGAAAATATTAAGAGCCCATGCTGACTAATCTACCATTATTTTACTTCCAGCTTATAAATAGATGTTCGTTTCTAGAATAACTTTGCGTGGCTTATTTAAGTATTTGTTGATTTTATCATGAAGCTTGGGAGCTTTACCAATGCCCAGTTCAAATTCTGAAATGAAATTAATCTCTCAGAATCTTCTATCAAGCTTTCTGTCACCCACCTACCCAGAGAACTGGGCATAGTTTTTACTCAGAAGGACTGGGTAAAAAATGAAAGGGAACTAGGGAAAAAATGAAAATCAATTTTCTTTTGAATTCTGTAATTTTAATAATTCTTCCAAAATTTTAAGGTGAACTTAGACACAATTTCCAGCCCTGGGTACAAATGAATTTGACCAAAATCACGCTGCCAAAATCTACCAATAAAAGACAAATTTTAAAAGTTTAAGTATACATCTTCTGATCTGTGAGTTACCTACAGCTCACTTAATCATGTGGTTGGTGGACCTTGTATATGGAGAGAATTTCCACTCTCTGAAGGAAATTTTGCCATGTTGCATGTCTCTCTTGACTTACCTTTTCAACCTTGGCTTGACAAAGAACTATGACCTAGATGAGAGAACGAAGCGTTCACCTTTGACACCTTGAGGTATTCAAGATAATTTACTCGGATCATTGATACTCATTTCCCCAGAGTTGAAGAATTAAGCCAGTTTCTCATATTTTATGCAGTCATTTTCCTCCTTGTCCTTTTCTTAGAAATTAATGAAAGAGTCTACTAAGCAGCAGAACATTCTTCACTTGGCAAATTCCATCTAGTGTTTTCAGGAGGAAAGAGAGCCTGCTGACAGAACTTCGGACAGACATTTATAATTTGGAGAGTTGACAGGTGTTCCTTAAGTAAGATGAGGCACTGAGAAGGTATAAATATTTTCACTGACTTTGCACAATCAAGGTTGCCTAATAGGCTGAAAGCCACATTCTCCTTCCAGGCAAAGTGAGATGAAACTAGGAGAGTGCTGAAGTGGTATTAAATGGCTGGTCAAAATTGCATTTGGACTCCACTGCCAAACAAATTTCTCACCAAGACATTAACCAGGGAAACACTTACATATTTACATAGTAATTAGTGATGTAACATTGCTTATTAAGGATGTTTTGGGTAGTTATGATGAAATGTTACTGTCTGTGTGCCTTCCATATGCTCCTTTAATTTACGAAATGTGCTCATCCCACAGCATCTGGGTGCATTTATAAACTACAAGTGCAGTCAATTAACTGTATGATGGATGCAGTAGGCAGAATGCTAATTGATGGGAAAAGCCCTCTTGGCTTACACTTGTCAGTTTTCAAATGGAGGAAGAAAACATGTAGCCACGGACTTTCAACCTTTGTCTACATTAAGTTTAAATGTTTTGAGAACTAAGCTTACACTCTGCCCATCTGGAAAATAACTCATTTGAAACAAGATTTCTTCCCTATCAAAATTAGTGTTCTTAGTCCCAGTGTTAATGAGCACTAGCAAATTCATAGGCAAATAGTATTAGTGGATATTTAATTTTTCTTGGGCCAAGTGGTACCTTTCATTATTCAGTCTTCTCTTTCATTTCCTATTTCCTCTCCTTCCTGTCTTTTATTTCTCTGCTGCTTTACCTGTGATTTGTAGACTCAAATGCCATTTGCTCCGGACCTCAATTTTACTGAACAATAAGCTATGTATAAACTCAGCAAACTATAATGACAGCAAGTTCTGCTTTATACATTTTTGTGTATATTTAGGCTTTCAATTTCTTTGACTTCTACTAAAGGTAACCATATTGACCTGGGAAGATTGGTTTTACTTTCTGCCACCTTATGTACATTTACTTGACAATTGATATTTGAATTTCCTGAAGACTCTCTTCCCTCATCACTCTGACACAAAGAATGGGGCCACTCACAGTAATATCTAGTAGAAAAGCAATTTTGAGTATATCCACTAACACTGTTCCATATAAAAGAAAGTTATAAACCCATGAATATATCTAGTTTCCCTTCACGCACTAAGACAATGTAATATGAGTCCAAACTGCATAATAACCAGGAAAAAGCAAAAAATATATGAAGTATTTTCTATTTTGGGTCATAAATTATGAGTGATTATCACTATACCTTCCCATATGCTTCTCAAATTTTTACTTTCATTGGATTGCACTTGATTAAGCATTAGTAACTATCTCAGAACTGTTTTGCAAAATCAGTTGCACATTTTCGTTTTCATTGTTGTGTGTGTGTGCATGATACATATATGAATGTATGTGTGTATAAAATTTTAATTCATTTTTTAAAATTCCATTATAGTTAACATACAGTGTTATACTACTTTCAGGTGTACAATTCAGTGATTCAAAAATTCTAAATACTACTCATTGCTCATCGTGATAGGTGTACTCTTAACCCCCTTCACCTGTTCTATCCATCCCGCTGCCCACCTCCCCTCTGACCATCACCAGTTTGTTCTCTATATTTAAGAGTCTGTTTTCGGTTTGTCTCTTTTTTCTTTGTTCATTTGTTTTGTTTCTTAAATTCCACATGTGAGTGAAATCATATGATATTTGTCTGTCTTTGACTAACTTATTTCACTTAGCATTATACCCTTTAGATCTGTCCATGTTGTTACAAATGACAAGATTTCATTTTTATGGCTGAATAATATTCCATTGTATGTATATTTGAAGGTATGTATGTATGTATGTATGTATATGTTGTGTGTATATATATGTGTTGTGAATGAATATATATATGTATATATATGTGTGTGTGTGTGTGTGTATATATATATATATATATATATATATGTAGTTTTGATACTGCCTGTGAAGCCACAGTGTAATTATATTCTTGCTAATAGAAAGACTCAAATATTTTACTTATTGTTTCCCCACAACTATAATATAGTGGTAAGAATGACTTGAATGTTATCCTCGGGGACCAAAAGAAATTAATCTCTTAAAGAAATCTGTATGTTCTTATCTTTGTTTCCACTGATTTTTCATTAAAACACAATGAGTTTTGTAGGATACCACAATCTTGATGCTCAGCATATTTCAGACTTTTGACCAAAAATAGGATTATATAAATTCACAGCCTAGGTTTACTGATAATTTAATAGATAAAAGTAGGGGTTTAATGCTATGGGGAAATGCCTTCACCTATCTGATCTCTTCACATTTTTTTGGATTGAAAAAACTGCTAGAGCTTCAAAGACAATGCCTTCCCAATCAATTGTCCAGTGAAATACATTTGCTTACAATCAAAATATTTATTATATATATAAATATATTACATATACAAATACTACGTATATGTAATAAAGTATGCATTATATATACAAAACTAGAACTATCTTATGACTTTGAAATATTACTATTTTATTGTCACATCAATATTACATAGAGTTTTGATTCTTTTTAAAAGCTCCTTATTTTGGACTTGCATGGGTATAGCTTTAGGTGTCAATTCTCAATTACTCATGTGTGAACTGTCTACATAATGGGTCACCTTGCATGACTAGATCTGCTTTCTATACCATTTATCCTCCCTCTGGCTTAAAAATCATTGTTTTCAATTACATATCATAACTTCTCTTAATTGGCACAGCTAGATTTGGGTGGATCTGTTCATGAGGTTTGTAGTAAGACTACAAGATTTTCAGAATGTACTATGTGTCTGTATAAAAACACTGCTAAATATTTAGCTGCTAAATAATAGGTTTAAAGGATACATATAACAAACTAGAAATTCCAGGAGGAACAGCTACCTCTAGGTTTGTCAGCAGTTTTCTTAGCCTTCAAGAAGTGTATTATCTCTTTCCAGAATATTTTTTAAAGATTTTATTTATTTATTTGACAGAGAGAGAGATCACAAGTAGGCAGAGAGGCAGGCAGAGAGAGAGGGGGAAGCAGGCTCCCCGCTGAGCAGAGAGGCCAATGTGGGGCCTGATCCCAGGACCCTGATATTATGACCTGAGCTGAAGTTAGAGGCTTTACCCTACTGAGCCATCCAGGTGCCCCTCTCTCCAGAATATTGACAATTATGACATATAAGCAATTAGCTCAGTGGTTTTCATACATTTGATAGTTAAGATCTATTAAGATGTCTACTGGTTGATTGATCTATACCAAAACTCCTAGTGAAGGGTGCCTCAGGGGAAAATAAGATCTCTCTTGCCTTGAAAGTCCACTTGAATAGTCAGGACAAACACATAAAATAGAGTACTGAAGGCTGAACTGTTTCACCCTGTAGTATCGATGGATGAACCCATACTTGCTGCACATCTGCCATATACTTCATGGTAGTTTGGAGAAAGGAGAGGTCACTATGGGTTAAGCAGGTGCATGGATGTTATTCTGCTATATGCTCCTTGTGTTTATTTAAGAAGCCCCAGTTATAGTAACAAAATAAAAGTAACGCAAAATCAGATCAAATCAAGGAGAGACACATCCCATCACCCCAGTACCAGCCTCTGAAGTGATGTAGGACACCGAGGGTATTTGAGTCAGAAGCAAAGTTCCAAGTAGCTTGTCTCAAAATCAGTCAAAGTAACTCTTTCCTATTCTACATGTTCTCAGGACAACATACTGATTTCTTAAAAGCTGGTCTTTATGTTTTGTGAGTTATAAAAGTAAATGCGAAGTATGTACAACTTTTTAAATTTAAAAATCACCTTCCTATTTGGTTTGTATTCATTCTCTTTATTCATTAAAATTAGCTGTCACTGCCTAACATTTTCCTTTAAAGTGTGAGAAATTGTTTTTCTTTTACTGATGGGATGATTTGAAGTATTGAATCATTTTCCCAGTAGTAAATTAGACATTTTGGACTAACTATAACTATCTCAGGCTACAAATGTGTTTGTAATTTGAATGTGTTTGTAAATTACTCCAGCAATACTTTTCAGTGTGCCTGATTTTCCTTCCCTTTCTTTGATTCTCTTTTCTTTTCGAATGATACCCATTGTAAAGAAAGTAGAATGGAAATGGTATAGGAAGGAAGCAAGGGCTTGGCCTTGAGTGAAACAATTTTGAATAGTGATAATTACATTAATAGTCCAGTTATGTTACTGAAATAGTTATCAATACTATTATTTCCTCAGTACGTGGCTTAGAATACAGTCAATAATTTTGGGAAATTTCATGAACCAGTCATGAGTACTGACTGAAATGATACGTAGGTGCTAAATATCAAATTGAATACTTCTTGATTACTTCTCAAAATCTCAAGCTAGAGATAGTAAGCTTAGGTCAGTGTTTGAAGGCATCCGTGCTACAAGGGTTTCCTAGATTCCTGACTTTGTGGTTTCACACGTAGCCCATGAAATTTCAATTGCAGCAGATGGTATCATTTTAAACAGAAGGCTACTGATGCAATAACAAAGTAAATACTGATTTTAGCCCCCCTCTCTCTCCCTTCCTCTCTCTCCCTACCTAGCAATTCCTTAAATGATGCTCAACTCTTTGTAGTACTTTAGGAAGAAAGACGAGGTTCTAAAATGATAAGATGTAGTAGAAAAGTATATGCTTGGTTTATTACAGTGTAAAGACATTTCCAAAGACATGCCATTCAAGTGAGGATAATACATGCTTTGTGTCTGTAAATATTGCAGAGAGGGGTTGGATTTACAGGTTACTTTGTTGTGGTTGTGGCAATTTATTTTCCTTTATGAATGTATCTGCATCTTTTTAAAGAGAATTATTTTATAAATATCACTTTGATCAATTTATATGTAATATATAAGATTTGATCAGATTAGTATGCATCTTTTATTTTTTTGGTTTTTAAATAAATGTTCTAATTTAAATACATAGAAATCCCGCAAACATAGAGGTCATTCTTCATCCAGCTTCCCCTAACATTAATGTTTTATTTAAGCATTGTTCATTTGTCAGTGCTAAAAAATTAACATTCACTATGCTCTTTGAGAAGTGATTTTTTTAAAAAAAATTTCTGGCAGTGAGTGTCATCAGACTATATTTCGAAAATTTCAACATTTGAATCCCATCAATACCTAAGAAAATCCTCCTCACTGAACTACCCAGGGTTTCTACTTTGAAACATTCACTCATGTATTTTAGGATGAAAAACAATTAACAGGAAAATAGTCCTTTTTGTTTATATCTATTTTTTCTTTGCACCCTTGGTTTCATTTTGAAGTTAGTCTAAGATTCTCTTTTTGTTTCCTTGGGAAATTTATACCATTTTCAGCCTAGACTGTTCTTCTAAACTTTAGACCTTTACAACCACCCCAGTTTGCCTCATTCAACTTGCCCCATTGTGAATGGGCTATTTGGGGGGGGGGGGTTATCTAATCTTAAAACATTTTTCTTTTAATGGGCTTATGTAAAGAGATTGCACTAGAGAAATTTTTACTGCTATTGGTGAGATGAAGACCAACTACTTAATTTTCTGGTACTTGACTTCCCCATTTGTAAGGTGAGGGCTTTGTAGCTCTAATACTTTATGATTTTGGAGTGTGAATAAATGTGAATTTCCTTTAGAAGAAAAGTTTTTAAAGACAAGTGATCTTAAAACATACACTGCTTTTCATTTTGTTGAATCATCTCCCTGAAATTTTAGATGACTTTATATATGTAATTTCCTTATGGGAATTTTCATTTTGAGACTAGTGTGAAACTAATTCCAGTTTTGGCTAGCATTAATTTGAGGGAAAGCTCCTTTTCCACTTCCACAATCAAGAAGATAGAGGCTCATTAGCATTCTATGGACAAGGCTGGTAAATTGCAGAGAATTAGTGATTTGGAATTCTAGAAACCCACAATAGGAAATGCTATAGAAGAAACAATATCTTTTCATTTCAACATCATTTTGACAAATGGGGGAAAATTTTGCAGTGTATGTATCATAAAAGCAAGCAAAATTCTGTGAAAACAAAGGAAAGGAGCCCCATACTTCCTGTTCCTGTGCCAAAACCTCTACCTTTGCTAAGAGACCTTGAAATTATTTCAAATCTATTTTTCACAATGAATGCCAAAAGAGCTAAATTATTCATTGTAAGTGAAAATGGATTTATTACCATGTGTCAAGAAACTCTAATTCTCTTTCTGATATTCCTAAGAAGAACCCTGTGGTATGAAATCATGGGCTAAATCAACTAAATAATTAGCCACGTGAACACTGTACCTACCATGTATATTTTTAGGTTTTGTATCAATAAATATTTTATAAAGTGGTGCATACTCTGAACTAAAAGTCTTTCATCCCCAAATCAGTTTCATATTCTTCTCTAAAAAGTAAGGTGCCCTGTGGCTTCTAATGGAAGTGAAAGGAAAAATGGTGACATAAGCAATCAACAACACAGTCTGAGAAAAATTCTCATTGCTGATAAAGATTTCTGCAAAAATAAGTTTGATAAGTGCCAAATGAGATCCCCATAGAACAAGACTTACAAGGACTTCTCAATAAACATAAAAAAGAAAGTGAGTCTATATTGGGAGCAAAAGGTTATATGTGTAGGACAAATTATTTTTATGGATGTTCACAATTTATATATAAAATCTAACATAGCTTGCAAAATGTCTATAGAAATTTGAAATAATTAGCAGGCAAATATTTTTAGACACAGGCAAATGAAATTAGAATTTTGACATTTACAGTTTCAAGACTTCTTAATGTACGGAAGGTGCAGTGATTGCATTTTTAATTTTTTTTCTATTTGTTAACGGCATCTAAACATAGACAAGATTTGGTGGATATGCTGGGAAACCAGCATTTTGGAGTACCAGTTGATATGTACTGTAAAGGTTTAACTTTTAATATAATCTTGGCATAGATTTGACTGCCAGAACACAGTTAGCTTGAAACACTTCAACTTTAAAGCGTACACTAAACCCCACAAAGCTTAAGAAGCACCATGGCACCGAGGAGAGTGAAGAAGGGCAAGGTGTTTGGGGTGTGCAGTGGCCCACGCTCCTCAGCCAGCTCCTTCCCTTATTGGCTGGGTGAAATGTAGGCGTGGATTCGGTTTTGGCAGCTCTGGAGCATGTGACCAGTTTCCCCTGCTCAGTGTCTTTCTTGGCTAATCACCTGTTTCATATTTTCTTCTTTTATTGGGAGTGATTCCTCTTACCACCTCAAATTTACTGTAGCCAGTAGAATTGCCTTTTGGAAAAGTACGCCTGGATTCTGACAGGATTTCATCTGATAACTCACCATTCGTGGCCTGTTTTAGTTAAAGCCCTGTGAAATTGCTTCCGTTTGTTTTATCTTCTATGATTTGGCAAAAAATATTCAAGAACAGGAAAATCCTCTCCTGCCCACTTTTCTGTGGGCAGTAAGGTTTGCTGTTTAAGGGGAGTGAGGTCTTTTCAGCCACATCAGCTAAAGCCTTAAGACTCAGCTGAGTCTGATGGAGCAGAGCTGGTTTGATAGATCATCTTATTTTTACTTGTATATTTTCTAATGCTTTTTTCCCTCTTAAATCCCTTTCCAGGATTTTGGAACCAAGACCTATTTCATATCTCACTGAGTGAGACATTAATCTTACTTTCCTAAGTGTGAAAGACCTCTGTCTTTGGTCTCACTTGTAAAATGAACTGGGACACCCTCCCCCTTTCCAAACAGGTGGAGGAAACTTTTTCTTTCCTTTTCTCCTTCTTCTGCTCATTATTATTATTTTTTAATTTCCCATTCACTTTATCTCTCTTTTTTAAATTTCTCCCTAACAGAAGGATGCGACTGGCATCTGTAGCTTTCTTCGGCCCCATTTGTATCCCTTAAGGATCACATTTTGAGGGGCACTTGGGTGGCTCAGTGGGTTAAAGCCTCTGCCTTCAGCTCAGGTCATGATCTCAGGGTCCTGGGATCCAACCCCACATCAGGCTCTCTGCCCAGCAGGGAGCCTGCTTCCCCCTCTCTCTCTGCCTGCCTCTCTGCCTACTTGTGATCTCTTTCTCTCCCTGTCAAATAAATAAAATCTTAAAAAAAAAAAAAAAAGGAATCAAATTTCGAAACCAATATCTGGATGTAAAGTTGCTGAGTTACTAGTCATTATTTTTAAACATCATGGAAGTCAAGAGAACCAACCGGATTCTGTGACATTGAGAGGAAATATATTGAGGGGTGCCTGGTAGTGCTGGTTAGGCATATGACTCTTGATCTCAGCTCAAAACTTAACATCAGAGTCCTCACTTCGAGCCCCACATTAAAAAAAAAGAAAAGAAAAGAAAAAGAAAAGGAAGAAAGTATATTGAACACAATCTAATTTTTAGAGGAATAGAATTCTGTAGATTTGCGGAATGGAAAGTGAGATTACTCATTGTAGCAGTAGTTAATTGGGCAGAAAGTAAGAGTCCTGAGGATGTAAGTGTTAGAAATTTAATTTTTAGTAAAGCCCTGATAGTTCCTTTTTAATTGTGCTGGTTTTGTTTGGATTTTTTTTTTGTATTTTGTTTTAATTTTCTCTTTTAAATCAAGGGTATAGTATTTGTTGTGATTGAAATTATTAGTTTCTTGGTATCTTAATCCTTAGGATTCAATATTCAAAGATAAATGATGGAAGGATAGGCAAAAATGGTATTACTAGTAATGACTTATCATCTGACAATTTTACTTCAAATCATGGTGAAATAGTCAATATTCTTACTACCCTAAAAGCATTAATTGTTTTAGATAAAAGCTATCACATTTAGCTGGAAAGTAAATTGTTTAGAGCCAATAAATTTCACTTTCTTGATAAAGCATCAGGCCCTGTATATTTTTGTTTCATCTGTGACTGCAAGATATTTCGTGAAATCGAAGATTATTGTATTTATGTATCTATGCATATATTTCACACTTTTAAAACTTTTAATTTTGAAATGATGGATTCACAGATAGTTACAAAGAAAGCACAGGGAGATCCCATACATCCTCTACCCAACTTCTCCCCCTGTTAACATCTTCTATAACTGTAGTCCAGTATCAGAACTAGAATAGTGTATTGCTATAAATCACAGAGCTTTTTCAGATATCACTAAGTACACATGTGCTTATGTGTGTATGTGCAACTCCATCACATGTATAGCTTTCTGTAACCACTACCACAATCAAAATACTTAACTGCACCATTTCTACAAGACTCCCCGTGTTACCATTGTTTAAATTTTATTTATTTGAGAGAGTGAGCAAGAGAGAGAGCACAAGCAGGGGGAGCAGCAGACAGAGGGAGAGGGAGAAACAGACTCCACGCTGAGCAGGGAGCCCAAGGCAGGCTTCATCCCAGGACCCCGGGATCATGACCTCAGCAGAAGGGAGATGCTTAACCGACTGAGCCGTGTAGGCACCTGATTATCACCTTTTAAAGGGACCTGCGGGATCTAACCTACTCTAACCTACTTGCATTGACATGGAGAGTGATTTGCCTCAGGTCCATGGCTTAGGTAATGATTGAATTCCTAGTTGGCTCAGAATGATCTGTCCTATCCCAGACCACTTTCAGACAGCCCACCTTTCACTCTCAATTTATAAAGTAGGTCCTTGTTGCTCTACAATTTTAAAGATAAGAGAATTGAAGCAGACAAAAGTTTTAAGGTAGTTGAATTGACCCATCTCATCACAGTTCTGGATTTTAAAAAAACTCAGATATTCTCATCCTATATTACTGGATTTATAACAGGTGAAGGGAACATTGACTGTCTGGGTGAACATTACTGGTATTTCACACAAAGCATGTATACGGTACAGGTAATCCATGTTGCTTCATAGCAATTCAGCATGATTGCTAAGGGGGAGAACGTGCTTAGTTGCCATCTTTAAAGAATCCCAGAGATTTAGCTATGCATCATATAATTGGTACTCTTCATCCAAAGAATTGAATGCCTCCTCTCTCCCATTCACACATGTACACAACAGATAATTTAGGAATTTGTTTCCCTTTCCATTTCACCCTTAATGCTAATACTATATGCTATACTAATGCTATACTAATTTAGTTACCATCTATAAAACTACTGAGGAGAGGTTTTGGGGGTTTGTGATTGGGGAGGATCACAGCATGTGTTTTGACCCACTTACCTGTTTAATAGCCACTTTGGAACAGTTTTCAATACTACTTACTTTGGGAATGAATGTGGTTATAGAACAGTAGAACAGAAATTATTTGGGAAGATTGCATTCAGATCAAAGACTTTTCTACTATATCAGCATCATAGAAATTAGAGATGTAAAAGACCCATTAGCTGATTTGCCCTATTTCCTTGGAAATTGCAGTGAACATTTTTCAAAAGACCTAATCTATTTTTGTTTAAATTAAATAGGAACTCAATATAGATTCTTGTTAGAGCTTGAAACTGCTGATTGTTGTGTTTTCTGGGTTGTTTTTCTTTTTAGATCCACTTGACAGTTTGCATAGCTAATTACTGTATTCTCATTTGTTTAATTCCAGAATTCCTGTAGGCTTTTTTAAACTGGGGGAGGGGAGGAGAGGATCACAGCAGTTTTAAAGTACATCAACAAGCTATTAAATCAAGGATTGTGGGGGGGAGGGTTTAGAATGAGTGTGTGTGTGTGTGTGTGTGTGTGTGTGTGTGTGTGTGTGTGTGTTTTAGAAGACAGGTCAAGGGGCGCCTGGGTGACTCAGTGGGTTAAGCCTCTGCCTTCGGCTCAGGTCATGATCTCAGGGTCCTGGGATCGAGCCCCGCATCAGGCTCTGCTCAGCAGGAAGCCTGCTTCCCCCCTCTGCCTGCCTCTCTGCCTACTTGTGATCTCTCTCTCTGTCAAATAAATAAATAAAATATTTAAAAAACAAAAAGTCTATAGAAGACAGGTCAAAGTTAAAGCAGCAAAGCAGAGTTTAAGTAACTGCCAGGCTTTGGTAGCTAGTAACACTTTTGTGAAGGTTTTGTTGGTAACCAAATGCAGGAGATAGTAGGGTCTCTGGTGGCCTTATTTTATGTGGGGTACTTTGTATCATGATGGATTATCTGCAGCAAAAGCTTTTGCTAGGAGCACTAAAGAATATGCAATATTAGAAATCCAAGGTTTTTATTTTGTTTTTTGCTAGTGAATGAATTTTTTAAAAAAAATATTGACTTAATTTACAGAGTACAATAGATGGAAAGAGCCTTAAAATTTGAAGAGAATTAGTTAAGAATTATTTCTTATACCAAAGAGATAGCTTTAAAACTTTGCATTTTTAGTGTTCTGTGGATTCCAGTTCGGTGGGGGGGGTGCTTTTGTCAAGAATCACTGCTTTTATTGCCAATGAATCATGAAACCATTGTGGAGGATTGAGAATTTAGAAACATCAACTGAACCATTTAAGAACAATTGAGGTAATGATGATTCAAATGAGACAAAATTCTTTCTTTTTTTTTTTTAATATTTTATTTATTTATTTGACAGAGAGAGGGTTCACAAGTAGGCAGAGAGGCAGACAGAGGAGGGGGGGAAGCAGGCTCCCTGCTTTTGTATGTCTTCTTGGTGGTGGTGGTATTGCTTTTTCAGGGGTGGGGGGGAGCATTTGATTTAATGACTAGAATTACAGACTTCATCTTCTTTCCTGCATTATAGGATGGGACCCTTTTAAAAAGATCCTCCACAATTCATTAGACTGAAAGTTTGCTTTAATTGAGCATCCCTAAATAATTATCATGCTTCTTTAAGGATATGTTCATCTTGAATGAGAAAATTAATATGAAAATTCAATAGAAAATTTTTAAAGTTAATTCATATTGAGTGTGCAACTCTGTGTTTGTAACAATGGGAAAAGTGTTTATTGTTGAATTTATGTATACAGCTTCCCTTAGAGCAGCCAAAATAGTGAGGATGGCTAGCTAAAAATAGATAATGAATGACTAGATCTCTAATTTGCATAGATAGATAGATAGATAGATAGATAGTATTTTGTGGTTTCTAGTTGCCATAAGCAACAGAGACACTTATTTCCAAGCCTTTCAAGACACAATGAATGCAAACATTGTGTGCCTAGCAATTTGAGCCTCCACATATGAACTCAGTTGAATGCTTGAGAGCTAAGATGAAACTCATACACATTCTTGCAAACCATTGCCATGGCAACCTACTGAAAATTTCCAAGGTCTGTCTCCCTCGAGTTTGCACCTGCAGTTAGCTTATTGTGAAACAAAAAAGAAGGCTTTCCAACTTGAGAATGCTTTGGAATGGTTGGGAGTATGTTTTGAAATAAAATGGAGTTTGAAAGTTGAAAAGCAAAATAGAACATTCAGGGGAAAGTACATTTACATTCTCCATCCAATATTTGGCTTTTTTCTTCCTCCTACTTCTCAGTACTCTAGGCAAGGGTAAAGGTGGAGAGTCTACCTATTGTGGTTATTAGGATATTGGGGTTTTGCCCACTTGAGCAAAAAACATGCTGCCTCCTGGCATGCTAGGTAACGTGTGTACATGTCTTGTATGATAGTAAGAGGACAAGAATAGCTAAGATTTATTTTGTTTATTATGCACCATGTTAAGTGTTAAGCACTTCATGATTTTCCTAATTCTTACAACTACACTGCAGAGACCGATACTGCATCCTTCCCATTTTACAAATGAGAGATTAAATAAATCATCTGAGTTCTGCTAACTCCAGATTTAAACTCTGGTTCTAGTGCTCACTAGAGCATTAGACTTGGAGGAAATGTGTCCGAACTGAGCGGAACTGATTGTTGAATGCAATGCTGGAGAGAGAAGAGCTGTCCAGGAGAGGATTTGGTTACTCACGTAAGCCGCCTAAGTGTTTTTCATGTGAGCTTTACTTGCCACAATGTTTTTAATGTCCAAAATAATAATAATGGTAATGTGTGAAGAGTAGTCGAAGAAGAAGTCATTAGACAATGGCATAACCAAATAAAACACTCAAAATCACTAGGTGCAGTGTTGCAAGGTCCCATAACCAGTACCAACACTCCTTAATTTGTCAAGTGAGAAGCTGCTTCTAGAGACCAGAAAAGGGACTACCATCATCGGCATTGAAGGCATGCCATTGACTACCATCGACGGCATCTCTCTACTCAGAATACAAAGTGAATCATAAATGTAACTAAACCCTGGCTTGGCAGCATCAGTTCCACTGTGAGTACAAGCAAACATGTCCTCCAGTTTTCAGGTAGCTTGGTGGTCACGGACAGAGGGCCGCCTTCCTTATTCTGTCGCCCATCTCTCTCCCCGCAGGCTCAGTGGAACCCTGAACGAGGCTTGGCTTCTATTTGATTAGATCTTGGCAAACAGATGGAAGTATTCAGGGTGTAGTTCCAATAAGCCTCCTTGTACTTTAAGAAATAAGAAAAGCCTATTTGAGAATCATCGTAGTAAAAATGTTACTGGGCTGGTGACTTAGAAATGAAGGCACTACTTTCAGAAGGAACATTGTATTTTGAGGAAACTAACGGAGTCTGTGGATGTCAAGCCATAGCCTTGACTGAAGGCTCCAAGGCACCTGGGCTTTCTTAGTAGAGCACTTCTCTAACCCTCTTCCTTATAGCCCATTATCATTTCTCAAAATAGTTAAAGAATCTTGGTTATCTGGATTTCCAGTTCAAAGCAGATCAAAGGAGGGACTTTGAAAGGGAAAAGGGTGTCTCTAAAGACTGACATTGAGAGACAAAAGAAGAAAAGGAGTAAGAGCACGCACTGATTAAAAAGTGAAAGAGGAGGGCGCCTGGGTGGCTCAGTGGGGTTAAAGCCTCTGCCTTCTGCTCAGGTCGTGATCTCAGGGTCCTGGAATCGAGCCCCTCTTCAGGCTCTCTGCTCAGCAGGGAGCCTGTTCCCCCCACTCCGTCTCACTCTCTGCCTACTTGTGATCTCTCTCTCTCTGTGTCAAATAAATAAATCTTTAAAAAAAAAAAAAAGGTGAAAGAGGATTGGGGAGGTCTCTGAGGCAGTGCGCAGCCGCACGCTTGAGCACGTGAGATTGCCACTCTTGCGGCAGGTTCCCACGTTTCTCACTGTGACACCAAACTACCAAGAAAAGCTTGTCTTCTGAGCTTTCTGATTAAAAAGTGACATGTCCGTGATTTCAAAAGTTCTCAGGATGACAAATGACATTTGTGTGTGGGTGGGAGTGGAAAGCTTATTTATTGTCCTTCATCAGCAGGCTTCCCATTAATGAGAATGAAGGGAGGGGGCAGGGGTTACTGGCGAAGGAAAGGGGCACATCCAGGTGGGAGATACATGATGGTGACTTGGAGGAAATGTGTCAGAACTGAGCGGAACTAATTGTAGAATGCAATGCTGGAGAGAGAAGAGCTGTCCAGGAGAGAATTTGGTTACTCACCTAAGCCGTCTAAGTGTTTTTCATGTGAGCTTTACTTGTCACAGTGTTTTTAATGGCCTAAATAATCATAACAGTAATGTGTGAAGAGTAGTTGAAGAAGAAGAAGTCATTAGACAATGGCATAACCAAATAAAACCCTCAAATACCTGTGGGAAGCGTGCTGTCAGGGTATCACCAAATGAAATGTGCACAAAGGCAAGCACTCTAATGAAGCTCTAGTCCTCAGCAGAAGACAGTGAGCAGAATTCTCCCTTCGCTTCTGCATGCTTATTCTTCAAGCAGTCCTTCATGGGCTTTGCAGGATCTGCTAAGTCCTCTCTGGTCCAGCAGCTCTGGGAGATGCCAGCGGATGCCGTTCCCTGGTATTTTATAAAGGTCTTGCTTAAAATTTTCAGGAAAACTTAGGGCAGAATTGAAAAAGGTAAGTAAAGTTGGAGAAACTTGGGAAAAGTAGCAAATTAACCCTGCTGCTATTTTTTTTTTTTTTTTTTTTTACCTTCCTGTTACCCAAATATGAGACTAGGAGCAGTGGAGGGAGGGGAATGCCAACCGGATGGCGGGCCAGGAGGCAGGATCTCGTTCTGAGCCTGACACGGAGCCAGGTAGTCATTTGATCCTGTGCACCTGCCCATGCCCCGTTCGTTTCCCTTTCTTTACCATAAAGGCACTTGGGACAGGCATCTTAAGGAGTCTCCCAAATCTGAAACAAATACACTTGGACAAATTCTCAGTTAAATCGCACAGCTGAGGAGAAAAGGACTCCCTGACTTTTCTGTGTATTGATGATGTGATGTTTTTTGAGGTGTTTTAAGAAGTGCTCTGTTCATAGACTGTTAAAACATGGGAGTGTGGATTTAAGTCAGAAAAACACTTGCTTTGTGAAGAGAATATCTGTGTCTAAAGGTCTCAGGAGTCCAGTGCTATGAACAACCCTTCCCGCCCCCCCCCCCCCACGTTGCAGGGAGAGTGAAGTGAGAATGTGTACAGAGCCAGCTGTATCTGTGTAATAATATGGTCAAAACATCTTCTAAGTGCCAGCCACTGTGCTAGACAGGACCTATCGAGCCCTAGAGAATTTTATTAAGATCTTATTTATTTATTTGTTATTTATTTGTTTGTTTGTTTGTTTGGAGAGAGAAAGGGTGCACAAGTGGGGTGAGGGGCAGAGGGAGAGGGAGAGGATCCAGCAGGCTCTGGGCTCAGTGCGTGGAGCTCGACATGACACTGAGACCATGACCTGAGCCAAAATCAAGAGCTGGATACCCAACCAACTGAGCCAACCAGGCAGCCCTCACCCTAGAGAATTTAATTCTCTTCATAATCCTGTAAAATAGGGTAAATCACTTCATTCGTACTTACAGAAAACCTGGAAACGTTAAGGAACTTTCCCAGACTCACACAGTTAATAAGCAGCAGCAGCTTGGACTTCAGCCCCATCTGGCTAGCTCTCACACCTAGACTCCTTCCATGCTCGGTGATCAGAGAGCACCTTTCTGCTCATAGACAGCCTCTATTTGTCACATACCTGAAGTTCGCCACACAATTCAAGGTAGGGACATCTGGCTGTCTATTATATTTCCTTTCTGCGTAACTCCTTATTAATCAAAGGTAATTCAATAAATGATTGTAAGTGGGTGAATGAATTAATGAATGAGGGAACCCATGGAAAAATCAGTCAAAAGATCTCAATTTTTTGAGTACATTCTGTCCCACACATATCTCTTGGTTCAAAGTTGATGGCTGGTCTTAGCCAGCCCTTATCTTTATGCAGTTTATTTCAGGAGCAAAAGAAAAATTTTATTTTATAGTTAGATATTGAAGGAAAACATGATAGAGGTATAGTTTCTTTACAATCGAACAAAAATTTTTGCAATGCAAGACTATTGCAGTAGAGTGCAGGGGGGAGAGGCAGACTGGGGGGTATGGAGCACCCAGAATGATAGTCAACTATTTTTTCTCAGTTTCTTCTGTAAAGCGGACTATGTCTTATTGCTTTCTCAAGGGACAGGACTGCTTCATAAAAAAAAGCAGACTGACTTATTGCAAGACATTTTTAGCTTTTCCTTCTTTCTAACTTTGTCATTCTCCTTTTCCTTTAAAGATAATGTCACTTCTTGCTATTTCTCTACCATAAATTTCCACCCATGAGGTATAATGTGAAAACCAGTTATAAAGTTTCATTGTCGCTTCTAGAGATGTTAGAGGCAGATAAAATCTTTGGAAAAGTGTGATTTTTCCACAATTCTCATCTCCTACTCTTAGGAGTCATACTCCTGGAAAATAATCTATACTTACTCACTCTTATTTTGAGATTTAATGAGCTGTTTTAAATGAGCCATTGTGGCAAACATACACCGTAGTGTAGGGAGCTTAGAAAGGATGACCATCAGGAATAAGGCTATTGGACATGATTCTACCAATTCAAGTGTCATGTGTAATATTTCTTCTGTTTTTAGAATCAAAATGAATCATGCCCCCTCAACTTTATTAATTTTATTTTCACAGTCGTACTTATTTTCATAAAAGGTTTTTATTTAAATTGCAGATATTTAAAGAAGATAAGCCAAGTTTAGAGTGTGATAATTTTTTCCATCTTTATCGACATTTACTTGACAAATAAAAATTGTATACATTTAAGGTATACGGCAATGTGTTGGTATACATATACATGAAGAAATGATTCACCTCAATCAGTGGTGATGCCATGTCAAATCAGCTCTCCTGAACTCTTGTGTAGATATACATGGACATAAACTCTGTCCCACACAAGTCTATGAAATAAAATAAAACATACACCTGAGCAATTCCCAAACTTTAAACTTCAACATAGTTTGGAAAGGCACATACCTCCACTGTTCTGATGTACTAAGAAAATATTTAATTAGCATATTATTAGTTAAAAGTTAAGTTGAGTAGTGGGGCACCTGGGTGGCTCATTTGGTTGAGTGTCTGCCTTTGGCTCAGTTCATGATCTCCAGGTCCTGGGATTGAGCCCCCGCATCGAATTCCCCGCTCAGCGGGGAACCTGCTTCTCCCTCCTCCCTGCTCCTTCTCTCTCTCGCTATCTCTATTTCCCTCTCTCAAATAAATAAATAAATAAAATATTTTTAAATTTAATTAGCATATTATTAATCCATACAGAAGGCACAGCCATACACTATGTCAGGTTATAACTACAAAAACAATCGCTATAATAGGGAGCACCATGCAGCTGGGATCACAGCTAAAGAACATCTCTTCTACCCTCCTCCCTCTCCTTCTTTCTCTCCCTTAATTAACAGTGTTTGCTGAGTGATCTGTCCTTCCTACTTATCTGTTCATGTAGAGACTCTAGGTAGTATAGGGCATACATGAGAAGTAAATCATGGATGTCGAGATAAAATAAATCAAGTTGTCACCATCTTCTTCTAGGTCCCAGGAAAGTGGGTAAGGAGGAGGACTCAAGAGGACTCTAGTGTCCCTGCATCTCTGCGGTGACTCCCCAGGAGATCAGGCCTAGAGAGGAAGGAATGACAGTGCCAGGTGTGGACTGGTACTACCTGTCTTGTACATTACCCTAAATAAGCACTGCTGAAATGAATCCTATTCTTGTATAAAGGGGATCAACCCAGGAACAGCTCTCCCCAGAACTATTCTTTAGAGTGTCATACGAGGAACAAAAATAATTCCTCATTAGTTTTAATAATGACATATAAACACTGCATTGTGGTAACTCTGATCTCTCGAAGTGCTTTCAGGCATTTCAAATTTGATCTCCACTACATCCCTTTGAGGTAGAGAAGTTATTATGGTGCAAATATTCAAATGATTATATATACCTACATAGCATGTGTATTTACGTGTATAATATATACTTACATGTATAGTATATATATTCTTAAGTACTGTCGAAAACACAAAAATTAATCCAAGATGATGCATATTGCTTAAAATCCAGATTTGCAACTTGATTTCTGAACAAGCATATATTTTCTACTATTGATCAGCCTACTAAAAATTAAACTGAAGTGGCTGAAAAGTATACCATTTCAAATATGTATTTGAACCAAAGTAAGCCCCACAAGGAACAAAGAAGTCAGATACGGAAGCTTGGATTTCCAGTTTAACTACAATCAGAAAAAGATTAGATCTTCTCAGTGTATGAACAAAATAACATTGTGACATCTGAGCCAGAAAATGTTTACTCTCAATCAGTGCTTGACAGAAACACTCATTAAAGTACTGTTCAGACATTGGCTTATTTGGGGGAGCTCAGTTTAGAACCTTACATATATTCAAGTCGTGGGTCAAAAAAAAAAATTTTCTGTCAACTAAATCATCATTATTTCCAACCACATCCCTATTTCTTGATGTCCCATACACCAAGCATTTTATGAAATAGAAATTCTCATATGTTACCAGGTTAAAGCTCTATCAAGAAGACATTGGTTATAAAATTTCTATAAAGAAAAAAAAAGAAGACATTGGTTTTCATACTGCCCAGTAGGAAAGAATTGTTTGGGTAGTTAGCTTCCCCTGGTGCTTTCCACATCTTTGATTTTGAACCTCTAACTCTAGGCCCATTGTGTAAATGAGCTACCTTAATCAACGAATGCGTGTCTAGATTGTATATGGGAAAACAACCAATATTATTAATAAATGGCCACTTCCATTTATTTATTTCCAGGATGTAATAAGAGATAATTTGACAAAACTTGAATGACAGTTGTGTGAGAGACAAAAATAAGTATCTCATTTGCACTTATGTGATGAAAACATAGTTAATAAGGGAGAACTTGGAAGTTGAAAGAATTTTCATTGGTGGATTAATGAGAAGAGGGAAAAAGAGATCATCGAGTTAATTTTTTTGAGAGAGAGAGTGTAGGAAAAGGACAGAGGGAAAGAGAGAGAGAGAATCTCAAGCAGACTCTGAGCTGAGCGTGGAGTCTGACATGGGGCTCAATCCCTCAGGTCATCAGATCACAATCTGAGCCGAAATCAAGAGTCAGATGCCTACCTAACTGAACCCCTCCCCCACCCCAGGTACCCCTCACTGAGTTAATTTTGTAGCCAGAATGGCCTGCAGTGTTCTAAGTCAAGGAAAAAGAATAAGCAGGAAAATATTCAGTAATTTATATTTCTTTCTGTCCACAAAAATTTAGTTACACATTTTGTATAGAAACAAGAGACATGATGTTTAAGTCTTTAAGCACCTAAGTTAAGAAAAGATTGCAACAAGTAAATAAAGAACTTTCAGGGATTACTCCACTTCAAAATAACTGTGATTATATCAGTATTTGAATTTTTATAACCAGATTAAAAAATTGAACACTAGCTTTCATTTTGTCCCCTTTATAGTGTCTATTTAATGTGCTGCCATATCAGTGGTGCAATTAGCTGTGTATGTGTGTCTCTTTGTATGTGTGTGTGTATTTTCTTCATGACAATTTTAGTGGTTACTTATCTAAATCCAGTAATCTCCTTTGCCACCTTTTAACGTATCTTAAATGTATTTCAAGATGTATCTGTCCATATCATATCCTTTAAAGAACAAAATGGTTTTGGATGGATGGATGTTGGAGGGATGGATGGATGGATGGTTGGATGGATGGATGGATGGTGAATGGATAGTTAGAAGTTATCTGGGATAAGATAAGAGACAAGCACAATCTGTTGGGGTCAGTATAGTCTCATAGTTTTGCCACCAGTTGGCACTATAATTGTGTTGAAACAAAAAACACTTAATTTTGCAGCTTCTGTTTCCTGATATGTAAAATGAAGAGGTTAGACTAAGGTCTGGCACGATGCAGGAAGATATGTGACTGCTTGATTGAAACATGATTCCATCCCTTAATGTGTTAAATGCCAACAACAGAAGCTTGAATTTTGGAGACATGTTAGTTGAAACAATCAATCATTGGCATTTTACATTGATATAAAAATCTGTTTTGGCATCGTTACCAGTAAGGATTTTCAGTTGAACCTGTGTGACTAATTTGTTCATTCAGTCATACTAGTTGGAGTAGAGATACATATTGATTTAGCTAAATGCCTAGATTTGCATTGTAAACATCTCTCGGTATTCATTTATTTTGGAAATGGCCAAACACATTTTGGAAAGTGCTTTGTCCAAAAGCAAACCAAATAGAGAGGGAACTGAGTTGATAACAGGCATATTCTGGTTTCCCTTCAGCATCTTCACTCCACTCCCAACAATCTCTGAGGCTCTTATACCCCCATGTTCTAATGAATGAAAATCCGGAAGAACAGATTATTACAAAACCTGTCGGCGAATTTAAACTGGACTTTAACTTTGTCTTTTGGCCAGCTCTCCTACGTTGCTTTGGCTAAAAATGGAAATGCAATATGGCCATAAAGATCATCAGCAGCTTAAAGAAATAGTATGAGAGAGCTATTATCTTTTTTATTTATTTTTATTTTTATTTTTTTTATTTTTTATTTTTTTTTAAAGATTTTATTTATTTATTTATTTGACAGAGAGAGAGAGAGATCACAATTAGGCAAAGAGGCAGACAGAGAGGGGGGGGAAGCAGGCTCCCCTTGATCAGAGAGCCCGATTTGGGGCTCTATCCCAGGACCCTGAGATCATGACCTGAGTCGAAGGCAGAGGCTTTAACCCACTGAGCCACCCATTTGCCCCTATTATCTTTTTTAAAACATAAATTTAATTTCAAATTTTGTGACACCAGGTTTCTCTTTTGCAGGTTTGCTACTTTGCATGACTTTTCTAAAATATGATGTTCTTTTTTGACTAAGCAGAAATCCAGTTCTTTTCTTTCTTCCATAGTTCCTTTAAATTCATTTTTTGTGGTATTATTTCCTCACCCCTGTCTTCCCCTTTGAGTTTTGCCTGTCAGGATGACCAGTATTGAATGCATATAAAAATGCATGTTAAAATGAGTAAGATGTCGTGCTCTTTTTTCCATGGTTGGGTTTTTCTATGCAACCCACTTTTACTGTTCTGGAGCCATTGCATACATTTTAAATAGTCACAAAATTTTTGAAGAAAATCGAATGGCTTTGAAGTCTGTCTTTTCCCCAAGCAGACTGCTGATTTATGGTCACTTTTCTTAATAACCTGAGGCATCAACTGGGAAAAAAATATTAAAGAAATGTGAAAGCTGGCTGTTTTCAGAGATATTTAAGCTTTGCCCTAAATATTCATGAATGCCAATGTTCAAAAATTCAAATTGGGTAAATGAGTGTACAAACGGGTGTTTTTTTTGAGCATGTACTTAACTATAATGCACTTCCACCTGCATTCTGCATAAGCATGTTGCTGGTGAATACTTAATAAAGTAATAGTTATGGGAGTGCTGCTACATTTCAAGAAAAACAAGGCATTTGAATTGAATTGATTGTTATTTGTATCAGTGAGTGATTTGTTCCCATGCTTTTAGAATAGAGCAGGCACAATAAGTTATTTGAGGGTAGGAACCACAATTTATAACTTGGCCATGTAGGTAGTGACCATATCTTGTACCCATCAGAAAATGCTGTGCATAGATGAGGTGTTTTATATTTGTTGGTAACCAATTGATCCTCAACTCTTTTGTTATTCATGTGCCGGAGCTAAAATTCATGCTTCACAAATTAGATCACAGTTCATTGCTTTTATTTTTATGAGATCAGTTAGCCATGGGATTGACATCTTTACATGGCATCTACTACTCGGAGAAATAATTGACAAATAAGAACCAAAAGCTTGATTGAGATTTCTATGGAAGCTACCACAGAATCTATGCAGTGTCTCCTCTATAAACTCATTTTGCCCTTTAATAGGGTGGTTGATTAACTAAAATTGCCAATTGGATGTATTTCTTGATTGCTTTGATTTGGCCAAATTGAACCATTATTTGGAAATTGTCCGTATGTACTACAATTGGGTTGTTTTTCTGCAGTTGTACTCTTGAAATTTGTCACTTCCCCCAACCCCTAGAAACTTCTTGTCTTACAGGTTTATCAGTGCAGTGCGTTGAACCTTGGCTTGGGCAATTTGTAACACTAATTCTGAATCTTGATTTTTTTTTTTTTTTCATGGAAACCTGCCTAGCAATAAATCTTTTCTGGAGGGACTATCAGATTCAGTCCTCCAAGCCGGACATGAATGCCCTTTCACTTCCCGAACAGCTTCACACAGACAAAAGTATCAGCAAGAACAAGTATCCCTCAGTTAGCAAAACATGTCCATATCATCTAGCTCCACACTCACCCTGTCCACCGGCTCAATCAATTCAGTTTAAACGTCCACCACAGTGGTGAAAGATTAGGCTCAGTCCTGCTATACCAGGGAGCACCATTGCTTGAGACAATGTTTTTCAACCTTGTATTTGGAGGTATAGCCAGATAAACTCTTGCCGTCTAGACACAAAGTTACAATCACAGTTTTAAAGTAAATCATGGATTCTTTTGTGGACATCAGATTCATAGTGGACATCCTTCTGCATAGTGGGAGCTCTTTTCCTCACCAAAGCAGATCTGTCCTGATAGAGTTTCTTGTAGGTATTCTCATCAGAATGTATCAGTCTTCAGTCAAGCTGTTTAGCATGAGGAATAAAGTGTAGGGATGCTGTTCTTAGTAGAGATATAACCTTACAGAGGAAGTTCATCTACCCTCTCATTATATCTTTTTGCCACACCGGTATGCATTTGTGCTGTATTTTTAAAAAAGTGATAGCGAGTGACTGTGCAGCAAATTCCACCGTTAAAGGTTGGGGGAGGATGCCTATAAGAAAGAATAAAAATACACCAGTTTCTCTACTTTCTAACCCACCAATTGCTATCTTTCTTAATAACCCAGGCTGTCCATACGTTAAATCAGCCCGTGTAACTTCTTGCTATACACATCCTTTTTCCCCCATCCTGATTACATTTCTGTATCCTGTAACATGTTGGTGTTTTCCCTCAGAGCGTGATGAATTAAGTTTCAGTGCCTTTATTTCTTGAGTTCCATGCACATCATTTTTTTTCCCCTAAAGGTGAGGGAACATAGGTATTTTGAGTAGACATTTTGAACAAGAATGGATGCTTGCCACGTGAGTGTAGGGGCCACTCTGAATTAGGGAAGACCAGCCTGGGACTTTGACCTGTGAGTGGTTAAATACCCAGTTAGGGACATTTATCTAAATGGACAGTTATGTAAAGCTAATGCTTTTGCTTGATTACTATTCTGTCTCTTTCAGCAGGTTGTCTCTTTCCTGAAAAAGGTTATAAACATCAGGGAAAGTATACTGAAGAATAGAATTGATTAATGTGACATATTTGAGTTTCTTTCTACCACTCTCTCAACAGTGTGTCGTAGAGAGGCAGCTCAAAACACAGGGAATTAAATTTAAATTACACAGCTTTGGCTAGAAGATTGTTCAGTTAATTCAGCCTCCAAAATGAAATTTGATTTTTTTTCCCCTACACTTGAGCCACTTCCTGATTTTTCATAGAGTGATGATTTCTGCCAATGCATCTACTGATTCAAGATCTTTTATTCAGAAGACTATTGCTGGTTTTCCATTTCTGAGGGGAATAAATATGAAAAACAAGAACGTGTATTTGTTATACCAGGAAAAGTACATTAAAAACTAAAATATAGTTTTATAGAAGGGTCGTATTGGTCCAGTGGTTTTTTTTTTTTTTTTTTTCTACTGTAGGGGACTATAGAAGGTACTATTTATTTTATGATGTTTTCTGTTATTTTAGGTGCTGGGTTTTGTGAAAGATAACACTGAGAACATCCTCACACTTTCTGTTTGCTGTGGAATTATCCCAGAAGAATGTAGAAAATAGGTCAACTTTTAAAACAAAATTTAACTTGTGTGGCCTGAATAATTTAGTCTTCATGAAATATTATCCACTGAGTCCCACATTTTTAGCCCATGAATTTATTTTAAGAAGCAGCCTTCATTATTTATATTTGATGTTTGATTTCTTTTTTTTTTTTTAAGATTTTATTTGTTTATTTGACAGAGAGAGAGAGATCACAAGTAGGCAGAGAGGCAGGCAGAGAGAGAGGGGAAGCAGGCTCCCCGCTGAGCAGAGAGCCCGATGCGGGGCTCGATCCCCGAACCCTGGGATCATGACCTGGGCTGAAGGCAGAGGCTTTAACGCACTGAGCCACCCAGGTGCCCCTTGATGTTTGATTTCTATTCAGAATGTAAATCTAGGCAGTTCAAGATGGAAGCTTAGTTCAACAAAGTACCAATATAGCTACTGTATTTTGATATAAATATTAATGTGAGAACTGAAAGGTTGAAAATAATTCACATGTACAACTTCCGGTTTAATATCTAAAATTATATTACTTATAAACATAGTGCAAAAAAAAGATTAAACTGGTGCTACATTTATTGAAATAACAACAATAATGTTGATAATACCACAAGCTTTATGAGCATTTACAATGTGGTCCTATTTTAAATAGTTTTTCTAACTAATCCTTACAACAATAGGAACTTTTATCCCCTCCATTTTTTCAGATGAGAAAAATAAGGCCCAGAACAAGTTTTACACTTTTAAAGCAGACTTTCGCAACTTCTGCGTAATTAACATTGTGGCTCATAAAATTCTTTGTTGGAGAAGGGCGGTCACGTGCATTATAGGTTGTTGTGTCTCTGCGAGCGCGAAGCTGCTGCTAACATCCTAATAGAATAGGAATCTCATTGGATTCTAATAGTAGCCGACAGCCCCCCGCAAGGGCCCAGCCCAGGTGTGACAACCTAAAACGTCTCCAGACATTGCCAAATGCCCGCCCCCACCCAAAACCCAGATGAAGGAGGAGAAAGGGGGCCGCAACCCTACCAGGATGAGAAACACAGGATGAAAAGATTTATTCTCATCCTCCTCTTCCTCCTGTCAAGAACAGAACAATAACCCCATACTAATTTCATCAATATCACTAAAATTCCTCCAGTGAAATGAGAAATTCTCTTGTAACCTTGAAAGTAACTTTAAAGAGTATCTACTGTAGTTGAGAAAAGAGTAGCTTTCCACTTGAAGTTGGCTCTAAAAAAAAAACAAAAAACAAACAGATAATCTGCTCTGGGGTGATTTGGAACGATTGACCTGCAAGACCTCATAATCCAATAACTTGCTATATTAAGTACGTTTGGATGTTATCCTGCAAAATGTGCTGGTGCCAAAAGGAGGATAGGTTTTGCCTTTTAAAGCTCACTTGAATGAAAGATACCTGCGTGATGTAACACCGATTGCTGGTAGTTATCCCTGACATGAACAGTTACAATTCCAGGAAAGCTGATACTTTGCACTAACTCCTAAAATAACAGCAGCGAAATAAACGAATCCAGTCGCCCAACAGTCTCTCAGGGAAATGAAAGCAAAATAACATGAAACCATCTCAAAATGCTATTTAAATGCCTGTATTTATTTAAAGTTACATGATGAGGTGTTAGCACCTCATCAAAGGTTAGGTTTGAACAAATTCCTTATTTTTCAGTAATTAAAGACCCTGCACTTGAAAGAATTTTAAGCTGAGTTTTCATCACAGAAGTATATTATCCTTCCTCTTCATTTTTCAAAATGGCATAATTTTCCTAACATTTACTTGTTTATACTTTAATCTCTGACTATATTAAGTCCTCCTTTAATGAAAATGAGTCATACCATTTTTTCTTTAATGTAGAATCTATATTATTGTAATTCCATTTTTAAATAAGGACTTCTTTAGTATTGTGGTTCTGAGTGTCATCGAAACAATTATCCTTGATCCTTAGCCAATGTAATATTTTCTGTCTTATACATTGAATTCCTTGTTACTTTAGCATTAGCCAAATCTGATGCAAACCTTCACAATTTCTATGCAATATCTATGCCGAGTTTACTGCTGCTTATAAGTGGCAATAAAGAACAACCTTTGGTGCTTATAAATGTGTTGATTATGTGGCTAACCGCTAGGATTTACACACTCTGCTTTTTATTACAGTGATGGTTATCTTTTTTGCTGTAAGTGCAATGAAGCAACTAGAATGTCACAGAGAAAACTGTTACCTCTATCCTTTTTGCTGTAAAATATCATCCCCCCATACGCTTTCCATTAATTATGAAACCTTAATAATGAAAAGGACAATGATGAAATGATACCTGCTACGGAATATTGCAAAACTAAGAATCGTGTGTGAAAGCTACACACACACACACACGTAATTCCTCAACTGGACTATATTTGCTTCCCTTTAATGCATCAGTGAAATATATTCTCAGCTTAATCTGTGTTTCCTAATAATGACAAGCTATATCTCAAAGATTCATCAAATTCTACCTGGTCATGAATATAAAAGGTTATAGCTGTTCTGCTTTTAGGAAGCCAAGCACAAGTACTGCATAAAGCCTACTGATGCATACTTTGTAGCACTCCAGGGTTGTAATAAATTTCAAATCATCTGCTTCTGCCGGGTTGTTTTAAACCCCTGTATGCTACTGTGTGCAGCTCTCCTGTGCAGTTGGATGGATGGGTACTGAGTGTTAGCTACCACCATTTCCGTGCCCTTATGTAAAATAAGTTGCAATCAGATTTTCACAAATATGCAAATACCTCCATGAGAGATCTAAAATAAGTTGAAAAATGTAGGCTCTGTGTCCTCGGGAAGGGAAATGCTGAATTTGGTTTCTCAGCCTATCAGGAAAACACAAATGATGTTTCATTTGTCATTGAGACAAAGATGAGATTATCTGCTAGGTCCCTTTAAATTAATCTACTCAATGTGATTCTTTTACAGACCACAGATGATATCCTCGTGGCCTCAGCAGAATGTCCCAGCGATGACGAGGACATTGACCCCTGTGAGCCGAGCTCAGGTGGGTTAGGTTAGTCGACTTTTTTTCTTACTTTTTTTGCTTTACTCTAAATCTGTGTTGCATGCTGTAGTCCTTAGACGAGCCTAGCATTTGTATCTAGAAGCCTACTCTGTTAAACAATGCCTCATTGCGAGACAAGGGGTTTTCCTCTTTATGTGCACAAATTCCCCCACATTTACTGAAAAACAAATTTTAAAAACAAAACCCACCAAGATTATGTATTTCAGAAAAAGCAGTGGGGGATAGCGCACGAGGCTGGTGCCTTACTGTTCACATTCCATTAACTCACAATGTAATTTTTGTATAACGGTATAATGAGCTTTCCCTTGGATCACCTAGAGTAAAATTGTAAAGCTTAAAAATGGCAGTGCACTGTGGAAAATTATTTGACCTTTCTACTGACAAAAAGTCTCCACCACTCACTCTGCCAGCAAATTATCTAAAGTGATAAATTTCTGAATTTCAGAAGTAAGAGTATTATGGCAGTAGTCAAACAAACAGCAGGTAGAATCCTTGATACATTTAATCGAGAACTATTTGATTCTTGCGGCTCTCCCTAAAATGCAAGCTGGTGCGTTTTAACTCTAGTCGATGCATAATTTCTCCTCCTTCTTTGTGATATGATGTGACTGACTAACACAAAAATACTGTTTCCAAAGCAGCCCTGTACCATTAAGTGGCTAGCTATGAACTCTGAAAATGAGTGAATCATAGGCCGGGTTTGCTTCCAGATATTCATAATTCCAAATATCGGGGTCATTTCCATTCATTTCCTCTGTAAAGCGGCATTTCTTCAAATTCAGTAATTTCCGTGTTTAGGTAAACAAGGTGAGTGAGACGAAAATAGACTAACCCTTGTCAGTTAGTTAGCTGTCACGAGAATCCTGGAAGAACTTCATGTCACCATATAATAACGAATTTGTAGTCTTCCGAAGTATATCACTTTAAAGTGAATCCAGTATTCTGATTTTTGGATTTAAAAAAATGGCATCTTCTGGATATCACGTCCCACTGATTGTACAGACTCTGAGCACTAGGTGGCAGCAAGGAGGAGGGACTCAGTCCTACCTACTCCTACCGAAGGAGGTCAGGAGATACAGAGAGGTTGTGTTCTTGTCCTCCTTCCTCTAGCCTCTCCACCTCAAAATTCTCGGCCTCCAGGATGTGGTGAGAACTCTGATGATCATCCACTCCATTCCAACAGTGTATTGGTCCTGCAACAATTCCCTTTTGGTTGTCTGGACAGATAGGGTCACTTCATGATACCATCCTGGGCCCCTTTGCCAAGTTCTGCCTTTTTTCCCACTGGTATTGTCATTCTCTCCATATTCGTTAAAAAAAAAAAAAAAGTCCATTACATCAACCCCATTTCTTTGCCTTCTCCTTCCCTAAATCTCTTTTTTTTATTTCTTACTTTCACATGTCTGATCATGACATTATTTTATTTTTTAAAATGTTTTATTATTATGTTTAGCCAATGTATAGTACATCTTTAGTTTTTCGATATAGCGTTCAGTGGTTCACTAGTTGCATATAATACCCAGTGCTCTTCACTACACGTGTCCTCCTTGATACCCATCACCCAGTTACCCCATCCACCCATCCACCTCCCTTCTGTAACCTTCAGTTTGGTTCCAGAGTCTCTCATGGTTTGTATCCCTATCTGATTTCTTCCCAGTTTTCCCTCCCTTCCCCTGTGGTCCTCTGCACTATTCCTTATGATCCAAGCTTGAGTGAAACCATATGATAATTGTTTTTCTCTGCTTGACTTACTTCACTTAGCATAATCCCCTCCAGTTCCAGCCATGTCAGTGTGAATGGTGGGTGTTCATCCTTTCTGATGGCCGAGTAATATTCCATATTGACATTCTTTTTTATATCTGATTTTCTCAGAAATCCTCTAGCATGGATTGTTCATAAAACAAAGTCTAGTATTAGCTGGTACATTGATGTGTGTGTGTGTGTCTGTTTATATTTGATTTTGTTTTCCCAATTGGCATTTTCTTGAGAGAATGTTGATTTTTATAGTATTTCTTACTGTATTAACATAGCTAAAAGCAGTATAGATTCTTCTTAATTACAGCACTTGCTGTACTTGGTTTTCCTCTGGCCTGAATCTTTTTTTTTTTTTTTTAAGATTTTATTTATTTACTTGACACAGAGAGAGAGAGAAATCAAAACTAGGCAGCGAGGCAGGAAGAGAGAGAGGGGGAAGCAGGCTCCCCCCTGAGCAGAGAGTCCGATGCGGAGCTTGATCCCAGGACTCTGAGATCATGAGCTGAGCCGAAGGCAGAGGCTTTAACCCACTGAGCCACCCAGGCGCCCCTGGCCTGAATCTTTTGCTGACTGAGTATAGGTCATCATGCTTTTTATATATAGAGTCCTCATCCTGAGTACCTAGCAAATTCAGTGTGAGAAGTCTGAGTGCACTTAAAATTGTTGCTTTTTTTTTTTCCTCCTGAGCACAGCTAAATGATTCCATTCTTCTAGCCACCGCTTATAGGTCTTCCTAGCCATTCTTTATCGACCACTTTACTGTCTCCACCTTTCTCTGGGGACACTGGTCCTAAGAACATGATGGTTGGGTTGCGGGGAGGAGAAGAGAGAGGTTACCTTTTTGCCATCCTCTCTCCTTTTTATCCACCTGACTCGTGTCTGTTTTCTTACATATTGTAGCCTGATGGAAAGTGAGAAGCAGTTTGCTAATAGCCATGCTCTAGATACTCTTTCTGTCCCATTTTCTTCACACTTATCACCATCAGAATGACTCTGGTTTGCTTACCTGTTACTTGTTCCTTAATGCACAGCTTGCATCTCCCCACAAGAACGTAAGCTCCGTGAAGCAGGAACTCTGTCCCTCTTGCCCCCTGCATGGATTTGTTGTGTGAATTCTCATTTTTTTCCACTCATCAGAGTCCGCTGTGCAGTGGACAGGGCCCAGCAGCTGCTGACCGTGTGATGGCAGCTCCTCCCATGCTCTTGCATCAAGTCTATGGGAACTTCCCACCCTCCCCTTCACCGTTTCCTTCCACACTCCATACCTCTCACTCCATCAATCCTCTTAAGGCTTAAGCCTCAGATTCTGTTGCTTCAATATCATCTTCCCCTGTAGGCTCTTCTTGTGATCTTACCTCTCCTTGGTAGGGTCTTGACGGTGTATTTCATGAATTCACCTCTTTCTCCGCTACATTTTGTAAGTGAGAGCTCTTTTCTACATTGGCTTCTTCTGTCTAATTCCCTATGATTTTATTCATACCCATCTGTAAACATTCATGCAGTGTTGCTCTTTTGGCAGACTTGGCTCTGTGTGACATCTTCTTATGAAATTCTTTGTGTATATTATATTTTTTCTATTTTCCAACTATTTTTTTTTGAATAGCAGTGTTTTATTCTAAATCATATTCTAATCTGAGTATCGTTTCCTTATAGGATGCCCCTCCTGCGTGTCTTTATTTCTCAGTATACCAATGTACTGGTTTTCTTAAATGTATTTTTCTTGCTTGCTTTTTATGTTGAATACAAATGTAAGATAACATGGACAAAAACTGTAGTTGCTGCTGTTATTAGACTTTAGATACTGTTAGATATAACTTGATAGAAATCATTTTAGATATCAGCAGGTCATAGTTTGGGAAACTGATTTTTTTAGGAAAGTTACATGCTGAATTAAATATTCAGAAATGGATATATCTGCTATGCACTTTTCCTAATCCTTAAACAAGTGAAAGAAGATTTTTTTAAGATTCTTTACTTATTTGAGAGAGATAAAGAGTGGAGATAGGGGCACAGGGAGAGCATCTTCAAGCAGACACCCTGCTGAGTCCAGAGCCAGATTCAGGGCTTGACCCCATGACCCTGAGAACATGACATGACCTGGTCCAAAACCAAGAGCCAGCTGCTTAACTGAGCCACCCGGGCATCCCAACAAACGAAGGTATTTTTGTAAAAAGATGCATAATTACTTTTACAGGTAGGTTGCCCAAATCTTCTCTTTATTTCACACTAACCTCTTTCAGCCTCCCTGAATATTTACATATGAAGGCTCTCTAACCACCCTAACCCACCCTTTCTTGTAAACATGGCTTTTTCTGTAAAAATGGGTTATGGTCATTTAGGTGCCTTCCTAAGGTGCTATTAAGGAAACAGGAAAAGTCTGGCATCTTCTTGAACACAAGTAAAGTCTACCCTTTTATCAAGTGTTTGATAAATTTGACTTACTGTGTGGTTCCACTCAGAACTCTTAATGAAGAGGGAAGTTATATATTTGATGGATTGTCAGTTTCACCATTGATCAAGTAATATGGAGTCCTACTTAAGAGAGCCACCCACTGCTCTCTCTTTTTTTCTTAAGATTTTATTTATTTATTTGACAGAGATCACAAGTAGGCAGAGAGGCAGGCAGAGAGAGGGAAGCAGGCTCCCTGCTGAGCAGAGAGCCCGATGTAGGGCTAGATCCCAGGACCCAGAGATCATGATCTGAGCTGAAGGAAGAGGCTTTATAACCCTCTGAGCCACCCAGGCGCCCCACACCCACTGCTCTCTTGAACCCTGGGAATAAAAATAGAATATTTACACCTTCAGTTCCATTCTGCAAAAGGACATCTTTCATTCTACACCACATGTATTTTCACTGATTTTTTATAGTCCCGGATTCTTCATCTCTGACATTAAAATATTCCCCTATTTTTCATGTTATTGCAAAAATTAAAACAAATGTACTTAAGGCCCAACTGCAGTGCCTGGCATGAAGTAGAGTATAAATGGTTGCTTTTCATTTTCCCAATTCAGTTATATAAAAAAAGAATATTCAAGCTATTTTTATCCCTTTTGCGTAATGCTGTCACTTTTCCTGGCTGAAAATTGGTGGGCAACTGGTGAAACCACTCAGGCCTCCTGATGGGAAGTGTACATGTTGAAACTGGATCAGGAGCAACCCCCTGGGAGAGAACACATGGAACTCAATTATACTTGATCCCAGCCACACTGCCCTGCATGGTTAGCGTGACAACTTCACATTGGTACAAATTTAGTGTTTGAGAATATGAGAGTGTGGCTATACAATTTAGGAGGTCTAATTGAACCCCATCTTTTGAAATGAAGCAACTAAGTCACAGGCCACTATTGCCCTAAAATGCCCAGTATCAGCGGCCTAGACATGGGACACGTGGATGACGTTTTCTTCACATTTCTCAAAAAGGCTTGCAACTTCTGTGCTTTTCCCTCAGCCCAGAGATTCGGTTGTTAGATTAAGTGAATTAACATGTGGAAAATGTGATGTAGGACAGTGTCTTGGTCATAATATATGCTACGTGAGTGTTTGCTGTTATTACGGTTCGTATTATGTGAATATGCATATTTTCCAAGACTCCTTTTTTTTTTCACATGAACAGAAGGCTTTGTAAAACAGATTTCTTCTTTGAAATCTTATGTTTTTGATTCCCTTAGTAAGCTGACAAAATGGCAGTCCTGCAAACCACTTCATGTTCCAAAATGGCCCTCAAGCCTGCCCGTGCATCTTAGTTCGGAAGAAACTCCGGAAGAAATTAGAGGAGGTGACATCTAAGACTGTACCTAAGGCTAAGACTATAAATAAAGATAATGAAGCTCTGTGGTGTGGGAGCTTCCTAATGAATAAATTGTCATTCGTTACACAGGAAACGGGACCAGCTTCCTGTTTCCTGGGAATCCACTTAGGAAGGACAATTTCCTCGTAAATTTATAATGCTTAGTCTCTGCTCTTTATATATGTGGGTGGGGGGCTGGGAGATAGCTAATAGGATATTGGGCCACTTTCAGATCAAACTTTCTTCAAATGAGAAAAAGAAAAGCTAACTAACTAACAGAAAATCTGACTAGTTATGGAGGAAAAGGATTGTCGTTCTTGTGGCCATATCTTAAGCATTAGCTGAACTAATGGGGATAAGGTGATCAGGACAGCCCCTCAGAGAATACCTATTGATTGCCCAGCAGTGACATCACATTGATTGGGGCTCAGGTTATATGAATAATGATAGATAACATTAATAACTAGTCTTTTTAAATTTTTTTATTTTATTTTTATTTTTTAATAGCTAGTCTTTAGTGAATATTTATTCTTTGTTCGTCACTGTTCTTAGTACTTCATAAACATTTATTTCATTATTTTACAAGACTATGAAGTATTTTCATAGCTAGGGAGATTGGAAGAGATTAAGTTACTTTTTGTAATATGAGAGAGCTCGTGCACTCTCAAATTTAGAAAAGGTAGGCTTTTAATTTCTTGGAATGCAGAAGATTGTTCTAGAATTCAGGGATCTCACAAATACAGGATTAATTTTTTAAATGTTCATATGAATAATTCCATGGCTGGCAGAAATTTAAATTTGATGGCAAAAGGTCCTTTACATGTATTACTATTCATTAGGCTAAATTTGCTGCAATTACCATGCAATTTTGAGTGGTTTTCCAGTACGCTATTTTGAGAAAAGATCAAAGGATTTCTATTGAAGTGATCCCATTAACCACATTAGGAATAAAGATATGTATACTGAACAAGGCGCATCTTTTCATTAAATAAGTAATCACAATCATTTAAAGGAATATAGCACTTATTAGATCGTATTTTTAGAACCTGATTAGATGATAATTCTGTGCTACATTTAAATTTTGTGTATGTATTATATAATTATTCAAAAGCAAGTTTAATTAGCCATAATAGCCAATACATTGCTGCTAAAAGGAAAATTTTGAGCTGTAGCCAGAAAAACAGCAATAATTAGGACTTCATTTTCGGAAACGTCTAGAGTATCTCCTGAGCACCAGGCCACAGTGAGTGCCAATCATACATAGTCAGGGCCCAGCAAATCATAAAGGGGCAGGGCAAGCACCTGGAGTTGGGGCACTGATGGGCTCAGCAGGCTTTCGATGTCTAACATTCTGATGAAGGAATCATTTTTCTTCCCGTGTAAATTTAATTGTCCAGAAAACTAGAGTAAAACTGAATGCTATATAGTTAAAACAGAAGAAAGCCATTAGACATCATTTGTACTCACTTTTCCCCTGTTTTTATGAGAGCAACAATGTCAAAACAAAAATTACATTGGGCAAAATTAAACAGGCAAGGAAGATTTATTCAAGATCATTATAATACATGGAGGCCAGAACTCAACCTGAGCTCACCTCACCTCAGACTCAACTCAACTGGAAAAAAAAAAAAAAAAAAAAGAAGACCAGAGAGTTTATGAGAGCTTCCACAGAAGGATCCTAGACCACCTGTGTTTTGCTAAATGGCTTCACCCGAAGGAAAAGTAAACCTTTTCCTTCAAATATCTTCATGACCGGAGGTGGTGTTACAACTCCTGCTCCAAGGTAGGCTCCTGACTTCCCACAGAAATTGGGAGATGGGGAGTTATCACCCTTGAAGGTTGTATTTCAAAGGGACAGCTCTTGCTCAGGCCCTTGAGAGAAAGAATCCTGGGTTGTAACACTAGCAAAAGAGACTTTTTAAAATATTTACATATCAAAGGGGCAGAGAAGAAATTTGAAATTACAAGTTTTGTAAAGTAAATGCACGAAAGAAGGGAAGGCCAGGGGCCTAGAGGCAGCAAGCCTGGCTAAAGTTTTGGTCAGGCTGTGGAGGATATTCGGGTCTTGGTCAATGAAAGTGATTCCACTTTCAAGGAAATTTCATTCACCAAAATTAGTTCCTACCAAGAAATCAGTTGGAAACAAAATAATAAAAGGTGATTTTTATTTGTTTTCAGAACATAATTTTTTTTCAATGTGAACTCTTTTAACCTTTCTGTGATTTTGGAATTTTTTAAAATTTTATTTAACATTTAAAATTTAAATATTTATTTAAAAATAAATAAATTTTATTCATTTATTTGAGAGAGAGAAAGAATGAGGGGGGAAGGGGAGTAGGAAAAGCAGAAGCAGACTCCTCAGTGGGAATGGAGGCTGATATGGGGTTCCATCCCAGGACCCTGGGATCATAACGTGACCCTAAGGCAGATGCTTAACTGACTGACATGCACCACTGGATTTTTTTTTTCTTTTAACAATAAAATAGAATGGATCATTGCCACACATTAAAAAAGCTCTTAAGAGCATTTTTAAGAATTGTGATATGCAATAGGGAATGAATATTAATTCTGGCTGTACCTTTAGAGTCAGATAGAACTAGTTTGAGTTGCATCCCTTCCTGGTTTTGGGAAAGTTAACGTAGTCTCTTTGATGCTCAATTTCCTAGGCTGTAAAATGGGGAGAATAGAGTTGTTACAAGATTGAAAGAACATGATGCATGCATAGTGATGAGCAGAGTGCCTGGCATATACTAAGGGTACAACAATAATAATAAACCCACCGGTGAATGGAGGACCTCTTGCTACTAGCATTGGTTTCCTGCCAATAGATGCTTTATTCTGTCTTCCGGTAAGGCCCTCATAAGGCATACAGATTTGATCTAAGTAAAAAAAAATGAGCCACAGTCCCTATTGATGTTAGAGAGATTAGGCTCTATTCCAACATCTTAACCAACACATGATTGGCTGCTTATAACTATTACTTAAGAGATGGATGAGTTTGTTATGTTAGATTAAGCATACTTGAAAGTCTGCAAAAAGTACATGGCTGCTAAGACAGAACCTTCCTATATTAAGTAACAGAAAAATCTATTCAACAATGAGTACACAATAAATTCTTAATCAATCTACATGTATCCAGCCTTAAAACGTTAATAACCTTTCACATCACAGGTCCTTAATTAGAAAATGCTAAAATACCAAAAGAGCCCTTGTTCTCATTTTAAAAATATTCACCAACCCTGGAGGAAGAAATGGGGGAAAGGTTCAACAAAATAGAGGGTAAGTCCTTCTCTTATGGGAACATGAAATCTGGGAGGAACGAATTCATGTTTTCTTGTGATTTTTATCAAATACCTGTTTTGGTAATAGAATTGGTTTCCTGTGGAAATTTCTTGGTATTTTATTAAGTACCTTTCCTCAAATGATAGCAGGGGTGACCCAGCATATTCTGAATAATACCACATGATAGGACATGCGGCCTCCATGAAGAGCCATATGCTTTCTCTGTCGGTTCGTGTGCTCAAAGGAGCAGCAAATGTTATATTAGACTTGAGTCTGCAGGTTTCATCCCTGTCATTGGACTTGTTGATTAAATCACTGTTATCATCATTAACTCCTAACCCAACCTCAGTGTTATCAGAATCCTGGCATCGGTAACAAAATAGAAAAGACAAGAAGACTATTAATTTTCCAGGTTAAAAAAGAATGTATTAAAGATGCCAATAGAGACAGAGGCCATCGAGGAAAGAAAACTCGTAGAAAGAGCAGTGCCGCATGTAGGAGCACACTAAAATCTTCCATTTCCTTGACCAAACTTTGGAAGTCAGGGTGTCTGAGTTTAGCCACTTGCTGTGTAATCGGAAGCAAAACATTAAACCTCTGTGTACTTGCCTTTTTGCACCTGCAAAATGGCGTGAATAATGGTAAATACTCATGACATTGTTGTGCTGATGAAAGACACAGCATGGAGAGCACTTAGCACTCACTCTGCCACACAGAACCTTTGATAATATAAACTAACTTGTATTAACTGAAGAGTAAACCGTCTTACAAGTGGAAATGAACCTATATCCCCTGGCAAGAAGGAGAACTGTTAGTAACTGGCGCTTTAACACCTAGAAAGTTTAAAAAAGTGTTTCGGAATTCTAGGGGCATAAAACTTTTCTCAGTAGCCACGATGAAACCAGAAAGACAAGAGTGGTGCGTCAGGTGGGATAAATTTAGGTTGTGAGGATGGGGAGAGCACCTATCCACGGCTATTCTTATTTTTGGAGGAAGAAATTGCAGGTCTCTGCCCTGCTGAGCTCTTGAGAAAAGGAGTGATTAGCCTTCCTGCCTGTGCTTGTAATCCACCTGCTCTTCTTCCTAAGACATCCAGGTAGTCGGGGCGACGTGACCTAAGCAGCCACAGCACCACGCCCGCCCCCTGTGTTGGAGGGCCTCCCTTCCGTATCTCCCAGCTCTAGGCTGGTTGTGCTTCTGAGGAGCTCACTGGAGAACCTAGCTCATCTTTCACCTCTGCTCTTGTAATTTCACCAAAAGGAATGTGATCTTTTTCCAACAAAAGAAAATTGAGACAGCAATTTTTGGCAGGAATATAAAGATGATCCTGCTTTCTGGCAGGAATATAAAGATGATCACCCAAAGTGAGTAGACCCAGTGTTAAATCAGGAAAATTATATACTGCTGTAAAAGTCCAGAATGACCTGAACTTACATAGACGGTGTGCAGGGACCCTGGTCGAGGAGCAGTGCACTTAGCCCCCAGCAGACAGCTGGGCAGCAGAGACCCTGCCCTGTGTTTCATTTGAGTACACCACAGAATTCCAGAGCAGGAAAGGAAGGAGGAACAAAGAATCGACCTAACAGTTTTAGAAGGAAACTTAAAACCTCATCAGAAGAGCTATTATTTCCACAGTAAGAAGCCTTGCTGTCAGTGATGACTAAAGAGTGGTCTGAGGTGATTGATTCAGTGATATCTAAAAATATAAAATACCATAATGAAATTCTGAAAGAGGGAGAAATTTAATGCACTCCATCCGTGGGCACCAGAGAGCACTGATCTGTGACGATGCAATGTTTCCCCCAATAAGCGGAAACGAACTCCACATGCAACATGACAATTAAGGGCCTGAATCAACACGCCCAGCGAATTAGGTGATCTTTTTGTCACTTGAATTCGTGGGGCCTCCGTGCATGTTAGGCAAGTCCCTGACTGCAGTGACCCCTGAGAAGATAATGTCCTAAGCGGTCAGCATCACGGCTGACCGAGCCACCGAGTACCATGATACCACGGATTCCATACCTGTTGTGTATGGAAGACGCAGGGAGAATCCTTGGTCTAGCCTTGTTTTCATATCATACTTGGTCCTTCTCTGAGTGCTTTCACATTTGTTGTTCTACCCAATCTGATTTTCCTGGGGACCCTGGGAGGTAAATAACGTACCACCGTGATGTTTGTAATGACAAATGTTAACAGGGGATCGGAAATTGTTAAGGGTCATTTCACAAGGCAGGTGCGGTACCTGGGCTAGAACCCAGGGACCAGTGTTCTTTTTACCACTCTGCACTGCTTTCCCAAGATTCTGTGCGGTGCACACCCCTTTGCCAGAATTGACAGAGAGACGGCAGCAGGTGCAGTAGAGGGGAGTTGGAAGACTGCTGTGTAGAAGTCTCAACAGTTCGGTTCTATAGGAAAAGGTGACCTGGAAAATACTAACAAATTGTTCTGTGGTCATAAATGCAGACGCATTGAATATATAAAGTGATAATAGCTATAGATGTACTTGAGTTTGAATTTTATCTTTCCTACTGGTGAAGCCTGAATCACAACAATCTCTTTGAGACTCAGTTTCCTTTCCTGTCAAAGAGTGGTTAACACCTATACCACAGAGTTGTTCTGAAGCATAGATTAGGTAACCCGGGTGTGTAGGCACAGCACAGAGCCTACCATATACTAATAATTCAGCAAAGGTAACAGTTGTTAACTGAATAAAATAAGAAAAGCAATTTAAGCCTCAGAGTGAGTGAGAAGGCAGAGTAGCTACACGGAGCATCAGTTGACAATTAAAGTCATGTGAAAATATATCTAAAGGTAAATCTATGCAATATTTGGAAGGAAATTAAGAAACAGTGTTTTGATAACACAGTATACTTAAGTAAGATAACACCATGGTATTATGAAATCTTTTCAGGAACTCTTCAAAACCCTGACTTGACATGTAAATTGTAAAAAAAAAAAAACAAACCACAAAATTGAACAGAACAAAACAAAAACAAACAAAAAAAAACATGACAAGTCACTTGTCTCTGAGCACTGGAAGTAGGCCTGCAGTATTCACATGCACACACATTCCTCACTCTTCTACTTAACAATGTTGGTGCCATTTTTGTCTCCCAGTAAACAAGGTTCTCCCTAAATTCCTAGTTCCAGGTTTGAAAATTCTTTGGAATGAATACTCTCGGTTTTTGTAAAGATTGGTTGTTGAACTTTCTACATGTGAAAAAGTGAAATGCATCTTAGGAAAAGTGATTTTTTTTTAAAGATTTTATTTATTTATTTATTTGAAAGAGAAAGACACAGGGAGAGAGGGAACACAACCGGGGGAATGGGAGAGAGAGAAGAGGACTCCCTGCTGAGCAGGAAGCCTGATGTGGGGCTCAGATCCTAGGACCCTGGGATCATGACATGAGCCACCCAGGTGCCCCAAGAAAAGTGATTTCTGAGTGTATGTATTCCTAGGTGTTTTAGTCGTTGAGCGACCAGGACAAGATGCTATTTGGCTGTTGAAGAGTATAGTTGAGTAAAAATCAGTAATGGAGAGAATAATCTACATTTCAAAGTATAGCTCTTCTGGCATTTTCTGAAATTTAATACATTTTGATGAAAAACAAAGACTCTCCAGCCTCCCTAGCTTTGAAGCTGATTTTCTCAATTATTGCCTATATGGCTTTTCTTTTGCTTAACTATTATAGAAAGTGTGGCCTGACTGATGAGGCTCTTTTCAACTTCCTTCCCAATAGAAACAGTCTTGAAAAGTACCCAGAAACTTCTGCAGCTATTTTGCTTATTTTGAGAAAAGAGCTCCAAATTAGTTCTCAACTATTTGCAGTGCTCTGGGTGTCAGATGATGTAAATAAGACAACCAAACTGGAGACTTTTAACTTCATTGACTTTAAATAACTTAGTGACTTAGTCATTGGAAGTAAGTGGCTTATTACTTGGAGGCATAGGGAAAATAAATGCAGATATGACACTTGCATTGATATAAATTGATCCCAATTTGCCTAAGCACAGAAGTGATTTCTGGTTTCATGAAATAAATATCCTATTTCCTCCTTTTACTGAAGATATTGAAGGGGCTGCAAGTTAGGGAAGTGTTGAGGGAATGATTTTTATGATGTCACTGCCAGTGTTTTGCCCACCTGTTTATTACCTCTGAAATCAGAGGTCTCTCACACCTTCTTAATGGTTAAATTCACCCCAGTCTACTCCTGAAAATGTATGGATTTAACAAAAAATCTCTTTCTCTAATCAGTCAGAAAGCATACATTCTGTAGAGTGTGTGTGCAGTCTTTATTAGATGTTACAAGGTGAGGGAAGTGGTAAAAAAGACAAATAGAATTACAGGAAACTATCAAAGGCCTAGCACCGTAGTCTGAAAGCAAAGAATCAACCCAACAGAAATGAAACGTTTAAGTAAGCTTTCACAGTGGTGTGGGTTCCACACTAAAATGGAGGATGTCCTCTATGGTTGAGGGAAGATCGGGATGAATGTAGGTTTCGTACAAATCCTCCCATACATCTTGATTCTGTTCTTGCAGCTTCAGGCCATTGTATCTCACAGTTTCCTTCTTTACACTCAGTGGCTTACCAGAGTTCAACCTAGAATCCTGGATCATTCTTCTCCTTTAAGTCTCAATTCAAATACCTTCTACTCTGAGAGCCTTTTTCTGTTTTCTGTTTTCTTTTTTCCCTTCTCTCCTTCCCTCCTTCCCTCCTCCCTCCCTCCCTCCCTCCCTCCCTCCCTCCCTCCCTCCCTCCCTCCCTTCCTTCCTTCCTTCCTTCCTTCCTTCCTTCCTTCCTTCCTTCCTTCCTTCCAAGACTTTATTTATTTATTTGACAGAGAGAGGGAGATCACAAATAGGCAGAGAGGCAGGCAGAGAGAGGAGGAAGCAGGCTCCCTGCTGAGCAGAGAGCTCAATGTGGGGCTACATCCCTGGACCCTGAGATCATGACCTGAGCCAAAGGCAGAGGCTTTAACTCAGTGAGCCACCCAGGCGCCCTCTGATGCTTTTTTCCTAAAGCCTCCTCATTATTATCTCTCTTAATACCAAATTTTGTGCCACGTTCTGTTACCGAATTTTTAAATTTTAAAATCATCTAGTTTTCTTATATTTTCTGTTGTATTTCTAACACACTAATATAGACCCATGGTTGTCGTAGGTACCTTGACATCCTCAACATCTTATATGGTGAGTGGTAAATTGTCGTTACTCAATAAATATTTGTTGAAAACAATTTTTTTAAGATTTTACTTTATTTACTTGACAGAGATCACAGGTGGTCAGAGAGGCAAGCAAAGAGAGGTGAAAGCAGGCTCCCTGCTGAGCCTGGTGCAGGGGCTCAATCCCAGGACCCTGAGATCATGATCTGAGCTGAAGGCAGAGGTTTTAGCCCACTGAGCACCTAGGCGCCCCGCTGAAAAATTTTAATTAACTTTTTCTACTTGGTTTTATTCCCCACCTTTTTCCCACCTCCATATATTAACCAATGGTAACAACTTGACATGAATCTTTCATATACCTTTCACCATGTTCCTATTGAAAACCTATAGACATAGGGTTGTTTTTCTTTCTTGCCTTATAGAAGTTGAAGCATGCTATATGAATTACACTAGCTTTTCTCCTTTTCTAATATATTGTGGACATGTTTCAGGTCAACAAATTTGACTCTAACTCCTATTTTCAACTCTCATAAAATTCTAGATTATGGGTGTCCTATAATTTATTTGGCCATAGCCTTGTTGTCAAAATCCTAAGTTTTTACATTTTTTTCTTTTTTTCTCATAACATTATAGCAAACATCCTGTATTTATATATTTATATGCTGGTATATTTAATTATGTAGACTATATTCCCCAAACTAAGGTTGATTGATTTAAATGTTTGTGTATTTTTTTTAACTTTTATCATTGTAAATTTCAAGCATATAGTAAGTTAGAGGGCTGTATAATGAACTCACATGTACCCATCATCCACCACAATTTAATCTTTTTAAAATTTTAAAAGGGATTATTAGATTACTTCCTAAAAATGATTGAAGAATTCATATTCTCATCAGCAAAATTGCCCATTTCCCAAATAAATATATTTATTACATTATCAATATTTTTTTTATTCCTCTAGTTTTGTTGAAGAAAAAAAAAAACTCCTTGTTTTATTTTGAATTCCATTCTAGTGAAATCAAGTATCTTGTCCTACATTTAATCACCCATTTGGATCTTCTGTCCTCTGCTTGCCTGTGTGTATTTTTGTCCATTCTTATATGGATTATTCGGTCTTTTCCATGTCACTTAATATATGCTCTTTGTATTTTAGAGGTATTAACTCTTGGTGTGTTATATATGCTACACATTTTTCCTCTTGTTTTCATTTGCATTTTCACTTGTTTAGTGACTCCTTTTTCCCCATAAAATTGTTGCTTTTTATGAAGTCAGATATGCTAATCTCATCACGTATGGCTTCATTGAATGGCCTATAATCCGTATGTTAAGTTTTATATCCACCTCCAAATTTCTTCTCACTCTGGTTTTTGTTGAGTTTCTGAAAAACAAGCTTTCTTTCCATGAGGTCATTCCTCCTTAGTCCTCCAGACTAGACTCTTCTGCCCGCTTTTCACTTGACTAGTCTCCAAACCTTTTCCATGTGTCAGCATAAATGTCACCAAATCAGGTCTTTTGACTCTCCAGTCTAAATCAGAAACCCTTATTCTACTCCTGCACGGTAGCTACCGTTTTCTTTGATCACACATGTTCTGGCTATTACTTTAAGTTTAACCGTATGATTCTTGGTTGGAATATTCAAGGTCCATGAAGGCAGTGTCAAGTGTATATGGTTATCCACCCTGCTCTGAGGACCTAGTACAGTCCTTGGGACATAACTCTGGTTCACTATATATTATTTGGCAGAGGAGTGAATATTCTCAGGAAACTTCACAAAAGATGGAGCATTAAGCTAATTTTGAGATATAAGTAGCATTGAGCCAGGCACTATGACAAAGATTGTATGAGCCAGACACGTAGGTAAAATTTAATTGACATGTGGAAACTAGAGACTACAATAAAATTATGACTGCAGATTCCTTTCAGAGAAAGTAAAGACAAGTTTGAGTAGGTAGCTGTGGGCAGAGCATGGTAGTCACACTGATACTTCAGTAAATACCTTGACACTTTGAGGGGTTCTAATAAAACCTTATGGGCACAATGACCATGTTAAAGTTTACGAAGCCTGCAGATGACTAAGCTATAGATGCACAGTTTACGAAGTATAAGGTGATTGAAGAGCAGGCTTCTGTAAATGCCAAGATCCTTTGGCTTCTCCCAGAGGTGAGGGAGAATGTGTGTGTTCCTCTATTAGTTTTCACTGTGACCAAAGTCATAAAGGGTATGATTGTCTGTCACCTTTTTTGTCCCATGTGGTGCCATTTGAGGTAGTAGCTTGTTCTAGTTGGTGCTTTCTGTCCTCCAGGCACAGGATGAGTTTTTCTGAGGCCAGCATCCCTTCCCATGTAGTACTGAGATCTCTGGTGAAGATTATCCCTCAATCCCCCAGGGGTGTCCTCTGTATATCCCTTCACACAGGTGCCTTTGTGGCTTTGAAAGAGGCAAATGTTAGGCCAAGCAGCCACACAGGTAGCAAAGGCTTATTGATTTCCAAGTTCTTTCTGAATCTCCATTTTATTAGAAGGCCTAAGGCATGTCAGACATGTCCTCCCTCAAGCCCTTGTCTGACCTGCATGAGCAAACTTCTGAATATGCAAAGCATGGGTGGAGTTGATGACAAGGCAAGATGGGAGGGATTTGAAACATCCAGCATTCATCACCTTTCAAAAAAACTACAGTGTGAGTTGAAATTAGAGCATGCATACAAATCTTTGCCTACCTGCTTTCCTGCAGCTGTGGCATTTAAACATGCATTCTTTTGAGTCAGAGCATCATAATTGTTTCTCCTGACCCAGGTTATATGGAAGCACAGAAGTAGAAAATATAATAAACTTTATTTTTCTGGAGATGAGTGACAAAACCGTGCTAATCTCAATTTACAAACACCCCAGGAGCCTACAATTCCAATTTTCTTTTCACAGTATTAATGAAACTGGAAAAATCAATCTTCCCCCATAAATCTGAAACCATTTTCAAGGCTAGCCTAGAATTATAATAATTTCCACATCTATTAAAACACAATACAGTGCTCTGCTCTAATGAGATCATTTTAGGCAGCTTTTTCCTACGTGGGGTAGAGACAGAAATTTAAAAATGATTACTTTTACTTCAATTTATGATAAAACCAGAAAGACTGGTCAAAGATTCTCAGTGAGAAAAAAAATTCAATAAATGCATCTTGCCAATAATTTTTAAAAAGGATTATTGTAAGACTGGATAGCTAACAGTTCCAGGTGGCGGGATGATATATGTTGAGTATTATGGAGTTTTATAATCCTTTATATACCCCTCCTGATCTGAAATAAATAGTTCATATTCTATTTTTTATCTCATCATTTTTTGTAATTGTTTACCATTTTATCATGTTTATCATTTTAACATTATCATACCATTTTAAATTGGCAGTCTCTCATATTTTTTCCTTAAAACTCAAAAGCGAAATTTTCATTGTCATCAGTATATAGTGAAATTCTTGCTTCATCCTTGATGTGATAGGGTCATGGTTGATGACGCACCTCTACACAAAGAGGTGATATTGAATAAATAAAACCAGCAATAAGACTTGCCTGGAAACTGTAATCTTACCCTACAAAGCTAAGTTTGGAAAAAACATAAATATAATAAGATTACAGTGAAAGAACAGCTCATCCAAGTATACAAAATAGTTTCATAAAAATGACAATTTGAGTGATAAAAAGAGCATCTGATAGCATGGTTATTGCCTTGGTGAACTCACCAATGGAAATATAAGGTGCCACCACCCACCCAACCCTCATTTTATGTGACAGGAATTGGGGCTTTAAGCATCATTTCTCTGATATATTGTAAAAACATAAATCAAGAGCAGTTTTATTTTTTATAACAATATCTGATTGCTATTTTTCCAGTCTCAGAAAGAATAACCAAAGGATGCTAGACACTCTCTATTGCAAAGTGAAGCCTCTTTGGAAAAATTGGCTAATGTTCAAAAGTTTACCTTCCAAAACGCAATGTTTTTTTAGAGGTTCAGTTGTGAATCGTCTTGCTAAGTAAATGCGGGCTTCATATTCCCCATTTGCCTAAACTAAGGTTGTGACTAGATAAATCTGACAGTGGCAAACTGATAAATACAGGCTTACGTGCAAAGCTTAATGACTTAATGTGCTCCACACGTCCCCATCTGCCTAACCGAAGTTTTTAAAATTGGTAATAGAAGAGCGTCTGCTTTGATAAAGCATATAATTTTATTCCGTAAACACATTTAGAAGGTTAAATGATAAAGTAAGCCATTCTAATATGAAACACCAAGACTATGTTCTGGTGAAACAATCACATTTAGACATTTTTTTTTTCTTTTTTGTGCCAGTAAGGGCTGTTTTGTATCGTGATTTGAAATTAGGAGCCTGGCAGTAGGTTTTGTCGCTCATCGAACACCATGCTGAATCATTATGGTCTCTGAGGGCCGCTTTCAAAGACAAGTCATGAGCTGGAAGAGGGCCACCCAGGAGAGGCAGAGAGGGGAAGAAGTAGAAGGGAGAGCAGAGAGGAGCACGGGGTTGGTGACAGCCAGAGGAGCTGGAGAGGAGAGAGACCTGCCACAGAAAGTCTTCTCTTTTCTGTTCTCTGCCATAGCCTCATATATCACTTAAGCATGTTTGTTCCATGGTGTTTTTAACTAGATCTAAATGAGTTCTTATTTGGGGAAATGATGTTCTTTCACACGTGTAGTGCCAAAGGCTGTCAAAAATAAAGAAAGAACATACATCGGGGCGGTTTCTCTTCCTGTTGTGGTAGTTTAACTCTCTCAGCAAACTTACGGATAAGTTAAAATTTTAAATATTTCATTTTTAAATGTTTTGGGAAAGTAACAAATGCACTCTTATTCTTTTTATATGACAAGGCACTGGGATGCGTCTTTTGCACTGAGCATTTTCCACCATGATTTATCATCTGATATGAATAAATCGGGTTAGGGTATAGCGTGGAACTACGTCGGTTAGTGTCCTAATACTCGAAGGACTGTGCCTGCCTAAATAATCACAGTGTCAATCAGACAGTGAAAAACAAGAAAATACATAGAGCTGACATGCCGGGATTCTTGATGAATCTGTGCCAAAGCAGACTATGTAGAAGGCTTCTAAAAGAGACCATCAGATCTTACCAAATATTTGATTGACTTAAAGAGAGAATTAAAAATCAGTTATCTGTCCTCTAAGATAACACTGTTTACCTATCTGTGGGTCCGAGGAACACATTCATGGCCATTTAGCTGAAAAGTAGCTTCTATGAAAGAGGTTATACCCCTTTTGACAGCTCTTTGTCCTTGCCAGGGCAGTCAGCAGCTTCCGAATCATTTAGGCGAAATCAGAAGCCTTCATACTGCCCTTCAGGTGTGTGGACGTGCTCCCCAATAGGTAGCAGACCTTGTAGTTTACACTCCATTCTAGGTGACTGTGAGGGTACGTGATGATGGCTATGAATGACACAGGAGGAAAATCATCTGTTGTTTTAGTATTCACATAAAGTGTGTATAATTCACGATGCATTCCTACTTCATGTATCTTTGAAATAGGGTATAAATAGGCACTTAGGATATTTCATCTACTCTTTTTCTTTCTCTCTCTCTCTCTCTCTTTTTTTTTTTCGCCTTGCAACCTAACCCTCAAATCAAAATATGTGTGTCACCTCTGCAGCTGGATGCTTACTTGCCTGTTTTCCAGTCAGGAGAAAGGACCCTTAGGTGCTCTGGCTTACTCAGTACCCATTCCTGGTCCTGCTCAAGTTTTCCCTTAACCTGGGCTCTTTGTGCCTCTGGTCCAGTTAGCTTAGTTTCACCTCAAAGTCCATTAGCTTTCAACCATTCACAGATCTACCACTAATTTCTATTTATTCCATGCTCTTAGCTCCCTCCTTGACTCTCTTTTACTGTTTTGAAAGTATTCTTATCACATGCTGGGACAGAGAAAGGCAGATAGAGTGAAAGTGACCTGTAGTTCATTTGTTTGTTTTTTAGCTCTGCTGAGAAAATGCATATAGATTGTCGTATTTATTTAAAATGTCCTGATTTTGTGTATTATAGAGTGTAAAGGGAATGGAAAACTCTCAAATGCATGAAATAAGAGAATTGCTTATGGATCTTTCTCATCAAATTTCTTTTTTCTCATTGTTATAAAGGGTTAAGCGATGACTCTATTTCTTTTTTGAGATAAATTTTCACCAAATTATATAAGAAGGCTTTTAGCTTTTTTGGCCATTTCAACTATTCTCTACATTTAAATTAATATGAAATTTCCTCAGAAGTTTTCCAGAAATCATCAAAATAACCATTAATAAGAATAAGTGAGGAGCTCCTGGGTGGCTCAGTGGGTTAAAGCCTCTGCCTTCAGCTCAGGTCATGATCTCAGGATCCTGGGATCCAGCCCTACGTGGGGCTCTCTGCTCAGCAAGGAGCCTGCTTCCCCCTCTCTGTCTGTCTGCCTCTCTGCTGTTTGTGATCTCTCTCTCTGTCAAATAAATGAATAAAATCTTTTAAAAAATAAGTGAAACCACATGTATAATTTATAAATATCTTTAAATTTCTCTAGCCTTTTTTTTAAAAAAGATTTTATTTATCTGAGAGAGAGAGAGAGAGAAAGAGAGTGGGGGGGAGGGCAGTAGGAACGGGGAGAGAGAGAGGGACAAGTAGTGTCTGTGCTGAACGTGGAGCCCGAGGTGAGGCTGGATCCCAGGACCCTGAGATCATGACCTGAGCCGAAACCAAGAGTCAGAAGCTTAACCGACTGAACCACCCAGGTGCCCCATATTTCTCTAGCCTTTTATTGCACATCTGGGAGAGATGTCTTTGGTGCATAAATACATCTGATCTTAGCACAGAAGTTAAGGAAAATGTCACTTCCTTCAGATTTATAGCAAAAACAGGAAAAAAATTATTAAATAATCAGCGAGATATGGAAGCAACTGTATATTGCAAACAGACCTATAATAATACCTGTGGTGGTTATTAATTTTTAAATGTGAATCAGGGGGAAAAAAGATAAAGTGTTTCATCACTGGGTTTTGGCATTTTTTGGTCGGTTATTTTTAAAAAATGATATTTAGAATCTTTATTTACATGTGGGTTACAGAGATATTTTTAGGCCTGCATGTGACTTAAGCAACATTTTGGCTGGAGTTGCAAAAAAGGCGAGTATTTTCCTTAAATAGGAGGTGTTTATCAAATGCCTGTATGGCAAAATTGAAGCGCTTGAGGCTTTGCTTTGGTCTTTGAATCTCATTCTAATTTTAACATCAACTTGTTGTTGCTGTGCTACTTACATGGTTGTTGTGAAAATGTATCAGAAATATTAGAGCAGATAAAAATAAGATTAAAATTCTTGGATAAAATAGTTCATTTATGATACCAATTCCTAACTAGAAAAAAAATGAACATATATACTCTTAGTATAGAACATTTCAATGCTGCATTTCATTAAAATTCTCAAGTCTTCTTAGCATGAACTTTATGATTAGGGTTTTATATCCATTCTCCCCATTCTTCTCTGACACAGTGCGATCATTATGAAAAATGTGTTTAAAATAAAAGCATTGCATCAGGATGGGGGGAAAAGATTTAGGGACCATTTAAATAAAACCCTTTCTTTAGTGTGAAGACACTATGTTAAATGAAGGGGATGGGGAGGGAAACAAACCATAAGAGACTCCTAGACTCATGAAATGAACTAAGGGTGGCTGGGAGCCGGGGGGGGGGGAGGGATGGGGTGGCTGGGTTGTGGACATTGGGGAGGGTATGTGCTATGGTAAGTGCTGTGAAATGTGTAAGCCTGACGATTCACAGACATGTACCCTGGGGCAAATAATACATTATATGTTAATAAAAAAAAAAAAAGAAGAAGAAGAAGATCCACAAATGAGCGAGTAACAAGTTGTCGTTCAGTGAAAGTTCTCAGCGGAGCTAATTGGCAGACCTGGGCAAAGATGGCTGTCTTTGAAAGAGCAGGTGCTGTCTTTGGTTTGTGAGGGAGTGACAGGGTTCCTGCAGTAGGTTCTATTCTTTTCAAGAGGAAATTAATTTTCTGTAATCAAATGCTGTGGATTACAGTCTTTGTCCCTGTCCCCCTTGGCCACAGAAGCAACAACAAGGTTTTTCATTCAGCAACATTACATGGGCTTTTGTAAACTCAGCAGCGACATACTCCACATAGAAACGTTTCACCTGATACATTTTATGGCTCTGGAACACAGTGTATTGCTGCTTTGAGCCTGAGAACTGTTACTTTGTCAGTGACTCTATGTGTAAGGCTTTATTTGGGGAAGGAAAGGAAAGTGACAGCAAGACACCCCACCCCATGATGCAGAGGAAATCTTGGTGATGTTTGAAAATGGGATTACAAAGCAGTCCAGAGCTATAGCTAGTAAATGACTACCAGTATTTAATAGTAACTTCTGTAGAAATATTAAAAAATAGCTACTAAATGATGTTCAATAATAGTAAAAGGCACAGTTTTAGTCTTTTTGAACTATTCGATTTCTATATAAACACACACACCCCATTTTTACACACATACCTGTATACCTGATATGTATAAAACTTTGAGGTTCTTTTAATTCTGCATGTGCATTTAATTCTGCAATATTATAAAAAATATTTTGAAAATTATAGCATTTTTAATTCATTACATCAGAAAAGCAATCTTTTTCTGTAAGACAAAGGAGAGGACAGAGATTCAGAGAAAGAAAACACAATCCATAGAGAAAAATGACCTGAGAGTCAGAGATAGGATAGATTTTCATCTCTGTACAGTTCCTATTCTTTTAAAAATTACCCCCCTTTTGGGGTAATTGTGTAAAGAAAAAGAGCTTTTCCCTGCCCTCAACCCCAGGACTTTTTCTCTCCATCTGTCATCACTTTCACTGCCTGACTATGCCCTGGAGAAGACATTAATGAACCCTGTAATCCATTTCTTGTATCCATGGAAGAGCTTTATTTATACTTGGGAAAGACTTGAAGGAGAATTTTGCCAGTTGAAGAAAAGTAGGCTAGCAGTCCTTTATTCATTATTATCTCTTAAGTACTGAATTTTGACTCATACCCAATTTAGATAGTCTGTAAAACTGAGAAAAAATATTTTCCTACTTCACCCTCCCAAATTTAGTTGTGCTGGTCACTCAACCACTGCTAATGAATGAGTGATATATATATATATATATATACACACACACACACACTCTTCTACAAATGAGCGAGAGAAGTCCATTCAGAATGCCTGGATTGTCCTATTGTTCAATACTGTATTAATTACTGTATGAGGCAGTATGATTTCTAAAGTAATACTAAGTTTAGCCTTCAGTGTTCTGTATGAACCTCAACTTGATTGCTAAATTAATACCCTCTGATATTATAACATAGTGTCATTATGATTTTATTTACCATGTTGGGTTTACAATTTTTCACCTGACATGGCCCTTAAGAGCTACATGAAGCTTATTTGGGGCTGACCTTAAGAAATCTTGTTAACAAAACTGATCTGTGATAAAGAAAAGATGACGACAAATCTCTCCTCAAGTGCTTTGATTCATACTCCTTAGTTTTTAGTGACCATGAGGCATAGGGATTGCTACATTTAGCAGCAGTAGACTTTTCCTAAAGCAGTAGGTGTTATTCCATTAGGCATGGAAATAGATGGTGAATGTTAATATAGCTCTCGGACGTTCAGTGAACTCAGTAATCACACTCTGTTTTTCTCGCCCTCTTTCCTATAGCTAACCCAACCCGAGCAGGCGGGAGAGAGCCATACCCAGGCTCAGCGGAAGTGATCCGGGAGTCCAGCAGCACCACAGGCATGGTGGTGGGGATAGTAGCTGCCGCCGCCCTGTGCATCCTCATCCTCCTCTATGCCATGTACAAGTACAGAAATCGGGATGAAGGCTCATACCATGTGGACGAAAGTCGAAACTACATCAGTAACTCAGCACAGTCCAATGGGGCTGTCGTAAAGGAGAAACAACCCAGCAGTGCGAAAAGCGCCAACAAAAATAAGAAAAACAAGGATAAAGAGTATTACGTCTGATCCCAAGATCTTAAAAAGACCCTTGTATAGAAATAGTCTTCATTTTATCTGAGACATAATATAAACTTATTTACTTTCCTTTTTACGAAGCACATACAAAAGAAGACAGGGAATGCAATCAGGAAGGAAAGACTGTTTTTAAAAAATAAAAACAAGTATCTCATGCTCTTGTTTCTCCAAAAAAGAAAGAAAAAAAAAAAAAACAGGGGCCAATAAATTCCCTAACATCCACAGTGTTTTCATTTACTCTGCCTGTCTTTATGTTGCTGGAACATTCCTAAAAGACAGTGATGACCGCACGCATTCATAAAGCAAAGGAGTATTAAAACATCAAGGCACAACACAAAAACAACACAACACACACCACCACCACAACAACAACAACAACAAAAAAAAAAAAAAAAAAAAAAAGAAGCTACCTATGATCCTGGATTTAGCCAAAGTGCTAGCGCTTTCCTGAGAAGTCAGTTAGTCCGATTGCCAGAGAAGACTGTGTCAATTAGAATGACCCAACCTGCAAACCTTTGGGTTCGCCACCTGGCGCAACTGGAGCGGTGGTTGGAACTTGCATTCGAAACAAAGTGCTGGCTTTTTTGAAGACTTGTGTAGGAACACATTCAAAAAGCCCCTTTCTGGTTGTGAGGGAAAAAAAGTATGGAGGCCTTATTTTCAACAATGCGAAATATAAGGCACATTTTCACACTAAAATTTCAAAACAAACAAACAAACAAAAAAACCAAGAGGGCATAGATGCAATCATTTGGAAATTTTCATGCACGCTTAATATGTTATTACATATGTTTATATAAAAATCCATCTCTGTGTGCTTTCTGGACTGTGATAAGTGACGTTTTATAGCCTGTTGTATAGAAAATGCAAAATATATCTCTGCTCTTCAGCCATTTTTGGTAAATTCAATGTTATAAGTGTTGCTAAGTATAGGGAGTTTTATGACATCAGAGCAACAATTATTTCAGGTTGGTTTTTTTTTTGCCACCATTATAAATTGCCACAATTACTTACTTTTTTAAAAAAATTACAACGTAGTGTTTATTCTAAGGAAGATATGTATGAATGTATATAAAAAGACTCAGCTACTTTTTTTTTCTAACATGTACAGCTTTCATTCTGTTGCAATTAAGTTTTAGTATTTGTATGAAAGGTGTGAATTAGAAGGTAAAATATATACATATGTATCTTATAATCTTCTTTTCTCCCCCCAGGACTCCCATTTTCTACATACTTTCATCATTTACAATCACACACACGCGCGCGCACACACACACATACACACACACACCAATCCAGAAGAATCCATCAGAAATGATGGAAAACCCAAGCGTATATATAACAGCAAATGTTTACTGACAAATTGAAAAGCAGGAAGGAAGGAAGGTAGTTGTGCCAAGGTACTGATGACAAATGGGGTGATTTGCTTCATTGAGATCATGCTCTCAAGAAACCCTGACAATATTTTAGTCCCTAATGAAATGGAACCTTTTCTTATCAAATAGAATATCACTGGTATATTGTTGCATGAATATGAATCATTATGTGAGGAGGTTACAGAAGCAAAATTGGTTAATCTATACCTTAACCCTGGCTGCTGCAATTAAAAACTTTGTTTCCAAAATTATATATACATATGATATATATATATATACACATGTGTGTGTGTGTGTATATATATATATATATATATATATATATATATATATCTATGGTATCTTTGAACCTGATGTGCATGATAAACACTTTGGAAAGTAAACATTTTCTCAACTAAGAAAGTATTTTCAATAATTTTTGATTATGTATTACTATCCATCTAAAAAGATCATTATTTGTTGATTATTGACCATATTTTAACTTTTCTGGTTTTACATATTACCATTAAATATAGTTTTAGTTTAACACACATTAATTAGTAGAAAAGTATAGATTATACACTTGTTTTTGCATATTGTTTCAACAATGTTCATAGCAATAAATTATAAATATGAGCAGGCAATGCAAAGGAAATGCATTATTAGATTGAAAGGTGATGCCTCAGTAAAAATTGGTCGCATTACTTTAACATCTCCTAAATGAATGATATTAGATTTCATAAAAGATAATACAATTTACAATTAGCTTTAATCAGCAAAGGCAAAAAATGCAAAACATCTTTTATGATACTTTAGATGATGAAAAAAGCCAAGAAGTGGCCTGGATTTCAGACATACAGCACCTTAGAAATATGTATAATTCATAGCAAATCACCACTATCTATGGTTGCCAAGTAATTGTGGTGTGTGAAAACTCTTAAGGCTTTTCATAACCCAGAAAGTAGAGATTTAAAACTAAAATTTAGTATCCATAAGTTGTGTTTCAGATTTCCTTTTTTTTTTTAAGTTGCTAGCTTAAAAAATTCATTTTTTTTTTCCTCTCATTCAGTCTTACTCAGGGAAAGCCAGTGATAGAAGGTAAATATGAAACCACTAATTTACATCTTGAGGTTTTAAAAAGAAACGGTTGCTTTTCCATATGATCTATTGAACTCAGACTTGTTTCCATCTGGAAAGATTCCCAAATATGATGGAAAATAAATAATGGTATTTTTAAGCAGTCTATCCATGAAGCATGTTGTTTGGGATTGATTTCATTGTTTCTTTCCAGCATAAATTTTAAAGTTTCATGCAATGATGTAATCTAATATTGTCAGTAACAATACTTCTAACATTATTGGCCTACACAAAATCTAGCAATTTTTTTTTCTTTTTTTCTTCTTTCTTTCTTTTTGAATGGAGAAAGAAAAGAGAGGAATATGAGCTAGAGAGAACAAAAGACATGAATAAGATCCCAAGTATCTTCATACCAAACATCCAGTTTCCATGAATAGTTTGCAGGTAGCAAGATTTCACACTACCTGGCATAAATTTGATTACATGTCTAGACCGTAACTTTTCTGATTGAGTATGCTTCTTTTTTATCCATGTAATGTGTTGCCTTTAAAAACAAACAAACAAACAAACAAACAAACTACAATAATGTGTGAGGTGGTCAGTCCCCAAGACATCAAAGGAAGGCCACATAACCCTACCCTTCTAGTACTTTGTGTGATTGGGTATCTAAGGGTTTTGTTTTGTTTTTTCTGTTGCAAGGCCAATTTATCCATTATTGGAAATGCTAAGCAAGTGGAATTTCCTGTTTTGTTAATAAAATATTTCTTAATACAACTGTGGATTTATTGATTTAAAAAATATATATGCGGCACCATTTTGGGACAAAGTGGTCCTAAAAGGAAGACTGAGTTTATAAAGGAAAACCTACTCTTGAGACAAGTGGGGGAAGAACATCGCCTCTGGTTTTCTGGATTTTAATGTTCGTTAAGCTCATCTATATTCATAGACTTAAAGATGTACAGCCATGAAATGTACTTTTGTCTATATCTGTTCCTCTTGCTCACCAGGAAACTGCAAACTCATAAAAAGTAGTTAAAAACAACATGAAGATGCTGATTTCGTACATATGATTTTCTCTATAAAAAGTATAATTCGAGCAAATCTCTGATTAAATTCCAATATTATCATTTGCTAGCTACGAGTTACCTCATTTCTCTCTTTTCTCATTAGTAAAGTAAGGGTAGGGCGCCTGGGTGGCTCAGCCGGTTAAGTGACTGCCTTCGGCTCAGGTCATGATCCTGGAGTCCTAGGATCGAGTCCCACGTCGGGCTCCTTGCTCAGTAGGGAGTCTGCTTCTCCCTCTGACCCACCCTCCCCCCTCTCGTGCTCTCTCCCTCTCTCTCTCTGTCTCGTTCTCTCCCCTTCAAATAAATGAAGTCTTTTAAAGAAAAAGGTAATAATACCAACCTCATAGGGTAGTAAGGATAATAAGAACTGATGTGCCTTGCACAACTAAATGTAAAGAAAAGGTGGCTACTTGTGTACTATTATTTTTCCATAAGAATAATGAATTCAAGAAAACATGTTAAAAATGTTTGCTCAGGTTGTGCTATTTGAAAAATAAAAATGCAAAAGACAAGTGTGTAAAGGAATATACTTTTTCATCTCTCACTAATTTTTTTTTCTGCAAAAAGCAAAGTCACTATGGAAATGAGATGACTCATCAATTACTTTCTCTAAGTTTCAGTCCCATAGTTAGTTGGCAACTGATTTAAAACTCTGTCCTTTGAGAATAATCTGATGGAGAAGCATGAGTTCGGTCTTTTTCTACTTTTTCACAGTAAAAGGTTTGAGTGTGAGTGTTTAATCCATTTTATACCTACCTTGTTCTAGATACAAGTTATTTCTTTCTTATTAACTCATAACTTTTAAATATAATGGGGAGACAATCTACCCCTTCTTAATGGCTAAGTTAAAAATGAAAGAATTTTTAAAGATGATGAAATAAATAACATAAAATTTACCAATAGTAAACAGATCAAGGATTCTTTACCAGTGGGACATAGATCCCCAGAGCCCAGGGGTTAGTAACCTCTAACAATATTTATTAATAAAATTTGACAGATATATTCAGAAAAGCATTTTCCTGGGAAGAGAGTATAATTAGGCTCATCAAATCTTCAAAGGACATCAAACTTCCCAAAAATGTTAAGAACCAAACCAGCAAAACAGACATTGGATATAAACAAAACTTTATTATAAAAGCAATACTGAAGATGGTTCAGTGAGGATTAAGAAAGCCTCAAGGAGGTATCATGTAGCTTTACAATGTACATAGGCAGTATCATTTTTTATAACTTGTTCAGCTATCTAACTTGTATATAAATTAATTTTGCTTTGTTTTTACAAGTTCAACCTTCAAATATTTATTGAGTACTAGTATATGTAGATCACTCTGTTCATCTCATATACCCGCTATTTGGAACAACACGGTATTCATTTGAAGACAAACTTCTCCAAAGACTGGAATACTTGATTAAGTATTTTGAGGATACGTTGTACATACCTACTACACCACACGGAAGGCTCTGTCCACAAAAAGCATCCATCTTGCAAAAGTCATCAATATTTCAAAGTGGTAAATGGACTACAAAAAAAAACCCAAAAAACAAACAAATAACCATCTAACCTCAAAATTAAATTGTTGAAAAGGAGGAAATAGTTCTTCATGAGACTTACACAAAGCAGATGCTTTGACCACTTCTTGAGAGTTCCTCTTCTATCAAAGAGGCTGAGTGATTCTAGACCAACTATGATAAGTGTAACTTGTGCTTGTGTAAGTTTTTTTACACAATCATTGGATGCTGTTTCCTCAAACAAGACAGCAATTCTGGGTGAGGAACATGGGTATTCAAACTGTAGCATCTGAAGTTTCTTACCTGAATCAGTTTTATGAAAGAAATGGCTATGGTTTCTAAGGTGCCACTGATCAACCCTGCTTAAGAGTGCAAAGTAACTCCCTGAAAAAAACAGAATGTGGAGCCACAATATTGATCCTTTATTAAAAATAGCAATAAATAAGTCTTTAAATAAGTAAGCAAGCAAGTAAATAAATAATAAGTTTTGTTGAATACTTCTGATCTGATATTTACTGTTTAGAACAGTGTATTTTTACAGGTAAATAAAATAGTAATGTTCTGTTCAGAACACAATTTAGGGCAAGATTTTGGGGGTCTGAAGTCTTGTTTGAAAATCATTAGCTATGGGTCCTTGGGCAGTCACTCTACCGTATCAAGTTTATTTAGATAAATGAGATTATTAATAAGGTGGCTTATTAATAAACCACCTGGTGGCTCAGGTAGTTAAGCATCTGACTCTTGATTTCAGCTCCAGTCATGACCTCAGGGTCCTGAGATCAAGCCCTGCATCGGGCTCCCTGCTGGGTGTAGCCTGCCTGAGAATCTCTCTTCCTTTGTTCCTCCCCACAATTCGCGCTCTCTCTCTCTCTCAAAATAAATAAATAAAATCTAAAAAAAAAAAAAAATAAGTGTGATGAGACAACTTCTAGTTTGTGAGAGTTTTAAAAAATAATACATTCAAATGCTTTGCATAGTTAGAATTTGATCCTTTACTAGAAGATTAAAAAAGAAAATAAAGTTTACCTCCTAAACAGTATAACATAGACATGTTCTGGGCAGTTACTAAGAGAGAAGAATTCACGTAAAATTAATCAGTTCAGAATTAAGACGATTTTAGAGGTTCACGTTAATAGTTCTAATATAGATGGCACTTTTATGGTGTCCCAGACAAAGCATTATCTAGACATGACTGAAGGAGCAGTTGCTCCTTTTGTAACATAGTCTATTTCACTGTGGGATAGTTGTGATTTCTCATTTCTAGATTCCTATAGTTCCCACTTGTTAGTTCTAATTTTCTTTGTGCAAAATGGAACGTACTCCATCTTCCGCAAGACAGCCTTTCCAATATTATCACTTTCCCTCCACCCTTGCCTGGGTTTTTTCTTCTCTGTTCTTAACATTCTGGTTTCCCTTGGTTATTACTCAAATTAACTGGATGCTAAAATTCTCAAAATCTTAATACTTCTCTTAAACCTCTGTTCTTCTCAAAATATGATATACAGGTGACCACAATACTTATAAGACCAAATTACAATGGTTGTGTCAACTTCCATGATTTGAACTTTATTCTCTCTAATAATGACACTTGAGTTTGCATTAATTTTTTAAAAAGTTATTTTTTTATTTTATTTTTTTAATATTTTATTTATTTGACAGCGAGAAACACAGCGAGAGAGGGAACACAAGCAGAGGGAATGGTAGCAGGAGAGCAGGCTTCCTGCCGAGCAAGGAGCCCGATGCGGGGCGATCCCAGGACTCTGGGATTATGACCTGAGCCAAAGGCAGAGGCTTAACGACTGAGCCACCCAGGCGCCCCTAAAAAGCTTTTAATACTTTTTTGGATTATGTTGAGTTTATGATCAATTGAAATCATCAGACTTTTTCCAAGACAGGCCTCCTTTAACTTATGAAATTTGTTATTTGAATTTAAATGTAGGACTTTATAACTATCCATGAGAAATTCATTGCATCGAGTCTGAATACTGGCCAGTTGAGATAAATTTATATCTTGGTTCCCTCACAATGTCCTTTTACACAAAATCATTGGCAAATTTTATATACATTTAGTGAAAATATGTTCCCTAGGGAAGATATTAGGCATGCCTCAAGAGTTCTCCCACTAAACAAAATGGATTTTGCACCCCAAGGGTCATTGGGTATTGTCTGTATATGGTTTGGGTTGTCATGGCGGGGTTGGGGAATGCTACAGGCATCTCCTGGGGGCAGACCAGAGATGTTGATAAACAACTTACAATGCACAGGAAAGCCTCCCCCAAACAGACAATTATCCTGTATGAAATGTTAGTATTTCCAAGGTTGATAGTCAGAATGCATATCACCTGGCTAGAATAATACATATCAACTTTCCAATCATCTTAAAGTGGAGATTCACTCAATTCCATCTTGTTTAGGAGAAGATTATAAGAAACTAAGTTGCCTTGTAATCAGGATACAGATAATTTTCTCCTAATGTGTTAGTGAATCTACTGAGAAAGGGAATTAGTTTAATTTGTAATGCTGTTTATTATTACCACTTTTTGAGAAAAAACGGCCACAAAGCATCTGTTTTTAAAAACAATTCTAGTTTTGTTTTAAGCCCATCATTATAGAATTTGAAACATTCTTTGAGTATTACTTTTAAAATCAGGGCAAATCTTCCCTCCTCCATTCTTCTGCTGTCACTTCTTACTTTCTAAAAATATCAAAATAACCAGGATAATTTCACGATCACATTAAAGTTCTCTGGACTATATGTGGCCTTGACAAGGACAGATAAACTTTTGAAGAAGGGATGGAATCTATCTATAAATGATCTATAATCATTTACTCTTCACTTACCTTGAGCATCAATTCTCAGTGGTACCTATTTCTTGGAATCTGATTGCAAGAGGTTTAGGCTAGAGTGTGATTTCTGGCCTGCTTCGTCTATCCAAGAATCTTCAGAAAGTTATCTAGGATTTTCTATCACTTTCAGAAAGCTACTATAATGGACTTTTCCTTCCATTATCCAATACATATTAACGTATGATATGTATCCAATACATATCATACGTATCATACATATTCTAATCAATATCAGAATGTTTTTCGGAGAGGTGATTCCTGGGAGTACTGGAAGAGGAACAGGGAAGTGACTTAAGGATGAGAAAGAAAGCCATTAAGACTGTATTATTTGGTAGGTTACTACTATGGACAATAAAGGCTCATTACTACTTGGGAATTCTAGGAGACGGTGCAGAAAATGCTTCAGAATTGTTCTGCCTCAGGGCTAAGGAAATGCGGATGTTTATCTGTCAATTCCTGTCAGTCTTTTTTTGAAGGACTTCCAGGGGGTAAAAGGGAGGCCATAACTCTGAAGTACTTTATGTGGTTTTGCAACCTGAGTATGTTTTGTGGTCCAGAGAAAGCCCTAAAGCATAGAATTGCAAAGTGTTTGCAACTGGAAGTCCTTCAGTTATTGTGCCCCAGAATGGGGAATGCTAGGATGTACAGATGGGTCATCTGCACATCGATACAGTTTCTTATGCATTTTCCACTTAATACTTTTACTAAAATGGAATGCACTCAGTTCTGTCTAGTAAAATCAGTTCTGAGCTGAGCAGCTCATTCTCCAAAATGATGTGATTCTACTCTCCAGACCAGCCTCTCTATTTTTCCCTTTGACTCCTGGATGGTTTTCTTAGGACCACCATGGCTAGTTTCTGGCCATCCTGCAATCATTTCCTACTGTAACTGCAACAGTCTCACAACTTCCATCCTTTTTCTCAGTTCTAGTGGGATAATTTCTCTCCATGTCTGTCATGTCACGTAGAGCAACTTAGATCCAAAACCCAAATACTACTATCCTCAACCATAATCAAGGACCATGGGGCATGTGGAGTTTTCCACTGTGGATGGGGAAAGGTGGTCCCAGGAATCAGATTCACCTGTTTTCTTTGTCCATATGTTCTTCACCAACCACCCACTGTATTTCCCCCGCCCACTCTGAAGTTGTCAGAGGGGAAGGATGGGGAAGGATGGGGAAGGATGGGGAAGGATGAGAGTAGCATGTGTCCCTTCTCTATCTGTAGAAAAAAAAAAAAAAACACAGAAAATGAACTTCTAAAAGGTTAAACATTATTTCACTCCATGTCCTCAATGATAAATTTGATCTTCTTATAGTCAGGAGGTGAGATGGAAGAGGTTGTGTCTTTGATATCGCTAGCTTGCCTACATGCACTATATATCTGACATGCACTATATATCCCCACACTTGTCCTGGGCCAGTGTGGGTTCCCCTTGGATGTTGGAGAGCATTCCACACGAGGTGGAATGCTCATTCTCACTACTTTATACCCTTTTTCCCCTTCAAGCAGTCCCTTCCCCTCCTTGTCTTTGCTCCTCTCATGACGTGGAAGTCTTCACCGTATCTAGTATGGATTTTAAGGCATGACCATAATGGGCTTTTGTAGAGGAATATTCCAAGTCTTGAATATGAAAAAAATGATTACAGATATCCGAGTGGTCTTATAGTCTGGATACAGTTTTATTCTCTCTTTTTCTTTCTGTTTCTCTATCGGTCCCTATGTAAAAACAAAAACAGGGGCACCTGGATGGCTCAGTTGTTTGGGCGGCTGACTCTTGGTTTTGGCTCAGCTCATGATCTCATGGGTCATGGGATGGAGCCCTGTGTTGGGCTCCGCAGTCGGAGGCGAGTCTGTGTGCGAGTCTCTCCTTCTGCTCTCCCCTAGCCCGTGCTTGCAGGTGCACGTGCTTTCTCTCCCTCTCTCTAAAATGAATAAGTAAATCTTTCACAAAGACAAAGTCAGGCATTGCCCTGCAGGTGTTGTTCTCCAGACAACAACCTTCCCGAGATACCTTACCTGTTCACTTAATTTTAGACTAAATTATGTGGAAGAGTTCTTGTCTTACTGACCGTGAGGCGTGTTACAAAGACATCTGCATTACCTTAGAAGAAGCTGTATTCTCTTACTCTTGCTGATTCCTCCACCTGTCCTTTCTGCCCCTAGAAGGCAGGAATAGGGCAGCATGACTCCCAAGTGGGGTTTTACACTGTGAGCTATCAGAGAGCTCTGAACCTAATTATAGTTATCCTTGATATCTTTCCATTTAGATATCACTTATATACATATACATACATATAAAATACCCTTTAGGTATTATTTGCAAATTTGTGGGTTTTTTTAGAGTTTCTATTCTGTTTTTGAAGTTTCCCATTTATCTTTAACCTTATTTACCTCCAGACAATCCGGTTACTGAATAACACATACCTTTTTGCTCTATTTTAAGAAACCTTTTCTCCCAAAGCCAACAACACCTATCTGTCTTATCCCCAAGGTTTCCTTCCTTCTCTATTATATATTTCACAAAATTTCCTGTTTTTTCCATCACCACACCGGGACCTCATTATCTATTGTTGGTGAGCATTCAGTCCGGAGTACCAATTGATTTTGTTGCCTTTCAAGACTTGTACAAATGATCTACTCCTGATAAAATGAAACTTTTCATGGGTAATGTAAGTAGCTGGGATCTTGAAATCTTGTTTCATTTCCCATATTGGTAAAATCTTATCTCTTCTTCTCCACAATATCATGTTTTCTTCTTTATATTTTCATCATCATCAAAATATTCTTATATTTTAATAATGATAATGAGAGGAATTTGAATAAAATATTCAAAATATTCTTACCATACTTTGACATTAATGTTCAAAATATCTTGATTGGATAAAGTTTTACACAGAGGGACACTCTGCTCCTAATAGCTTCTGATTTTAAAGTGGCATACTTGGTTTAAACTTAGATAAGACTGTGAGTGAAACTATTTTTTATGAAAATTGACACGTGTAGTGAAAATGTCCACATGGCTTAATGGTTAATGGTTATAAGTATTGTGGTGTGTTGTATAGTTTACAAAGTACTGTTGCAAACACCATTTCATTCCATTTTCACAACTACCTTCTATATAGACAAGAAAGATGTTATATAGGTATTACATATAATAGAATATATATATACACATAACAGCATAAAGAACCTGTGGCTTCAGAGATCATAGAATGGCTTAAGAAGTATGACTCACACAAAAAAAGTTAATTATCCAAATTAGCTAGGCAGCTCTTGATTACTTTTGTGGTTATGAGGACATGGACAACATTGCGGTTAACAGAAATCCATGGTAATTCAAAAAGATCTTTCTAGCTTTATCACAGTACAAATCATTTCTTGGCACAACTGGCAAGTAGCACAATTTTTCTTTCTTATAAGTGTTGCTAACAAAAAGCAGAAGCCCAAATACTCAGTAATAAGTCAATAACATGCATCTGGGTCTCAGCTAATAAAAGAGAAGTTAAGGAATCATGAAGCAAACGAATCTAAATGTATTTCTGCATTTGAGTAAAGTGTTGATGATAAGGATACTCCTTATAACTTGCATATTCCAGTCTATTATATTCTATCTTTACAATCTTCCTGTGAGTAGGTAAAATTGGGATTCATATCTCCATTTTGTAAATGATAACAATGAGAACTAGAAAGGTAAAGAAACCAAATGCAACGTGACTTCTAGCAATATATCAATATCTCCTATATTAGGTCATATGTCTCCTGAAACCAGAGGAACTAAATTTAGTATCACAGTTTAGAAGAACTGGAAAAAAAAACCTTTTCAATTCCTTTATTTGTAGATGAGGAAATTGGAGCTTAAAGTTAAGAAGTGACTCACATGAAATCACACTGCCTGTTAACAGCCGAGGTAGAACTAAAGTCTGGGTCCCCTGATTCCAATTCCCACATCCTGTCTTCATAGCCAAGAAATATAGACTCTGTAAGCAGAAAACAACATGTACCCATTAGCGATGCCATCATTATTTCCTCAAACTTGATTTCTTTCCAGCCTTCTGATGTAAATCTTTCAGCTGACATTGCTATTTATCAGATAAAATTACTGCTTGGAAGTTTGGTGGCAAAAGGGCAATGTGTGGCATGGAGTCAACAGATTTCTCTGAGTGAGTGACTCAATTAAAACAATTGGGTTGGCACTGACATATTATACAATTTAGTTGAGTAACAATTTGGAAGTCAATTGGGAAGATAAGCAAGGAATTTATTTTTTGTTGGTGGTGTTTCCTGGTCTGTTATCAAAAATACGAACCTCATCTTCTATTCCTTTAACTTATAGGTCTAGAGAAAGAGCAGCACTTTCCTCAATAATCTTGAACTCACACCACCTACTTCTTCAATGTTTTCATTTACTAAGTGACTCCTTTGCCTTCTATCTTGAACACCTGGCCTAGAACATCCCTTGGGGTTCTTTCACCAACTGTGTGAATTTCAGTATTTCTCTTGGTGATCCTCTCAATAGCTTGACTTTAGAGTTCCTCATTCTCTCTAGTCCCAAATACCTCCGTTAAGTTCAGTCTCCGTTACTGAGGAATGATTTATACATATCAGCAATTTTTCCCCCAAAGAGAGTTGTATTTTTCAAATACAAAATTCTGCAATCCCTCTAAATGACTATTCATCTTAATTCTTCCTCTTTTCTATTTCTCACTCCAATTAATAATAATTGCCTCACTTGTAATATCCTGGCCTGCCTTTCTATCCTATTGTATCATTATATTAATCTCTCTTCACATACACTTGTCGTTTTGCTGACACAAGCACCCAAATAGTAGTCAATTACTTTCCTAAAGGCTTTTCGAGAATGCTTGTATTTCTTGCCCACTCTTATAGGCTGATATGGTAGAAAGCCCATTGTTCTAGTTCTATGGCAAGTTAATCATTTCTCTGCTTTTGTTTTGATTTATTTTTTAAGATCTATTTTAGAGAGAGAGAGAGAGCATGAGCACAGGGAGGGGCAGAGAAAGGGAGAGAAGTAGACTCTGCTGAGCATGGAGCTCAACACAGTGCTTGATCCCATAACCCTGAAACCATGACCTGAGCCAATATCAAGTTTCAGACTAAATTGTCCATATTCAGGAAATTGGACCTTAAAGTTAAGATGTGACCACTTCTCTTGTTTTTTTTTCCCTCTGTTTTTACTCTTCATCCATAACTCTTAATATTTTACCATTCCTCAAAGCTACATACAAAACCATCTGGCTCCTAGACTATCTATTCCTCAGGTATCTCAAACCCAGCATATCCCAAACTGATTTCATTATTTCTCATTTAAAACTTCATGTTAATAGGGGCACCTGGGTGGCTCAGATGGTTAAGCATCTGCCTTCAGCTCAGATCATGATTTCCAGGTCCTGAGATGGAGACCCACATGGGCTCTTGGCTCAGCAGGGAGTCTACTTCTCCCCCTGTTCATGCTTTCTCTCTCTCTCTCTCTCTCTCTGTATTTCTCTGTCTCAAGTGGATAATTAAAATCTTAAAAAAAAAAAAAAAGGGCACCTGGTTAGCTCTGTAGGTTAAGCATCTGCCTTCGGCTCAGGTCATAATCTCAGGGTCCTGGGATTGAGCCCCACATAGGGCTCCCTGCTCAGTGGGGAATCTGCTTCTCCCTCTCCTTCCACCCCTCCCTTCCATTTGTCACATTCTCTCTCTCTCTCTCATAAATAAATAATATCTTTTAAAAAAATCTATATTTAAAAATTAAAAAATTAAAAATCTTTAAAAAACCATTATATGTTAATAGCATTATCAGCCTTCCATACAATTAGAATGAAAATAATGCAAAAATATTTTAAATAATGCCTCACATCTTGTGGAATTTTTAAAAATCTCTCTTTTCCTTGTCTACACTTTTGAATAAGTTGAATTCTTTATGTGTGCAATATCCCTAGTTAGTTAGTTCACAATATTTTTTGACTGGACTTTTGTAACAACCATCTGTTCTCTCTGATCCACACTTATCATCTCTGATCCAATCTTACAAAACACAATCTTAATTACACCAGTCTCCTTTTCTAAGAAGTCAAATGCCTCTTTTCTATCTTTAAAATACAGTCCATGCTCTACATTGGTGCTTGCTACCTTTACTCCTGTCAGCCTGAGCCAATTTCTCTTGTATTTGCATGTCTCTGTCATTTGGTCTGTTGTGTATCCTAGCCTAAAAAGCACCAAGTTCTTTATGAGTGGAACTCATTCTCTTCTATCAAGGCCCACTTCATATTATTTTGTAAAGTTTTATCCCGTCAACCCAATTACAATATATTATTACTGCATTCACAGATATATTGCCTATATATCTATTATTTCCTTCATTCCACCTAGGTCTATAGTTAGGTGTTTATAGACTTTCTCAATGATATGTAAGTTCAAATATCAGGTCTAGCCACAAAACTTTATAAATGCCAAAGTTGGAATCATTTTCTTTTCCTGTGTATTTACTCAATGCACTGTTCACATCCCTTAGATTGCATTTTGAGCAATTTATATATACGTAGTAATTAGTCTTAATATAGTTACTTATAAATTATTCTGTACCCCCATTGATGGAAGGTAAGAACATTTTTTTGTTCAAATGTTCAAATATTTGGAAATCATCTGTGATGACCTAATGCCCTGAGCTAGGTTTTCAGTATATAATTTTGAGCCCACAAAAAATTTGCATGTCACTGGGGAAACACAGTAACTAAAGAAACATGCCCATGAATCATATATTCAAACTACTATCTTACCAAAAAATATGAGCAGATGATAAATTTAAGTTTGCGTGAACTAAATAAAATCTGTTAGCTGATCAGTTAAGTCATGAAGGTGGAATTAACCACATGAAGCATGGAAAGAAGGTTGGAAGTTAAATCTCTGTCTTAGGAGAAGCCTAGGACACATGAGGGACTGAATGAAAATCAAAGAGGCTGGGCCACAGAGGGTAAGAGTGCCAGGATGCTGGGGGGGCAGTTTGCAAAATGAGGCTGGAATATTACATAAGGACTGGATAATCTTGTCTGTAGGTGACAGATAACACAACTGAAACTCTCTTACTAAGGAAATGGCTCACTTAAATGGAAACTCAGAGAGGGTAGCCATTAGGGTTGATTTAGTGATGCTTACAAGAATATACCTTCTTTCTCTAGCTCTGTGGATGTCAGATGCTCATAGATTATAGGTGAACATCTTACAAAGGAGCAGCAGCCACAAAGGTATGAGGAAGGCCAGGAGAACACCACAAAGACAAGAACGTGGAAGAGAAGGAAGAGTTCACTGCACTTGCTGGTTGTTAAAAGTAAGAAAAAAAAAAAATCTCTCCCTGATGATTGACAGATACCGAGAATTGTTGATTTTGTTACAGCAAACCTATAAGAGGTTTAATTAGTTTAAATTAATTGTTCAAGAAAGTTGAATTAAATGTTCAACTTTTAAATGTTTAAAGAAAGAAATTAAATGTTCAAGAAAGAAAAGAAAAACTCAGATATTTGGGGCGCCTGGGTGGCTCAGTCGTTAAGCGTCTGCCTTCGGCCCAGGTCAGATCCCAGGGTCCTGGGATCGAGCCCCACATCGGGCTCTCTGCGCGGCAGGGAGCCTGCTTCTCCCGCTGCCATTCCCTCTGCTTGTGTTCCCTCTCTCGCTGTGTTTCTCGCTGTCAAATAAATAAAATCTTTAAAAAAAAAAAAAAAAAAAAAGAAAAACTCAGATATTTAAAATGTGGATCTAATTACTTAATACAAGGATTCTCAGGCCTAGTGATTCATTAAAATCACCTGACAGACCTTAACAACTACTAATGCTCGGGCCTTTCCCTTGGGACCTGGATGGGGTCAAGGCATGTTAATTTTCTAATCAGTTAATTTACTAATTCATTAATTAATATATGCATTTATTAATTTATAAAAGCTCTGCAGGTATTTCTAATAGATACCAAGGTTTCGGATAAATCGCATGAAGATACCTGTCAGAAATTTTTTCCATGGAATAATCTGTCCACATTCCCTTGGGCTATAAACCTAGAATTCCTCTGGTTTATCCTGATAATGATCAGAGAAACCCTGTTGCATGTTATGTATACGACCACAAGTAGCTTAAAATAATATTAGTAGAAGAATAATGTGTACACCTAATGGTGTTAGCTACAAACAAGGATGAGTTGAGAGCATTGAATTTTTACTTTTCCTGTTCCATAGCCTCAGTTATGGTTATGTGACTAGAAGTTCTTCCTCCTAATTTGGACAAGTTTCCCCTGTATTCCACACACATTCATCTCACCACCCTGCCTACAAGGTGAGTTCCCTGAGGGCAATGGTTCAGTTTTATGCCTGTCTTCTATCTAAGCACCAGAACCTAGGTAAATATCAAAACTCAGAAGAAATTTGACAAAAATGTGATTGTTTGATTTACTCATATATTCATAAATCTATTTCAACTTCTTTTTGATGGGACTCATCAAGGAGAAAAGAAGTGGCTTTCATGGCCAAGTTCAAAAATAATATCATTCATTGCCAAAGGTGAAATCTCATCTTCTATTCTCTTAGAGACTTAATAATAGATTAATTTTGACTTCTCACCTCCTCCCCATTCCTGAAATACAATAATACCGTAACAGTAACAGAAGCAATAGCGAAAGCTTACCATCTTAATTCAGCTTTGGCTTAAGCCAGAAAACAGATGGTAAAACTTTTTTAAAACCCAGGCAATACTTGAGAAGCAATAAATGGAGCTGTGCTGCTGAAGTTGCTTTATACTTGTGCGCACTAATACACACTGGATAGTTAACGAATTTGGAGTAAAAATGTTGGAATGGGCATTTGCAGTCTCTCAACAGTATGTGCGCATGGGGGAGGGGTGGTAAAAAACCGAGGACGCTTTAGAAATGGTTCAAGGACATACTAGTGCATCTAGAAGAAAGAAAAAGCCATCAGACCAATCAGACCACCTTTGCCCATGAAAAAACAAACAACCCCACTTTCTTCTCCCCTGAGGCAAAAGGAATGACTCTAATGAAAAGAAAAAAAAATAGAGATAGATCCTCTTGAACTGCTTAGTCTTAGAAACTTACCGCAAGGAGCTATATTTCTGGCATTTTGTCATGAAAAATGAGACTTAACAGAGGGATAGCTGTGGCCAATTTCCCAATCACTATATTTTGCTTTTTCTTAATTCTGTTTTATGTTTCTCTAACTCCAGCCATAATTAATGCAATGTAAAAACCTTTGTCTCATAACCTGAAAACCTCTGGAAATCTACTGACTGTGCAGCTTCCAATATGAGCTGAGCCAAAAACTTTTCTGAGTTTCATGAAGAACTTTTTTTTTTTTCTTTTGCCCTTTGCCACTCAAATTATTTATTTATTTGATTTGATCCTTGTGACTTATTAAAAGTGTTGCCACTGGCCTTAGGGTTTCTTGGCGGGGATACAAAATGTTGAGGCAATAATTAAATTAAATCTGGCACAAGGATGGGGCAAGAATCAGATTAAAAAGAAAATCTCTCTTAGACGAGGACTGCAAAGAAAGACAATTTCTATCTTGGGTTTGGGGTCAGTAGTGGGAAGCCCCATCCGACTTCTTTCATGAACCTGCTATGGCGTGAGCCTAGTAAACTGGAAATGTGTTTCATTAGAATCTGATGAACCAAAACGACCAGTAGAAACATAAGAAATGAGACTTCGGTTTCCTGAGTCCAGGGGAGAGCATCAGAACCCCACTTGTGATGGCAGGTGAAGGAATGAAGTAAAGGTAACCCCAGACAGTGCTTTCTTGAGTCAATCTGTCCTCCCACATCGCCCTCTCCATTAGTCTGGCTGCTTTTTTTTTTCCTATCAGGTTTAGGAAAAGGGAGCCCATCCAGTGGTTCATTCATTAAGAGTTTATTTCCATAGTCTGATGGGGGGGAAATGTATTCCCCTTTGCCTTTTCATTTCCTTAGGTTTCCTTCCTCTCTCCATTTATCAATTTCTCTTTTGCCCATTTTTTCTCAGTCTCTCACCTCACTCTACCCTACATGGCTGAAGAATGGGATAGGACTTCTATTTCGTTGTCACTACCTGTTTCCAGCCTGGACCGACGCATGGTTACGGGAAAAAAAAAGTTGAAACAGAATTGCAGGTGGATACAACTGATAACACGTTCATTCATTCATTCATTCATTCATTCATTCATTCATTCATTCAACAAATATTTATTAAGAACTTACTATGTGCCACCCTCTTTTTTGGCACTGGGTATAGGGAGGTGAGGGCGACCGATAGGTTTTCTCTCGTCATCAAACTTTCAACTTAGAAAGCCATAGGGCTGTCAAACAACACTTGGTTCCTACTAGATTTTTTTGACTCACAAAAAGGAGTGGGCCAAAGATTACAATGCAGTCTTAAGCCACACTGTGCTAGGGAGAATGCCGGCAAGCCTTGAGCTGTGTTTCCTGCTGAAACGCTGCAGGGAGGTAGCTATCTATGGGTTCTCTTTCCTACCTCCCCCCCCACTTCCCTCTTCCACGCCAAGGATGATGTTACCCTTCGGAAACCTTTTCCTTTTAATCTGCTCTTTCCTTTTCTTTTATAGAGAGAAATGCAAGGCATTATCTACTTTCAGCCAAAGGAAGAAATCCTTTTCTCCGTGGGGTTTCCTGATTGACTTGTTGAGTGCTAAGAATTTGTGCTTGGTTCGATATTTCTCCTGTTAGTGATTGAGGGAAATCTCCCGCGACAATACTACACTCCTGGGGGTAACACCTTAAATCAACACAGAATGCGGTGGTCCTGTGCCAGCTGTGATCAGCTTGAGTGATTCTGAAGAGGAGGGGAAAACGGAAGCCTCCAAACAACTTGCCTCTTCATGTGCTTAGTGATTCTTAAGTAATCACAGCTCTGACCTCACACTCAGATGATCACGCTCCCCTGCCCTTCTGGGGGTTGGAGCGGTGGGCAGGGAGCCAAGCAATCAGCCGCGCTGCTGAGATAGTCATGCCGTGTGGTCACAGCAATGTTCCGAGCTAACCAAGCAACAGCAGATACAGAGTTGTTTTGGAGGGCTGATGTCAGCCATCAGGGTGCCTGCACTGCTCTACGGGATATCAGAGTCACAGTACCATCCAGGACCTCCCTTTCTCCATGCGTGGTGACAAGATTTTCTTGTGTGCAGATAGGCGGGCCACCCTGAGAAGGGTGCTCCCATGTCAGGCAAAGAGAATACCACATACCTGGACAAATGCTGGCGTAGTGAGTTTATTATTTTTACAGGCTGCATGAAAACACAGAAGAGACTGGAGTGTTCACTAAGGTGTCCCCTAATGCATGGCAGGAAGGAGGAAATCAACCTGGAATTGAAAACACCCCACCCCAAATGTGGCTGGAAGATTCAGTGAATATTACTTTCTGGTAACCTAGATGACAGGGTTCAACACCTTCCTAAAACCATGGACCTACATAGGTTCCTGGCTCCAGATCTGTTTCATGGTGCCATTATGAATTGTAAATGTGTTGACATTCTCGTAGACTTTATGGTAGTTGTTGCTGGCAGACATCATTTTATGTGCATTGCTACACAATGAATTTCTTTTTTTTTAAGTTACTTATTTACTTTGTTTTATTTGTTTATTACAGAGAGAGAGGGAGAGAGAGAACAGAAGCAGGTGGAGCGGCAGGCAGAGAGAGAGGGAGAATAAGACTCCCTGCTGATCAGAGAGCCTGATGAGGGGCTTGAGGTTGGATACCAGGACCCTGGGATGGTGACCTGAGGCAAAGGCAGACACTTACTTGACTGAGCCACACAGGTACCCCATACACAATGAATCTCTTAATAATTTTGTCCTACCCTTAGTTTTTCCTAATTTTCTCACCGTTTTCTCTTGATTGTACTACAATCATGTCAGACAGACCTACTTCTTTTTTATTGAATTATTTCATTGAAATTAATGTATTAGAGTAGAAATGCTCAAACAGGTATGAAAACCATGTGTTATCATTCTATTTAAAAGAGGTTTAAAAAAATAAAAGAGGTTCAAGCAATCTGTATTGTCACAAACAGTAACTCTTACAACAAACACTCTCACGGTGATAACCTTGCCATCACTGAGCATTCAGAATATGAAATTTGTAATACTGTGTCACATACCTTCCTCCATAATGCATTTTGGAGTTGCTAGTGGGAGTGAACTTTTCTAACGAATAATTTTTCCGTGACCAGGATACCCTGTCTTAATTGCTATTGTTTTCTCAGTGGGGTCTAATATTGCCCATCTTTTAAAGTTATAAGATACTTAGACATGCTCACTTACGATATTTTATTAGATTTAATTTAAAATACGACTACTGTAAACAAGTATAGGGAATTGACTGACGGTTATGTGCCTCTGAGCTTCTGTAATTTAAAAAGAGGATTTGACAGAAGGCATTTCCTCAAAGATCTTGAGATTGACCTAAAACAAAGAAATAAGTGAGGAGGTCCAGGAAGAAACCTAAAAATTATTGTTTTAAGGACTTTGTTTATTTTAGAGAGAGAGCATATGCAAATAGGGGGAAGGGCAGAGGGAGAGAGTCCCAAGCAGACTCTCTGCTGAGCATGGACTCCCATGCAGGGTGTGATCCCATGACCTTGAGATCATGACCCTGAGATCATGACCTGAGATGAAACCAAGAGTTGGCTGCTCAACTGACTGAGCCACCCAGGCACCCCAAAAAGTAAGAATCGAGACAGGCTTTATAAGTAAGTAATTTCTTAATGACTGGGACTATTGTTGGGCATAATGCTTGTGAAAACTATGGTTTACTGTCATAATAGGCATCCAGGACACATTCTTTAACTTAAACTGAATGGCAACCAGGATTATTAAGTAAAACTAAACACAATGCTAAATGAATGACTAGAGGTCCTGAGTCCATAGTCAATTCTGTCAATTAGTTGAAAAGTGGAAATTTTAATATTCATTATATATATATATATATATATAAAGAATGCAAATAAATATATCTTTATGAAAAGAAATCTTAATAAGGCCAATAATATATGAACTGCATGTAACATATGAAGAGAAAGAGACATGAAAGAGCTCAATCTCTTTCATTGGATGCATCAAGAGGAGAAAATTACATTGGTGCTCTGTCTTTTTTCCTTGACATTCAGGAAAATACTCTTTGTCTCTGTGATGTCAACAAAGTGTGTAAAGTGATTTGGATTTCTTGGAAATTTCAAAGCCTTTTTGGGTTTTTTACATTAATGGAAACAATATGTTCATATTTAAAAATCATACCCATTCCCAACATCCAGCAGATGTAACATGTTTCTATATTTCAGCCAGCTCCTAAACATGTTAAAAAATCTGTGTTGTAACAGAAGCAATCAGAAATAGGAATTGGGAACCAGGAATCCCATGTTCCTGTCTCAAATTCTGTGCTAATTTTTAGGCAAGGAATGACTTCATCCCTTTAAGTCTAAACTTCTTTATCCATCAATTGGGGGAAGGGTATTTGTCTTTTTAATTTACCAGAGCTGCCTTTAATGATTTAGATTTAGAAGATAGCATTATATAGACAGGAAAGGGATGGAGATATATATCTATATCTATCCTATACATAGATAGATAAAGATATATATCTCCATCCCTGTCCTGTCTATGTATAAATAGATATATATATAATCTTAAGATAGATTTTATGGATTGTATGTATTTATTTGGGGGGGGAGAGAGAGGGAGAGAGAGGGAGAGAGAGAGGATGAGCAGGTAGAGGGGGAGAGGGTGAGGGAGAAGCAGACTCCCCACTGAGCAGGAAACTTGATGTGGAGCTCAACCCCAGGACCCTAAGATCATGATCTGAGCCAAAAGGCAGCTACTTAACCAACTGAGCCACCAAGGCACCCCCAGGGTCATATATTTTAATGTATAAATTATGGTCAAATTTATGTTAAAGCTGTTTCATCAGAAAGTCTCTGGGGGCACCTGGGTGTCTCAGCTGATGAGGCAACTGACTCTTAATTTTGACTCGGGTCATGATGTCAGGATTGTGAGATCGAGCCCCATATCCGGCTCTGTGGTGGGTGTGGAGGGAGTTTAAGATTCTCTCCTTCACCCTGTGCCCCTCCTTGCCTTTAAAAAAAAAAAGAAGTTTCAGTGTTGCCAGTTCCTTACATACCGGATAATGAGGGAGGAATTTTAGACAATTTCCACCTATTAATTCCTCATTTTCAAATCACTCTGCTTATACATGCCCACTGCCCTGAAAGCTACTGAAGGAACTTTAAAGGAATTAGATTCTATGTTGGAAAAACCCAGTAGCCTTCCTCCTTTATGTCACTTTTACTACTCACGCAGAATGTATTTCACTTCTGACAGTTTTGATCACTTCTGGTAGGAGTTTTCCCCACACCAAGCAGTCCTGCGAGATACCAACTGGGTATCCTATTTTTAACACTATCCTTACCTCTGTCTAAGGGGAGGTAGCATCAGATCCCACAGGTGAAGGGCTCAGTCCCCTGAGATTGTCCCCCAACTTCAGATGCCCATCGCAGGTAGCGGGTCCCCAGGTTATCCACAACTTCTGTCCAACTTGGCTGCAAGTCCGAGGCTCCCATGTCCTCCTTCTCCTTGGAATCAATTCTTTGCTGGAGGGGCTCACAGAACTCAGACACAGTTGCTTCTGTTTATGAGCTTATTAAAGTATATGAGAAAGGATACAGATGAACAGCCAGATAAAGAGATGCAAAGGGTGCGGGTGCAGAAGCTCCTGTCTCTGTGGAGTGGGGGGAGGGGGGCAGGGATGATGCTCTCTCAGAATGTAACATGTTCACTGACCTGGAAGCTCTCCAAACCACACACTATCGGGATTTTTACGGAGGCTTTATCATATAAGCAGGACCAATCATTAATCGCACTTATCCCTTCTCCCTTTGCTGGGGGCGGGGAGGATAGGGGGCGGGGCTAAAAATTCTAAGCTTCTAATCATGGTATGGTCTTTCAGGTGCCTGTGCTCATCTAGGAGCCCACCCAGAGTTACCTCATTAGGAAAAAGACCTTATTCACCCAGGAAATTACAAAGGTTTCAGGAGCTCTGTGCCAGGAACTGGAGGCAGACACCAACATATATCTATGTATTTTTCTATGATCTAAGATTCTGTCCACCAAGATCTTCCACTCTAGTCCAGGAGATGACACCTAAGCACAGGAAAAAGTAAATAAAAATATTAGGGTGAGTACATATAATAAACTACTGAAACTGAATATTGAGGACAATTGCTTAAATTAATCCTAGCATTAAAAAAGGGTAATAAAAACAACAAATTTAAAGTTTTTGTTTTACTTTCCACCACTTAATGCATGCAAAGTAAAAATATGTTCCTCTGATTAAAATTTTCAAGGCTTTTTTAGAATTACACAGAAATGAAGCTATGGAAAATAAAGCAGTGCGTTAGCCACTAAAATTTAGCAGGGTGAATAAAACTTTATTGTTCATTTTTTTCCTAATTAAACTTTATAGATTTCTTAGATGTTAATCAGCACACAAAGCGTCTGGAATTTTTACTTCCTAAAGCAAAAGCAAACTGATTTTTAAATTATCCAATAGATCTTAGTAGAGAAAAAGTGGACTGGAAATTGTCTCTTAATTATAGAGGTTTCATGGGGAGTAAAAAAAAAAAAAAACAAAGAAAGAAAGAAAACCTGAGCAGAATTATAGCGATATAAAACTGGGAATCAACCTAGAGTTTTTCTTTTCTAATTTGTTCTTGCTTTTGCTCAGCTAGGAGATGGTTGGTCCTTCAGATAATGATTACTTCATCATCATTAGGGAAATATTGAATATACTCTTGTTAGCACTCACTGATTTGGGAGATTTCCTCCTCATTCATTAATTCTCAGGGTAAATGGGGTGTGTAACAGGGAGAAGGAGGGAGACAAAAAAGTAAATGGAGACACCAAATTATGAACTTTTTTGGTAAGCATTTCTACAAGCAAATATTTCAGTTTGCAATCTTCTAACTCGCTCCTAGCTATGTCTTTCATTTTTCCTCCAATCTTTGGGAATAGTATTCCCTCTTACCTGGGCTAATGTGTAGAAATAAGAATGAACATTTCTTCTTTACTGTCTCTCTCTCTCTGTCAATAAAGGTAGTAATAAAAGAGTAGTAGAATACATGAGTGTTCTAATTCTAAGTGGTCCATAGATATTTAATATTCATGTGGTAAAGGGAGGGTTTTCCTAAACCTTCCCCAAATGGTCTATCTTAATGAAAGTCATTATCAACAACTGTAGTGTATAAGACAGAAAGCTAGAAAATTATAGTCATTCAAGATAGCTCATACTTTCTTACAATCAGAAGGTTGAAAAGATCTGTCTGTTGCACCCGAGTATATCTCTAGTGCCCAATGCTTCATTGTGCCTGCATGATTGCTTTTTTTGGTGTCTCATTATTTCTGGATTGATTTCTATAAAAGTCTTCTAAGAAGTGGTCTTACACTTTATACCATCTTTCCTTGGTGATTTTTCTAAAATGAACATCTCATTATGTCTTATTCTTGCTTACAAATCATTTGTTTCCAGCGACATGTCATATTAGAAACCCTAAAAAACAATCTAATTAATAACAAAAACAAAATAAAATGTTGACTGAAGTGCTCAACAAATCTTTTAAATGCATAGATGAAAGAAAGTAATAAAAGGTCCCCCAAAACCAAATCAATGAGAAAGCATAACTCCAGATACATAAGGAAGCACACACACACACACACACACACACACACACACACACACAAAGAAAGTACAGAGGCAGACTGTGGGGCCATTTTCTAATCCCTGGTGACCTAGGGATTAAGATAATCTTCAGAGTGTCCGATTAAAGTGCTGAACAGACAACAGGAGATCCAATCGAGGGCCTGAGCAAAATGAGACAGACATCAGATCAGAAAATCCCACATGAATGGAACTAGAAGGTATTATGCTAAGCAAAATAAGCCAATCAGAGAAAGACAATTATCATATGATCTCTCTGATATGAGGAATTTGAGAGGCAGGGCAAGGGGCTATGGGGGAAAGGGAGGAGGAAAAAATGAAACAAGATGGGACCGGGGAGGGAGACAAACCATAAGAGACTCTTAAATCTCACAAAACAAACTGAGGGTGGCTGGGGGGTAGGGGGGTAGAGATAGCGTGGCTGGGTTAAGGACATCGGGGAGGGTATGTGCTATGGTGAATGCTGTGAATTGTCTAAGACTGATGATTCACAGACTTGTACTCCTAAAGCAAATAATGTATTATATGTTAATTTAAAAAAAAGAAAAGAAAAAGAAAAGTAAAGAAAATCCCACATGAAGACAGAACTTTCCCTCAATGAGAAAACAGGAGGAAACCATCTATAAGAAATGAAAATCAGAGGAAAATTGAGCAGTGAAACTCCAACATACAATGACTTCAGATTCTCAAATTTAAAATAATGTGAAACATTCACGTCTTTAATTCATTTTGTATGTGGTGTAAGATAATGGTCCAGTTTCATTCTTTTGCATGTTGCCGTCCAGTTTCCCCAACACCATTTTTTTTAAGATTTTATTTCTTTATTTTGACAGAGAGAGAGAGAGAGAGATTACAAGTAGTCAGAGAGGCAGGCAGAGAAAGAGGGGGAAGCAGGCTCCCTGCTGAGCAGAGAGCCCAATGAGGGGCCCAATCCCAGGACCCTGAGATCATGACCTTAGTCGAAGGCAGAGGCTTTAACCCACTGAGCCACCCAGACGCCCCCAACGCCATTTATTAAAGAGACCATCCTTTCCCCATTATATATTCTTGGCTCCTTTGTTGTAAATTAGTTGTCTATAAATGTGTCGGTTTCTTTTTCAGATGTTTATTCTGTTCTATTGATCTATTTGTTTTTATTCCAGTACTGTACTATTTTGATCACTATTTATATCTTTGTGAAACAGTTTGGAATTAAGATGTGTGTTGCCTCCAGGTTCGTTCTTTTTCAACATCGTTTTGGCTATTCAGGGTCTTTTGTGGTCCTATACAAATTTTAGGATTGCTTGTTCTAGTTCTGTGAAAAACGCCACGGTAATTCTGGTAGAGATTGCATTACTCTGTGTGTTGTTTTGGGCAGTATGAACATTTATAATTATACTAATTCTTCCCATTCCTGAACATGGTTTATCTTTCCATTTATTTGTGTCATCTTCAACTTCACTCATTAATGTCTTTCAGTTTTCAATATTCAGGTCTCTCGTCTCCTCACTTTAATTTATTCTTAGGTAGTTTATTCTTTTTAATGCTATTTTTAAAGAGTTTGTTTCCTTAATTTCTCTTTCTGATAGTTTGTTATCATTGTATAGAAACACAACTGCTTTTGTCTGTTGGTTCTATATCCTTCAACTTCACTGGATTTTAAAAATTTGTGCTGATGGTTTTCTGGTGGAGTATTTGGGGTTTCCATATATCATACCATGTCATCTGCAAATAGAGACAGTTTTACTTCTTCTTTTTTGATTGGATGCCTTTTATTTCTTCTCATTGTCGAATTGCTCTGGCTAGGGCTTCGAAGACTATGATGAGTGAAAATGGCAAGACTGGACATTCCTGCCTTGTTCCTGATCTTAGAGGAAAAGCTTTCAGCTTTTCTGAGTGTCTATACACATATAGGTTGCTTATAGATGAGTATATAATAATACATACATATTGTAAGATGTTGGGTAAGGGTTCGAGGTTAATGTGCAATGACATAAACTTTCCTGTATAAAATATTGGGAAATAGGCTCCTGATATACTTTCTGCCCAGAACAATTACTTTTCAGGACTAAACTTTTCATCTTAAATTGAGATGTACTGCAGCATGTATGATATATTTTGTCATGTAATTTTTATAGTTTTTTCTGTCTTCTCACAACTCTGAATACGCAGTCCTTCACTAGCTCCACAAGCCCTTTAAGTTCTGCCAGATGCTCATCACTGAAACTTCACCACTGTCTACTCCTGCCCCCACACCACTGACCCTGCCATGCTCTTTCAGGCATCCACGCATTGATGCATGGTGGTCTCTCTGCCTAGAATACTTCTCTCTTGAGAAACTCAGCTCAAACATAATTTCTGCATGAAAACTCCTCTGGCTTCCTTAACTTCTATGCACCCATAATATCTTTCGAGTCATCTGTTATAGAACATAGTTAAGTATTCACATTGGCTGTTTACTTCTCTCTTCCCTTTGCTAGTCTATAGACTTCTTCACCAAAAGGATTGTCTTTCTTTTTTTTTTTTTAAGATTTTTAAAATTAATTAATTAATTTGATAGAGAGAGAGATCACAAGTAGGCAGAGAGAGAGGGGGAAGCAAGCTCTCTGCCGAGCAGAGAGCCCGATGCGGGGCTTGATCCCAGGACTCTGGGATCATGACCCGAGCCAAAGGCAGTGGCTTTAACCCACTGAGCCACCCAGGCACTACCAAAAGGATTGTTTTTCATGAGGCAATGACACTTAGTAGGTTTTAAATAAATATTTACTAATAAATGAATAAATTTATCCATAAAGTTTAAGGAATATATATCAAATTGGGTTAAGTTTTTTTATTTTTTTTTAAGATTTTATTCATCCATTTGAGAGAGAGAGACCACAAGCAGGCAGAAAGGCAGGCAGAGAGAGGGGCAGGTAGCCTGATACAGGCCTCGATCTCAGGACCCTGAGATCATGACCTGAGCGGAAGGCAGAGGCTTTAACCCACTGAGCCACCCAGGCACCCCAAGTTTTTTGGGCTTTTTTAAGATTTTATTTATTTGAGAGAGTCAAAGAGAATGCAGAGAGGGAGAAGCAGGCTCCCTGCTGAGGCTAGAGCCTAGCGCAGGGCTCAATCCCAGGACCCCGAGGTCATTACCTGAACCAAAAGCAGGTACTTAACCAACTGAGCCACCCAGGAGCCCCTGAGTTAAGGTTTTAAGGAAGGGATTCAAGGAAAAGATGAACCTCAAAGATAAAAGTGATAAGAGAAGAAAGTAGCATATTCGATTTCTGTACTTACGTGTATGCTCTGACGTCTGCACCAAAAAACATTTTGGAGAGATGCATGAAATTTTTCTTGATACTCTGTATGTGTGTGTGTGTGTGTGTGTGTGTGTGTGTGTGTGTGTGTGTGTGTGTATCAGACCTAGCAACAGGTTTTTTTAGAATTAAAAACCTCCCTTTCCTGCTCTACTCCCTAAGGATAGCTAACTCTTAATATACTAGCTTAAGATGAACTCTGTCTTTAAATAGCTGTAGTTAATTCATTAAACAAATAAATCCTTGCCCTATGTACTTTGGGGTTATTTTCCCGAAGATGCTAATGAATGAAGATCCTCAATGAACTTTTGTGATGACGACGTTTTATCTGTACTATCCAATAGAGTAGTCAGTGTCTACATGGGGTTACTGAGCATTTGAAACGTGTCTTGTGCTACTGAAGAACTGAATTTTGTTTTTCCCATTTACATTTAATTAATTTATGTTTAAATAGCCACACTTGTAGCTAGTGTTTACTATATTGGGCAGCACAGTTCTGGAATATTTGTGAGAAAACTAAAATTGCAGCCATTGCCTCACCAAGCAATCCACTTCCTTTTCAGATGTTTTCTCCAGGGCAGCTTGTTGGGCAAATAAATGCAAAAGCTGTAGTGCTCAACTTCTAATTTGCTAGAGAATCTCCAATGGTAGTCTTTAATCAGAATTAAGTGCAAGCCAGGCCATGAAGATATACTCATTCTTGACTGTTACACATGAATGGCCAACAAAATCTCTGTATAATCAGTCTATCAAGAAAAGTTATAATTAGAATCTTATTTATTTGCTTCTTGTGAAACGCTGGGTCCATTTTACCATATTAACACAATCAGTGCTAAAAGGCAATGGGAAATTGGCTTTGGCATGCACATCATTCTTTTTGTACCCATGAGATTTTCAACATAAGTCAAAGTAGCATTTTGAATTAGTGTTAAGAATGTTTCTTGTGATCAGACTGCCCTAAATAATACATGAGCCTACATGTACATACACATTTCATGCCAGCTGCTACTGAGAGAGCATTCCTAACCACTCTTGGTAATTCCTTCCAGCCCTCCAGAGGTCCACTTAGACAGGTTGTTAAGTTCACTCAGAAGGACTCTAACCTAAAGTACAGGAGTCTCTCCAAGCATTGGATGCATTGGATGGATCTTTTGCAAATGGAGCTATAATGAAAATAGCTAGGATACAGTCTATCAGTTTGCATTTTAATAAGTATTCTGGTGATTGTGATGCAGGTGTCCCTTTACTGTGTTTGAGAGAAGAGGAATTGGACTGTAGAACTCATTAGAGGAGCAGAACACAGACTGCAGGCACAGGGGACAGTAATGTACGTTAATGAGACAGTGAGGCTTTAAGAGTGGAGAAAGGGAGGGTCCAAGATGGCAATACCAGAAGACTGTGAACTCGCCTTCTCCACAAACTCACCAAACCTCCTGAAGAAGAACTGAGAGCTGACTGAACAGCTTCTACACAACATAGGAGAGACAGACCACAGAGAAAACAGCAAGAGAGATGGAGATGAGGTAAGGCCAGGAACCCCCAGCCCCGACTCTGAGATCTGCAGTGAGGAGGGGTGATACTGAGGAGCTAGGAGCAGATTTTTCTGCCCGGGGACACAGGAAAAAAGCTGCGGTTGGAAAGGGCAACTAGAAAGGAACCAGCCCTAGAACCCTGCCAAACAGAGGGGCTCCTGCTAGAACACTCTCTCTGGGGTTGGAGGGGCTCGTGAGCACCATGGTTAATGTTTCCTCTCTGCAGTGGACAGCACAGAGGGGGCCAGAGCTCTGGGCGCCAGAGCTGGCTGTTGCATCAGGGAGACCTGGCACCCTAGCCCACACCAGCCCCAGATGCTCTGAGGTACAGAAAAAAAAAATGCTGCAGTTTAAAAGAACGCTAGAATGTAAAATGTGTTCAACTTCACTAATCATCAGGGAAATGCAAATCAAACGCATGGAAGATCACGTCACTCCAATCAGAATGGCTAAAATCAAAAGCTCATGAGACAGTGTGTTGGCAAGAGTGTGGAGAAAAAGGAATCCCCATGTGCTGTTGGTGGGCATGTAAATTGGTGCAGCCACTGTGGAAAACAGTATGGAGTTTCCTCAATTAAAAGTAGAACTACCATTTGATCCAATAATTCCCTCTACTAGCTATTTACCCAAAGCAAACAAAAACATGAATTCGGAAAGATCTATGGACGCCAATGTTTATTGCAGCATTATTTACAATAGCCAAAGAAGCAACCCGAGTGTCCATTGATAGATGAATGGATAAAGAAAATGTGATTTATATTACACAATGGACTATTACTCAGCCATAAAACAAGGAAATCTTGCCATTTGTGACACCATGCATGGACCTAGAGGGTATTAATGCTAAGTGAAATAAGTCGGAGAAAGACAAATACCATATGATTTTACTTATATGTAGAATCTTTAAAAAAAATGAATGAATAAACAACAAAACAGAAATAGAACCATAAATATAGAAAACCAAGTGGTAGTTGCTGGGACAGAGGATGGGCACGATGGTGAAAGGGAGTAGGAGGTAGAGGCTCCCAGTTATGGAAGAAATAAGTCATGGGAATGAAAGGTACAGCCCAGGAACTATAATCAGTGGGTCTGTAATAGTGTGTGGTGACAGAGAGAAGCTACACTTGTGCGGACAACAGCATATTGTATAGAGTTGTGGGATCACTATGTTGTACACCTGAAACTAAGGTAACATTTTGTGTCAACCGTACATTAATGAAACGGAGAGAGAGAGAAAGAGCCCATTTCACACAGTTTATCCAAAGAACATATGTCTAGGGGGATGCCCTGTGTATATTTAAGAGTCAGAGAGGGTGATAATAAGATACATTCTAGAAGAAGAAAGCATTCAGAAACAGAAACCCTTCAGGAAACTCAAGTGGGCCATAGAATTACAGCAGCTGCGGCAAATGAGTGAGTGTCGTAGAACCACAAGCCCTTTTCCCTCAGCAAGAAGTTCCAATCACCTGATTGGATTAACAAAAGGCAACCTCCATATTCTGCTGCTTTTTCTTCTTTATAAGGTGGAGGGGAAAGCAAGCAGTGACCTGAGACAAAATCCTTTGCTGTCCTGTGGCTGGAAGCAAGTGCCATGTGCTCTGAGAGGAGGTAAGCAGCTCAGAATACCAAGCGATTTTCAACCGTTTGTGTTCTTTTTGATGTGGTAAGGTATGACTAAGTATGGATTTCTCGGTGGCACAGTTTGGGGAGCACTGCTGGGAATCTGTCCAAGTAAAGTCATTTGAAGGTGGCCTGCCTTCCAGTAGTGTAGCCAGGAATAGTAGTGACTCTTGCAAAGACGACTTCACACCTCGAAGCGTAGAGATAAAGAGTCATTCTGCCATGTCCTCTCAGGGAAAGGCTTGCCATGCATCTGTGAGTGAAATGGTCCATGGCAGCTGCCTGAATGCGAGAATAATTTTATTTCCAAGAATTCTGAAAGAATGCTTTGATTTGGTTTGAAAAGGCCAGAGTCTGACAGAGACACTAAAAATATTACATGTTTAACTCCCAGAAGTGCACGTTCTGTTTTGGTAAATGGAATCCTGTTTCTTCAGCCCGAGTCCCCAGGATCACATTTTCCTCCCTCCCTCTTGCCTTTCCCCTCCCTTGTTTTCTTTAGAAAACAGTCATCAAAAGGAAAGGAGAGGTTCTTATATTTATACTCTAACATGACACTTTTCAAAAACTCTGGTGAGGTAGTTCGTACTGCCCCCACTTCATAGAGCAGCAAATGCAGGTTGAAAGCCGTCAATTAACTCGCTCACAATAAGGCGCTTAGCACATGGCAGAAATTCAGACCCAGGTATGTGAGACGGCAGATGACTTGCTTTGTTCTTCCTTGATCTCTTTTCCCTTATTCCAGAATTGAACCCATTCTTGTCTTTTTCTGAAGCATCTTTGCTAGAAAACAAAATTTCTGCCTTCTTGTGTTTACCTTGACTCTTGCAGTGGCCCCTTTTCTGGTTCTTTCTGCTGTCAGTGCCTTTCCACTGCAATTTAACCTGCCAGTTCCTGTCCCCTTTCCTTCTGAGAGCGCTAATCTGTCATCTCCCATCCATATGCACTCTATCATTTATTATTCCCACCAGCCATGTGTGCGAGTGCCCATTTCGACCAAACCTCATCAACACAGCGTGTTGGAATTTTGCAAATAGAATAAGTGAGAAATGGGGAAACTTTACATCTGTAATGAACTCATCAGATGCTTTGTGAACAATTATTTCTTTAATATTTATCATATTTAAGGCCCTGTTGAGGAGATATGCCATATACTCTTGTTTTTATCGAGGGGGCCCTTGAATTAAAGAAAGAACTAGCATTCGGTCCAGAAAAAAAAAAAAAGTAGTAAAAACTGTACTCTGAAATAGTACTTCTGAAATCTGATTTTCTTTAGATACAAACATTCAAACTTAGTAAAAATCTAGGAGATAAGCACTAGCATAACAGAAAGCCATCTTAAATAGAACAGACTAATGACAAGTTTAAGCTGCATAATACCTTAAGCAAGAGTCACATGTTTACATCCACCATACTTTATTTCTTGTTCTTGTTTTTATTACATGAACTCTGATTATGATTTGAAGTCACAGCACGGCCAACCCATTTCCTTCTGCAGTTTTGACAGGGTGTATTCAAATAGATAGGGCAGGAGACTCACTCCAGATCCCATGTATTGGCATGGCTGCACTCTGAAAGGGTTGTCCGCAGCTGCTGCGAAATCTCCAGATTGGTTTTCATGCAGGATAATCCTTTAGGGAGTAAGATAAAAATTCCCAAAGTTTAGGCACCCCTAAAATAATTTTTAAAAACTATATTCAACAGGGGTGCCTGGGTGGCTCCGTGGGTTAAAGCCTCTGCCTTTGGCTCAGGTCATGATCTCAGGGTCCTGGGATCGAGCCCCACATTGGGCTCTCTGCTCAGCAGGGAGCCTGCTTCCCCCTCCCTCTCTGCCTGCTTGTGATGTCTCTCTCTCTCTGTCAAATAAATAAAAATAAGAAATATTTAAAAAAAAAAACTATATTCAACAACCAAAAGTTCTTGTCTCATTATTCTGGGTAAGCAGCAAAAGAAAGAATTCAATGTTGGTGGTATATTCTATCCGAGATACATTTTTTTACTTCAGACAATTTTAGAAATGGTTAGAAAAGCACTGTCATTTCTACTTTTTCTAGTAGGTTATCCGTATAATTCAATGAACTTAGAAATGTTACCTATGTAGTCAAACCTGCTTTTTAACCTCTTAAGACTTAACGGCTTCTTAGATTACTCTTATTCTTCTGGACTGTCTCATTCGTTTCCATAGTTTTAATGAGCATGAACTATTCCAAAGACTTAAATAAGTGTATCCAAACTAAACTTGTCAGACCTCTGTGTATCCAACCGCCTATGAAGCATCATGGTCTGAACATCTTTTTAAAAATGCACTTGTGTTCATAACATGGTGCTCGCTCCCAGATTAAAGGCCTTCACTATCTTGACATTACCCAAAGGACAAAACTTTTTACCCTGTGTTACTTTCCTCTTACTTTATCCTCTCCAGACAGACTCCCATTCCAAAGTACCACTCTTACTTTTTAACCTCTAGGTTGCCCCAATTATCTGGAACATTCCTGTGTTTCCTTCATGTTTTAGTTCTTGGATGTCCTACGTTTTGGGTGTCAGTTGTGTGTAAGAAGTGGATGCACAGAGAATGTTAGCTATCAGCTCCTGGATGCCTCTTGTCTTACTGGGACCTGCTTGCTCCAGATCTCATGTATGCTTGCACAGAATAAGAAACTGCTACAGGGCATGCCTGCCTAGACGGTAGGGCATGGGTAGGACACAACCGGTGGCTCAATTAGAAAACTCGTGGTACGGAGTAGTCAGATGATCATCCTTTACCAGGATTTAGTGGTATGACTGGAGCTGTTAATGAGAAGTAGAAATGTTCCTTGCTTGGGGTGCCTGGTCTCAGTCGGTTAAGCACGTGTTTTCAGCTCAAGTCATGAATCCAGGGTCCTGGGATGGAGTCCCGAATTGGGCTCCCTGCTCAGTGGGGAGTCTCCTTCTCCTCTCTCTGCCCCTCCACACTCTAATGCTCTCCTCTCTGTCTCTGAAATAAGTCAATAAAACTTAAAAAAAAAAAAAAAAAGCCTGAGAGATTTAAACATCGTTCATTCATATAAAGCAGAATAAATCTTTCCACCAGCAGCCAAAGGCTTAAGCAAAGATAAATCATTTTTTCAGGATCTTTGATATTTGCTTCTATTTCATTATTTGATTCAGCTGTGAGAACGAGTCTGTTCCCCAGCCTACCTCTTCATTGTTCTCCATGAATGTGATGCTTCAGGAGAAACGTTGGAAGTACCTTTGTGGTTGTCTTGGGTGATTAATACCTCTAATTTTTCTGTGACTTCTGTGACTTTGGGTCTCCTAGCCAAACCCATCTGATTGATCCCACCCAAGCTTTATATTTGTATGTAAATTTAAGTGTATTTTATACCAAAAGTAGAAAGAGTTACCTCCTTATTTGTTAATGTGCTGTTAAAAGGAAGCAGTAAACAATGAAGAGAAAGACAGTGGAGCCCCATAACAAGGTGTCCAACTCATGATATTGGTGAACAGAAGTCCCAGAATAACAATTATATATCAAACCAAGAAAGGATGGGTCCTTAACGGAGTAGCTAGGCTGAAGGCAGCAAGAAGGATGGCTCCAGGTGTGAAAACAACTGATAGATTATCTGATGTGTTCAGTATTGGCTAAATATATTTCTTGTTGTTTGACAGATATATTAGGGAGTTAAGAAAAAATGTTAAACATCCAGAAAATTAAGCAGCAAGTGAATATGTTACTTTTAAGGCATTTTTTCATTTTGTATTAAGTCACAATTTATATACAGTAAAATTCAATCTTTGTATACAGATCTGAGTGTGTTGAAAATGCATATAGCTGTGTAGCTACCACCAGAAAATCTAAAATAGTTCTGTCATCCCCCAAAGATCTCTTTTTTTGTCCTGATAGTTAATCCCTCTGCCACTCCTAGCTCTTGGCAACCACTCACTTCGTTGTCTCCACAGTCTGACCTTTTCCCAGTGTTAATGAAAAGGAACTATACAGTATGTAGCTTTCAAGTCTGGCTTTTTTAACTCAAATCACAACTCAATGCATTGTGATTCATCCATGTTGTTAAGTATATAAATAATTTCCTCCTTTTAGTCTCTTTGATTTCTTCTCATTCCTAAGTATTCTTCCATTTTTTGGATTTATCATAGTAGGATTATCCATTCACTAGAGGAGGGATATTTGATTTCCCCCCTGTTTTTGGAGATTACAAATGAAATTTAATATACTTTTAATCCTTAAAAAAAGCAAAAAGAAAATTATGGAAACCACATATAATCATGGCAAATTACTTGGTGGACAATATATGCATAGTGAGATGTTGCACATTCTTTCACTCAATGAATGGTTGTCATTTCTTTAAAGAGAATGGGAGTAAGGAAAAAAGAGGTTATTCAAGAGAAATAACGACTTCTACCAGCAGTCAGTAGATGGTGTCTATAGTTGATAAAAGAAGGAATAAAAGCATTGATATTTATCAGCATGGAGAAAACTACCAGAAATTCCTCATAATTATTTGTAAATTGCTTCTTCTGGAGAATTTAGAAGGTTGGAACAGAGAATCACAGACTTTTTTTTTTCTTTTTTGGCTTTTGTTTCTATGAAAGCGGATTAGTTCCATTTAAATTTTTAACTACATATGTCTCTTAGTGTCATACAAATAAAATAATAAATGACACTTGGGTTTTTCCCAGTGTACTTCAAGTAGTTCCTCATATGACCACATCCCCACACTTGCTTTCTGCTCCCTGAAGCTGTCCTCTTCTACTTTCTTCTCCTGTGCCTTAGAGGCTTTCTTCTCCTTTGATGAAAGAGCCATTGCCTACCTGTTCCTCAAAATTATCACATTAATCTTTACCAAGATGATGATGGCACCCCTTCAGGAGTTTTCTTCTATGTATGTAACGAAAAGATACTGATAGAAACCTAATCACTTGATCACATCCATTTAAGAAGGGACACAGTAAATATCTTAGCTCACCAACAAATCACTCAGACACAGATTTATAGTCTCAAATAAAATGCACAGACCCTATAATCTACCTACCATCACAAAGTACAGTAATTCTCAGATCAAATTAACTGAGTTAGGGAATTACTTATGGGACCAAAGTTTTCCTCTTCTGGATTAAAAGAAACCAAAATAATATTTGTTCCAAATCAGCAAAAACATTAAGTAGCCCATTGAAATGAAGTTTAAGTAGTGTCAAGTCATTTGGGACCATGGGAAATGTGGAACATTGAAAACGAAGGGACTCAAATATGGCATTAAAAACAGCAAGAAATTAGATACTCTGGCAAGACCAGAAGCCTCAGAAAGGGAAGGAAAGTAATTTTGCATGACCCTGCTTATTTCCCCAGGGACTAATATGTGGCCGTATATTTAAGGATGCTTTCTTTGATTTCACTATTTGTGATTCGATAAATTCAGTACACCCTGGGATTTTCTAGGAGAAAAGAAGTTGATACCACGTAGGTTTAGTGAAATGGTATAGAGGCAAGAGTATGTGTCAAATCTGTTCCTTTTCTTATTTCCCAAGCTTGTTGACATAAATGATCATATGGCACAACAGCACCAGGGTCAAACCACTCTTCTCTACCTAGAATGTGTTAGAGCACTTACCATGGTATGGGAGTTCCTTAGGTTGGCCATCAAGTGGAATTTCAAGAATTCCTTTTTAAAGGATTAATAAAGCCAAGTCCAAGATAGGAGTTTCTGGTTGGAATGTCATTTATGTAAGTGCCTTCTGGTTAAAAAAACTGCTGTTAAATATTACCATGTTAGTTCAGATTCCATCTATCTTTAAGCATACATGTTTTCCTTAAAGCCTACCCTATTAGAATTCACATATTTGGAAAGCTCCACCTTTTTTTTTAAGAGAGAAAATATGTACTTAGAAATATTAAATCCTCATACTTATTTTAGGTTTTTAGCACAAACCTACATTCCTAAATAATGTAAAAGGTAGAGAGACATTTTTAAGTAGCATAGTCTTAGAAAAATCAGTATTTTTCTGTATATTGCAACTTTCAAAATATCTTACATTCATTATTTCATTAAATAAATGTGATAGATAAATATATTTTCATTAAATATATGTGATAGATATCACATAAATATATGTGATAGACTAGCCCTTCTTAGAGTAGGGGAATTAGTAGAAAATTTTTAAAATTTGGTTTGTTACTTAGAAAAGTTGGGTCCCTGGCTCTTCAGTTCAATGGGGTCAACAGACCTAGGATCAAATCCTGAGCCACTTAGCTTTATTTTGATTTCTAGATTCTTCATTTGTAAAATTGCTTCAATAATTACTAAGGCTCCATGGGATCGTTATGTAAACTAATGAGTCCTTAAACAAGGGCCAGACAGTATATAATTTATTTTTGTATTCTCAGACCAACCCAGAATTACTCCCTAAAATAGTTTGTAATTAATGTATTTTTAAAGAAGTTGATAAAATAAACAGCTAAATGTTAATCAGATCATCGTTTTTTTCACCATCAGTGCTTGCTGTAATGCTTTATCCCACATATTACCTCTCTTTCCTATAATAGTAAATACAGTCTATTTATAGTAGACAGTCCAGTCTAGAATATTTTTTTCTTAAGAAAGCAAGGATTGGGAACTGGTGTTCTTATTAAACAATATGGTAACTAAAGAGTGATGAGGCTGAAAATAATGAGAAAGTGTACAATCCAGAGATGGGAACCACATGGGATTTGTATGTTTATATCCTCCGTCAGGGTCCCTAACTGTGCTGATTGTTGCTTTTATTTATTTATTTTTCTGCATAGACATATCATATATACTATGTTAGGTCTGATCTGATTCAGTGGGCTTATTACACAGGGTTGAGTGACAGAATTGACACAGGGCCAAACATAGACCCAAATCCTAGTAATGTTGTTGTTATTATATATTTTAAAATGGGTATCTGCTACTACTAGCTTGTAAGTGAAATGCTGTTTAAATGTGATTTTTGCCCCTATTTTGTCTACATTTTCAGAATATTCCTTTAAGAAACCAGGCAGTTAAGTGATCTTCAGTGAATGGGAAGTGACAGTGGGTAAATTCATGTAGAAGAAATAGATCCAGATGAAATATTTCTTACTGGAATTAAAAATGGCAGACAAGTGTAACATGTTAATTAACACCTAGCATTTAATAACACCTAGCAATTAAATAACACCTACAAACAGAACCGGAAACCATGAACATATCTTGAGGTGACCTAGAAAGAAGAAAGCAAGGTAAACCAGCAAACAACAACAACAACAAAGAAACGAAAATGTTAATAGTACTACTTTAGTAATAAAGAGATGATTTTTTTTAATATAAGATGTGGGGTAGCAGTGTCTCTCTATTTCAAATGGTTTTCATCATTTATCCCTAACTTACTTCCTTACATCCGACATTATGCAACACTCTCTGCCTATGGCCAATGTCAACCAAGCTGAAGACATAGGAACTTGTAAGAACTAAAATTCCTCAGATGACTGATGGTGTTAATTTAGTATTTTCTTGAGACAGTTCTACTAGAATACTCTTGTGAACTGCCTCTTCCTTCTAAACAATAAATATGAGTTTACATTTTGAGCCATTTCAAATAATGCATCTGAGCTTTAATAGAAATACAGATTGAGATACCATTGTAGGCCAAGGAAATGATGTCAAACTTTTTAGAAATGAATGTCACCAATACATGCAGCAAAATATTCCAGTACAGTTCTTTAAAGTAAATGATAATCAACATGTCTACGTGATATGGTAATCAATCACTATAGTTGTAGTCAATATAATTTATTGTATAACTCCTATCTTGTCTTATGGAACTAGATGAGCTATTCATTAGTGAGAAGGAATCAGAGAGTTTTCTCAGGGGAGGAAGCATATTTTAGAAGATTTGGAGTAAGACTTTAAGTTATGGCTATGAGTTCAATAAAAAGGTGTAAGCTTTTCTATTCTTATTTTCATTTTGGGTTTCCTCTTGGTATAGAGAGCCATCAAGCTGTTGTTCTTTGCTACATTTAAATTTAGGATTCATTTCTCAAAAATGACATGGGACCTGAATACTCCCTCATGTAATGTTCCCATAGATAATATCAAGGTCATAATGAGTAGAAAGCGCACAACACATGCAAATTGCTCTAAGTAGGAAACCATTTATCCTAAAGAAAAATTGTTGCACTTGAAAGCCCCTGTAATTTATTTGTGTCTGTTTAACTCTGTTAGGGTTCTAGTTCTCAGCCCCTGGGGAGGGAAAGAAAGAGCTTGGTGGTGACTTTCAGAATCTTTCTGGAAAACTGGGCCGGCACCAGATACAAAACAGGTCTGGGTCTCTCTCATCTATCATCTGAGAGGTTGTTCATCAAGGAACCTTGCTCACAGAGTAACTACTTCCTCCAAGTATGGCCTAAATGTCTATCTTGAAGCTCAACCATGGTGACTTAAAGTTAAGTCATTCCTAGCAGAAAATTGCCACTGAGTGTGTGGGCAGAGTAAGAAGAGCAAAAGGCACAAACTGAAGAATGCAGATAAGACTGGTGGTACGGAAGTCGATTAAGCCTCATTAAGTCTCGGCTTAGCAGACACGTAGGTGGCTGTGTTACATTTAAGTTGCCTGGGGAATAAAATAAATAAAATTTAAAAGTTAGAAGCCAGAAGTTTCTAGGCTGAGTCCTGACACTTTGGATTTGTTTGTGAATTCCACGAAGGCACCATCTTCCCTGTCTCGGGAAACACTGACGTTGGGGTTCAGATGGTTCTGTGCCAGGGAAAGGTTTTTAGATGGCTTTCAACTTGTGCTTAAAAAGCCACCTCTGTCAGCGGTGTGACCTGGCACAAACATTGCTTCAATGAAGCAAGTTCCTGCTCCAGCTCCTTCCCACAGCCCCACTGTGGAAGGGAATTCAAATCAAGTCCAAACACACTGGTGTTTCTTTTTTCTTTTCTTTTCAACCTCAATTAAATTGTTTTCATGCTAGGGAGCAGCACATAGGACAAGTTATTTACCTGGATTCTAGAAGGCTAGAGGATAGATTGTCATTGTCACATTTTAGGTCGAGGCAGTAAAAGGACTTTTTTACTTTTCCTAAATAAAAAGCTTGAAAGAAAGTTAAATGTAAAAAGTCTGTCAAGGCAGCAGAGCCTTCAAAAGCAGGCTTGTGAACATTAAGGTTTCCATAGCAACACTTTCTTGTCCAAAGAGTTTCTGATTTCTTCCTAATTTATCTACCATAGGATATTACTATTTATTTTGACCTGTGGTCCCCAAAGTGATACTTATTATATGCACAATGAAATTAAAATTTTAAATGTTCTGATTTATCAGTATTCTTTTTTATAGCCTACTTTAGATTATTGTTACTTGCCTATGTTCCATATCCAGCAATGTAGTAGGGCTCTTATTACATAAAACCTGCATATTAAAGAGCTTTTGGTAAACATATTTTTTGATAGACAAGAAGAGATAATAAAATGAAATGAGTTCTAAATATACTCCCCCATTTCTTCAGCTATTTTAAAGTACTCAACTATAGCTTGGAGCATTTGGTTGAAACATAACAGTTTCTTGCCTTGGCTATATGCCTTTCATTTTTCAGAGGTGAGAACCAAAAGATTTTGCTTCATCAGAAACTTATGAAAACATTTTTTTGCCAGCTTTGATAGGACATCTTTTGATGGTGACTCTTGGCCCTATACATAGTTACAGTACACCAGCAAATACTGAGTGCTTGTGAGCAAAATGTCTTCAGGTGTTACTGAGCACTCAAAGAAATATTAGCAGAGGCCTTGACCTCAGCCAGTAACCATCTAGTTGGAGAGATAACACATCCTTGGATAAATATGACTGATGAGAACAGAGAAATAAAAAATCATGATTATAAACAACAATGACTAACATTTATTGATTGATTCTGTTATGTCTCATACTGTTCTGAGAACTTTACATGGACTACTACTTATTATTACTATCATTCCCCTTTTAGAGAATAGGAAATTGACCTTCCAAGGTCACATCAAGTGACAAAAATAGGATTTGAGTCTGTCACGTAAAACCTCTACTCCTATCCCTAAATCTCCTACGGAGTGTTTTAGTGTTCAAACGTGAGTGCTATCATTCTGAATAAAAGGGAACAGAGAACATTTCACAGGGAAAGAGGGTCCAGGGGAAAGACTTGGATGGCCAGTTGGATGCCCTCACCTGAACAGAACAAGAATTTTGAGAGCTGAGAAGAAAGAGGGATTTGTAAATAAAGACATGGAAGGAGAATCAGAAAAATCCCAGGTGGAAAATCTGAATGCAAATGTAGATGGGGTTCAGATGGGGAAGGGTCAGGTTTTCTCAGTCAAGGAGTTGGAAGTATATTTTGTAGAACCTGAAATGTGGGTTACATTTTTGGCCGCTTGAAGGAGTGTTGGAAACCCAGTTATAAGCAGATAAGGGAACACATGAGAATTAAAGTAGATGTGTAGCAGCAAGGGGAGTCCAGGAGCCAGCCATGAGTGGGCATGGATGAGAAGATCCATACAAGCTAAGAACTGACAGTCAGCTCCACAGAGATAATGGGAAAGTTAATAAATAAAGCAAAACTCCTCCAAAATGCTTCCACCTAATGTTTCATTTGATGAACTCAAACTCTTGATAAAACTAGTAGAATCTTACTAACTGGGTTGAGTGAAAGAAGAGGGGTAGGTACAAGGCTAGTCTTAAAAAGAGAATTAATCAGAAAGTGATGTACAGCAGCATGCATTAATTTTGATGATAGAGATGATATAAAACAAATCCTTGCCTGACCAGGTCCTCAGAGCACATGTTTTAATGACTAGATAAGACTAAATTTGTAAATAGTATGTTAATTATAAGTAACTACTTCCAGAATGTATTCCAGTTCTTGACAATGTCTTATTTTCATATGATGCCTTAGTTTCATTTTAAGAGCTCACCTTGACAGTGAAGAAAAGCTAAGGAATTCAAGGTAAACTTAAGCTCTACCTCATGAAATTAGACCATTCAATAATTGGTAAGCTTTAGACTTTAAAAATGTACAACACAAACAAGCTCTAAATTGCCCCCAATTTCAGTGTCTGATTAAATAATTGTTTTAGGAGAATTCAGGGGCTCATTCAACTTCCAGAGTGGCTCCCTGTTTAAACTGGAGTGATTTACCTGGCGATCCCTAAGGCTCATTTCCGTTTAATGACATTATTGTATGGGAAATAATGAGATGAAGACCAGATCTGCCTTTTCAAAAAGTAAAAGGACAAGATAGTTAGCATAGGGACACTGTTGACATTGTCACAGGAATTTGAGAGTCGATGATTTACTTTTGCATCAGATCAATATGTTGATAGAAATTCTTGGTTATGTTGTATCAGTAAAAACAAACAGTGGGAAAGACAGTCTGGAAGAAGTTTAGTAGATTAATGTGCTTAGAGAGATAATGTGTGAATGACCTTGAACTCCTTTTGTTGGAGGGAGATTTGGTGAGAGGAAGCCTCTTTCCAATGAAGAAAAATAAGTAAACAGCTTTAATTATTTAAAGAAGAAAGTTGCTGAGGGACCTAAATGGGCCAGTTGATTAAACATCTGCCTTTGGCTCAGGTTATGATCCCAGGATCCTGGGATAGAGCCCTGCATTGGAGCTCCCTGCTTCGCTGCCCCTCCTCCTCCCTGCTTGTGCGTTCTCTCCTGCTTTCTCTCTCTCTCTCACTCTCTCTCTCTTTTGCTCTCTTTTTCTCTCAAGTAAATAAAAAAAATCTTTAAAAAACAAAGAAAGAAGAAAGCTGCCAAACTACGGAATAATGTCAGCTCTTAGAGAAATGGGCAGTGTAATTTGCTATTAATTGAAAAGAAAAAATTATATTCAAAGCATCTGTTATTTGTTTTTAAAAGAAAAAAAACTCTTCTTGTGAGAAGTTTTGATGTTCTTTCAGAAGCTCCTTTGCCTTATCCAGAAGGCTACACAGATATATGATCACTACACTCTAGGGCTCTGCAGAGAGGCATAAAAAGCTAAAAGGTGAGTTGTCAACCCTGTAAGTCAGAATGAGAATGTGTTTTAATTCCAGGCTACACTAGTCAGACTGAGCATCTTGGAGGGAAAGAGAGATTACTTTGACAGGTTCAGGAATGTTGCTTTGACTCAGGGAGTTATAGGCCTCAAGGAAAGCTCGGGTGCCTAACACAACAGCCAATGCTGTGAGCTCAAGCAGGATTCCTGTTATGTCAGGTGAATTGCTGATACTTATTCTACTTCCCATACCAGTAAAAAAAAAAATGTTCTAAGTAACAGAAAACTCTACTTATAGTAGCTGACATGAATAAGGACTCTAATTTCTTCCTAAAACAAATCCAGAGGCAAGCATTCCAGGGCTGGTGTAACTGCTTCTTCTATTTTTCTGCTCTGGCGTCCTTAGTTTGAGGATTTTATCTTCATTATCACAATATGGCTGCTGAATCTCTAGACAGTGCCTCTGTGTTCCTGGCAGGAACAAAGGGAAGGGCAAAGTGGCAAAGTGTCTCCCTGTTGTGAAAACCTTTTCTGGAAACTCAATCCAGAAGACTTCTGGTTGCATCTAATTAGCCAGAGGTGGGCACATGGGGGTTCCTAGCGACATGAGAGATCAAGAAGATTTTTTTTTTTTAACTTTTTTAAGGAATGGATGGCCACATTACAAAATAAGAGTCCTCTTATTTTGGAGGACTCCAAAACTATTAAGTTTTGGTAAACTGCCTGTAAGCTGCCTTAACTTATTAAGGCAGGAGAAGAGAATAGCTAGGGGCATCCAGAACATGTTCATTGTTACTACATCATTCTAGTTTCTTAGTTTGGTTGAATTGTCACTTGTTTCTCCTGCTTATCTTCAGTCAGGGGATGAGTCTCATTTCAAGCAAAAGAAAGATGGGAGAAACAAAATTCATGACTGAAACTTGGAAAAAAAAAGTGGATTAGAATTTCCCAATAAGGATCTCGGAAAACACAGTCTAGAAGAAATTTTCCAGGAGATCTGAGGCTTCGTAGAACTAAGATGTAGGCAGAAACTTGGGTTAAATACGAAAAATGATTCAGTTCACAGGTAACAAAAACACTGAACCACTCTGATGTTTTTAGCCACAAGCAAGAGGTGAGTGTCACTGACCTAAAAACAAGGATTCCTGTGAAGGTTAAAGAAAAGAGGTGAATAGAAGAGCTATAGACATGAAACACAATGGTCAGGAAGAATTATTTTCCCTAGGACTTTGGCCTGTGGAAGAATAATAAAAATAATGGAAATAATATCAGATATTAAAGAACAGAATGTCAATACATGCAAAAGCAGACCTCATAAGTCTACAATGAAAATATCTTCTGTTTGTATAGGGATTTGTGAAATTACTTGCTGCTGAAATGACACTGAGATGTGAGGACTGCCTTTGTGAGAAACAGCAAGCAATCCTAAATGTCTATGACATTCCTGCTAGTTCTTAACCTCGACCTTTCATGGGAAGTGTTTTGTATCAGACAAAAGATTTTGATTTTTTTAAAATATTGATTAGAAGATTCTACAAGTGTGTTTCTGCTCTCCCATGTGGATTTGAATTTTAGAGCCCTAATTAAGTTTTCTCAGATACTCTTCTAAAAAAATTTTCACTACAATTCTTTAGAGATCGACTGAGGACAGAAGTGGAAAACGGTGACTCGTGGAAGTGCGTTTGATTGTTTCTTCTCTACTTTCTGAATATATGTGTAATAGAAAAAAGATAGGAAGGAGAAGGGTGAGAGCAAATGGTCTTTCCCATGGCATTTATTTGGCTTCTTGTGTTTGATGATTGGGGGAAAAATGAATTCTCTCCCACTCACTCCCATCAGTGAACTTTAAATCAAGAATTTTAATGAGCTTTGAGGTAGATGAGTTGGCAAGTGTACTCCTTTCAGTATTCAGAGGAGAAAATGAACCATAAAATGACTCCATTGATATCTATAATAGAAATTAACAATCCTAGGTACTAAACTACAGAACCTAGCTGACAAACTCTACATCAAATGGGAGGGTTTTATTTCTCTAGCTCTCTAAGGGGCCTTGTCACCCATCTTTTCTTTGCTGGGTCCCTTGTCATGGTAGATAGTTCTTATTTAGTAAGACTAATTGCTCTTTCCTTTCCGGCAATGATCACAGTCTTCAACATGCCTAACAATTTAAACTAACATTTTCTAATATCCTATTAGTTATTTACATACATGCGCACATGATTATATATATGCATTATATTATATATACTGATTAATAATATATTACAATATAAATGTTATAAGCAAAGGTATATACCTATAAAGATAGCTCCATAGCACTTCTGATCTGAGTGGGAGGTAAAGTCATTTCAAAGAGATGATGGTAAAAATAAAGTGCTATAGACCTCTGGTAATTAAGGATAATCCCCTAAATTCTTATTCTCCACATTTTGTGATCTCCTAAGCTTGTTTCTTTTTAATTGAATTTTAAAACAGTTTCTTTTTTCCGATCTCATTTTCATACAAGTTTTGAGGATGACTGTTTATTAATTACTAAAATTATCTTCTGTTTAGTACAATGCAGAGAGAGGGAAGGAAAAAAAGATCTGAGGTCCTGTAAAATTTTTCTCTCTCTCTTTTTTTTTGAGGACCTCAAATAACAGATTCAACTCTTTGGCCTTAAAGAACTCATAACCAATTTCATGTTCCTCTCTCCTTTTTTCCTCCTCTTCTCTTCTCTGGTGTAGGAAGAGAGCCACAGACCACTTAGCCAAGGTTACATGGACTGAGATTGTAAGGCAAATAAGTCAGGAAGGATTTTAAGGGGATAAAGAGTTCATAATTAAACACTCCATCACATCTTCAAGCATGACATTAAATACAAGCCACACTTGGATTTATTCCATGGTGACTGTCCTGTCATTAAAAAAGAGAGAGGAAACAAAACATGAAAAAAAAGAAAAGAGAAAGAGAAACAGTGTGTCTACCAGCCTTATGGGTACCCAACCTACAGACCAATTTCAGGAACACACATCTCTCTAAACATACTATTTTGCCACCAAACAAAAGCTAGCACTAAATTGGCAGTCTTAAGGCGATTTGCTTTTGATTGCATTGGTTGGCTGCTTGGGAGGGACAGCTGATGTCCAGGGTTCTAAAACAGTAGAATCTGCTTAGTCTGAGATGCATTTTCTTTTCAGACTCTTGACTGACTCCCATCACCAGTTGGGGGGAGAAAATCAAATAGCATTATCAGCTCATCTGAATTTAAGAAATAAGACAGGTGATGTCTTTTTCTTTTCTTTTCCTTTTTATTCTTTTTATCAAGTAGACAAGCACTCTTAAAAGTAAGAGAAATGGTGTCTGCGAAAGGCTCCAACACTATAGTCTCTACTAAATTATAGATGATTGGCCTCTTAGAAACCAGTGTGATTGAAATTGTACATGCAAGCCAACCCACAGGATAACATAATATCTTTTTACTATCCTGTAAAGCTAGGTATCAATTTCCTCTCAAATTAGTGACATTCACTAAAGTGTAAAGGGTCATGTTTTGACATTAATAAAGAATCTCAGAGTTTTAATAACAAATCAAGGTAATAAAATTAATTCTCATCTACAATGGGTATAAAATACTGATATAATTTGTAATTAGATGGAAAGTGCTAGATATTGAGTCCATAGCAGGCAAGAAGAAGCACCACCTGAAACAATTCCTTCTCTAAGGGAATTTCTTCTGTAAGGAAATTCAGAGAGGCTATGTTGACTAGATGTTGACTAAAATTTTCTTTACAAATAGGAAAAAATCTGTATTTTGCCTATCTTTTTTCATAATTTGCTTTTTGTCTCTTGAGTCTTTATGAAGCAGTTATCGACTCATTGACAGATGAATTTAGCTAGTCGCTAATAAAATGTTCACAACTAATTTGATTGTGTTGCTTTATTAGGATAGTTGGGGTTCAGGTTTAAGATGGCTGGTGGAAAAAATGTTGGTCTTTCTTCCTCTTGAGAACAAAAACAGTAGCACATCTATAAAGAAAGTTTTGTCCCAAAACAATGAAGACAGTAATAATGATGACAGAACAGTGAATTTCAGTAGAGGAGTGATTTTAACGAATATTTCAAATACGGAAATTGAATACAAGCTTATGGAATGATAAAACAGCCTAGATTATGCATGGAGAGAGCTGATAAGAGACTTAATCTCCCCTCTACTCCAGACCCCTGAGAGCCCTCGCTCAGGGTAGCATCTGTGACAGAAACCCAGAGTGAAAGTTGAGAAAGAAAATGTAGCATTGATAGCAGGTTAGCATGGAGAGAATTTACCCTGTCCCTCCCTTCAAACTTAACATATTAAAACAGTCTCTCTCTTAGAAAGGGAAGCAGTCAGAAATGTATTTACTCCTGGAGGGGGGCAGGGGGGAATAGATAGTCTTTGATGGATATGAAGGAAATATCTGGGGATTTCTATTCCATCTATGTGGAATTTAATTTTAGTTTTCAATAATAAAGCCTTTTCATTTCAGCACTGGGAGTGAACTAGGGCATATAAAGGCTGGCTCTCTATCTGCTCATAGTGAAGTACACAGAACTCCAAATCAGCCATCCTTAATCACTCTTAAATATAAACAGATGACCAAAGAACATAAAATGTCTTAGGATAATCTACGGAATGAAAGAAGAGATTAAAGAAACTGAAAAATTAAACTTAAAGGTAAGAAATATATCAGATAACAAAGATAAATTAAAAAAATAAAAACTGAACAGAATTCTGGGGTGCCAGTTGAGCGGCCGACTCTCGATTTTAGCTCAGGTCATGATTTCAGGGTCGTGAGATGAAGCCTCGTGTCTGGCTCTATGCTGGGTGTGGAGCCTGCTTGAGATTCTCCCTCTCCTCTCCTTCTGCCCCTCACCCCCAACTTGCTCGTTCTCTCTCACTCAGACAACAAAAAAACAAACAGAACTTTCATTAGTATTTTCAGAGTTATTTAAGAGATATTTAGAAATATTATTATATTATTAGAAATATCCCTGCACAACATACATTTGGGAAATGAAAGAATAAAGTAAGAGACATAAAGAGTAAGGACATCCAACATCTTTGAAATCAGAGTTCCGCAAAGAGAAATCATAGCAACTGCAAAGAGGAAATTATCAAATAAAGAAAACAAGAAAATCCCCCAGAATTAAAAAGTGACTTAAGTGTTTAAGTGAAAGGACTCATTGAATGCTAAGAAGGTTAAAATAAAAAAGTAAACTCTCTAAACTTCCTAAGAAATAATGAGGACATTTTATAAAAATCTGGGGAAAAAGAATGATCCTAGAAGCTTCCAAAGAAGACAAAAAGCAAGCAAAAAAATAATAGGTTGCCAACCTAGGGGAAAAAATCAGACTGGCATCAAACTTTTCATCACCAAAATCAATGCTAGAAGATAAGAGTATGCATGACCTTTACACATTCTGAGGGAAAATTCATTTTGATCAATAATTTTATATTTAGTCCATCATCTCATCAATAGGCTGTAGGAGTGGACAATAAGATAACTTCTAATTGCATAAGTACTTTTATTTTTACTTTTAATAAACATTTTTGAGCATGTTTCTTTTCTTTTTTAAAAATATTTTATTTATTTATTTGACAGAGATCACAAGTAGGCAGAGAGGCAGGCGAGGGGGTGGGTGGGTGTGGAGAGCAGGCTCCCTGCCGAGCAGAGAGCCGGAGGTGGGGCTCCATCCCACACCCTGAGATCATGACCTGAGCTGAAAGCAAAGGCTTTAACCCACTGAGCCGCCCAGGTGCCCCTTGAGCCTGTTTCTTAAGGATGAACTCAGCAAAACAAGAATGAGAAATGAAAAGGTAGGAAGACAAAGCATATACAAAATAGTAAGAGTAATCCAGGATCTGAATAACAGGAAATACCAATTGTACACAGTAGAAAAGGACATCAATGGTTGCTAAGAAGTATGTCTTCAAAAAGAAGACTAGACAGTAAGCTGGTAGATGGCTATATTTCTTCTCACCCAAAGAAATGAAGAAGGGCCATAAGTTATTTCAAGAAATACCAAATAAAATGTACGAGAAAATAATTGCCCCAAATATAAAGCAAATTCAAGTATGCCATGACTTTAAGCAAGTGTTGGAGTATTATGAAGGAGATCCCATTTAATATTTTTGTTTGAGTGGCAATGAGGGAGCCCATGGAGGGAGTGGTAATCATAGACCTCTAGTTGGTTTCACAATAAACAATATTTACACAGTCATAATAGTGTAAATACTGTTTTTGATCTTTCAACTCTTACAATGAATGTTGAGATAACTCTCAGATGATTTTACTGATGCTGCAGAATACAATGTAAATATTACTACCAGACGTCTAAATAAAGGTTAATGTTCTAATACTAGAGGTGGAGGTTAGAATATGAATTTTTTACACAGACAATCTTATCATACTCACATCTGCTGAATGTAAGAATAAAAGGAAGCTTTAATGCCATCTTACTTTCTTTGCAAACTTTAGTGGGGAGGAGGAAAAGATAATCTCCAAAAAGGGATGGTAAGATCTATAATTTCTTACCACTGCTGGCAGAGTAATGCACAAGCTGCAGGCAAAGATGGAGTGGGCTTTTTCCAAATAGCCATCTGGTATCAAAAAGCCAGGTCCTTTTCACAGCCTTGAAAGAATCCCATCAGCGATACCGGGTCATTGCAACAATAATAGACCAAGAACTTGACCTGTTGCCACAAGCCCTCCTGAAGAGAGGGTCTTAGTTGGGTGGAATTAGTAGCCTTAAATAATTGAGGATGGCTAAGTACTTATATGCTAATCAGCTATGAGTGGTAGTCATAGAGGGGTTAGGTTTACAATGGGGTCTCCTGCAGAGAAAAACTGATTGGCATTTCTAAAGCATTTTGCTAGAAGCCATTCCTAAGCTTGCTTTTTAAACACTGTCAGCTGCATCAGACTGTGTTATGTTAATAAATTCTAGCTGCTAAGGCTACCTGGTCTTAAGAGGTAGCTTAGTGACCAGGAAGAAAGCAAAACAAAAACCTTTCAGTAAACATTTTTTTTCCTTTGTTGGGTCCTACATTCTGTAAAAGAATGATCCCACAGAGCCCTAGGAATATATCTTGACCATATAAAAATAAACGTATAGATAACAGAAGTTAGGCTGTGTAAGTGGGGTGGACAGTTGAAGTGGAAAGTCTATAGCAATCTTATGAAATGGCAGTCAAGAAAAACTATTGAACGCAAGTGGAACATGAAACAGGTTTGTGTCTTGAGTTACATAAATAATTAAAAGACAAACTAAAATTATTAATATAACTGTCAAACTTAGGAAGTAGGTACAGGAGGTGGTTTTAGTACATATGCACTAAAACATCTATCATAGAAACAACTCAGTACATATGTCAAAATTAATGAATCGATTGTGTATCCTACAAGCATATTAGGGGTGCAAGGACATTCATCAGAAAAAATCGAGTAGTTGACTTTAGGAGTAGGATTGGAGCTGGGAGTGGTGGAAAGAGGTCTGTTCCTTTACATCTTGAGCTCATTTGTGCTATTTTTTATTTTTCATCATGAGGATGCATTACATCAATAAAATTAGGCATTTATTTAGAAAAGGAAAAAGCTAAATGGACTTCTTGTTTGACTAAATGACTAAAACAATAGTGTGAATGTATGTCTTTATTTAATTTTATGTATTTGATTTTATGTGAATGTATGTCTTTATTTAATTTTATGTATTACACATAATCGGCCTCTTTTTCTCCTTCCTTTCTTATTTTATTCTTAAATCTACCCTTGTTCAACTCCCTTGCTCTACTCACAACATACTCAGGAATCTGTGCAACTTTACTGAACATATAATAATGATTGAAATGCCTACTGAATCAATCTTGTATTTAATATATTATTTTTATGTACTCCGTACAAGGTGATTGACAGACTAGCTCAGTTGTGACTGTTATTTTTGGATAAAAAAAACCCTGATATTCCTTGTCAAATTTATTTCAAGGAAGAGTCTGAACATTAAGTTATTGCTATCAGTGGTAAAATCATAGTAAAAGAAAAGATGTTTTTGAAGACAGAAATGGATACTTGTTCCCAGAAAATGGGTGATTCAACAAAAGCAATTACTGTCTTATGAAGGCCCAAAACCTCAAAAGACAAAGAAGATCTATTTTCAGAAAATAAAGAGTAACCTTGAAGTTTGTCAATAAACATCTCATGTTCCCAGTATGCCTCCAGAAAACTATCATTTCATCATACTGTTGCTTTTCTGCTTTTTAAATACATAGTGGATGGTATCAAAGAATTGTTAGTAAGTTGCCCAAGTTTCACTGAGGGCAGATTTCTGTAACGTCTTTTCATTTATTTAATATTGTTCCCTGTTGTGTTGCTACTTCTGGTCTTGGGTGAATTAGACTTTCTTCATGATATGCAAAGTCCTGGATCTTCCAGTTCTTATTTAACTTCGTCCAAATTATCATGCTTCTATGAAGAGCCCAATATTCAAGTCACCAGGGTGCTGACTAGCATTCTTGAGTAGACATTTACAAGGTGATGACTCTTCACTCAGCTCACTTTACGTAGTTCCCCAAATTCACTTGGTCCTGTCGGCTTCTGTGGCCTTGGCCATTTCCTCTGCTTCCTAACTTGAGTGGCCCACTGACTACACAGGCTATTCCCAGGCTTACCAAACCTAGCCACCTCTGACCTTATCACAGCTTCTAATTGACTTCTAGTGACAAGGGCCAGGTTTTAGAAAAGGTTCAAGGCACTCTCTGCAATGGCAGCCAAAGCAGTACTCTGGTCCATTTGATCAAGCCCTAAAATGCTCTGGCTTTCTCAGCAGCTGTCTGGAGAAGCCAAATAAGATGACATGGAAGTTTGCAAGTTCAGGAGGGGTAATGCCCTATAACTAAGATTTGACCAAACAAAGACAGTATTTAAAAGGTAGCTCACAGATAAATTCAGGGACTGAGTAACCAGTTTCATTTCTTTGTAAAGATGTTACCAACTTGGTAATGCACTCCCTTGTGTTTATTTTCCTTTCTTTCTTGCTTCATTCTTTTTTCCCCCTTACTCTCCAGGGATATTCTCCATTTCCTGGGATTGTGCTTCCCCATTAAAACATCCACAGGAGAGCTTCATTTCAGGCTCTGTTTTCTAGATAGGCAATGCTTTTGATACTACTATCTGGAAAATGGGCCCTCAGGATAGGAATTTACAGTTGGATTGTACACCTGACTGAGGGTAATAGGGCCCCCACTACTGGTGAAAAGTGAGATGGTAATATCCTATGATATTTACAATTATTAACAGTTTTACCTATTAATGGTTTGAGGTGCTAATGGAAGACAGAACATTGAGAGATCAAGTGTTTAAGGTACCTGATGAATGTGGGAGCAATGATAATTATAAAACTGTGGTTGGATGGCTGAATTCAACAGCATTTGAGGGTGAACTAAAATACATTTTGGAAGCCAGAGGTCATAAAGGCAACCCTAAAATGAGTCATCTGTACTTGATATACAGAGCATTTTAAACCAAAAATGAGTCTTAGGGCTTGAGCATAATGATGGCAGAGCTGCAAAATGAAGTTGATTGCATAGCCTTTGATTTGGGAAAAAAATGGAACTGTGAAATATGAGATGGATCATTAGTTTGTAAACCTGAGAATCATGAACATTCAGATTCCACTGAAACATTCTGGTGGTAGAAACATCCAGCTTCTGTGCTAAAGGAGAATGGTTTCCTCATATCTGAATACCACACAACATCTTCACCTGAGGAAGGGTGATGCTTGTTTTACTTAAGACTTACTCTGATTATACCTTCTTGTCTCCAGGATAGTAAGAAGCACTATTCTGGGAATACAGAACATACTCCCCAAAGGAATTGTAGGATCTGACACATATATATGGTTATGAATTGAGGAAATATGTATGGGCATGTATTTTGAAGGTGTTACTCAGGGAGATGGAATCTAATGCTGAATAGAGGAAAACTCAGTGACTCTGGGACACTCACTCACACCAGTGGCTCAACATGCTGAACATACCTGAAACTGGTAATAACAATTTGCTCTGTGGGATCCTCAGTGATGGAATGTAACAATGACCTCGGGTGAATGAAGTGAAGATTTCAGAATACTTGGCAGAGTGCTGAGGAAGGGGTTAGAGGTCACAGGGATTTGGCAATGTTAGGATGGATTTATGTAAAAAAATGTACCTGAGATTGCCACCTGCCTCTGTTTCCAGATGGAACCAAAAGATGCTGCCTTCACCATGGCAGTAAAGAGTGGGTTTTGAGAAGCACTTTAGTAGCTCTCTCTAGAGGAAGATGCTGCCATAGAACTTGGATTCCAGATATCAAGTAGCATTTGACATGGTGTGGGCCAGCTGGCAGCCCGCAGATGTCAGAGACAAGGTCAATGTAGTGCTGAAATGGACAGCCAAACTAGATGAGCAAAAAGGATGCCTCAGTCCATAGAGATCTAGAGCAATGCCTATCAGCTAACTGGACTGTGCTTAATTTGTCTAATCATAAAATGAAAGAAATCTGGCTAGCAGAGCAGCAGACATCAAGTGTCAAGATGAAAATCATGCTTTGCACCCTGGTTCCAGGTCTCTCAGATTAATGAGCTAACTCACTGATTGAAGGGGAAGTATAGTGCTCTTAAGGAGGATCCTCAAAGACACTGTAAATATATACAGTAAATATTCCCACAGTCTTTCTCCAAATAGACTTGCAGACAATTTCTGGGGTAACTATGCTCTTCTGAGAGCTCTCCAACATGATAGTGATACCAGGGAACTAAAAATGTCATTACGATCCTTTGAGTAGAGTAACAATTTATGGAGGCTAAATAACAAATGAAATTTTGACCAAGTGTTTTTACAGTTGGTCCAGTGGATGTTGGGGTTCATTACAAGGTAATTTTCCTGGGCCTCAAATATTTAATTGTGAACATAGCAGCTGGAAAATATTCCACATTGACTCTCTGTCCTGTGGGGTAAGTGCCATTATGGTTGGAAGGAAAGAATGGAAGTTTCTGAAACTGTCCTTTTATTCCAGCTGACACTGAAAATTAGAAGAAATGATATATTTAGAGAGGAATTGTAGAGATCAGCATCAATATTAAATCCTCAACAAAGACAGAGTTGGTGGTTCCAATTACAGCTGCATTGAATTCACTTTTTTCATTTTTACCAAAACCTGGTTGATCGTGGTGGATGTTGATAAACTCTTATAAACTTATCCAGGTGGTAGATTTATTTGCTGTTGCTATAAGACATGGTGTATTTACTCAAGCAGCTCAGTTAAAAATTCTAGCACTTTGTATGAAGAATTTATTCTTAAGGAACAAGGTTAGTGATACCTTTTCACTTTCTTTCTTCAGGATTAGGTTGAATCTCCTATTCTTTCATAACATGCAGATGTTTTTATTATGTTGGTATGCCATAGAACATCATACAGATCTACTGTGTTGGTGAAATCATGTTAATTACACTAGAGGAGAAGAAAATGACTACTACCCTAAAAGCCCTAGTAAGATATGTTCCCGAAGGTAAGGGACACATTCTGCGATGATTTGGAAACTTGAAGGAAGTTTCTAGGGGTCCAGTGGTCTGGAGCATGCTGAACTATGCCCTATAAAGTAGCAACTTGTTGCATCTCATCTCTGCTACAACTAAGAAAGAAGTAATAGAGTCTTTGAGGGCACTAAAGCAAGATCTTTGTAGCAGAAGACTGTCCATTGGAATAATGACTCTCTGTATGTTAATGACCCCTAATGGAGAGTGAACACTGGATCGCAGGATGCTAGAAAACTATAAAACTTGATCTATTCATCATAAACTGGAGTTATTAGAGCTCTAAAATCAGACGAGCAGCTGTCCAGTCTAGGATGCAGGTGATACAGTTAGGACTGGCTGAGATGAGTCCTGAAGGCACGAGTAAATTACATGAACTTGTAAGTTACATGTAATCCATCACTATTGTACTGATACTTTTGGCTCAGTTCATATCCATGGACTCATAAGATGATCTCCCTTGGTTTTCTTATACACAAATATGAGAGAAGCTAAGTATCAGACCACGCTTATATTTGGAGGGTACCTAAGAACAAGGGAAGGGAAGTAATAGAAGTAGGCAGATCTGCAATAAACACACCTGATTGTCCACTTAGTGTAGAGGGAAAGGTGGTGTCTAGATAGGTATACATTGACTTCAGGGCAATGGAATGAATTACTTAACAGGTTGGTTAAGGACCTGACATGAAGGGTGAGTAAAAGCGGTAAGTTGATGCACTTATGGATGGAGGGTAAAAGTGTGTGAATCTTTGTATCTGTACCTTGGAGAGGGTAGAAATCCCTCCCAACTAGAATAGATATAATTACCCAAGGACTTACAGAATGTTTGAGCTATCAACATGATGTTCCACACAAGACTGTCTCAGACAAAGGAAACTGTTTTGATGCAAAGAGGTTTAAAAATAGAGTTACAAATATGGGGTTTACTGACCTCCCATTACCAAGAAGGAACTGTAAGTGGAATGGCATTTTGAAGGTTAGTTAATCTGTCAGCTCAAGGACAACACCTTGTGAGTTGGGGAGCTAAACTATAGGACACAGAGTATTCACTGAACGGTTGGCTGATACATGGCACTGTGTTCCTAAGAGCTAGAAGTCCAAAACCCAAAGGAAGGAAGTATGATTGGGACTTCACAGCATCACTCTCAGGGGACCTCTGACAGAATTTGTTTTCTATTTCTGCAAAATTAGTCTCTGCCAATTTAGATATCCTGGTTTCTAACACTTCCACCAGTAGATAACAGAAAAGTTTTCAACTGAATTGGAAGCTGCTATTGCCATCTGGCCACCACGAGTGGACTGGTGGAAAAAAAAAAGAGCTACTGTTCTCAGAGCTGATAAATAATTGCCATGCTAAGCTGGGGTTGTTGTTAGTCAATTAAGACAAAGAGGAGTATGTCTGGAACCAAGGATTTACTGAGGTATCTCTGTTTTTAGTGTCCAGAGATAGCTGTGAATGAGCAATAGCAGCAAACCTCAGTCCCTCAAATAGTAAGGTAGTTAAGGGCTTATACCCCTTGGGGATAAAGGACTGGGCAAGAAGATGGGTGCATTCCAAAAAAAAAAAAAAAGACCTGAAAAATAAAATCTCAAGCTGGCAGGAGAGGAAGATGCTAAGGATCATTTATTATTCTAGAACCAGCTACAACAACAAGAGATCTAATTGTTTTCACTTATCCTTCTTAAGTCTTTTTAGGAATATTGCAACTGCAACCGTTCACTCCTAGAAGGGTTGGACTGGTACCATCCCTCTCAGGGGGAAAGTGAAGGCATCTTTTGCTCATATAAGAGAAGGTGTCAAAATATCTGGGTAGGACAAGAAATGTATTCTGCCAGATCTGAACTATGTACCTCTCCTGCTGTAATTAGTGTTATCTAGCACCTTAGTGCTTCTCGGTAGGAGTGGTCCTACCCCAAACACTGTCAGAGACTTCATGCCCTGGCCATTGCTCTTTTTCCATCTTCAGATCCTACCGTTTGACTTCATTTCTCCCCATGGTTAAACTTGAGCCTTAGTGCAACACGTTGTGTTTGCTGTAGTGGGAGACACGAGGCATCTCCAATGCCTGATTCCAGCCTGACTGGAACTACCGAGGCTCATTTCCTAGCAGTTTCCTGGAGGGCCCAGGGAAAATTCTCAGAAGAGAAATTAAAGCCATGTGGACCGACTTCCACATGGCCGATAAGAGACAAAACACAGGAAGGAGCTCTTTAAAACGCTTCCCCCTTCTCTCCTTGGGCAGATTCTCCCAAGAACAGGTCTTGATATGGCCTTTCCTTGTTACCATCATGAGTTTTCTTGTAAAACTGTGGCCAAATCAGTAATGCAATGTGTGTTTTCTTGTCTTTTTTGCTGGGTCATGTCCTTCCCTCCCCCTTATTTTTGTCCTGAATTCCACTTCCCAATAAACCATTAGTATATAAGCCCTGTTCCAGGTGCTATTTTTCTAGAAAATCAGCAGTAAGGCAAGTTCTTACATAGGAATGGCGTCAAGGTCACTATAAGAAACACATTTGGAATAGAAAAAAAACAACCCTCAATCCAAGTGATTTGGAATGTGTAAAGGTATTGATAGAGTGGAGATAGAGTAATATTGTAGAAGCAAAATAAATAAACAAACAAACAAATAAATAACGCAAAACAAAACAAAAAAGTTAAGTAATCATTTTATCTTTCTGCCCTCTCTGAGATGTGAACTGTGGTTAAGGCTCAGAAAGTTGCATTTGAGTGCTAATAAGACTCACTCAATTCTTGGTTAAATAGCTGAGAATGGATGGAGAATGAGAAGCATAGATTAGCAAAAATATTCATTCTACGATTTCATCTTTAAAGAGGAGAGGTAAAGGGGAGCTTGAGGTTTTATATTTTCCAATCTAGACTGTAGAAATTTAAGGAAATATTCAGAGCTGAAGCTTTGTGTATTTCTCAAGCTTTTCCTGAATTTTCTCCCTAAATCAGCTTTTCTCTGAGTCTTATCAAACTCAGCAAATGTTAACTTTATTCTTCCTGGTGCTTACGACAAGACCTTAGTATTCTGCTTGACACTTCTCTTTGTCTCAGAGCCTATACTAAAGCACTTAAGCATTTATTCTTGATAAATCCTATAAACGTTCTCTTATTTTATGGATAATTTACATTGGAAGAGAAATGGAAGAGAGATTGTATCACTTGGTTCAAAACTTTACAATGGTTTCATTATCTCTCTTAGAGTAAAATTTAAAATTGTTTTGTTTTATTAGCTCATATACTATACATGCATATATTTATGTAGAATATGTACTATGTAAATATATATACATACACACATAATTCCTGGCTCATATTATGAACTTAATGAATATTTTCTGAATGAATTGATATACATTAAGCCTGTATCTTAATCTCTAGAGATAAAAAAGACAAGTTACTGGAAGTTTAAATGTGCATTCATGGATATTTGGACTAATGTTTCTGCTTAAGAAACATTAACATTCTTAAGGAAGACTTAAGAATGTTCCAATTTTAGAAACATTGAATAGCTGGCAGGGAAATGACCTGAGTGGAGAACAGTCTAAGATAAAAAGACAACTTGGTCTCAAATAAAATCTAGGTTTTAAGCTAGTGCTAACCATAATCAGATTGACCCATTGATGGAATACTTTCAATGAACAAAATCTCTATAGTGCTTAAATTGTCTCTCTGTTAAATGCAGAAAATGATGAAACTTTGTGGGTAAAGTGGTATTAAAAATCTTAAGACATTTATTCATAGCCTCATTAAGAGAAATTGCAAAAGAACACCTCCATCTCCAAGTGGTACAGACAGATTTAGTGCCTGAAAAGGAAGATGTGACAAGAAAAAAAAGAAAAAAGAAAAAGGAAGGAAAAAACAGAAAAGAAAAAGTAATGGGATGCCTATAAAAATAGACGACTTCCTTGACATTTCAACAGAACGAGTGATAATTACTTAATATCTGTGAAATATGTTTTCCTTATATTTAAAAGTTACCTTTGTTGTGATATGTAGGCATTCTTGCATCTAAGCTTTTGGTTATGTAATATGCATGATGTTACAGTATTGGGTTTTTTAAAAAAAATTATGCCATCTCAGAATAAAATATTCTACTCATCAGTTCAAAAAATTGAGATTTTAGGTATCTTGGAAGTTAGAATGCTGCACAAGCTGGTTTGGCAGAATAAGGAATGGTAAACCTTGGCTTGGGTTTTAGCAGGCTAGGCTCTTATCCCATTTCTGTAGTTACCCAACTGCAGGACAATAGCATATACTTTTTGTTACATAAACTTTAAATGAGTGCTATGGACTTCGTAATCTGCAAGGTTTCTCCCAGCTCTGACGCGCTTTATTGATAATATGAAATTTCTAAAAGCTTAATGTTGAACCCCACCTAGATATTCCATTGTCATTTCCAACTGTTCTTTCTACAAGCACATATGATCATCTCCTTAAAACTGCCTCTTGTATGATTCCACTTATGTGGCACATTTAATGTCGTTAAAATCATAGTGACAGAAAGTAGAATGGTGGTTGCCAGGCACTAAGGATAAGGGGAAATGGGGGGCTATTGTTTAATGGGTATAGAGCTTCCATCTTACAAGATAAAAGAATTGTAGAGATGGATGGTTGGTGATGGTCATACTATAATGTGAATGCTATTAATATTATTGAATTCAAAACCTAAAAATGGTTAAGATGGTAAGTTTTATGTTATGGGTATTTTACCCCAAAAACAAATGAAAAAATTTATTTATTCCCTGATTTCTCCTTTAGGGGAGAGCTTGTACCTTAATGACTGAAAAGTTTCTGAAATGAGCATTTCAGACATCTTTTTTTTTTAATATTTTACATTTCTATTTTTTTTAAGATTTTATTTATTTCGCAGAGAGAGAGATCACAAGTAGACAGAGACAGGCAGAGAGAGAAGGGGAAGCAGGCTCCCTGCTGAGCAGAGAGCCCGATGTGGGGCTCGATCCCAGGACCCCAAGATCGATCATGACCTGAGCCGAAGGCAGAGGCTTTAACCCACTGAGCCACCCAGGCACCCCATCAGACATCTTTGATAAACTGTGAGATCCAGTTGCCATTCCTTATTGAGATCATATTTTCCCCATATCCACAGTGCAGCTGTTCTTAATCACTTCAAGGTCGACTAAAATCCTGCATAGAGCACCTATGACAGAGTCAGTCTTTTACTTTTTGGTATAGCATATCTGTTGGCTATTTTATGGGAAATGGTCCTATCATAGGGGAATATTCATCTCAGTTTTGTCCTTGGAACCACATAGTTTACCCTTTCCCAGTTTATGCTTCTGTTTGTGTATGTGTTGTAACATAGTTTCATCACAAAAGGATTTTTATAAATATGAGTCCTACTGCAATGGGGTTCATGGTGAAATCGTATTGTAGGATGAAAAAAATTACTTTGTGAGATAACTACAGAATTCTTCCTAGGGTTTAAATGCTCTTTCTTCAGAGACCTACTTTACTGAGTGTGTTAATTTGTGGAGATAAGGTTCTTTTTTTCAGGAATTGGAAGCCTTACTCAGACCCTGTCCCTACACTCCCCTGTACCCTTGCACCAGAAACCATGGGAACAACCTTAAATGCAGCAAAGCCATAGCTCAGGATATGTAGTAGCTGCAAGGGGTAGCTCAATCACTGCATACCACTTTCCACCTTTGACTGTTTTGTGAGTCAACCCATTCGTGCTTTGCTCTTCTTTCTGTTTCCTCTTGTTTCTAACTCCTCGCAACTATCTTAAGGATCATTTAAGGATCATGTATATTTCTTCACTCCTGAATCTCCTTGAAAAGAGATCTCATTGATAAGTTTCTTTCTGTTCCTCAGAGAGTGACCCTGTTGAGTGAAACTGCCCCTTCATGGTACATCCTAGTACGCTGGCCAGGCCACTTATAGCCACATATGGACACAAAATGCTCTGTAGACACCGTGGAAAGCTGTGGAGATTTTGTTTCTTTCACCTGAGTCTTTGTGATGCTTATATAGTTGGTGATGCTCATAGTTTTTTTTTTCTTTTTCTTCTATTCTTTTTTCTTTCTTTTCCTTTTTTTATTTTAGTCTGGAGGTTCTGGTAACCTGTGGTGGTGTATTTTTTGTGGTGTACATATGTACCCTTCACCCACGCCTAGTCCAGCTAGTTATAGCAAAGGGGGTATTGTCACTTGGTTCAAAGCACAGTAATCTATGCATGAGAAATGCCCACAAAAGGTGCTTTGGGTGTGCCGGACCCTCTGAAGCTTCTCAGAGAGTCCCTGTAACAGGCAGACATCTGTCCTGGTATTTTGAATATGTAGTGCTGAAATGCAGCATGGTCCAGGTTAACTGGGTTTTAAATGGGTTGCAGTGAGCTCCTAACTCTGAAGACTCTCATTCTTTATAGCCAATTCAAGCACTCAATTTTTTTGTCCTCTAGGCCTGTATTCAACTATACTTACACAAAGCATTTCCTTCTGCCTTCAAAAAGCTTATATGAAAAGTATCTGCATCTCTGCAAACATGTTGAGAGTTACTCTGTCATTCAGAATTTCCAGAAAATTCAAACCGAAATTCCATTCATTTATTCATAAATAATACATTGGTGTTTGATAGAATATTTGTGGTGATTATGCACCGAGATGATCAAAAACATTGTCAGGAAAATTATTTTGGTTTTGGAGTTTATGTAAAGAGACTACATCACCAGAAAGCTTTAAATAGGCAAACAGCAAATGGTACAATACATATAGCTCATAATTGAGCACATACTTCCAGTAAAGCAAAGGGTCAAATGGTGTTGACTTAAAATAGAACAGGGATGATTTTGGCAGTCACTTATACCAGTGAAGAGAGGATGGGGAAGGAAGACAGGGAATTCTATTTAAAGAAAACACTGATGTCCTCTACCCAATACAGGGAGTCATCTCCTAGACCAGAATAAATGTAAAAGGCTGATATCCTTGCAGAGGTCTTGCCAGGGCCAGCAGACCATTGTTACCTCAATATCAGGCCTCAGTCACTCAAAAAGAAAATCCCTACAGCACATAAGAAGGTCAAGATTGGGGTCACATCTGGAAGATCTCTGCTCTTCAGTTCTGAAAGTTTACATTCACCTTGGGGGAAAAATGCAATTAACTGAGGGTACAAAAGTCTCCAACAGAAAAGTCACTCTATAATAGCTAAAGGAAGGCTGTAGCCATGAGAATAGTCAAAACTTTATGTGCTCTTTCGATGTATGTTCCAGGAATGGACATACATGTGGTCAAATTCAGAGGGGGAAAGAGGCTAGAAATAATGATGTTTTCCTACATTACCCACTCTCCCCTCCCATCTATACAAAATTACTGTTGTTTGCCTTTCAAGCCTACTTATTCCAATTTCTTTACACACCTACCACAATGCCTCATTCTTTTTTTTTTTTTTTTTAATTTTATTTATTTGTCAGAGAGAGAGAGAGAAAGAGCATAAGCCAGGGGGAGCAGATGTGGGAATTTATCCCAGGATCCTGGGATAATGGCCTGAGCCAAAGGCAGATGCTTAAAAGACTGAGCCACCCTGGCATCCCTCACAATGCTTCATTCTTGACAGAAGAGATAAATATGGGTTTTGGGGAAACTGAAATTTATAGCTTTTACATTAGAAAGCAGACATCTCAAGATCCAAGACAATTGAATGCTAAACAGAGGCTCACAGCAGGTTATTTTCAATAGCATTTTGTTAAGGGGACTAAAAGGCAGTTTGGTAATCATACATATATCCATAATATAAACAAATACAACAGTGAACATGTCATTCTCAGGTTAAAAGCATGAACATTCAGAGTCACATGAGAATTCTAGTCCATGTAATTATTCTGATGACCCCATATTTTAGAATTTAACCCAATAGATGACTCTTTTTTGTTCAAGGAAACAGTGCAGATTTCCTTGTTGGTGTAGAGCAGGAGAATGTAAGAAAATATAGCTAATAAAGTATTTTAATTTTTTTTTAAAATTCTACTTTGGAATCAGTGGAATAAGCTGCTCTTCATTCTTTGAGTTGTTTTATAGTTTTTTGTTTTTTTTTTTTTGACAGAGAGAAACACAGCGAGAGAGGGAACACAAGCAGAGGGAATGGTAGCGGGAGAAGCAGGCATTCTGCAGAGCAGAGAGCCCGATGCGGGGCTCGATCCCAGGACCCTGGGATCTGACCTGGGCCGAAGGCAGTCGCTTAACGACTGAGCCACCTAGGCGCCCCGAGTTGTTTTATAGTTTTAATCTGGGGTGACAGGCTGTTGTTCCAAGAACAGTCATTATTTAATTCAATCTGATAGTTTCATATATAAATGTATTGCCTATACAGATTTAATAGCTGGTTCGACTATGTCAGCTCTATGTGAGAATATTTGCAATCATTCAGCCCTGTGCCCTATTAGTCCCCTGAAACATCTTCAGGCTGCCAGCACTGTGTTCACATACTTAGTCATAGTCAGCTCAGTGATAAATAAAGTCATGTCATTTGTAGACAAATACCAACAGCAAGATTGACTAAATTGACCCCAAAATTGACAGCACAAAATTCATTGTTTAGAAAAAACTGTCAAATCCATTCCAGTTCTGACTTTTCTAAAAGAGTGACTATGAAAGTCTACTTAAGAGCCTGACTTCCAAAAAGAGTTCTTCCAAGAGCCTTGATGGGACATGTATTATCAAGTAAGTCAGTGTAGGTGAATGAGAAGATGCTCCAATACTCTGGTTCAATGTACTGCATGCGTTTACATCTTAGGGTTTTTTTTGTTTGTTTTTGTTTGTTTGTTTGTTTTGGTGGGCAGCAAATCAAGGTTTATTGAGCAATAGCAAAGTGATGGTACAAAGCTCCCGAGGAGGGAGGAGACTGAGAGGCTTGACCATTTCAGCTTTTTTTAACTTATAGATTCAAGTCAACAGCCACCTTCACTATTATCTAAATATTCAAGGCACTTTCTTTTTTTTTTTTAAATATTATTTATTTATTTGACAGAAAGAAAGAGATCACAAGTAGGCAGAGAGGCAGGCAGAGAAAGACAGGGAAGATGTGGGGCTCGATCCCAGGACCCCGAGACCATGACCTGAGCCGAAGGCAGAGGCTTAACCCATTGAGCCACCCAGATGCCCCTCAAGGCACTTTCATGATGAAAAGACAGATGTTATATTTAGTAACAGAGCTGTTGAGGAAGACTGACCAGTATTCAGAAGTTTCTAAAAGAAAAACTTTCTTCCTTTTTTTTAAAAACATAATTTCAATGAGGTTGTCTTTCAGTGATAAAGACCTATAGGAAACATACACACATGTACACATACATAAGGAAAAGCTTTCATCTAAGCTTGGGTACCCGATTTTTGCAATAATAAGGTAATATTTGACAGATTTAATCTTGCTTTTGACTTCATACCTTGGGAAAAAATGGTGGAGTCAAAATGATATCCTTAGAAGGGATTGACTCTAAATGTTTGCCTACTTGTGTTGAATAAAAAATATATTTTATATAAACATAATATAATTTTTCATTCCACAGAAGTGGGCAAACATTTAGAACTATTTTTTGGTTTTTTTTTTTTTAGAAATAGGGAATGGGTAAATGGGGGATAGAGAGACAGAGATGGAGGGGGAGAGAGAGAAAGAGATAATCTTAATTAGGGCTCCACGCCCATGTGGACCCTGCCTCGGGGCTCTATCTCACGACCTTGAGATCATGATGTGATCCAAAATCAAGAGTCAGATGCTTAACCCACTGAGCTACCCAGGTGCCCCTAGAGTTAATTTTATATGTATATAGAGAGAGCACTTTTTAAAAATATATGCTATAGTATATATAGTTGTTTTTTTTTTTGTAAACTTTACCCACAACATGGGGCTCAAACTCACGACCCCAAGATTAAGAGTCACATGCTCTATTGACTGAAGCAGCCAGGCACCCCTATATAGTTTTATATATTTGTAACACATGTAATGTAGCAAAATCTTTCCAGATATAATCTTTCAGTATCCATCAACTTGAAAAGGACGGTAAAGGTCAGGAGAGTAAGAATGGGATGATTCTGGATTTAGGAGGCTGGGAACAAGCCTGTATTTTTCTTTAGAGCTTGAAGAACCAAGAAATTTACAATAATGGAAATAAAAAAAGAAACATAGTTAATTGTTGGAGGAGGTCATGGAGAGCATGTGACCTCTGGTTGACCCACAAGCTGGACCCGTAATCAGAGTCTCCTTGCCCCCTCCCTTATCCTTGGCTTGGGTTTTCTGCGTACCATTCCCGTAGCTGGAGTCTATTTTCAGGGATGTAGTATTGAGAGAACAGTGTGTTGTTGAGACTCCCTGGACTGAATCCAGTTAAGTAAGGTTTCTATACAAACTTTGAAGGTTCTGGTGGGTAAGTGTGGAGTTCTACTCATCCTGTGGCTGCCCGAGACAAACCTTCTAAAGAAGTTCCCTTGTTTATTAAAACTGCCCCTTTCCGGCGCCTGGGTGGCTCAGTGGGTTGAAGCCTCTGCCTTCAGCTCAGGTCATGATCTCAGGGTCCTGGGATCGAGCCCCACATCAGGCTCTCTGCTCAGCAAGGAGCCTGCTTCCTCCTCTCTCTCTGCCTGCCTCTCTGCCTACCTGCGATCTCTCTCTCTCTGTCAAATAAATAAATAAAATCTTAAAAAAAAAAAAAAAAAAAAAAAAAACTGCCCCTTTCCCAGCGTAGAGTGTTACAGAATGCAGACTGGATCCTGGCCCCCCAAAAAACAAGTGGCACTCAGAGACCTTGGAGAATCGGAGGTTTATTTCACGCTAGCGGGCCCAGAAGAGAGAAATCTCTCAAGGTCTGAGCCCCGGGCAGAGACAAAGGGGGAATCTTATACACTTGTACTTCCGTATCTGTGCTACTCTTGCAGCTGGGGCCGGTGGGGCTAAGGGAAAGCCTGGAGTGGCCGTGGGGCCAGGACTGGGATTCCCCTGCTGGATTGGGCAGCCACCTCAGAACACAGATTTTCCTTATCATTCCCCCCGCTTTGATGCCCCTTTAAACACCTGGTTTAAAGGGCATCATTTTTATTATTTACGGGGTGATAGCGAGTGAGCAGCAAGTGGAGTCTGACCTTGGCAATTTGTGCAGTTAAACCTAGTAAGAGCATTAAAAGTACAAGGACCAAATGCTACTATGAGGAGGAGCATAAGGAGGGGGCCGAGGAGGGGGGCAAACTAAAGGAACCATTGTGAGAGGGAATCTCATAAAGTCTCCTGCTGGAGTGCCTCCCACCGGCGATTTACTCATTTCTGCAATTGAGTTAGAGTTTATTGGACTACCCCCAACTTATTAGCACAGAAACAACAATTTTCCTGTAAGAAAAGGCAGAGTCCCCCTTGAGTGGCTAAGAGTAAGTCGAGTCCACGCCTGTTTTGGAGGACCACTGAAGCCAGCCAATCGAGCTGGTGCTGCAGGGCCAGGGTTGACTGAGTGAGGGTGGAAAAAGCCACCGAGAGTGGTTGAGTTAGCCCCTGGTGCTGGACTTGTGACATCCCCATGCCGGTGGCACTGAGGACAGCTCCCGACACGGCCAACGGGCTCACAGGAAGGGGACTGAAAGATCGGGTAAGAGACTGACAGGCGTGCATGACTGATTGTGTGAGGTGTCTGGCCCCCAGTGGGACGGGCAAGCTAAAGGCCGTGAGGAGGAACAACAAACCAGGTAGCATAAGACCAGATCTGACTGGGGTCGGGAAAACCATAGCAATATGTCCTTAGGAGTGGGCAGCAGAGGGCCAACAAAAGTGGGGTGACACCTTAGTTTGAGGGAGCCGTTGTGGCTAGCCCAACAGCAGGTAAAACCTGTGGACAAGCAAGGGCAGTAAAACACCCTAGGGTTATTCAGTGAACAATAACAGTAGCAAGTCTCTGGAGGAAAGTCCAGTCAGAAGGGGCAACAGTGTAGAGTCCGACTCCCAGGATGAGGGCTATCGTGCCGGTGAGAACTAGGGACAGCGGCAAGCAAGTGTCCATCAGCAGGTGGGGTCTCTTCGGCGGCGAAGCTGGAGCGGGTCTTTGGGGTTTGGCTGCACTTTCCACTGGTGCGGCTTCTCGTCCAGGTGATGGGCTTTTTTACTCCAGATAGGTGGACGTACGGGGTGACACCAGAGACCTTAAGTGCAGTAGGGGTGGTTAGAAAAATAGTGAGGCCCTGCCCACTGTGGCTTGAGGGGATCCCTTTTCCAGTCTTTGGCCCAGACTGAGTCTCCTGCCTGGAAGGAGTGTACCTGGGACCCTAAGGAGATTGGGGCCCTCTTAACGGTGTACCTTTGGGATTTATTTAGGGTGGCCCCCAGGGCCTGAAGTTGTCTAATTCTTTATCCCCTGTCTGATGTAAGTTTCCTGGAAGGCTCCTCAGGCACAGGGAGGCTGTCCACGCACTAATTTGAGAGGAGAGTGACCTCGCGTCCCGGGTGTGCAGCAGACACACAGGAGTGCCAGGGGTAGCAGATCTGGCCATGGGAGGCTAGCCTCCTGACGAAACTTTCTAAGGTTCCCTCGAGGGTGCAAGTCATTCACTTTACCTTCCCTGAGCTTTGGGGCCGGTAAGCAGTGTGGAGCCTCCAGGTGTTGTTGAGAGACAATATTTGCTGCAAATGCATCATTACTATGGGTTGTCAATGGCAAGCCTCACTGGGGCACGATCTCCCGTAAGAGGACTTTGGGCCACTTTCCGGCTTTGCTCTGTCCTGGTCAGGAAGGCCTTGACCCATCCAGAGAACATCCACATTATCACTAGGACATAGCTGAACCCCCTGCTCGGCTGCCCAGCTGTGAAGTCTATTTTTAGCTCTTTGAAAGGGGTTACTCCCCTCCTCTGGACACCCGGCGGTGGCCTCGGGGCAGGCCGAGCGTTATTTTTAGCCCAGGTTATGCATCGCTCACTGGTTGCTTGGGACAGTGCTGGCAGCTGGCCGATGCAGGAGTGCTTCTGGGGGAGGGCCTCTGATGCAGTTTTTCCCAGGTGGGTGACTTGGTGGTGTTTCTT
>CM053610.1:57227741-57273502 GCA_028646535.1 Procyon lotor
GCTTGCCTTCGCTGAGGATGAGGGCTCGGACTAAGGCGTATGGTTCAGCCCATTGTGCTCAGCATCCAGCTGGTGATTCCTTAGCCTCTAGGACTTTAGTGATTGTGGTCACTGCATAACCCACTTTTTGGGCACCTTCTTGTAAGTAACTGCTGCCGTCACTGAACAGTGTGAGCTCTGGCTTTTTTATGGCTCGATCCCGTAAGTCTGGATGGCTTGCGTAGACTTTATCAGTTACTTTGGAGCAGTTATGGTCTGGCTCCCCACTTCCTTGGGGAGGGAGGTTGCTGGGTTTAATGTCCTTGCTGTTTTAAGGATGATCCATGGATTTTTGCAGAGGAGCCCTTAGCAGTGTGCTAGCTGAGAGTTGGAAAGGAAATGGTGCCCCTGTGTTCATGAGGGTCGCAACTGCATGAATGACCTTGACATGAAGTTTTTGTCCCAGGGTGAGCTTGTCTGCCTCCTTAATGAGTAGGACTGTGACTGCTGGTGCCCTGAGGCATGGTTGCCATCCCGCTGGCACAGAGTCCAGTCTCTTTATGTAACTGGCCATTGTCAGAGTCCAACAGTCGGGCTGAGTACCCCGAGTGCTATTTTTTTATGTACAAAGAAATTGAAGTTTTTTGTTTGTTTGTTTGTTTGTTTGTTTGGGGTTTTTTTGTAGGCCTAGGGCTGGAGCCCGCCCCAGGGCAGCCTTTATCTCTGTGAAGTCGGCTTCTGCTTTTTTAGTCCAGGCACGGGGTTCCCGGTTTAGTCCTCCAAGAGATTAAAGATGGGTCTTGGTATTGCCGAGAACCCAGGAATCCAGCTGCAGCAGAATCCTGTGGCCCCCAGGAATTCTTGTGAGCCCCTTTTTATCTGGGGCTCTGGCAAGGACGTGATGACTCTTTTCTCTGGCCCTAGTTTTTTTCCCTTGGGTAAGGAGGAAATCAAGATATCGGACCTATTGTTGGCACAGTTGTGCCTACTTTCATGAGAGTCGGTCTCCCAAGTCTGATAGGAGCTGTAGGAGAGCCTTTGTGCCTTTTGTGTAGTCTTTTTGTGTGTCACTGGTGAGGAGGAGGTTATCCGCATACTGGAGGAGGGTGCATGGATTTGGGACCACTGGGTGCAGGGAAATGGCTACCTTGTTGAGGGCCCGTAGGTCTTGGACTGGCCGATATGCCCCTCCTGGCTTCTTAACTGCCAGGAGTGGGGTGTTCCAGGTCGACTGGCACTCGATTAGGATACCTGCTTCTTTAAGTCTGGCCAGATATTTTTGAATGCCAGTCTTAGCTTTCTGTCGGAGGGGGAATTGCCTTTGCCTCTGGGGTTGGGCTCCCAGGATCGGTTTAACAATGATAGGGGCCCGATTTGGGCTAGTCCAGGTGGGTTGTCTTTAGCTCATACTGAAGGCGAGCTTGAACTCCGGCAGGCCACTTGCTGCGCCTGGGCACAGAATAGCCTCCACTTGGGGTGCCTGGGTGGCTCAGTCGTTAAGCGGCTGCCTTCAGCTCAGGTCATGATCCCAGGATCCTGGGTTCGAGCCCCGCATCAGGCTCCCTGCTTGGCAGGAAGCCTCTTCTCCCTCTCCCATTCCCCCTACTTGTGTTCCTGCTCTTGCTGTGTCTCTCTCTGTCAAATAAATAAAATCTTTAAAAAAAAAAAAAAAAAGAATAGCTTCCACTTTTTTCCTTGGTGTGGTAATTATTAGTACCAGAGATCCCGTTTCCTCTTGCCCTGGGTTTAATCAGAGGCTGGGATGCCCAATGGTCTCCAAGTTTATCTGAGCCCCAAGGTTAGATAGTATATCTCAGCCCAGGAGGGGAAGAGGGAAGTCAGGTAGATAAAGGAATTCGTGTCAGACCCTGTGGTCCCTGAGTTTACACTGACTAGCCTGGCAAAAGGGCTGTTGTATTGCTCATGTCTGGGTAGCCTCAAGGATGGTCGCAGTCCTTTTGCTGAAAGGGGCCACTGGGGAGGTGACAACAGAGTGCTCGGCTCCAGTATGAACCATGAAAGTCACAGGTTGGCCCCCTGTTTTTATTCTGACTGTGGGCTCATGGGAGCCAAGAAGACGAGAGCCTGGTCCCCTTTGGTCTGAATCTATTTCCGTAAGGCCTATAAGGTCCCCTTTTCTTTACAGTAGGCACACTGATCCGTGGCCAAGAAAAGTTCCCCTCTTTTGGTGGTTGGGGGCCTCTCTGCCTTATAGACGTGCCAACATGGCCACTCTGAAGACTCTTTGCCGGAATGAACAGGTGGGCTCATGTGTCCAGTTGAGAGAACTGGTGTTGGAGAAAGGTTGATAATTCCTCCTGGAATGCCTGGGCTGGACTGTTCTGTCTTTCTTGTGCCTCTCAGGTTTTTGTTTCTCTTGTACCGGCATTTAGAGGGCACTTGGTCTGGCCTGGGGCCCAGCCTGGCTGCTGGTCCTGGAGGAAGTGGATCATCTGGGCCTGGGGTGCCAGGGAGACTGATGGTGGTGGAGTGTTTGGAACTGGAGGGGGCCAGGCGTAGATGGCCTTGGGGGTGTGTATGGAGGGAGCAGGATCGGTTTATCCTTGGGATCTCCGGCTAGGATCTGTGGAGACTGGGGCTTCTGTTGGTCTTTTTGGGCCACTTGGATGAGGCAGTTGAGACCCTGACCTGTTCCTGCCTATTGGAAGCGAATTGCACTCAGGAGGGAGGGCCTAGGCAATTCCTAACCAGAAGTTAGTGTCCAGAAACTGGTCAGGGGGTCCTGGCTCCCCTGTTACAACTTGTCATACCCAACGAACTGTTGGGACATCCAGTGTCCCTTCTGAAGGCCTTCTGACATTAGAGGTGGGCCATTCTAACTCACAGAGGTTTCTCAATTTGCCGGGATGTATCTTAACTCCATAGTCTTCTGAAAACCCCTTCCTGAAATTTTGATCATACAGTCTAGGGCCGTAGGTCTACTCTGCCTTGATCCCATAGTGATGTTCCCATGTTCAGTGGTGCAGAGACAGACAAACGGTGGATACCTCTCCAGGGAGAGACCAATCAGATGCCCACCTGTCTGCCCTCCTGGGGGAGATTTGGGTGCCTCTTAGCCATAGCAAGTCCGTATAAACTCTGGACTGGCACCCCGAAGGGCTGGCTATAGACCCTATGAGGTCACCTCAGAAACAAGTTGGGGCCCGCTCACGCTCAGACTCTGTGGTCCCAAGACCATGGAGCCACAGAATCAGTCTGCCTGACAAGCAAGGTCAAACTGCACATTGACTCATACATGCACACTGAAGTTATTACAGTTCCTCCCCCCTTGGGAGTCCCTGCCCGTGAGACCTTAGAGGTCTCTGGGAGGTGATCAAGCTCCTGCTTCTACCCTGATAAGTGGGTCTGACTGGTCCTAGGGCCCCAGGCCTTACCAGAATCCGGCGTTGGGACCAGGTCCTCACCTGCCAAGTCTCTTTTGAGCCGGGCAGGAACAGCAGAGCTAAGTCGGCCCTAGGTGACAGGGTGGGAGACTGCCAAAGATCAGGCAGGGCGCACCTTCTTCCTTACGACCCCTTGTTCTGTCATCACCCCATTGTTGCCCCCAAACCTGTGGCAACAATGGGCCAGTGTGGTTGGGTTTCCCTGTCAGGGAACCAAATGTTATGGAACACGGACTGGATCCTGGCCTAAAAAAACCAAGTGACACTCGGAGACCTTGGGGGATCGGAGGTTTATTTCACTCTAGCGGGCCCAGAAGAGAGTAATCTCCCAAAGTCTGAGCCCCAAGCACGAAGGGGGAATCTTACACACTTGTACTTCTATATCTGTGCTACTCTTGCAGCTGTGGCTGGTGGGGCTAAGGGAAAGCCTGGAATGGCCGTGGGGCCAGGACTGGGACTCCCCTGCTGCATTGGGCCGCTCCCTCAGAACACAGATTTTCCTTATCAAGAGTGGCCTACTTCTTTCTTGTGACTCTTCCTGCCCTTTGTGTATGGGATCCAGTTTGCAGACCAACATTAGTGGGTGCTTGTAATCAGTGTCCAACTTAATTGTAATTATATATCAGGCAAATTGCTAAAATATCATTTATAAGAACTACTGCATTAAAACCCAGTGCCTAGGCAGTGACAGGTACATTAAAAAAAAAAAAAAAGAGAGAGAAAAGAAACAAAAAATAACCTTTGCTTTATTGACTGCTTTCAAAAAAAATAATCACTGTTTCCAAGAAAGAAAATGAGCCATTGTGCTAGGCCAGCTGACATTCAAAAGCAGTCTGTCACTTTGCACAAATGTGGAAATGCTACCTAACTTCTCTGATCCCCAGCTTTCTGTTTTATAAATCAAGGTTAATAATAAATACCTTACATGGTTTTTGTGAGGTGTAAATTAGATCACACATTGTTCTAAACACAGCACCCAGCATCTTGCAAGCGTTCAATAATTTTTTTTTTTTAATGGAACCGTTGAATGGAATTGTGAAAATTATCACACAGATAGGACTTTGGAAGTTCCTTCAAAAGGAAAATTCTCTTGTTTTAAAAAAAAAATTAGATCTTGTTCTCTTTTGTTACTTCTATTATTATAGTCTTATCAACGAATATGTTGTGATCTCCAGAAAACCATAAATAAAAGCAAGAGTAGGTCTACAGATCAAGGGTTAATTTATCACATTGTAAGTGGCTAACATCTGCTGAAGTCAGAAGGCTCCATTTTGAAGGTGACATGCCAAGAAACTGAGAGAAGAAGCAGGAGGAAATGGGTACAAAAGAAAACTTTGGCTCTTAAGTTGAGACTAGTATAGCATATGAGATGTTTATAGATGTCCAGAACTTGTTACTCCAGACCTTCTTTGAACATACTGAATTAATGTCCTGTTTTTTTTAAACATAGGGTGATAGGTTTTGATTTTTATTTTTAAAATTTTTTTTATTCATCAGAGAGAGAGAGAGAGCACAAGCAGGGGATGCAGCAGGAGGAGGGAGAAGCAGGCTTCCTGCTGACCAGGGAGTCCAATGTGGGCCTCGATCCCAGGACCTTGGGATCATGACCTGAGCTGAAGACAGACGCTTAACTGACTGAGCCACCCAGGCATCCCTGATTTTTATCTTGTTTAGAAAAACTGGTATTGACTACCTCATATTTTCTGTTGTTTCATAATACTTAATGTACATAGATACAGATGTGAATATAGATGTAGATAGACATAGATATATAATTTGACTTTCATAACACCTTTTGAAATAAGTACTGTCACAAGTATTATACCACTGTACATGTGAAAGAACTAAAACTAAGATGTTCGTTGATTTATTCTGGTTTATACTGAAGGTCTAATTGGTTCATGTTTACCATGTAAATATCACCATTTTAGTTTCTAACCCAAATAGCCTTGTAATTAATGACTCACTTAAATAATAATATCATGATTACTGTTTCTTTCTGTTGCACAAGAGAGTAATATTTTATGTAATGGAGAATTAGAATCATTTACAGGAAAATGTATTACAAATTAGATGCTCAGTATATATGAAATATGAAATTTCCCTTAGCAAGACAGGGGGGGTATGATTAGTCCCTTAATGATGTTTAAAATATTTTTTACATATACTTTCAGCTGTAATATTGCTGTAGGGACAATTAGTAAGGAAAATACGCACCTATACAGAGTATAGGTTCTCCGCACACTCAGAGAAGCACAAAAGAATACTTTGTGAGTCTATTTTAAGACAGCTCTGAGAAATTCCAGAATACTTGTGGTTGTGCAGACTTTGAAGAGGGTTGTAGTTCTGCATTAAGAGGCGGGCTCAAGAACATAAAAACAAAGGTTTAAATCCTAAGGAAGTAAACCTGAATATGGAAGAAAAACCACAACACCCAAAGTATAAAAGTGTTTATGAAAGAATTAATTATTATTATAAACCATTTAAAGCAGCCCAAATGTCTAAATACTGAGTAATAGTAAAATAGGCTATGGAATGTTATACAGCTCAAATGATGTTTATGAAGAGTTTGTAATAATATAGAAGCAGTTTTGATTTAGAGTAAAATAAAACATGAGAGACAAAAGCAGAGATAGAATATGATAGGTACTATGAGAAAAGTACATAAAGATCTGCCAAAAAAATAGTGTAAAGAAGCAAAATATTAGCATAAATTCTATATGGGTGATGGGATAGAGTAATAATCTTTCTTCCTCCCACATTTCTGTACTTCTCAAAATTTTATAAGGGAAAAATAGAATTCATTCTCTTTTACGTTACCATTCTACTTTTTTACATATGAAACCAATCATGGTTTATATATAAACCACCTTATATCAACTAGGAAAATAGAAATACAGTAGATATTTCAAAGGTGGGAATTTACACAGGAACTTGGTTGCAGGTTTTGGGTGTTGGAGGCTGGAAACAACACTCTTTCCCGGGTGAAGTATCATTGCTGAATTGACCCGAACAGGCACAGAAAATTCACAGGAAAATTCACCCTCCTGCCTGCTTCTCTCTCCTTGTTGCCCCCTACTGGCAGAACCTAGGAAGCTCCTGGCAGCTGAGAAAGGCAGTTTTCATAATCCAAGCCAAAGTATCATGAAGGAAGTTTAAAAAGATGGCTTTGGAAAAAAAAGACAATAACTTAATAACAACCCAGGATAATAAGAATGCATAAAATGTATTGCTTAAGATAAAAAATCTTAGAAGAATAGCACGGAGACACAGAAACCTTTATTAATGACTTTTGTTAATTTGATTACCAAAGCCAAAATGCTTCTTAATGGGATGAATTGAGTACAAATTAGTGATGTTAAACTTTTAACATGTATCATTTATTTTTATTAAAGTGATCCAGTCATCACCATTCTCCCCCAATAGCTATTTTATTAAGAAAACGAATTTAAATGTACATGATAAATGAGCTGTACTGAAAATCCTATTTTTCTTCAATTCTAACCTCTGGATCTTAATTAACTTCTCCACCACTGTTCCCATAGAAACCAGCAATGCAATCAATAAGATGCAAAGGTAGTAATGTACATGCAGAAGCATTCTACAAATACAGTAACAACATTTATTTTAAGTCATGGAACAAATTAGTATTTGCAATTAGATTTGAGGTAATATACTTCAAAATTCAAAATGGAAAATGCAGTCTAATGGTAAACAAAAATGATAAACTTTTCCTGAGCTCATCTGTTTTTTTCTGTTCTAATGTAAAACAAGAATAATGCACAGAAATTTAAGATCCTGTTTTTGTGTGGCAATTCTTTTGGCTTCTCCAATTTTTTCTTTTCTTTCTTTCTTTTTTTTTTTTTAAAACATCGTGCCATGTCCCATCCCCTCACCCCACACAAACAAACAAAATGTAACAACAAAAGGTGAAAAACAGTGTAAAAGCCAAGCTCCTGTGCATGTAGGAGCCGTTCCAATTTAACCACTCTTTTCACTCTTAGATTCACAGGCTATCACGTATTACGTATTTGAGGCAGAGACCAATACAAATTCTCCTAGGATTGCCCTTAACTGATTAAATGAACGAACGCTAATTGGGTATAACTCTATGAGGCAGGCCATGAATCAGGTGCTGACTACAATAGTTCACGGAACCGTGCCAATGTCCCAGTTAGACCACGCTGGTAACATTCCAGCTCAGCCATCGGAGTCTGGGTGTGATGAAGTTAGCATGCTTCCATCACGCTGAGGTCGGTTGCAAGTAGCTTATTACTGATAACTGACAAAACAAACAAAAGCAAACAATAATTATAAATGTTTCAGGTAAAAATAATAAAAAAAGTAAAGTGGATCCAAGGTTATTTCTCTATCCTTGAGCTGTCCCTACCTTGATTTTGATGTGGTTTTGTGAATGCAGAGGAGTAGATTAAAAGCTACTAGTTCAGAGATTTTGACTCTGATAACTTTATTTCTCCAGTGCATTGCGGAGAAAAAAATTGTCACAACATATGTGATACTCCACCTTACCACTTTCTTTCATCTTTGCTGTCTTGTTCCACTATGACAAACAGGAGAGGAACTTACAAGTTAGTCTTTAGCAATGCACCAGTAAAGTGCTAAAGCACTTTGGCATCAGATTTGTATCATTGTTTTCTTATTTTTCAAATGGATTATAATGATATTTAATTGATTTACTGTATAGGTTATTATTTCAGGATATTTTCATATATATCTATAGATAGATAATTAAAATAAATAATTGGGTCAGCCAATTGGGTTTTCTAATGTATTTGGGGTATATTAAGAACAGATTATGGTGTTTATATTATTATTTGTTACAATATGACCTCTTTTAAGTAATAATTGTAATAAAACCTCTTTCCTCTTTCCTGTCTCCAAATACTGGGCCAGTCTGTTAAAGGAATTGAAGAGCACCACAAATCTGGCACATTATCTAAGTTAATATATTGTGTTATCATTTTACAGATATAGAGGGCAGTCTTTATCTCAATGTGCATACTAATGAACTTTGAAATATACAGATTTCATAATTCCTCAACCCCGGTTATCTTCAGTGCTGTGCCATTTTTCTTCATCTGTCTCAAAGCATATCACTTTGAATTTCTTTGTATTATCAAAAACTACATCATCAACAATTTTAAGTTTGAAATTGTCCTCTCTAACCACAAATCTTGGCTACACATTGCATTACTGTTAACGATTATTAGTTTCACTCCTCTGTGGGGGATTAATCCTTCCCTGGCCTGTTAAGTGAGTTAGCATGTGATATGCATAAGCTGATGAAATCCACATGGAAACCATGTGTGCCACTTCTGGAGCTTGAAGAACAAGTGAAAACCCTGTAAGTTCACTTTTCTCTTTGCTGTGATGGAAAGTAGAGATGCAGTGTGTGGCTCCGTAGTCAGTTCGAGTCCCAGAGTGTCCAGAGTGATAATGTGCTACAGATCACCCATCTAACTCACAACGAATATGAAATGTGTGCAAAATGTAAGTCCTTGTTGTTTGGGGCCCCTGGATGGCTTAGTTGGTTAAGCCTCCAACTCCTGGTTTCAGCTCAAGTCATGATCTCGGGGTCCTGGGATCGAGCCCCTCATCAAGCTCCACGCTCAGCACAGAGTCTACTTGAGATTCTCTCCCACTCCCTCTGCCCCTCCCCCCGTTCATGCCATCTCTCTCTCTCTAAAATAAATAAGTAAAATGTTTTATAGCAATCAATCAATCGATCCCGTTGTTTTAAGTCCATGATTAGCAAACTAAGGCACAATTTGTTCACTTATCTAAGTAGCGTTTCCCTGGAACACAGGCGCCCCATTTGTTTATGTATTGACTGTGGTGCCATTTACAGTACAGTGTAGAACTGAGCAGCTGTGACAGACAGTGTGGCCCATGAGACCTCACTAGTTACCCTCTGGCCCTGACAGAAAAAAAAAAATCTGACCTCGCTTTAAGTCATTGGGATTTCAGAGACATTTGTGACTGCAGCCGGACCTAGACTGTCCTTTCATTTAGTGAATACTAAATGTACAAGAGTACAAATACTCTCCTTGTATTTGGTCATGGACTCGCTAATGGGCAGGAATCCCCAGTATTATTTGTTTTGGGGATTATAGGATGGTGGAGATGACCTTGTAGTAGAGACTGCCTTAACTAGAGGAGCAACAAAGTGAGCAAGACACAAGGTCCCAGGGGAGAGGCAGCTCGGTCACAGCTCAGGGAAAATCAGCGTCATCTCAGGCTGTCATAACGAAATACCATAGATGGGGTGGCTTAAACAACACACATGTATTTCTGGTGATTCTGGCAGCAGGAAGGCCAAGATGAGGGTGCCAGGATGATCAAATTCTGGTGTGAGCCCTCTTCCCAACCTGCAGATCGCCTTTTCCCATGTCTTCAAGAAACTAAGAGAGCTCTGATTTCTTCTTCTTATAAGGACACTAATCCCATCACGAGGGCCTTATCCTTAGGACCTCTTTTAAACCTAATTACCTCCCAAAGGTCTCACCTTCAAATACTCATCCAGTGGGGGCTTAGGGCTTCAAAATATGACTTTTTTTTTTGAGTAGGGGAAGAACACAAACATTCAGTTCATAACACAGCTCAATGCTAGGCCACCCAGACAGTGGCCAAGATTAAAGATATAGGATGGGGGCACATGGGTGGTGCAGTCACTTAAGTGTCCAACACTTGGTTTTGGCTCAGGGCATGATCTCAGGGTTGTGAGATTGAGCCCCACATGGGGCTCCGTGCTCAGTGCAAAGTCTGCTTGGGATTCTTTCTCCCTCTCCCTTTCTCTGTCCCACTCATGCTCTCTCTCCCCCTCTCTCTGTCTTTCAAAATAAATAAATTTTATTTATTTTGATTATAAATATATCATAAAGAGACGGGATGATGGGCATTTGCTATGTGTAAGATCCATACAGGAGCCCTTTGCCAGGCTGGTAACTGGGGCAAGGTTCTGGTCCTCAACATGAAGACAGGCACATACGAGGTGAGATAGCAGGCTCCCACAATAGTGGGCAGAATTCTGAGCACATTTGAGTATTTTAGAGGCAATCTGTTTAGAAATAAGAGATAAGACCTAAAACAGATAACCATTTCTGAAGACTGAACAGATGGGTTTGGCAGTGGAAGATTAGTATTTGCAGACAAACGTGGAGAGAAAGCGAAGAGGAGTGGAAGGCAAGCAGACAAATGTAGCTAATTCTATGGACACTGGCTTTTGTTTTGCAAAGAGAGAAATACAAGGGGACCAGGCTGTCTCTCGAAGGTCTGAGTGGACAATCTAATGATCGGCACCTCTGGTTAGGGAAGTAGAAGGGACACTGAGGATGGTGATCTATAGCTACTTTTGTTAAGATTGGTGCATAAAAGTGGACAGAACTAGGCTGGGAGAGGCAGCAGACTCAGCTGTAATGATTTGGGGGGAGGTAGGATGAACATATCTTCCTCCTATCTTATTAAAAACTGTATCTTTGCCTTTATCATCATCTTTAGTCATTTCATCTTGCCATAATCTTGCAGGCCGTTTATCCCCTTTCTGGTTTAGTTTGCTCCTTTAGTAGGGTCAGTCATTTCATGTATATTTGTTTGGTTGAAGCCCAAATTCTCTTTCATGTCCTGTCCACCAGTCTTTCTCCCAACCACAAGCTGGTGTAGGCCCCTCAGCTCTTCTTTCCTGGCCTCTTACCCTTGTTTGAGAAACTCATTGAACAGTGGTGATCCATTCCAACACAAGTGCCTTCTCCCTAAACTTGGCAGGACCCAAGTGCAACTCAGCAATTCCCTTAGCTTTCCCTAATTGATTCCCGATTTTAATTCCCACATTATAATCCCAACAGCTGTTCTAAACTACCTTCAAGCCCCAAGTACAACTCATTCATTCATTCATCCATCCATTCAATAAATAATAGTTTTTTATTTACTATATGCCAGGCTCTCTGCCGGCGTTAGGTAACAGCTGTGAATGAGATTGGTGTGGCCCCAGTCTTCGTGGATTTAGTGAGTGAGACAGACAAAAAACCAAGTGACTAAGATTTGCTGTGATGAGGTCAGTGATTCAGAGAGCAGAGGTATGTAGTAGACTTTTATCATAGCCCATCCCAGCTTATTTATAAGTTTTGTTTTCTCAAGTTGAAAGCTAGGAAAGCACTTTCCTGGCCTCCCAGCAGTTCAGGGGTTTACACCTATAATAAAGGTCCCCCAATTAGATCTACCAGCCTATCATTTCAGAAGACTGATTTGGAAAACAAACAAAGAACTGGAGTGTGGGAGAGACACAGTAGCATTCAGTTACTCATTACAAAGGAAGGTACCGTGCCAGCTGTAGGTTTCCAGGGCTGATGGTTTTTGCTGGGTGACCAGCAGTCAAAGACAGGGTCTGCTCAGGAGAAATTCAGGCATTTCTCTTTGTGGTGGCATCACCCTCAAACATGTTTCTCTAGTTTTCTGCTCTGATGATATATTTTCTGCTCTTTAATAATCCCTAATTAATTTCTTTTCTGCTTAGACCATGTAATGTGTTATTTTGCTTATAGCTAAGAGCTCTAATAGCTGTGAAAGTGTTTGAGAATATACACGAGGAACTCCTAGCCGGGTAAGACTAGGCTGTCTAACATTGCCTGGAGAAATCACCATTCAAACTGAGACCTAAAGGTCTCTAGAATTGATCCAAATGAAGCAAGTGCAAAACAAGTTTCCAGGAAGAGGAAATAGTTGAGAAGTGAGGGAATATAGCATTCTGATAGAATTCAGTATGACCAAGGAATGCAATGAGGGTAGTGAGATAGGGCATGGAGACAGTGATGAAAAAATGAAGTCACAGAAGTCAGCAAGAACTATCACAGTATGATCATAAAAGCTAGGTAAGGAGTTTGACTTTTATTCTAAGAGTAAGGGAGAGCTTATGAAGTACTTTAGGTGGGGTAGGGAAATAATCAGATATGCACTTTAGGAAGATCACTTTAGCTTCAGCAGGGAAACTATATTGGGGTAGGACAAGAACCAAGGCAGAGAGATAGCAGTGCTTTGGGTCAGAATTGCTGGGGGCCTGAGCAGAGTGGGAGCCGGAGGGCGAGGGAACAAAATACTTATTTGAGAAAATGCTTTACAATTTAATTTATAGAGATGACTAAGGTCATCTAATGTGTGTTTCCTTAGCTTTCCTCCTTTCCATTTCAAGATTTATTAATTTGTTACATGCACATACACACACATACACATATGTAATTTTTTTTAATGTGCTAGAGACTATTCTAGGTGTCAGGAGAACAAGCAGTATAAGCCGGATAAGGCACCTATTCTCTTGGAGAACAGAGAAGACAAATGATAAATAAATACTGCAAAAGATGATTCCAGTAAGGAGCTATGTGTCCTATTCATTGAAGCAGGGAGATGTGATAAAAAGTGACTGAAGTAGAGATTCCATTTCATTTGGAGGCCAGAGAAGCCTCTTTAAGAATGTCACATCTACACTGAGACCTGAGTTATGAGAAATTGCTGGTTGTTGGGAAGTTCTGGGGGTAAGCATTGTAGGGAGAGGGAAAAGCTAGGAAATTGCAAACATGGGGGAGTGAGCTTGTGTGTTTGAAGAACTAAAAGAAAGCTTGTGTGGCTGGAGCAAGTGAAATAAAGAAGTGGATGGAGGGACAGACATAAGACAATTTCTGGAAAGGCCTGAGAAGCCATCAAAGATTTTGGATTTTATTCTAAGTACCATATTCCTGTATTTTCATCTATCCCCTAATTAGCTTTTGCTTCAGAATTTTAAAAAATATTATTACCCAAACCCCACTAGAATTTTTTTTAACAATTTATCCCACCATACCTCCAGCCTTTCCTTATTAAATGACAAACACAATCAAGTTATTTATTCAACAAATATTGACTGAATGTCTACCTACTATGTGTTTGACACTGTGTCAAAAAAGCCTTTCTTGTCTTTTATGGTGCAAGTTCCTTGATATAAGATCCCATATCATACCTTCTTCTCCTTTCCACACTACTGGTAATGATAATCTTCACTCATCACGGTCCTACTTCTCAATCCTGTGGTCTTTGCACCATTATCTCACCCATTGTGCAAACTCCTCTATTAAAGTCTCTCAGTTAAAATCTAAAAGCCAAATTCCAGGGCTTCTCCTTAATCTCATCTCACTGACTCTTCAACATCACTTGACTCTGTTAGTTAGCTTATGCTCAAAAATCTCCTCTTTTATCTTCTAAGTCTAGGAATACTCTCCATTCACCACCTCTCTGGTGGTTTGTTATCATTCTCATCCAGTGCCTTCTTTCCTACAATGTGCCCCAGAAATGTGAGCATTTCAGAATTTTGAGTCCTTGAGCTTGTTTCTCTTATTACTTCTGTATATTTTTTTCCCTTGAAAATCCCTATTCCCTATGTAATCTTGGGCTACCACTTCAGAAAGGTATTCACTGTTTATTTTCATTGGGATATCCAATATCAGTTTATTGAATTCAGTCTTTTGAGTAAAACATACCTGTCTTACCCCCAAACCCTGCAGTCCTCCTCATTTTATCCTTACCCCAACTTTTGTGGAAGTTTACTCTTTCTTGTGTAAACCATGGCTCTCTTTCTCATCTCCCTTTCCTCCATTTCTTTTAAAAAAATGCACATTGTAGGCAAAATTGAATTTCCTAAGAGATGCTATTCAGTCACTTCCCCTGCTAAATATACAATGTCCAAATGTGGCATTTCAAGTTCCTTGTGATTCTATGACACCTTTACTGTTCTAACTTTATCTCCACTGATCTTATGTAGATTTTTTCTGCTCACCTCAATCTTAATTTCTCATTATTTCTAAAAGATATACTTTTCCTTCCTCCAGTACTATCTAACACTTGGTTTTCTTTTTCTTTTTTTTTTAAAGATTTTATTTATTTATTTGACAGAGAGAGAGAGAGAGATCACAAGTAGGCAGAGAGGCAGGCAGAGAGAGGGGAAAGCAGGCTCCCTGCTGAGCAGAGAGCCCGATGCGGGGCTCAATTCCAGGACCCTGAGATCATGACCTGAGCTTTAACCCACTGAGCCACCCAGGTGCCTCAATACTTAGTTCTCTTATTTCTTTATTTCTTTCTTTATTCTTTCTTTCTTTATTTATTTTTATCTCTTATTTCTTTATTTCCCTTTTTTTTCTCCCTATTGAAAATCTTTTCAAGACAGGTTTAAATATCTCTGCCGTTTTGAACACTGTAAACTATTCTTAACTACAAATGATGCCCATTCTCCTAAAACTAAAATCAGGTATTATTCTTTCCACAAATACTTTTTGAGCTCTGTCTATTGCCAGACACTATTCTTGGTGCTGGAGATGTAGCCATGACTAAGACAAAGTTCTTGCTCTCAGGATTCTACATTTAGGGGTGTGAGTAGGGAGAGACAGACAATAAATTAATATGCAAAGGGATATAGAATATAAAAATAGCTAGAGTATGTGCTAGAAAGAAAAGTAAAGCAGAGAAAAGGTATAGAAGGAGACAAAAGCTGATTTTCTAGATGAAAAGGTCAGGAAAAACTTCCCTGAGGAGTTCCTGTCTGGGAGAGGAGAGTTGAGTGGATGTGCAAGCCATCTGTGATGGTTAGCTTTAGTGACAACATCCTTGTGCCTAAGGGATGCCCAGGTAGCTGGTAACACATTATTTCTGGGTGTCTGTGAGGGTATCTTTGGAAGAGAGTAGCATTTGAATCAGTAGACTGAGTTAAGAAGATTACCCTCATCAATTTGGGTGGGCATCATGTAATCCTGTGAGGGCTGTAATAGAACAAAAGGGTGGAGGAAGGGTGAATCCACTTTCTCTGCTTGAGCTGAGACAACCATCTTTTGCTTCAACTACCTAGTGGTGAAAGCTTTGAGGAAAGAGAGCACAGGAATTGCAAATTCTGAGAGTATATAGTAGACAGGAGGGAAAAGATGGAGAAAAGGGAGACCGGCATGCCCTGAGTGAGGAGAGAATGGAGGATGTTATGTAGGAGAGGTGTCGAGGAGCTAAACCACCGAGGATCCTGGGCACCTGGTAAGGAAGTGTGCTGGATGGAGGTTGTTGCACGGTTTTCAGCCAAAGGAGTGACATGATCTGACTTAGATTCTGAAAGGATCATTCTGGCTGTATATGCTGGACGGCAGGGGACAGGAGTGGAGCGAGACAAATTGAGTTGTTATAGTAACCCAGGCAGGAGATAAGGGGGCACTGACATCATCGTGGAATCAGTGTCCTCCTTTGCACAAAGCAACTACTGAAACTTGCTTTGTGGGTATTTGTCCGCAAGGATGTCACCCCATCCCAAGCAGGGGTTATACCTGTGCACTTCTGTATTTTCCAGAGTGTTTTGCTCTGGACTTTATACACAGATGGATAGGATGAGCTGCATTTATCATCCTTTCTCTGTATTTCACACTCTCAGAGACCTTTATTTAGACTCTGTCCAGGGCTTTTTTTTCTTTTGTAGGATACATAATGCCAGTTCCTTCAAAATTTTCTCCTGGGTCTTAATTTACTATCTTTCAGCTGTCTTTGTGTCCCTTCTCTGAAATATAGCATAGTCAGCTTCCTTTTAAGTTATTAAGTAAAAATCTCCAGTAATGATGTAAATAGTTTAGGTATGTATGGGTGAAATTCCATTATAAAAAACACTCTCTGGGTTTTCATATTACTTGGGGGAGGATTTTACTGAAATGAATATTCTATTAAAATTTAATTTGTGGAACTCAGGAGCTAAAGAGAAAATGGCTTGTTAGTCCAACGATAGAGAATTATGTACTTAAAGGAATGCTTAACCAAAATGGATCAGTTTCTTTTCAAAATATCGATGAGATTAGGAGGTTGTTTTGTTCTGGTATGGTGGTTTGGAAGTAAAATGAAGTAGCCATAATAATAGTGGACCACAAATACTTTACCTTCATAGAAACCCCATTCTCTGCACATCTATTTGCAAAGCAAAAACCACAATGGACTTCAGAATAAAATTAAAATTCATTGTAAGGAAATTATAAGGCTGAGTAGTTATGGATAACCTATCTCCTTCTCTACTTGAGACCTACCTTAGAAATTTCTGGTCCTAGAAGGGAGGGCTTTTGAGAAAGTAGCAGTTGTGGCCCATATGAAAAAAAAATGTAACTTGATTTCTAACAGGGATCCAATGTTTGGCTTGATAATATATTAACAGCCATGGATGAGGTGAAATATTTTATTTTAATTTCTCTAAGTTTTAATTTCCTTTTTTTAAAAGAAAGAAGATAATAATATACCTAACATACAGGGTTGTAGACAGGATAAAAAGTGTCTCTGCATAGTTGTTTTTAGCTGTCATGATGTTTATTCTTCATTACCCAAATTGGATCTATTCTTAGCCCAGAAAGATGACCCCAGAGACAACATCATCTGAACTCCCTTGACAACTGGCTCTTCAATGGGTTCGGTTGGTTAGAGGGTTGGGTTCCAGCAGGAGCTGAGAGCACTGGAGAACAGAGGAGGCAGGATGTCCAACCCCTTCCATCTTCTGCTCTCATGCTGAGTTTCTGGCAGTGGTTGGGTCCCTCCTTACCTGTTGCTTTGCTTGTAGTATCTCCCATAATCTCCAAATATTACTAGGCTCTGGTAATACTATTTCCTCCCTCTGCTGCTAGTGATCAGTGATGGAAGACCCCTGGTTGGTTGTCTGAACCCTGTCCACATGCCTCAAAGTAATCTCTGATAAATTGTTTCCCCTGAACCATTGGTGTACAATTTTGTTTCTTGCTGTGGACCTTGACTGGCACACCTTTCAAATCCTTCCTTTCTGCAAAAGCAGATTCCATTAAATTTAGGAAAGATTTAAGACCCACGGGGTAGGATTTACATTAATTCAGTAAACATTTACCACTGTCCAGGCAACAGGGATAGTAAATCATCAAGACACCGTCTCTATTCCTAAAGAGTCTGCAGTCTATTGGGGGTACGAGGACTGGGGGACAACAAAGGCAATATTTACAAAAGTAAATATTTAAGTGACAAGAGCATAAGAATATCTCAAAATCAAGATAAAAGTACCAAAAACTGTGGGAAAATAAAGTTGAGAATAAACAATCCCACAAAGAGATTATAGAGGTTTTAAGGATGAATAGAAATCCATCAGGTAGGGATGGTAAGAAATATTTTTCCAGCCAAGACAATAAACAGCACGTGCAAAGACTTAGAGTTATAAAATTATCTGGTACACATGAAGGATGTTTTAGAATAATGGATTATTTGGAATAATTAAGATATGAGCAAGAAGCATGAGGGTGGAGCATGGGAATGGTAAGCATTCTTGAAGCAATAGGAGATGCGGGTGGAGAGGGTGTCAAGGACTAGATCAAAGAGTTTTAAATGAAACTTTGGAAGTTTTGATTTTATCCTGGTAGGTATACTTCTAGCCACTGACTCCTTTTAAGTAATTGAGTTATTCTCTTCAATTTGTAGTATTAGAACAGTAGAAAGGATACGGATGATAGAGGAAACAAGATCAGAATTTGGGAAACAAGGTAGACTTGCTCTAGTCTAGAAAGTAGGGCATGAGAGACTGGAGAGTGATGATGGAGAAACAAAGAAGACTTGTTCTGGAAACTTTCATCAGTCATACAGATAAGATTTAGTGACACTTGTATGTTAGAGTGGACAAAGACACATAGGGTGGTGCTAAATTTCGGACTTGTGCCACCACTTGTTGGCATTACTGGCTATTAGTTTAGATGGTGAGGATAGTTAGTATATTCATTCTATTTGAATATGCTGAGATGCAATATTTGTGGCTGGGTTAGATCTAGCTTTGTGGGAACTGAAGCTAATACAATTTTGGAAATGTCTTTAAGAAAAAGAATGCAAGGGGCACCTGGGTGGCTCAGTGGGTTAAGGCCTCTCTCTGCCTTTGGCTCGGGTCATGATCTCAGGCTCCTGGGATCGAGCCCCGCATTGGCTCTCTGCTCAGCACGGAGCCTGCTTCCCTCTCTCTCTCTCTGCCTGCCTCTCTGCCTACTTGTGCTCTCTCTCTCTATCAAATAAATAAATAAAATCTTATTAAAAAAAAAGAAAAAGAACGCAAAAGTTAAATACTTGTTCTACTAATGTGTAAACATCAGTCTTTGGGAAAACAGCTGTACTATGTGTGATGAGGAATGAGAGTATAGCAGATGTGGTAGTTGAGAGTAAGGTTTACATGAAACCAACCCAAACTGAAGTACAATCATAAAAATGAAACAAACAAAAAATGCCCTGGAATCTTCAAAATGTTCCTATTACGAAATACAAAGAACATCATGTCTAAAACTTACTCTTAAATATTTTAGGAGAGAGAAAAAAAAGACAAAATAAATGTTACAAATGTTAACACTTGAATATTCTCGTGAAGGACACCTGGGAACTCATCGTATTTGTGCAACTTTTTCATAAATCTGGAATTATGTCGAAATGAAAATATTTTTAAAGAGAGTAAGGTAGAAATTTTTGATTTAAATCTTAGTTCTGTCTCTTTATAGCTTTATGCTTTGGTGCAAATTAACTTCTTTCTGTCTTACTTGCTTTAGCTATAAATTAGAAGTAATAAGTTATTGGGAGTATTAACTAAAATGGAAAGATACAGCATTTGTTAATTGCTTAGCAAGGTTGCAATAAATCACCACTATTGTTATTCATAAACAGTGATTCTCATTTCTGACAGTTGCAACGGAAATAATGTCTTCAAGGTATAACCGAATTTCAGACTATCTATTAGGGCAAAGAGATGGAAGTGGTTGTGGTTGTGGAAGATGAAATGTGTGATGTGGGTGCCGTGGAGGGCTTGGGAGGGAGGAAGATAGAAGTTTGGAGGTAGAGAAAAATTAGGTGATGGGTAAGGGGTTGAGTAGATCCTGGTGATTCTAGGCCTAGTAATCTGAGCCTGAGATTTCCATCATTGTTGTAAAGTTGTATGGGGCCAAAGTTGGCAGAAGATCCCAAATAATTTTTTAATGGGCTTCAGGAAGATGTAGGTTTGCAAGAGTAGGGTAAAAAAAAAAAAAAATTCGTTCAAAAGAATCTCCTTAAAATCTTCCCCAGGTATCCAACAATTGTGCCTATGTAGTTCTATTTTGGGAAGTCAGAGTGGCAGTGTATTGAGCAAACTTCACGCAGAGGGGCAGAACATAAAGCAACATTGCTGCATTGCTTATCACAAAGCCCAATTTGATGGAGAAAATTTGCTTTGCTCCATTGATATTAAGTTTTTAAATGTCTATATTTTCTTTAAAAATCTATTCAGTACTTTCTTAATCTGTTCGGTCTGCTATAGCAAAATGCTACAAAATTGGGTAGTTTATAAACAACAAAAATTTATTGCTCACAGTTCCAGAGGCTGAAAAATCCAAGATCACGGCGCCAGCAGATCTGGTGTCTGGTGAGAGCTTGTCTGTATAGGTGGGTATCTTTTCACTGTAACCTCACTTGGGGAAGGTATAGGGAGCTTTCTTGGGTCTCTTTTATAAACGCACTAATCTCAATCATGAGGACTCTAGCTCAGGATCTAATCACCTACAAAGTTTGTACCTTTTAATACCATCACCTTGGAGGGTAGGTTTCAACATATAAATTTTGGAGGGGACACATTTAGATTATAGCAAATATTAAGATCATATTTCATCCTCCTTTATATTTCTAGAATTTTTCATATTGTCCTCTAGATGTTCAGTAAAGTTATAGCAGTGATTATCAAGAAAAACTTGTTGAATGAATGATTCAAAGAATAAGTGAAGGCATAGAAGCAGCTTTATTATGAAGAGATTTTATTTTTAGAGTTATTTGTTATTGCACTTTACCTATAAGTATCTACTTATGAACTTAATAGTTTTAGGTTTGGTCTGTAATCTTTGAAAATAGAGGGGAAATAACATGTTCATCTTGGTTTTAGAAGCATGTAATGTAAAGCAAGTCTGCAGAAAGCTGCTATACTTTTTTGTTTTGTTTTTTTAAAGCATAGGTTCTATGTTAAGAAGTACAGGGTGATAGCATTATTACTGGGTGTAGGACATAAAAAAAAGGTATGCGTATCCATCTTCATAATGCATAATCCTTTACCCTCCTCTGATTGACTTCAAAAATTAATTTGATTATAGAACTGTCCTGTAGGGTTAATCAAGAATGATTCTGTCTATTAAAAATGGCAAAGGCATAAATAAATGGAATTAAAATGGCTCCTACCTAGAAATTGTGCTTACAGATCTGCAGGATATTGACTCAGTAGTATTACACTACCTCCCTCTGAAAGCGCAGTTTTTTAGAATAATGATATGGAGTGTGTACCTAGTGTTCTAATTAAAACCCATGGTCATTCATCTACCTAATTGCAGCATTGCCCTCCAGGATACTTCCACTCGAAATGTACCATTCTTCTTTTGCCTGAGCAAGTGACTTTAAAACCACCTGGCTTCTCGCCAACACCTGAAGTGAAAAATTTACTGACTATGATATCGCACTAGAAACAGCATTACAGAAAGAAAAATTGAAGAGGACAGGCAAAGAAGTGAGATTTTCTATCAGGTTTCTGGAGGTACAGCTTATAAGGGTTCAGCGTTAGCTGTCATAATATCTAATTTTCTCCACAAATTAATAGAAGTCATCTGTTATTAGGTAAAAACTTTCTAAAATACACGAAAGCCTCTAAGCTCCAAAGCTAACAGAAAGAAGAAGCTTTAAAGAGGCAGACACAGTTACTGCGTATGCTATGCTGTGCTATGGATTTCAACTCTAAAGTCTGAGAAACTGCAACCAGGGGCAGCCCGGGCAGGCACCCAGGCAACCCAAAGATGAATTTACCCCATACCAGCAATAGCCAATGCTAGAGTGAAATTCCCTGTACGACACCCTCTGGATATTAAGTACATGAATGCTGTTTTCTGTTTGCATATATTGTGTTGGTAGATTGATTGATTTCAATCATCTGTGGGGGTATGTCGAACTAAACACAGACAGAAAGTACTTTCTGACAGGAACAGTAGGACATGATCATTATTATCAGAATCATGAAAACTGCTGTTTACTTAGTCATTAACTATGTACCAGGCACTACGTAAGTGATTTACACATAACAACTCATTTGAATCTCAAAACCACCATGCAGCAGAGGTACTATTTGTATCCTATGTTGAACATATAAAACTGAGATATGGAGAAGTAAGCAACCTGAGTAACGCCATGTATTCAGGGAGTGATGAAGTTGCAGGTAAACACAAGATTCTGGCTCCATGGTCTAAATATATTAAAAAAAAAACAAAAAACAACCACTACCGAACTTTTAAGTATTTGAATTGGTATCCTCGACAACGAGCTCTCTAATCACACTTCCCTGTTTGTGTCTCAGGGTAGTTAGAAGATATTCGGAATAAATATGTGATATATAATCCATTAGGCAATGATGTTATTAACTTGTGTCAAATTAAGTGGCAGTTGTTGAAAACTGGAACAACCTCCCCCATACTTACACAATTATAACTCCGGAATGTTTTATGACTTACACAACACTTACTTACTCAAAATGTTGCCTCATTTCAATCAATCCAAAGATTTCACACCATTTCGGTTATGCCTTCCTTGGATCCCCTTTCTAATGACCTCTGAGTAGAACCTGTAAGGAATAAGGTTTGACTTCGACTGAAATTGCATTTCAGAACTGTCTTTGTGGTATTTTTCCTTGCTCAGGGAATTCAATGAAACTCACTTTGGTTGTATCCTCACAGGCTTCATTATTTAAGGAGAGAATGCTCCACACTTTGGAGATTCAACAAGGTTCAGCTGAGACTCCTCACGCTGGTCGGCTTAAGTGCTTACATTTCAAGGCTATTTGCATCTGTTCATCTCAAGGTTCTTGGCCCTCAGCGGAGAGTGAATCACATGCCCACTATGAGCTCTGATTTTGTTGAACACAAAAACTTTCTAGAACACTGAATGAATTTATTCACCTATTGCGTCTTTGCTATTTTATACAGATGTGCCTTAGTGGTAAGCAGGTTCTGAATTGGCCACAGTGACCTTCATCTCCTGGTATTTGTGGAGTCTTATTTCATTAAAAGTGGGCTGGGCACAGTGGCTTGGTTCTAATTAACAAAATATGGCAAAGTGATAGCATGTTGCTTCCAGAATTAGGTTACAATAAAATAACTTACTGAGAAAGACAGAGTGGGGGTATGGGGGGTGTCTCACACAATTCTGAGGGAAGCCAACTGCCATGTTTTGAGCTGCATTATGAGAGGCCCAGGTGGCAAGGATCTGGTGTCGTCAGCCAACAGCCAGTGAGGATTTAAAGCGTCCTGCGTAAGCTCGCTGGTGGGTTCTTCCTGCTTTGAGCCTCCTTAGGGTGGTGGGGTTAGCAGGCGTTTCCACCGCAACGTTGTCTGAGAACCTGGATCGGAGGCACTTACCTAAGCGGTAAGTGGGTTTCTCGCCCATGGAAACTGTAAGACAGTGTTTGTTGTTTTAAGCTGCTGATTTGTGGAGTCAGGGTGGGGTAATTGGTTACATGTTAGCAGATGAATACTACAGATTTTGTATCTGAAAGTGGAGTGCTGCCCTAGAAAACGCCGAAATGTGGGAGTGGTTGGGGAACCCGGTAGTGAGCTTTGAGGACAGCGTTGGTGAAGCCTTAAAGTGCCTTGAACACGTTTTAGTCCAGACACACAGTTTGAAGGTACCACCCGTGAGCCCTCAATGAGCTGTTGAAAACTACAGGACGGGGGAGGGGGAGTCCTTGTTACATAGTAGCGTGGAGCTTGACCCCTCTGTTCCTTGTAGTAGCGTGGGGGGTGTAGAATGTGCCTTATGAACTGACTAATCTAGCTTTCGAGCCCTGTAAACAAAGCGTTGAAGGTGCTATGTGGGTTCTTTTTGCTGCTTATAATAAAACTGGAGAGGAGGGAGACGATTGAGGAAAAGAATGTTACAGGGAGCTAGGCCTTGATGTTCTGGGAAATTCTCAACCTCTTTCAGGTGGCAGGTGATACTAAAAATACAAAATGTATTCTGAGCAAAGTTTGAATTCCAGGTACTCCCAGGAAAACGTCATTTAGAGATAAAATTCAGGGTCTGATTCTAAAGTTTTCTGTTAAAAGCTCAGTCAGCTGAAAGCAGATGCCCTGGAGTACTATTAAGTCATGTGAAAGACCCTATGGAGAGTTGTAGGATGGGCCTCACAGGTTTCTTCAATAAAAAACAAAAGTCCCCAAACCAATACAACTTCTATCTTGAAGAGATTTATGAGTGTGACTTTGGTCGAATGGAGTGAACCCAGTGAAATGCATGGGAGGCTCATAAAGTGTTTAAATGAATTATAGCAGTAGAAACCCTGCCAGTTTGGACTGAAGAATAGGCAAAGGACAAATTTTTAAAAAACAGTTGGGGCTTCAGATTTTATTATAACACTATCCACAGGGTCGGAGATAGAAAAGGGCTAGGAAAAAACTATCAGGGCTTTTTTTCTAGGTCATCTATTTTCTTTGTAGATTTTCAAAGTGCATAATAGGGTTATTGACGTACACACAAGGCATTAGCCTTTCTCAATGAAGAGCTAACTGACATACTCTTGTTAGGGTAAATGACCCCTACACCCCAGTAGAGTATCATTGTTTTGTAGAAATCAAACCTTGTTACCCTTACTCTAATCTAACTTGAGTCTGCAATGTGATTGAGAGTCTTTTGGGGTTCAAGACCCCTGGGCCCTTCTGGGACAATGTCTCATTGAAGCATGTGCTCAGGAACTTATAAAATGAAGTTTTGGACTATTCTGGAGAATTAGAGGAAGTACTGGTTCCGACTTTAAGGCACACCTTTAATGCACACCATTTAGGTGATGGTTTCAGTGGTGGGGATTATACCATTGGAAAGGATGATGAGAAATTGAACATGAATCCTAGCTTCAGTTTTAAGTGATCCTTTCTCAGCTTGCAAGCCTCAAAAGACCAGTCTCAACTATGTGGCCCAAATGATAAAATCTGATAGCTTCAGACTCTGTGTTAACCATTCAGAGTGATATCTGCCATTAACAATAATTTCTCCTACATGTGGATAAATACTTTAGGTAGAACACTCCTCTAAGTTGAAAGAATTGGCCACTTGATTCTCCAAGCTAGAGCCTAGTGCATTCTGGACCTACTTTGTTGTCCTGAATTCAGTTAGTGTATATGAATCTGAAAATCCAATCCTCACTTATTTACTACTTTGTGTACATAGGTTAGTGGCTGCAAAGCAGCATTTAAAACTGGCTATCAGACCATTTAACAATGCATCAGAAGAAGTGATCAGAACTTGATTTGGCACTAAACTTTTTAAACATGATTGCATCAGAGATAATGACGGTGCTGTACATCTGGAATGAGACTGTTTGTGTTGCCAACCTTTTGGCCTGGCCAGAAGATGGCCAAAAACTAGTGTGAATGAGACTGGGAAAAACCACCCCCCATTATCAGATACGTAATGAGTACCAGAAAACATCCTCTGACTTGCAGAACACTTGACTCAGAACTTCAGGTGGTTGCATAATTCAAAAACTTACTCTTCTTTTATCCTAAGAATTTCTGTTCAGTCCATAAGCAATACAAATTGGGCATTTGCCTCCCATGATGAAGGGGCAGTTCACGATTAGTTTCTTAAATTATTGGTGAAGTAGGTGAAGAAAAACCCCAATTTGATTATATCATAACCGATGTCTATTTAAGGACTAGGTCTCCTTCCTTGCCACTAGAAATAGATAAGTTAACTTACTTTGTCCTTGTCTAAATTAGGCTTTGTAAGGCTTTTATGTATCTTTGATTGTCATTGCCTAATTTGGTAATTTTTCTTTTCTAATTTTGTTAATAAAAGTTTTAAAGGAGTGGTAACAGCAAAAGTTGTGAATAAAACTATATTTAAAATTTTAAAAGCAAAAACTTGATTTGATGACTACATTTTGAAATAATTACTGATTCTGTCATTAGGGCTAAACAATTACTTGTAGCAATTTGCCTCCAATAAGCTGGAAGATCTTAATGGCCTATAGCGAGAGGAGACTTAGGTTTATAAAAGGGTGATTTATTGTAGAAATCAAGGAACTCACCCTGATACCTTTAAAAAAAACAAAACAAAACAAAAAAACTCCACTATGCCACATAATCTTGAGTAGGATTTAACCATTTTACAGTTCCTTGAGTGCCTCATGTCCAGCAATGATCTAGAGCCAGTGAGTGGTATGAGAGAAGTAGAGATAGCTTCTCCTTCAAAAAGCTTCCCATTTTGTTGAATACAACACAAAGACCTGTGAACGATGACCAGTTTTGGATTTTCATAGGATCAGAACACACTCCAGATGGAAGAGCTATTTAAACAAGTGATGATGATTCACCAACATTGAACTGTAACAGTATAAGTGGAGTTATTTTTTATTTCCCTTTTCATAGGTTGTTTAAATTATAACTAATTTGGAGGCATGAGGAGTACACACAATTGGTGAGATTGTCACTTTTTTTTAGATTACCTGATGGAGTGACACTGCTTTTATGAAAGTTTAACTTGGTAGTTCTTGAAGTATCGGTCTTCCATTTTAAAAATTTTATTTTTCTTGAATAGCTTCTTTAAGTGCCTGGCACACTATCAGATCAGAAATCCTTGCTAGTGGGAGTTTTTGAAGACTTGCCTTCTCAGGTTTCCATTTCAGATTGACTTTTAATGTCGCTCATACTAATTCCCTGCCTAACTTCATGCTAGGGTCCTGTTTTGTAAACAACATGGTGGCGTTTGGGGGAAGAAGTGTTGGGTTTAGGTTTAGATTTAAGGATTTAGGAATCCTTTCACATAAACACTTGGGCAAGGCAATGAACAGAGTTGGAAAAAAAACAGAGAAAAATATATTGTCAAAGTAGGTCATTTTGTATTGTACTTAAAGCTCAAATAGGCCAAAGAACATTTTTATGCTGAATTAATCCTGTCCTATCAAAATGCATACCAAACCCCCAAGGGAAGCCTGATGATGTAGCTTGAGGGCATATGCTAAGAGGTCAATTGACTCCTTTCTCAGGTTATGATCATCATTAATGATAATGGACATTCTGTTCTGGGACTGAGGTAAGGGCGTACTTTTTTTATTGTCCACTGATGCTATTGAAAATAATAGAGACATTTACATGAGAGAATTTAGGAGCACCTCAGGGACTATGGCTGGAGAAGGTCAATTCAGCAGGACAATAGAAAAACCATCCCATCAGTCAAAGGTGTTTGGTGGGAATGTGTATCAGAGGGAAGATGTGTTGATTTGCCGCTTTGATATTACTCATTTGTGTATTTCTAGAAAATTCTTTATCCGTGAAAGTAAATTTTCTTTATGCACATCTTTATCCTTCCTAACTGAAGATGTGAAGTGAATAAATACTTTGCAAAAGCCTTCTATTGTAGGGAATGTTAAGGGACAAGGAGGAGAACACGAAATTTTTGTCTTGGATATGCATATTAGGTTCAACTCTGCCTTAGGTGATATCTTAGGGGTCCAGAAGACCCAGGACTGAGTGGGGTCAGATGATAATTGAAAGAATAGTGGGGAAATCACTGAGCTGAGGAGAAAAAAATAAAGCTGTAGCTGGACAAAGAGTTGAAATCTGAGGCCTTGGGAAACTGAGCCACATGGCAAACTGAAGAGACGTAAAGGCATAGAGATTCCCAGGATGAGTAACACAAGAGATTGAGAAAATAAAAAGAGTCAAGGATGGAACAGGTAACATCAGGCAGCTTGGACCCCAGGCATCCAGTAGGTCATTTCTATGGAGTTTATATGATCTAGAATTTGAATGGTGTATGAGTGTGGGGGTGGGAACCCCAAATACCAAGCATTTGAAACAGGTTAGAAGTGGATTTCTCTTTCGGATGGAAGTCTAGGTTGGCACTCTCAGGCTTCTATGGTATAGTGGGGTGATTAAGGCATAGGATTCTTCTACCTCATGTTCTATCAGATGATCATGTCATCTGTGTTCCTGCCAGAGGAACACATGAGGAAGACAACACACACAGTGTTTCTTGAGGAAGAGTCTATGAAAGTGAAATGAAAAATTTCATTTAACTTCATTTGGCCAGAACATCATCTTAGATGACATTGCCTAGGAAAAATTTTTCCTGAGAAACATATTCATACTCTGTGCAACCATGTGCCAAAATGAAATGGGGTGGGGGGAGTCCTTTTACTAAGAATAAAAGGAAAATAGATAATAACAATGAGCAATTAACTCTGATACAGAGTTAAACTGGGCCAAATGCATTATGATTACATGATCTGGCAAGTTGCCCATTAAGGGGAGGCAAAATGATTCATAGCCTGTGTAGGCAGCAGTAAGTGGAATGCTTCAATTATTGGGGCTTCTCTCTCATCTCTGAGAAGGAGTGGGAAATGAGAGTACAAATGATAGAGTTCAAGTCAAAATCAGGGAGCTATTGATAGCATAGTAAAGTTCTCTCTGTCTTGTTACCAAATCAGCCTCCCACAATCAAGCATATAGGAGATTCTTGACTGTTGTGACACATTATAGGACTGTGAAATGGAGATGGAGTCTCCATAACTTAATATACGTGGAACACAACACAGTGGGAGAGAACTTCAACCCATATTCATGGTATTGGAATATGTACAAATCCCATTTGAAAACTTGGTTTTCCCTGAGGAGATGGATCTCTAGTAAGAGAACATGAGGTCTCTATGAGAAAATCACCATGAGTTAAAGCATCTGGGAAAAGGGACTAGCCCTAGCAGCAAAACCTAAGTGTCAAGGAACATAGTGGTTCTAAACAAGTGTGTGAGACACCTGAGACCATCTCCTTCCTACCTGCGATGTGCCAGTGCTTGCTCATAAGGCATGGGCTTTGGTCTAAGGCAAAGATCTCTGCACTGCGGGACCAATAGCTCATTTTGTTGTTGCTCCCTCAACAGGACTGTCTGAATGACAGTCAGAATGACAGAGGGAGGAGAGAACTGAAAGCTAACCATGTGGAGAAGGTCACAAGCCTTGACAGAGTAAGCAAAAATCCATTAGAAATGAAAAATCCCAGGTGATAATAGACAATAGAGTAGAAGAGCTGTGTAGCAGTATGTAATAGGTCTGAGAATCGCAGTCATTCCTGGTAACCCTAGACTTGCAAAGAAAATTGGGAAATAAGTCTAGAAAATTTTGAAGTTCTGCATTGTTGGCCTGAACTCAAAGTCCTGGCATTCAGATAATGTTGTGATTGTGATAAATCAATATTTGTTGGTGGTATATTACAAAAGTAATACGGAAGAAATCAATCAGGCAAAAGGCTGATTTGTCAGAATTGAGGCAGGAGTGGAGTCAAGATTGGGGTCGAAACAAAAGTATATGAGAATTACAGGCTCAGCTGTTTCCATTCCTTGCTTGGAGATTTAAATTGAGTGCTTGAACAATCTTCTTTGCCAACGCTGCTCCAGTGTTTTGTTCAGCTTACTAGAGTATTTGTTAATGGAGGAAAGAAGTAGAGGGACTATAAAATGGTCAAAATACAGCTCAATGCTAAATTCCTACAGAACACAAGTGGTGTGTACTTGGTTTATTGGGGCCACAGAATGGAAGTTCCTTAGTCATATGGTCACTGGGAATTAGGTATATTTAAATATTTAAGTTTTTTTGGGGGGTCTTAGGCACAGTATACTTTATAGATGGTACATGACAAGGTAGGGCTCCCCAAGCTCTTCCCCTTCTTCAGGGGGTCTGGGATGGAAACAATGGAGGTCTGGAGATTCTCAGTGTTTCAGGGGATAATTTGGGGCAGGGACTCCCCAGCAGCTGAGGGCCTCTCTCTCCCTCTCGCTGTGGATGGGGCTGGTGATCCAGTGTATGAACTGGTCATACAGTAGTCTCATGGGAAAATCGAATGACTGGATCTTGAAAATCTTAGGTGGATCTTAGGAATGAGTTTACTATGTTGATTGGGAAAAAAAAAAAAGATCTGAGATATGAAATAATCCTTCAGCCTTGTTAGAAATAAAATTTAGGTATGTACAAGTTTGTTTTATGAACAGTGATGATGGTTAGAAATAATCTGTTGAATGTATAGATAGTGGTGACAATGAGATTTATCTTTCAGTCCACTGAAAATTCTCTAAGGTTAATTTTTTTCTGTAAGCTTTTCAATTTCATTCTTTATTTTGAACAGTTTTGCTGGCCTAATGATTCTAAGTTGACAAGTGTTAAAATTTTTTGTTCAGAAATGTGTCATTGTTTTTCTTTTTTAGGCATCTTTTGTCTTGATTGAGACTATTGTTTTTGGTGTTCTGTGACTTCAATTTCTATCTGAGCATATTTTTTGAAGAACTGGAAATTTACTAGCTTTAATAATGTTGTAGATAACTTATGCCATTACTCCTTTAAAGACTGATTGTCCCATATAACCTCTAATCTGTTTCCCGTACTCCAAACATAGGAGTTAATAGGTTCAGTCTGTCCTTTACATGTCTTAAGTTGTCTTTCATATTTATCACTTTTCTCTACATACTATAATTTAGGTCACTTCTTTATTCTATCACATTCTACCTTAAGTAATGTCTAAATAATAAACTCACCCATTTTTTTCTATTTCAATAATCATATTTCTTCTTAGAAACGTCACTTTAAAATTTTCAGTATACTTGTTTATTCTTTCATGTTGAACTGCACGCTCACTGGTTTTTTGCCTTGTGTCCAAAAGGGTTCATACATACCTCATCTAGGCTATCTAACTGATATTTCCAATATGTAGTCCTTGGAGGTCAGATAAACTTTTTTTCCCCTACTTTTTTTTTTTTAAATTCATACTGGCTTTCTTATGTGCTTATTAGTGGGTAAACATGAGCTTATTTTCTTATTTTAACTGATGGCACTCTGACACTCCCCTATTAGGAAATGTTTTCCTTGACAATGACTGTCAAAATAGGAAATAAATAACAATGAATTAAACCTTTGCTTTTTTTTTTTTTATGAGGGGACAGTAAGAGTTATTTTTGTTATGCCAGTGATGCTACGAAATAAGTATGCTCTACAGTACATTGTGTCTTGCTGCAGAAAGGTCCCTAGTGCACCCAGTTAGTCATAATCCTGGAAGAAAAAAGTCTGATTTACTTCTTAAAAAATTGTATGTTTTTAATAGAAGACTATCTACTTATTACAATCAAGGGAGTTGGAAGAGCACTGATAATAATGAAGAGCCATTGAAATATAAGGTAGTATTTTTATGATTAACTGTCCTCTGAAATGGACAAATCATGCAGTGTGCTATTAGACAAAATGGTGCTTGATCTTTTTGTTTCCTGGTTGTGATCTCTGAACCGAGACATTTCCTTGGACCTTTGTTTCTTCTATCAACTTAATGTTTAAGGACTTAATAAAATGATAAATCTTTCCAACAATTTTTCTCCATTTCATAGAACTTACTCCTAGTGGGATGCAAATTACCTAGACAAGCTGGATTGTTTTTCTAATGAAATGTGACCATAGCACTGAGTTGGGATAATTTATATTTAGTAGTACCTATGGTCTGAAAATTTCTACGTGTGCCTGCTTTAAACAATTTGTTAACTGATAACACTTGCCACTAGCCTGGGGCAAAGCAATGTCATTCCCACTTAGAGAACTGGGTAAGTAAAGTTGTACGTGATTCAAATGGGTAGTTCACCAAAGCTTTAAAACAATATTCCATATATAGGAGCTTGTTTTAGCAGCTAACCAACAGACCTTAAATGCTTGCCAGGTATGATACCCTCTGCTCTCCAATACACCCAGTCATTAAAACGTTGCTGAGAGCACATTTCTTTCCACTAGAATTTTCCTAGGGGCTCTATCCAGGTGCATGAAATAGTTAGGAGGACCACACGTGCATTTGCATTAAAATTAGATTTGTATTTGCATATCATTTACATACACCTACACAGACTGTGCCATCTATTCTTAGGCAGCTTTTAGCAAAAACATTATTTATTGCTACCATTAAGGTTGACACTTTTTGATTTTTTTTTTCTCCCTTTCATCCTCACCCAATCTCTGACCCCAGAGTTTGACATCAAAGAAATACACAAAGATGATAATGATAGTGCTTTCTGCTAGATTATGGTGTGAAGAACACAAAATATGTTTGAAAGATCACATACAGATCCAAATTATGTATGGAGGGGAGAGGAAGAGATAGAGTAAGACTTTTTTTTTTTTTTTGAAGGAAAGAGGGATGAAAGAGTGTCAGTATATTAACCACATGAATTTAAAATACTTGGTGGTTGGGCACCTGGGTGGCTGAGTGGGTTAAAGCCTCTGCCTTCGGCTCAGGTCATGATCTCAGGTTCCTGGAATCGGGCCCCACGTCAGGCTCTGCTCAGCGGGGAGCCTCCCACTCCCCCTCTCTGCCTGCCTCTCTGCCGACTTGTGATCTCTCTTTCTCTCTCTCTGTCAAATAAATAAAATCTTAAAAAAAATGCTTAAAAAAATACTTGGTGGAGTGAATCATTTATTTAATGAATATTTATTGAATACTGTAATCAAAGGCTTTATTAGGTATTGGGCATTCAACAGTGAATAAAATATATGAAAACCAAACTTGTTCTCATTGAGTTTACATTCTAGTTGCTGAGAAGTGGATTGGGAGAGGGCAAGTACTCCGATACATGGGTTAGTAAAGCGTCTAAAATAGTGATCAATTACAGAGATCAAAAAGAAAGAGATGGGGGATAAGGAATGCAGGATGTTGGGATAGAGCAGTTACAATTTCACCTAGGATGGTCAGAAAAGATAGCTTTGAGAAGTTTTCATTTCAGTCAAGACCTAAAGGAGATAGGACATCCTGACACCAAGCCATGCTGACACCTAAGGGAACAGTAGTATATTTGGGAATTACTGGAAAAATTGAATAAAATACAAATTCCTGGGTTTGACACTCAGATCTGATCCAGGAGGTCTCAGGACTCTAGCTATCTAAGTTAAGTATCTCAAGAGATTCCAAAGCAAGAGTCTCTCGTACAACAAGATTGAAAAGGTCTAGATATTTGCTACATACTTCCTGTCTCTACACCTACAGAGCTTCCCCCCCTTGTCAACACCCTGGACTGGAGCGATAGGTTTGTGACAATTGATGAACCTACATTGACCCACCATTATCACCCAAAATGGGTAGTTGAGAGTCATAGTCCACAGGTCACTCTTGCTGTTGAACATTTTAAGGTTTTAGACATACTTATTTTTCTAGCTTTAAGATAAACTTTGCATATGTTTTTATACTTTAAGCTGTACAATGTGATAATTTGATACATCTATACATTGGAAAATAGTTTTGACGATAAGATAACACATTGTCACCTCACGTAATTGTGTGTGGTGTGTGTGTGTGGTGAGAATATTTAAGACTTACTCTCTCAGTAACTTTAAAGTATATAATACAGAAGGTAGCTATAGCTACCATGCTGAACCTTAGAGCCTCCAAACTTATTCATATATGGACGTTTGTACTCCTTGACCAATGTCTCCCCATTTTCCTTACCCCCTTGTAATCACCTGTTGTGTCAGCATTTACCTTTTGATTGTGATGTTACTAGCCAGGAATGCTTCACACATTTGCCTCAGCCCATGTTACTTGTGGAGAGCCCTGTCAACCTTTCCCAGACTGGGGCTGATGGTGACTGAACTGGCCTTTGGGTATGTTAGGATTGCAAGATTCTTCTCAGCAACAAATATCAGGCAGCTTTGGCAAAATGCAGTCTGTTAGTCACCGGTCCAGGAGATAACACAGCATGCTCAAAGGCCACAATAAGGTTTTTGATAGAAGAACAGGTCTTGGGTGTCCAGAGTTTTGTGGGTTCACTTTTAGTAGTAATTTAATACATTAGAGAGGGATATAGGGCAGAGGAAGGAAAAAGGGGGTGATTCAAGAAATCTGTAATCTGAGTTACAGGTTACATGGCATCTGCCTTCTCAAAATGGCTCTCCTTGGTCTTGGACTGTGCCAGGGTGTCATAGTCTCCTCTCCCCAAAGCTCCCATAAAAGCATGTTTCTCCATGCATGAATGTCAAATTATGGCAGTTAAACAGTGGATTTATATGAGGGGCACCTTATCGGGCCATCTTTCTGACCTAGACAAATTTATTGGACACATATCCACCTGTACAGTACTTTCACTGCCATAAAAATCTTCTGAGCTCTGCCTATTCATCCATCCCTACTCCCTAAACCCTGGAAACTCCTCATCTTTTTTATTGTCTCCACAGTTTTATCTTTTCTAGAGTGTAATATAGAATCATAGAAGAGGTTCTTTTCAGATTGGTTTTTTTCACTTAGTAATAAACATTTAAGTTTCTTCCATGTTTCTTCAAAGCTTGGTAACTCATTTCTTTTTAGTGGGGATAATACTATTTTAGGATGTGCCACAGTTAACCATTAACCTACACAAGGTCATCTTTGTGGATTCCAAGTTTTAGCAATTAGGAATAAAGCTGCTCTAAACACCTGTGTGTAGGTTTTTCTTTGGACCTGAGTTTTCAACTCCTTTGGGTAAAAACCAAGGAGCATAATTGATGGATCTTATGGTAAGAGTGTGTTTATTTTCATAAAAGACAGACGTATTATCTTCCAAGGTGGCTATACCATTTTGCATTTTCACCAATAATGAATGAGTATTCCTGTTGGTCCACATTACCAGCTTTTGGTGTTGTCAGCATTCTGGATTTTGACGTTTCAAATATATGTGTATTGGTGTCCTGTTGTTTTAATTTGCATTTTTCTGTTATATGATGCAGAACATCTTTTCGTATGCTTATTTGCCAACTGTATATTGTTATTGAAGTGGTTGTTAAGGTCTTTGACCCATTTTTAAATGGGTTGTTTCCTTACTGTTGAGTTTAAAGTGTTCTTTTAAAATTTTGTGTAACAGTTGAGATTTGTCTTTTGCAAACACTTTATTTTACTCTGTGGCTTGTCTTTTGATACTCTTCACATTGTCTTTCACTGAGCAAAAACCTTTTAGTTTGAAGCCTAGCTTATCAATTATTTCTTTATGCAATATGATTATGATGTATCACAAATGTTACTGTTACACCCAACGACCTCTAGGTTTTCTCCTTATCTTTTAGGAGTTTTATACTTATGCATTTTACATTTAGGTCTGTGATTCACGTTGAGTTGACCTTAATAACATGTAAGATCTGTGTTAATATTCATTTTTTTTCGTTTTGCATGTAAATGTCCCATTTTTCCAATACTATGTGTTGAAAATACCATCTTTGTTCCACTGTGTTGCTTTTCTTTCTTTGTCAAAGATTAGTTGACAATAATTGATGTAGCTCTATTTCTCAGCTCTTTATTCTGTTTCATTTTTTTGTCTATTCTGCCAATGCCATACTGGTCTGATTACTATAGTCATATAGAGTATCTGAAATCAGGTGGGGTCAGTCCATCACCTTTTTTTCTTCTCATTCAATATTAAATTGGTACCCTGTTTTTTGTTTGTTTGTTTTGCCTCTCCATAAAAACTTGAGAATCACTGTATCATAGCCACAGAATAATTTTCTGGGGTTTTCTTTAGGATTGCCCTGAATGCTGTAACCAAGTTGGGAACAACAGACAACCTGACAGTATTGAGTCTTAATATCCATGAACATGGAATATCCATCAATTTATTTGAAACAGTTTGTATGATTCATTCACGTATTTCACTAAAATTACACATATTTTATTTTGGGGGTAATAATGTAATTGGTAATGTTTTTAACTTCATATTCTGCTTGTTTGTTACTGGTATGTAGACAAGTAACTGACTTTTGTAGATTAGCCCTGATAATGAAACCTTGTTGTAATTGCTTATAAGTTGCAAATTTTTGTTGATTCTTGATTTTTTTTCCATAGGCAATCATTTAATCCATAACTACTGACAGTTTTAGTCTTTCTCAACATATTTTTTTATTCCATTTTCTTACATTATTGCATTAGCTAGCACTTTGAGTGCAATACTGAAAAGCAGCAGTGAAAGAAAACACCCTTGCCTTCTTACTGATCACAATGGTAATGCTTTGGTTTCTCACCACTTGGTATAATACTAGCTGAAGTGTTTTTTGTTTTTGTTTTTTTTGTATATGTTCTTGATCAAGTTGAAGAAGTTCACCTCTATTCCTAGTTTGTTGAGAGTTTTTATCATGAGTAGGGGTTGGATTCTTTCAAATTCTTTTTCTGCATCTATTTATAATGTGTTTTTTTTTTTTTTCTTCATTAGCCTGTTAATGTGATGGATGATGAGATTTTCTTTTTCTTTGTTTTTTTTCCCTTATGTTCCCCCAGCCTTGCTGATCTGGAAAAAATCCCATGTCATGCTGGTGTAGAATTGTTTTTATACATTGTTGAATTCTATCTGGTAATATTCTTTTGAGGATTTTTTATTTATATTTATAAGAGAGAATGGTCTGTTTTTTTCTCTGTTTGGAATGTCCTTGCTTGGTTTTGGAATTAGGGTAATAGGAGCTTCCTAGAATGAGTTTGGAAGGATTCTTTCTGCTTTTATCTTCTGAAAGACAGTTGGTATAATTTTTTTTCTTTAAAAGTTGGGTAGAGGGGCACCTGCATGGCTTAGTGGGTTAAAGCCTCTCTGCCTTCAGGCTCAGGTCATGATCTCAGGGTCCTGGGTTCTAGCCCCACATCAGGCTCTCTGCTCAGAGGGGAGCCTGCTTTCCCCTCTCTCTCTGCCTGCCTCTCTGCCTACTTGTGATCTCTCTCTCTGTCAAATAAATACATAAAAATCTTTAAAAAAAAAAAAAAAAGTTGGGTAGAATTGCAAGTGAATGCATCTGGACATAGTGTTTCCTATTTTGGAAGATTATTAGTTATTGATTTTATTTCTTCAACAGGTAAAGGCCATTCAGATTTTCCACTTATTTTTGTGAGATTTAATAGATTCTGTCTTTAAGGAATCAATCCATACCATCTACAGTATCACATTTTGTGGGCAGATTCCATACTATTCCTTTATTATCATTTTAATGTCTGTGCTATCGGTAGTGATACTTCCTCTTAGATTTCTAGTGGTAGCTTTTCTCTCTTTCCTTAATTAGCCTGGCTAGAGGTTTATTAATTTTATTGTTACTTTCATAGAACCATCTTTTGGTATTAACTGATAGTCTCTTCTGATTACCTTATGAAATAATTTCTGCTCTGATTTTTATTTCTTCTACTTACCCTGGATATTATCTGCTCTTTTTCTAGTATTCTAAGATGAAAGAGTAGATTTTTTTTTTTTACATCTTTCTTCATTTCCAATAAATGGATTCAATGGTGGAAATTTCTCAGTACTGCTTTTGCTGCATCTCACAAATTTTAGTTTTTATTTTTATATTTTGTTAAAAATGTAAAATTTTCCTGACTTCTTCTTTCATCCATGTGTTACTTAGAATTGTATTTAATCTCCATATAATTGGGGATTTTCCAGGTTTTTTTCTGTTATTGATTTCTAGTCAAGTGTTACTGTGATTTGAGAGCAGTCATTGTATTAAATTTCTTTTTAAATTTGTTGTGTTTTATGACATACGACATGGTCTCTCTTGGTCAATGTCTCATGTGAGCTTGAGAAGATTATGTGTTATGCTGTTGTTGAATGAAGTGGTACATCGATGACAATTAAATCCAGTTGATTTAATTGGTGCTTTTGACTTCAACTGTGTTCTTACTGCTTTTCTGCTTTGTGGATCTGTCTATATTTGATAGAAGAATGTTACGGTCTCCCTGTATAGTAATGGATTGATCTATTTGTCCTTGTCGTTCTATCAGGTTTTGTCTCACATATTTTGTTGTTAAAATGTAAGGTGCACATATGAAGGACTATTATGTTTTCTTAGAGAATTGATCCCTTTATTAGGTAATGCCCCGTTTATTTTTGATGTCATTCTTTTCTCTTAGTCTGCTCTGTTTGAAATTAATAAAGCTACTTGTACTTTCCTTAGATTCATTTTAGCATTGTAGATCTTTCTCCATCTTTAGTTTTAATCTAAATGTGTCTTTATATTTAAAGTGAGTGTCTTAGAGTATGCAGTTGGATCTTATTTTCTGATCCATTTTGACAGTCTATCATGTACTTGATACACACAAACTATTAATGTTTAAAATGATGATAGAGTTGAATTAGTATCCACCTTATTTGTTTCTGTTTTCTATACGTTTTCCTTCTTCTGTTCCTGGTTTTGTCTTCCACTTTATTTTGCCTTTTGTGGTTTATTTTTAAATTCTTAAAAATTTATTGAAGTATAATTAATATACAGTATTAGTTTCATGTGTACAGTATAATTGAACAATTGTATACATTTCTCAGTGTTCACTGAGATAAGTATACTCTTAATCCCCTTAATCTATTGTTCATCCCACCACCCACCTCCCATCTTGAAATCGACACTTCGTTCTATGTATTTCAGGCTTTATCTCCTTTTTTTTTTCCTTAAATTCCACAAATGAGTGAAATGATAGGGTATTAGTCCTCTGACTGACTGACTTCACTTAGCATTATACCCTCTAGGTCCATCTGTGTCGTTGCAAATGACAAGATTTCAATCTTTTTTTTTTTTTTATGGCTGTGTAGTATTCCTGTGTGTGTGTGTGTGTGTGTGTGTGTGTGTGTGTACACATTATATCTTCTTTATCCATTCTATTGTGGGTGGACACTGGGGTTTCTTCCGTAATTTGGGTATTATAAATGATGCTGCAAAAACATAGGGGTGAATCTGTCTTTATGAATTAGTGTTTTTGTTTGCTTTCAATAAACCCCCACTAGTGGAAATACTGGATTATATGATATTACTTAAATGTTTGAGGACGCTCCATACTGTTACCCATAGTGACTGTACCATTTGCATTCACACCAACATTGTGTGAGTGTTCTTTTTTTCCCTGTATCCTCACCCACACTTGTTTTTGGTTTTTGATTTTTAGTCATTGTGACAGGTGTGAGGTGATATCTCATCATGGTTTTCATTTGCATTTCCTGATGATTAGCAATGTTGACTATCTTTTCAGGTGTCTGTTGACCATATAGATGTCTTTTTTTTTGAAAAACGTTGTGTTCAGATCCTTTGCCCATTTTTAATTGGATTATTTGTGGGTTTCTTTGTTTTGTGTGTGTGTGTGTGTGTGTGTGTGTGTGTGTGTGTGTGTGTGTTGTATAGGTTCTTTATATATCTTGTATATTACTGCTTTATCAGAAAAATCATTGGCAAATGTCTTTCCTTATTCAGCAGGTAGTAGTATTGTTTTGCTGATAGTTTTCTTCACTGTGCAAAAACTTTTTATTCCAGTGTCATACCAGTAGTTTCATTTTGTTTTTGTTACCCTTGCCTGAGAAGACAAATTTAGAAAAAGGGTTCTATAGCGAATGTCAGAGAAGTTACTGTGTGTGTTCTCCTCCTAAGATTTTATGATTTGAGATCTAACATTTAGGTCTTTAATTCATTCTGAGTTTATTTTTGTGTGTGGTGTAAGGAAGTGATCCAGTTTCATACTTGGGCATCTAGCTGTCCTGTCTCTTCATCTTTTCCCCATTGCCTATTCTTGCCTCCCTTGGTGAAGATTAATTGACCACATATGTGTGCATTTATTTCTGGGATGTCTATTTTCTTCCAGTGATCTATGTCTGTTTTTGTGCCAGTACCATACTGTTGTGATTTCTATACCTTTGTAGTGTATTTTGAAGTCTGGGATTGTTATATGCCTGACCTCCTGTTTTTTTGTTTTGTTTTGCTTTTTGTTGGTTTGTTTCAAGATTGCTTTTGTTGTTTAGGTCTTTTGTGGTTCCACACATATTTTAGGATTATTGTAGTTGTGTGAAAAAAATTTCTGGTGTTTTGGTTGGGATTGCATTAAATTTGTTAATAGCTTTGGGTAGTATGGACATAATATTAACTCTTCCAATCCATTAGCATGGAATATGTTTCCATTTGTGTTGTCTTCAATTTTTACATCAGTCTTTTATAGTTCACAGAGTATAGGTCTTTCACCTCCTTGCTTGATTCCTGGATTTTTTTTTAAGATTTTATTTATTTGACAGAGATCACAAGTAGGCAGAGAGGCAGGTGAGCGGGGGTGGTGGTGGGAAGCAGGCCCCCTGCTGAGCAGAAAGCCTGATAATGGGGCTCCATCCCAGGACCCTGAGATCATGACCTGAGTGAAAGGCAGGTCTGCATGGCAGAAATAAATCCCATTTGATTGTGGTGAATGATTTTTTAAAAAGTATTGTTGGACTCATTTTGCAAATACTTTGTTGAGGAATTTTGCATTTGTGTTCATCAGATGGCCTATAGTTTCTCTTCTTTTCTTTTCTTTTCTTTTCTTTTCTTTTCTTTTTTCTCTTCTCTTCTCTTCTCTTCTCTTCTCTTCTCTTCTCTTCTCTTCTCTTCTCTTCTCTTCTCTTCTCTTCTCTTTTCTTTTTTTCTTTCACCTGTGGTGTCTTTATCTGGTTTTGGTGTCAGGGTAATGCTGGCCTCATAGAATAATTTGGATGCTTTCCTTTTTGTATTTTTTGGGGATAGTTTCAGAAGAATAGATAATTTAACACTTAATTGTTGGATACAATGCTCCTGTGAAGCCATCTTGGCCTAGACTTTGGTTTGTGGTGAGTTTTTTGAATACTAGTATTGAAATTGAATCAGTAATTAGCCTTCAAATTTTCTCTTTCTTTCTGATTGTTTTGATAGGTAAAGGTTTCCAGGAATTGATCCGTTTCTTCTAGGTTGTCTAATTTGTTGACATACTTTTTCATAATATTTTTTTTTTCATAATACTCTGATAATCCTTTGTATTTCTGTGGTATTACTTTCTATTTCTCCTCCATTTGTGATTTTGTTTGGGTTCTCTTTGTCTCTGTCCTTTTGAGTCTGGCTAAAGGTTTATCAATTGCGTTCTTTTCAAAGAACCAGTTCCTGGTTTCACTTATCTATTCTCATATGTTCTAGTGTTTCATTTATTTGTACTCTAATCTTTATTATTCCCTTCCTTCTACTAGCCTTAGGCTTTGTTCATTTTTAGTTCCTTCAGGTGTAAAAGTAGTTGTTTGAGATTTTTCTTGTTCATTGAGGTGGGGCTGTATTGCTATAATCTTCCCTCTTAAAACCGTTTTTGCTGCATTCCCAAGATTTTGGATCGTTGTGCTTTCTGTTTCATCTGTCTCCATGTATTTTTTAATTTTCTCTTTGATTTTTTTTTTGGTTGACCTATTCATTGTTTAGAAAATGTGTTGTAGCCTCCATGTATTTTTTCTTTCCAGAATTTTTCTTGTGATTTCTGGTTTCGTACTTTGTGGTTAGGAAAGGTGTACGATACGATTTTAATTTTTCTGAATTGAGACCTGTTTTGTTGCCTAACATGGTCTATTTTGGTAATGTTCCATGTGTACTTGAAAATGATGTGAATTTTGCTGGGTTTGGGTGGAATGTTATAAATATATCTGTTTGGTCCATTTGGTTCAATGTGTCATTCAAAGCCAGTGCTTTCTTGTTGATTTTCTGTGTAGATAAACTATTGATGTAAGTGGTGTATTAAAGTTCTTATTAATGTATGACTATAAATTTGTTCCTGAATGTGTATTAATAATTGTTGTATGTGTTTGTGTGCTCCCATGTTGGGTGCATAAATATTTACAATTGTTATATCCTCTTGGATTATTCCCTCTATGATGTAATGTCCTCCTTTGTCTCATGTTACAGTCTTTGTTTTAAAGTCTGTTTTGATGGAGCACATAGTGAGAAGGAAAGGAAGGGTGAATGGCGGGAAATCAGAGAGGGAGATGATCCATGAGAGAATGTGGACTCTGAGCAACAAACTGAGGGTTTTGGAGGGGCGGGGGGGTGGCGCGGTTGGGCAAGCCTGGTGGTGGGTTTTGAGGAAGGCACGTATTGCATGGAGCACTAAGTGTGGTGCATGAACAATTAATGAATCTTGGAACACTGAAAAAATAAATGTGTTTGGGGTAAAAAGGTGGTGGGGGGAAAGTATTTTGTCTGATATAACCAGCTTTCTTTCTCTTTCATTTGCATGGCAAGTTTTTCCATCATTCGACTTTCAATCTGCATATGTCATCAGGTCTGAAGTGTGACTTGTAGGCAATACGTGGATGGGTCTTGCTGTTTTATCCATTCAGTCACCATATGTACTTTGGAGCATTTAGTACATTGACATTAAGAGTATTTATTGATAAGCACATACTGATTGCCATTTTGTGACTTGTTTTGCAGTTGTTTTTGTAGTTCCTTGTGCCTGTCTCATCTTGCTTTCTTCCTATGTGGTTTAATGGCTTGCTTTAATGATAGGCTTGGATTCCTTTCTCTTTATTTTTTGTGTATCTACTACAGATTTTTGATGTGTGGTTCATAGAGGTTCATGTGTAACATCTTATACACACAGCAGTCTATATGAAGTCAGTGGTTTTTTGAATTTGAACCCATTGTAAAAAGGTTTTCAGCCTCTTCCTCCATTTTATTTTTATAATATCAAACTTTCCTTTGTGAATCCCCCCCTTTTTTTAAATAGACAGTTTATTTTCTTGGTTTGGTGCTTTAATTTCTGTACTGGTGTTAGAAGTAATTAATCTACTTTTATTTTAGCATTTAACTGTGAAATGTTTTGCTTTCCTAATTATGGCTTTTACTTTACACTTAAGGAGTTCCCTTTTCAAATTTTTTTTCCTTGCTGTTTTAGTATTGATGAACTCCTCTAACTTTTGTCTGTCTGGAAGACTCTTTGTACTTTTCTGAATGATGACCTTATTGGGTAGATTATTCTCTGTTGGAAGTTTTATCTATCTAACACTTTGAATATATCATCAATTCCTTTAGGTCTGTGTCTGCAAAGTTTCTACTGAAAAATCAGTTGATATCCTTAAGGGGTTTGGCTTATGTTTAACTGTTTTCTTGTCTCTAGTTTCTTATAAAAAAAATCTCTTAATCACCACCTTTTGCCATGTTAATTATTCTGTGTCTTGATGGATGGGGTTTGCCTTATGTGTAACAGTTTTCTTGTCTCTAGCTGCTTAAAAAATTCTCTTTATTACCACTTTTATTTTACCATTTTAATTGTTCTCTGTCTTGGTGGATCTACTTGGGTTGATTTTATTGGAGTCTTTCTGTGCTTCCTGAATCTAGATACCCCGGTTTCCTTCCCCAGATTAGGGGAGTTCTCAATGATTACTTTTTCAAATGTTTGTCCTTCCCTCTTCTCAGACTCTGCCTTCTGGGATCCCTGTGATAAAACTGTTACTGTGCTGGGTATTGTGGACTTCCCTTAATCTATTCCCATTATTTATTTAGTTTGCTTTTCAGCTTGTTGGCTTTCTTTCACTCCGTCTTCCAGCTCATGATCTATTCTTTCTCCTCCTTATCTGCTATTGATTCTTTCTAGTGCATTTTTAATTTGCTGCTGAGTTCATCTGAATTTTTTAAAAAAATATTTTCTAACTTTGTTGAATGTCTGAGAGGTTTTCCACTTTATTCTTAAGTCCTGTGAGTATCTTTCTGTTACTTTGAATTTATCAAGCATATTGCTTATTTCCATTTCATTTGCCACTTCTGCTTTGGTTTTGTCCTTTTCTTTCATTTGGAACATAATCCTCTGTCTTGATTTTGTCTCTCTGTATTAGGGAAGGTAACTATATCTTTTTATCTCAAAGGTAGTGGAAGAAGAGGAGGTCCTGTGTTGCCTTGTAGCACATTATCCCCTGTTGAGGAGGGAGAAGTCTTCTATGTAAGTTATGTGTGTCTTCTATGGTGGCTGAGCCACATTTGCTTTTAGTCCAGTTGGTTGCAATGCCCACTTAGTGAGCACCCTGGGCAGGGCTTGATTTCTGCTGTTAAGGAGCCATTCTCAAGCCCAGTAGGCTTGTAACTGGGTAGTGTCAGCAGTCAGACCATATGGCTCTCCTTAGCCCATCTGTTGGGACTGTTGTCAAACCCAACGGCAGGGAACTTTCCCTGGGCTGCTTCTTGAAAGGTTTTCATTGGTGAGCAAGGCCTGTGTTCAAACCAGATGCCTTCTCCCAGTCCATCTGCTTGAGCTACAGTTGCACTGGTGTGTTTATCTTCCCTTTTTCTCAGGGCAGGAATCACTTGGGATTGGCACTGTTCACTGTCAGATCTACTTGCAAGGTAATTCTCAGCTGGAGCTGCTTCGTAGGGATACTGGCCCCAGTGGGGCAGCTTGGATGGGTTGGTTCCAAAGGAGAATGCAGGGACAGGAAATTCAGTGCTAGTAAGGTAGGTGGAATGTGTTCTTCCTGGTTCCCACAAGTGTTCAGCTGTCTAGGCTGTGGGTGGGAGAAGAGAGAAAGAGTGCCTGCCAGCTCTTTTCTTTTTAGAATAGTCTCCTTAACATCTTGGCCCTTGCAGGCATGTTGTGAGATTGGTAAATAAATGTCTTTGCCATTTACATCCAGAGGATTTCAAACTGCTGCTTCTGTGCTGTGTCACCTGGGGTTGTTGGTTATGTTGGCTCTTGAACGTTAGGGACTCAGTTTCCTGTCACCCTCTGCCTCTCCCAGAGCTAAGCTTGCTGATGATTAAAGTATCTGGAACTAAGTCCTGCTGGTTTTCAGTCAAACATTATGGGGACTTGTCTTCCCAGTGCAGGTTGGTCATGCCAGATGTGCCTGGTGTGGGGTATGCTCCTTCCCCTTCTCTGTGCATGTGTCCCACTTGTTTGTGTTTCATCTCCCTCGGAGTTTGATTCTGATCACCTTTCAACCCCTACCCTTTTCAGTGCCGCATACTATCTATGATTAACTGTAGAAAGTCTGTTGTGGGAGTCTTCAGCTTGTTTTCTCTGCCTTCTGTGATTTTAATTGAGCATTGTAAATGATTCCCTTTTCTCTCCTTAGCATATCAGTTACACTTCTTTTAACTTTAGTGGTTGTCTTGGAGTTTGCCATTACATATTAGCAGTTGACCTAAGTCTACTGTGAAATAATAATATTTTGCCCCACTATGTTTTTCACCTTATTAAAAAAAATCACAATTCTTCCCTCCCATCTCTCATATCAGTGCTGTCATTCATTTCTTTTATATATAAGCATACATAACTGTAGCCTATGTATATACATAGTACACTCTGCATACACAAGAGTACATAATCAAACACATGACTAGTATTTTGAATCAACTAAGGTTCAGTTAGGAAGAAAAATTATATTTGCTTTCACTCATACATATTCCAGTGTTCTGCCTTTTTTTATGTGGGTCCATTTTTCTGACCTATATAATTTTCCCTCTCTCCAAAGAATGGGCTTCAACATGACTTGAAGGGAAGGTCTTTGGGAAATAATTTCCCTTAACTTTTGTTTGTCTGAGAAAGGCTTTTTCTCATTCACTTTTAAAGGACAATTTCATAAGATACGGAATTTTATGAGAGTGTCTTTTTTTCCTCCCCTTTCATATTTTAAATTTTTTTACTCCCTTCTTGATTGCATGACTTCTAAGTAGAAGGCAGATTTAATTCTCACCCTTGCTCTTCTTTATGTAAAACTTTTTTCCTCTGGCTTTTCTCAAGAATTTTCCTTCATCTTTGAGTTAATAAAGTTTAAATGTAGCATGGCTAGGTGTAGTTATTTTGGATTTATCCTGCTTGATACTCTCTGAGATTCCTGGATTTGTGGGTTTTTTTTTTAATCTGACAAAATTTGAGGGAAATTGTCCTTCAGTATTGCTTTTCAAATACTTTTGCTTTTCCTTTTCCTGCTAATTGCCATTGTGCATATGTCATATCTTTTGTCATTGCTCTATAGTCATAGAAATTCTATACTTAGTAATTTTTTTTAGATATTTTGCTCACGGCTCTTAAGTTTTGGAAGTTTGTATTTTCAAGTTCAGAGATTCTTATCTCAGCCATGTTCAGTCCACTAATGAGCTATATTTTTTTTATTTCTTAGAATTTTCACCTCTTACATTACTCATCTGCTCTTACATGTTGCATGTTGTCTACTTGTTCCATTGAAATGTTATTCATATTAATAGAGAAATTCCTGAATTGATGATTCCAGTATTCCTGCTGTTAGAAAGTGGAGGATGGACAGTAAAGTATCCCTGAAACTGAGAAAGCACTTTGAAACCAGAAAATGAAGTAGGTGATTCCATACAGTTAATGGAGTTTTATTCAGGGATACTGGCTGAAGGGTGAGGGTGGTGGGGACCGGGGTGATGATCCAGGTGCTACATAGGTATTCTCCACAAAGTCTGGACAGATTTTATAGAGTGAGGAGATGTGCAGAGGTCATTGTAGTGACATCAAAAGGTTTTTTTTTTTTAAAGATTTTATTTATTTGACAGAGAGAAACACAGCGAGAGAGGGAACACAAGCAGAGGGAATGGTAGCGGGAGA
>CM053610.1:57274002-57325070 GCA_028646535.1 Procyon lotor
TCACCAAGACTCCAGGGTGCTTGATGACTTCTCTTCTAAAGAAAATAGCAGGATGTTGAGTAATGCAGCTTTAGACATCCTAGGTATCAGCAATTACTCGTGTCTTGTCTTCTCCAATCCTATCTTATATCTGACCCCTTGTTAGGCATACAGTGTCCAATGCAGAAGCTACTGTAAAAATTACACGAATCATGATTGCATTTTAAAGTTCTTTTGTTGAACTTTCAGAAGGTAATCTTAAAATGTGATATAAATGAATTTACGGATTCCCAGGAAACTTGTTCTCTAAATACCATTTTCTGTTAATGACTGGAGAGAGTTCTTGAAATTGCTATTGAATATGAGGAATATACCTATATCGAATAAGGCATCAAGGCTCCGTATATGTTTGAAAGTGAAAAAATACATCTTTCCTTAACCACCTTCTCACTTTTCTGTCACAGTTCTTGAAATGACACAAAGTATTTTTCCTTTGGGTACTGAAATAATGTACCATAGAAATTTTATCTGTCATTTTCAGTTACCTCATCTACTAAAGTACTAGAAATTCCTTAAAGGCATAGTAATTTTTTTTTTTTTGGTAAATTAATAATTGAATCCCCCTCCCCAATCCTATCCTACCAGTAAAGAGCAAGGGCAAGGTGATTTTTTCCAAAAGCATCTTCTTTGAGATACCTCAACCATTAATGTACTTGACTACCTTCTCCTCTTACCACTTTTGGTAGGCCAAGTAAAAAAAATCCTGTAATTCTGTTGATCATCACAGAAAAACTCTGGGAGAGTTCCATTATGATTTTCCCTGCTGATCAGTCTTGAAATAATCTCCTTGGATCACTTGGCCCTGAAGAGACCATGACATCTCTGGGCTTTTGTTTTTATTGCTAATTTATCAAAGAACAGCTGGGGTGGGTATAAGAAGAAAAAGTAGGCCTTCACCACGTGGTTGATGTTCTGAAGTTCTCTTGATAGGAAACTTGCCTGAGGTTTGCTTGATGAGAAAACAAAGGAGGGTGAAAGGCAGGGTGGACAGAGAAGCTGTCCTAAACTAATGTGCTGAGTTGAGGTAGAAGAAGGGTCTTTTTCTTTACATGCTCCCTTGGACCTGGGCAGTGGTATCTCTTCAAGCTCTTGTGACTTCCTTTCTATTGGTTTTTGAAGGGATCAGCTGAGCCTGAAAATTTCTCTGCTTTTAGGAGACATGATCTTTTCTGCTTTAAGAGAAAGGAGCAAACTGTTTTGCTAGTGAGTCTCTTGCCCTTCTAGGTTTTTGTAGTCCTTCCATGTATACACACACCTGTTCAAGCCTTCTTCCATTAATGCTGGAGACTATACGAAGGTATAGATTTGTGTAAGAATCTACATCCCAGGAGTCAAAAGACTTGATCACAATTTCGGATTTACAACTGACTGTAAATCTTGGCAGAGGCACCAACATTTTCATTTCTGACTTAGAGTTAAAAAAAAGTACTTGCCCTACTTTCCGGGATTCTTTTGAGGGTAAATTGAAGAATATGTATATCTCAGTATTTAGGAATATAAAAAGCACATAATCAAGATGTAAATTATTACGGACACACTCAAATAACTTTACCTAAAAGTAATGAGTTACATAATATCTCTAAGTCTTTAATCTTCCTGTTTTGCATCACGGAAAAGGTCACTGCTTGAAGTACTGAATAAACACATACCGCTGTGGAGGAGATAAGTGACGGCTACTTGCAGAACTATAATAGGGAAATGGGAAGTTTCTCTAGGATTTACAAACCCTGTTGTTATTTGTTACTATACCTTTTAGTTTCATCCATTTAACCAAGAAGCATTAAACTTCTCGATGTGCGCCTTTTTGAAGGCCAAATGATAGAGAGTAAAGTAACATCTCCTACCTCCTACCTTCACATGCTGACAAGATGACACATCTATAGAAAACCGCAGCTCTAGGAAAGCGTGCAGTGTTTCCAAAACCGTGTGCAACAGCATGGTATGCTATGAAATAGACGGATGCTGTACAGAGGGAAAATTTTACCTCTGCCCTCTTAGAGTTTTTGGCTGGGACTCAGAATTAAATTGACAAGGACAAATTAACAGGAGAGAGATGTGTTCATTTATTGTAAGTTTTACGTGCATGGGAGTCCTTAAAAAGATTGAAGATCCAAAAAAACAGCAGAATCTAAATACTACTGTAGGTTGAACAGAGGGCAATTGTGGGAAAGTAACTAAAATATACAGCCTGGCTAAAGAAAGAGAAGACTTATTTTAACTAGGTCTGTACAGAATTTTCTCAGCTTCGACTTCCTGCCCATGATTATAAGAATATTACTTTCTTCTCCATTTAGAAAGGACATTGATGTGAAGATCTCATCTCTTGTTTTCATGAAGGAAAAGGGGATGATCAGAGAGCTCTTCTTGTATCTCATGTTTTGTTAATCAACTTCAGTTCAAAATAATCCTTGTGTCAAAGTGCCATGTTTAGGGTTGGCATATTCTGCCACTCTTCAGGGCTGTCAATATTGTCTCTTAAAATCAATAGTTTGTTACCAGTCTTAAAAGTGAATACAGGCAAAGAGTTTCTATTCTGAGTTTGTGGCTGGAGCCCTTGTTCATCTCCCCTCCCTCATAAGAACCCGATAAGATGAGATCATAAGAATAATTCCATGAGAATAAACCTAAGAGGGAGGTGACCATAAATAGAAAAGAGATGGCAATGTATCTTTGGAAGATAAAAGAATCTAGTGAGGCTGTCACCAGATAAAGTCATAGTCAAAGTCTTTAAAAAGTAGGTGAATCAACCTACCTGGCAGAATGGTCAAGTATTTTGAAATTGAGAATGAATAGGTATCATTGAAAATGGTGGGAAATGTATTGAAACATAGTGTGAGGGTAGAAAATTCAGTCTCTGTCTACAGAACAGCCATCCTGTGTCCTCCATTCCCATACTTTGCTTCCCTGTCCCTCCCATCATTGCAACTGGAAAAACGGCCTGGCCTTGTACACTAGTCACAAACCTGTTAACCTTTTACTCTCTTCACTTTGCCTGTCTGAAACAGTATGTTTCACAGGCTGGCATAGCATTTAAAACTTGGAAGAAATGGCCATGAGAAACTCAAAGGATGCAGAAAAAATCATGATACTGTACTGTGGCAATAGGAACATTTCAGATATATTAGCTCTTCACAGTGTGGATGAGAGGTTTTGCAATGCTTTCCTAAGCCTTATTAATTCTCATGATACCTTCACTTTCTGAGAAAGGAGCCTGATACTTATTAAAAATAGAATTTGCTAAAGGTGAAATGATGGCTAAGCAGAGCATTCTGTGTCTGAATCTGTGCTCTATGGGCACACTCTCTCCTCCATCTCTTACTGTGCATGCGTCCTTAAACAAGTTACCTCTGCTGTCTGAGACTCATTCCCTTAACTGTAAAATGGGAATAATTACGTCATCCCACAAAGCCTTTAATAGACTCTCCATGACTCTTCTCCTTCATGGAGGCTACAGGATGAGAGTTACTGCAAAGCTTGCAAAGACTATGTATAGACATTAAAATAACAATGAAACTATTCGGAGCGAAGTTTTAGAACACTGCATATTCCCCAAATACATGTCTGCCCTTTTTGTCTTGTGTATGGAATTTAGAAATAAGAAAAGAACTTTGATTTCAATATAACTGATCTCATTCAGAGAGCATGAGAGCCCTTTTAGGGAATATAGGTTCTTCTTTTAGGCAGTTTACTTATAATTACTAGCCCCCACATGACGATACCCTACTGGTAATTGTTCTCCTCTTGGGCATAAAGTTCAGTCTCAAGTGAAAATAGATTATCAAAACTGCCAGCAGTATTTCCAGAAAGATACAGAGAAAGAATGGCTGAGTCTCTCCTGGATGGGTGATAATAAGCGGCCACAAACCCAGATCCTGAGTGAGCACATTCTGTCTTGCCTTCTGAATGCCAGAGAGTGGCACACACCCAGGGCAAGACCATTGAAAGCCTTGGCTCTTTCTTACCATTACATTTATATCCCAAATTGTGCTTTCTCTGGCTAGGGGTGCTGGGCTTCATTTAGTAACCCAGAGACAGGTGTAAAAAAATCATGGTAAGGCAAGAAACTTGTTACTCCTTAACAGTTAGAAAGGAGGTCATCTAAGACAGACGACCCCAGATATTGTTATGGCCAAAGTGGTTTATAGGCCCCTTCTTAACTTAACCAGAAGAGTAAGCCAGGAAAGGTCCCTTAAGTAAGACAGAGACTCCCGCTTCAAATGCAGATGGCAATGTTGTGTCTAACAGTGTCTTTGAACTTGGTCTTTCCTACTTTAAGTTTCTATACATTTTTTTTTTTTTTCTGGATTGCAGAGATAGACTAGGAAGCAGAGACCAACATGAATGTGTTTACTCTGAACAAGACAAGATTTAGAAGCAGCTATTTTCATTATACTTTCTTACCATTGTCAACATCAGCTGCTCCCCAAGACCTGCCCTCAGCACCCAATATAGAAGTTCAGCTTAGTGAGACGCAGCTCTTTGATGAAACTGTGGTCTTACTGTTCATCCCCACCATCTCTCAAAACTTTAATATTCTCAATCCTTTAAATATCCCTTTATCAAAAACCTATCATTTGAAGAGACTCAGGAAAAACTGCGATTTAAAAAAATTATTTGTTGAGCTATAGTAGACCTAACATGATGCTAATTTCAGGTGTACAATGCATGATTAGATATTGGTATATATTGCAACAGGATCACTCTAAGTGTAATTAACATCTGCTAAATGACATTATTAAAAATAACTTCTCTTAAGAATAGCTCATAAAATAAAAAAGGACTACTCTGCAGCAAATAAGAAACACACAAACTTTAGCCTAAATAAAATATTCTAGGTCAGACAATGGCCTTTTTGCATGTTTTTCCCCCCTAAGGAAAAAGTTCTGCCTTTATCCTTAACATCAGATATTCCTCATGATTATTCAATATTGTGTCTATTCCACTCTGCTCTAAAGCTGCGTGGTAAGCAGTTTCTGCATAAACTGGGTCAGCCATACTCATCTCCAATTAGGCTTTTTATATCCATTTCTTTTAATTTTAGATAATAGAGTGGCAGAGGAAATGATTTCTTGACCACTGGAAAGCACAGAAGGCATTTTGCCACTCATGCTCATTTTCTCTATCAGAAATCTGGCTTAAAAGGATCACAGGGAGCTTATTTGTGAACCTTGTTGAGCATCTTGATAAAGTTTATTTGCAATTTTAGGGCATTATTTTGCCACAGCAATAATTTCAGGGCAAGTTTGTAATTTTAAGGCAATATTTGTAATTTTAGGGCAAAATTTCAGGGCAATATTTAGGTATGGTTGTATAAAACTTTATTATACCAGTTAAAATTTTCAGGCATGTTCTTTTTTTTTTTTTTTTTTTAAGATTTTATTTATTTGAGAGTGAGCGAGAACAAGAGAGCAGGAGCAGTGGGGTGAGGCAGAGGCAGATGGAGAAGGAGAAGCAGAATCCTGGTTGAGCAGGGAGTCCGATGCGGGGTTCCATCCCAGGACCCTGGGATCATGACCTGAGCCAAAGGCAGATGCTTAACTGACTGAGCCATCCAGGTAGCCAAGTGGATTCTAATGGGTTAAACCACAGATTGCCTTGGTTTTGGGGAGGCACAATGATACAAGAGACATTCTCCCTGGTGAGAATGATGTCAAAATAAAACAGGAAAGGAAAGCTTAGGTATCTTAGCTGTCTAGCTTACCTGTCAAATCAATGATCAAATCAACATTGACCGGTTGCTTGCTATATCTTCTGTATTATCTAGGAATTCTGTATCAAGCAGCCGTGTGATTTTTTGTGTTGGGCATTGCACATTGTCTCTACATGTATGTCCAGTATGTATACTGAAACCTCACTGGTTTAGATCTTCTCAAAATAATTTGGAATTGAAATCTAAGCTATGTGACAATACAGATTACAAAGAAAATAGTTAGAATATTTACAGCACCATAAAAAATACAGGTTTATAATCAATAGACTGGTAAAATGAATATTTCATTTAACTATGTATTTACTAAATGACTGGCACTGTGGTTGGCACTACGAATATAGCAGAAAGATGATGTTCTGCCCTTACAGAAAAACTAAAGTTTACTTCTAGTTTATTACTAAAACTAGTGAACGCAAAGTTTCTAGTCAATGACAGGGGTTTTGTACAATTTTGGTTTACAACACACCAGCAACAACAAACCATTCTTAAAGTCCCTTGACTCCAAGTTTCACTTTAAGAATGGCTTGTTGTTGCTTTTCCATTTCGATAATGGGGTTATTAGGACATGATCATCGAGGCTAGCACAGTAATATCCTCTGATATGGAATGGATTAGGAGAAAATGGGCTGCATGTCTTTAGGATCTGTACTTAAAAAGACATCCTTTAATTATTGGAACAAAAAATAAGTCAACCCTACATAAAGTCAGCACCTTATTTTTTATAGCTCTTAATCGAAACTTAACATTACTTTGTTAGTTTCATTATTTTTTTTTCCTATTAATCCATTCAATGGTAAGCTCCATGAGGTCAAGAACTATTTTTTTTATATCCCCTCTAATATCCTCAGGAATTAACATACTGCTTCACATACAGTAGGTGCAATCCTGAAGATCCAGATAAGTGAAAGGAAAGTACACGTTGCAGAACTAGAGGGCTAAGCATATATAAGATTGCCTGTAAGCTTTTTGTTAGGAGTTGAGTTGGGAAGCAGATATTGCCAACAGAAATTTTCAGAAGTGATTAAAGCAAGCCAAAACACAAATTGTCCTTTGTAGCATTTCACTCAATGGCTTAAGGGGCTGCCAGCAAATCCATTAGAAACTCTGTTTATAGAGCATTAGAACTCTGACATAAAGAAAAGGGAAAAATTGGCTGAGGATGAATTGTTTCTTATACACAGAAAATTAGTTTTTCCAATTAATTGTACAGTAACTTAAAAATATTTTAAAAACTGAACATGTACTATATATGTCCGTGTTTTTTATTCCATTTCTACTTCTATTAAAGAGCTTTCGCATTACTTTATATAAGTCTTACTCCATGAACATGAGTTGATGAGGTAATCTTCTTGTCACTTAATACGGCAATTAATAAAAAATTGCAGGTGAGAAGTAAAAAAAATCCTTTGGGGTGAAGTGTATTAGATTTGAATCCCAGCCGTGTGATTTCATAGCAGTTTTTAATCCTCTCGGAAGTTTAATCTCCTCTTGGGATAAAGGGAAGTAATAAAGCAGTTTGGTAGCATCCTTATGAAAATAAACAAATGACATAAGTAAAATGTGGAGCAGAAACTATGAAACCAGTCAATGGGTGCAGGTATAAAAACCCTTAGTTTGTTTTCAATTAGTAAAGCAAGAAAAGGTGGGGAAGAGAAACAGGGAATTAGCTGTTTTTTGAGCACTTGGAGTAATAAGCATTTTGTTGGGATTATTTCATTTAATTCTCCACATACTGTCTTTGCCTCCTTCTGATGTTCTTTCTTTCTGGAAAAGTTCTCAGACTCCATTTTCTCAGTCTGTATTTCCCATCTCAGCATCCGTTAACTTATAGCATTTTAAAATTTCTTCCCCTTCAGTGCTAAATTCTGCTTTTTTGTCTTTTTTTCCAAATCTAGCTCTGGTTCACAAATGAGCTTTTTCTATTTATCTGCTACTCATTTCCTCCAATGCACTTTAAATGTCAATTACTCATCCTATGTTTCTACAGGTTACTTTAAATTTTCAAATTTTCCTCAGTTTTAGAGCCCACTTTCAGAGCAAATCATTAAAAACCACTTATTTTATAACATTTTAAAAGTAGTTTGCTCTCTTACTCAAATGTGTTAGTGTACTAATTTTTCTTTTTTTAGGTTTGTTTTTTGGTCAGCTGCTTCTGATGTTTAATTTTTATTTTTTAAAGATTTTATTTGAGAGAGAGAGTGAATGAGCATGAGGAAGTTGAGAAGGTCAGAGGGAGAAACAGACTCCATACAGAGCTGGAAGCCCGATTTAGGACTCAAACCCAGGACTGCGGGATCATGACCTGAGCTGAAGGCAGTTGCTTAATCAATTGAGTCACCCAGGTGCCTCGGTCAGCTGCTTGTTGGTTCTTCCTAATGCTCTGTTCCAGCTTGTTTTCCTCCAGTCTCTTCCCTGAATGCATTTTAGTTTGCTTGTAGTATGGACGCAGCCTCCTGTGTACATTTGTGTTGATTTTTGCCATGTGTCTGAGGGATGTTGTTTTTGTTTTTTTTTTTTGGGGGGGGGTGTTATTATACTAATTTTTTCCTATGCATCCCTGACACGAAGAGTTTGGTATAAATTAGAAGTTTTAAATTATCTTGAGACTGACCACTTTTTTTTTTTAATTTGTTTGGGAAAAATTTTTTGTTCTGTTTTTGTCTAGATTCCAGGGAGCCACGAACACCTTGTATCCTTCTCCTGATGAGTGGATCTTTGTAGGCTGAGGGTGCTGGCTTAGAAGAATTAACAAGCCCCAACACTCGATTCCCATTTTTGCGTTAATACTCTAAACGCTAGCCATAATCATGTTCCATCATAACAAACAACTCCTCCCCAGGACCCCCGTGTACTTAATTGAGATATGGAGGACGGCTGTTGATTGAACCAATACTTCCTGTTTACCTGTCCTCTGTAGGGCATTGGAAATTATCCCGTTACTTCCTTCTATACAAAAGCATCTTGACCACCCCCTCACCCCGAGCCCAGGTAAAAAATGATAGCATGAGGGTTTTTAGATGCCTAAAATTGCTAATACTTTTTATATTAACTCAAATTTAGTAAGCCTTTTATCTGAAATCTTAAATTGTGCTAATGTCAAGAACCATATCATCAATGAAGTGAAATGACTGAATTCGTAATCATGCCTAAAGGGTTTTATTACTTAATAAGTGATAATTTTGGAGTAAAAAATTATTCCCAACAAGTATAGTTGAGCAGTATTTGAGTCTCCAAATTGTCTTTTCATTCATTTTTTAAGTTTGGTTCATTATTTTTCAGCACTCACTTGAGTACTTGAATTAGGGATTACAGAATTTTAACCCCAAATGAGTAATTCAAATTAAAGGGACAGACTTTGTTTGATACTGTCATGCAAAATTACTTTAACAAAACCTTAAAAGAAAGTACACTTCCTCAGATAGAATGGCAATTTTGACATGCACGCTCCTAAAAGAGCAAAAGCCATTGTCCAGAGAATGCAAGCATTTAGAGATAAGTGGTACCTTAACAAACTAGAAATGTCGGATTTTTAGTAGTGTTAGTGTTAATTTCTGAAAGAAAAATTGGGATCCTTTTGTATGATTGGCTTATAGTCATAAATTACAAAGATGGATCCTCATGTTCCTATAAAGCAAAGGCTTCTAACATGATTAAAGTCATCAAGATGAGGCGGAATAGAGACCTTGGACCCCAGCCGCTCCCTGTCTGTTGCTCTCCGCATCCCACGGGCCCCAGCTGCACTGAGGCGGAACGGAGACCTTGGATCCCAGCCCTCCTTGTCCGCTGCTCTCTGCAAAGGGAGGGGGGCAGCAAAAGGCCCTGAGAGACGGCAACAATGTCCCCTTTCCTTCCTCCATCACCCGTAGCCATAAAAATTCACCCCAAACCCTGCAGGTTGCTCAGTCTTGGGGAGTGATCCCGCTGAGCCCGCCCAGCGTGAATAAAGCTGTCTTCCCCACTGTGCTCCGTGTGCCTCTTCAGTTTTCCGCAACAAAGAAACTTCTACACATGGCTGTATTTCCCTAAATCTTACCCATTGCTGGGGAATTTAGTGCAGCATATATATATATTTTGCATGCTAATGGCCATAATCAAAATAATAGCTCTACCTTAAAAGAATATTTAACTAAAAGGGAAGTGCAATTTAGAAACTCGAAAAGCAGAAATTAACAGGAGTTTGAACTATTAAGGATTGAGTCTAGCAAAAAAGAGAAGTCTGGTCTACAGATGGTGAACGAGGAAAATAAAAACCAAGAATTCTTTTTCTATTCAGAGCCAAATTCATACAAAAAAACTTCCAAAGCTTTGATATCAAAATTAATGTCTTTCCATTCAAATAATGAAAGTAATGTGCGATTGCAATGCTGTTATAAATAGATAATTACTAATATTAACATGCTGTCAGAGCTGATGTGAATATAATTGGTATAGTCACTGTGGAGAGTACTTGGCAGTACTTAGGGAAACTAAGTATGAATATTCCCTGGAATTCTGCAACTCCGTTCCTGGGTATTAGTGCTTCAAAAACACTCTCCTAGAGGTGCGTAGGGGAACGTACAATGTCGATCACCAAGGTTGAAGCCAACCTGGTAGTCAATCCAGGGAAAAGTAAAAGTAAAATGTGGTAGATACCTACAGTGGAATTCTGTGCAGAAAAAAAATACTTATTAGATTTATTTATAACAACATGGATAGGTCCCCCAAAGATGCTGTTACATGTAAGAAAGTAAGAAATAGGATGAGATACATCATAAGTAAAAATAAGAAGTAAACCAAACACAAATCAAAATGCTCTGTTTATACACATGTATGCAAATAAGTATCGAACTTAGAGATAAACCGAAAGGTAAAAAACTGGTGTTGAAATAGAGACAGGATTGGAAATTGGGGAAGAGAAAAAATTATGTAAAGAGTTAAGTAGGCTAATAAGAACCTAACGAGGGACCTTAACTAAAGTAATGGCCTATAATGAATTGAAACAAACAAAATGATATGATGCAACATATCACTAAATATCAGGTTAAGGTAAAGAGAAAAGAGTGGGAGACCTTTTATATATGCAATTGGTCAAAAATAGAGGATTTTTTTTTCTGATCCTAGAATCAAATAAATGTGAAGTAAGTTAAAAATTAATGCTAATGTGTGAACGTGCTTAATTTTTCCATGTTCTAAATTTCATGCAAAGCACTTAAACTATTTCCACAATCAAGTAGTGGAGGGAAGCACATCTGAACTACACTTTTTAAGGGACAGTGAGAGACCAAACCCATTAAAAAGACCAATATATTTTACTCCAAAAGTATAATAGCAAAAAAATTTCCGTAAACTTTGAGGATTACTTTTTACCATAAAAATAACCTAATTAAAATCTGTATACCTAATTGTACATCCTAAGTGAAAACTTGTAGCTATATTGTTCTATGATAAGCATTCTATCTCAGGAGAACATCAAGATAAAAATGGGAGGTGCTTTAAGAATGAGTGTTCCTCCAAAATAAACTGAAAATTGTAGTTCAAGGTGATTTAATCATTTCCCGGCTCTTAGTTCTTGACGAATTTTGGTAAAAAAAAATATATATATATAAATACATAAAAATCTCCCCCTGGTATCAGAAGCTCTTAATTGATTAGGATGCTTAATTTAAATCTCCAGCCTTTGAAACAATAGCCAGAAAAACATTACAGTGGGCTTTAAGATAAAGTTTCAAAGTCAGAAAATTTTCCTCATCAAAGAGGAAAAAGTGAAAGTAAAGAAAAGCAAAGGTAGAATATGAATTAAAAACTTCTAGGATGCTTCAGACATGTCAAGTGATTTTCACTCTAATTTCAAGGCCAAATTACTTCCGAGAGTTTCCTTAGAAAATGTCATTGTCTTAGAAAACCAAAGAAAAGTAGATTCCTTTACCATGTTTCCTTTCTTACTTTGGCCAGACTAGAATTAGAAACCGAAGTATTTTGTTTTTCTTTAATTTGGAATTTGGAAAGCATTCAATGTCCTCTATGGTCATTTCATTTAGAACACTTATCTTTAGGATGTATATTAATTTTAAAATTTAATGAGCTGAGGTCATGCTGGTCACAGGAAAATAGTTATGTCAAAGATGCATTAAAGGAGAGAACTCTTTGAAATCATTCCTCTCTACGCTGCTTCAATCCTGGCAAGACAACCATTCCGGTTTAGGCAACTCTACCCAGTCCTTGTCTCACGACTGCAAAGTGCCTAAAACCATCCACCCATTAAATAATATATAATTAAATTCTTTTAGAGAACGGAGGATAATCACACTGAGGCCATCAAGCCCTTCAGTCCTTTCGACCCTTCAGAAACTCCAAATTCAACTCCATCCTTCATTATTTGGACTTAGAATTCCATATAGCTTTGTCTAGCCACTGCTCTGACCTGACCACATATCCAAGTTTGACACTGAAAATTGGTCATAATGTAGACTCTGTCATTAATAAAGCCCTTGATGTCCTCAGCCTCTGGTGTTGAGGTTCAATCAACGTTCTTAAAATTTAGTTCTCCTTCAAAGGCACAGCTTGTCCTCAGAGTGTTCTCAAAGGGTAGTTATGTTTTCTTTCTTAATCCATGTGGTCATAGAGGCTGAGTAGATCTCCTTTATGCTCTTCTGTGCTCCTTTGAGATTATTTTTCTCCCTCCTCCTCTTACGTGGCTGTTCCACTCAGGTGCACAGTCGTAATACCTCTATGTATCTGTCCTTCTGGGAAATTTTCCTACTCCCTTCATTCAAGACTTCAGAAGCTGCGTAACCTCTAGCACCACTCCTCTTTGAATCAATCATGCCAGTATCCACATAATGATTCCTCTCCTTTCCCGGGTGTTCTGGCCTCGAATTATTTTGTCTTCTACTGGCCCTATCAGCTGCCCATTTCTGTGATCAGACCAAAGATACTGTCAATCACAATAACTGTCTTTTTATAACCTCAATTTCAAACATTATACAGTCAGGCCACCACCCTGACAGCTCTTGCCTTCATTTCGTTGGTCCACTGGGACTGCCAGTCCATTGATACTAACATAGTAGCTCTTTGTGTAATTGATGGCCTCCAGGTTTTTCTTGCCTGTCTTCGTTTCAATAGACCATTCAGTCATCACACTCAGCTTTGCTTTCCCTTTCTCCCTTCAGTTCTGCCAACTTGTCAAGACCTCAGTGCTGATGACTGAATTTCCCACCTACTTAGTACCTATAATATGGCTGGAGAAGAATACCCAGTTTGGTGAATTCCTTTTAAATTCATGACTGCAACCATAAGTGGGTCATCAGGGTTGCTTGAAAATCGATTTCCCAAGTTAATTCACCCTCTTTCTGAGACAATGGCTTCCTATGTTCTCACTCTTCAGACTCTTAACAATCCCCCTCCATTCTGAGGTGATGTCCTTGCTTCACATTTTACTAGTGAAAGACAGATAATGAGGAAATGCCTACATAGGCCCAGCCTTAAATCCATCTACCTTTATCTGAACCTATAAAGCTTGTCTTACTCCAGTAACAATGGCTGATTCTCCGTTTGCATTAATGCCCATCTCTCCATTTTGTGAATGAAATGACCTTTCCTCTGACCCACTCAAGAACATTCCTCCTATAATTATTACTTTTCTCCCTGAAGAAATGATTTTCCCCACTTCTCATCATACTTGATTATTTTCATTAGAATACAAACATGTTTCAATGTCTTTAATTAGAAAAAAAATTATTTTGGTCCTGTAACTCTATACAGCGACTATCCCCTTTTTTCTGCTCCACTTCAGAGAAAATACCCTCAAAAGATTTGTACTCATCTCTATTTTACTCCTCTTGAACTTATTCTAATTAAGATGTGTTTCCAAGCATTTACTGTTTTCCTAATATTATCACCAATAAACTTGACATTGCCAATTCTATTAACTTACACTTAAATTTATCTGTAATTTTATTTCTATTTTTATTTCATTGTAGTTCACATACAGTGTTCACATGTCAGATGTGCAATGTAGTGATTCAACAACTCTGTATAGTACTCAGTGCTCATCCTAAGTGTACTCTTAGGGTTTTCTATTTATACTGTCATGTCACCTGCAAGTTGTGAAAATTTTACTTAGTCTTTACTGATTTGGATTCCTTATATTTATTTATTTGGTTTGATTCCTTGGCCAGGACTACTATGTTAAATAAAAGTAGTGGGAGTGTTAAATAAAAGTAGTATTGTTGAAAGACAATAAAAGTTGTCTTAATCCTGACCTTAGAGGAAAAGTTCTCAGGTTTTCCCCAATAAGGATAAAGTTAGCTGTGGATTTTTCACATATGGCTTTTATTATGTTGAGGTATGTTCCCTTTAAACTTAACTATTGAGGGTTTTTTATCATGAACAGATGTTATATTTTACCAAATGCTCCTGTGTCTTTTGAAATCATCATATGGTTATTCTTTGTTTTACTAAAGTGATACATTACGCTGATTAATTTGTGAATTTTGAGCCACCCTGTATCCCACTTGATGATGGTAAATGATGTCTTTTAATGTATTGTTAGATTTGGCATGCTGTTATTTTCTTGAGGATTTTTGAATCAACGTTCTTCAGAGATGGCTAGTAGTTCTTTGTGTGTGTGTGTGTCATCATCTGGTTTGGGTGTCAGGGTAATGCTGGGCTCATGGAATGAATTTGGAAGCTTTCCTTCCTCTTGTATTTTTTGGAATGATTTGAGAATACATAATAACTTTAAATGTTTGGTAGAATTTACCTATAGAAGTTCTCTGGTCTTTGACTTTCTATGTTGGGAGTTTTTTGATTATTGATAGTTTCATTGCTGCTAATCGGTCTGTCCAAATTTTCTATTTTTTCCTTGTTCACTTTTGGTACATGTTTGGTATATGTTTCTAGGAATTTATCCAATCGTAGGCTATCCAATCTGTTGACAAAAAATTTTCCATAATCTTAGAATCCTTCATATTTCTGTGGCATCGGTTCTGACTTTTCTTCTTCGATTTCTGACTTTGTTTGAGCCCCTCCTCTTTTTCTTTGAAAGTGTTTGGATTAAGATTTATCAGTTTTGTTGATCTTCTCAAAGAACCAGCTCCCAGTTTCCTTGGACTGCTTTATTTTTACCATTATGTTTTGTTTTGGGTTTTTTTTTTTTTTGTAGTTTTTTAAGATTTACTTACTCACTTTTACAGAGAAAGAGAGAGAGAGTGCAAGATAAGGGGCAGAAGGAGAGAGAGAATCCTGAAACAAACTCTCCACTGAGCATGGAGCTTGACACGAGGTTAGTGCCAGAACCCTGAGATCATGAGCTGAGCCAAAATCAAGAGTCAGATGCTTCACCAACTGAGCCACTCGGGCACCCCTGTTGCAGTTTCTATTTCACTTATTTCTGCGCTTGATCTTCATCATATTCTTCCTTCTGTCTATCTTGGGTTTTGTTTATTCTTTTTCAAGCTCCTTTAAGCATAAGGTAAGGTTGTTTATTTGAGATTTCTTCTTGAGATAGACTTGTATGCTATAAACTTGGATCTTAGAATAGCATCTGCTGCATCCAAATGACTTTGGACCATTGTGTTTCCATTTTCATTTGTCTCCTTGTGTTTGATTTCTTCTTTTATTTCTTGGTTGACCCATTCATTGTTGGGTAGTATGTTATATAACCTACTTATATTTACGCTTTTTCCAGATTTCCTCCTGTGGTTGATTTCTCATTCCACAACATGTGGTTAGAAAATATGCATGACTTTGATTGTTTTGAATTTGTTGAGACTGGTTTTGTGGCCTAACATGTGATCTATTCTGGAGAATTTCATGCGTACTTGAAAAGAATGTCTGTTGTTTTAGGATGGAATGCTATGAATTTATCTTTTAGATCCGTCTGGTCCAATGTGTCCTTCAAAGACACTATTGCCTTCTTAATTTTCTGTTTAGGTGATCTGTCCATTAATATAAGTGGGATATTAAAATCCTCTACCTTTACTGTATTACTACTGATTACTTTGAAGTCTATTTGTATGATAAGAATATCGCTTTCTTTTCACATCCATACTTTCTTTTCACATTTCACATCTTTTCACATTCACAATATTTCACAAGAATATTGTTTTCTTTTCATATCCATTTGCATGATCAATGTTTCCCCATGGTCTTACTCACAATCTGCATGTGTCTTTAAGTATGAAATGAGTTTCTTAAGGGCAGCATTTGGTGGGTCTTGCTTTTTATCTATTGTGGCACCCTATGTCTTATGAAGCATTTAGTCCATTTAAAGTAATTATTGATAGGTATGTACCTAATGCACTTTTGTTTTATGGTTGTTTTTGTAGTTGTTCCCTGTGCCTTTTTTGCTCTCTTCTCCCACAGTTTAGTGGCTTTCCTTAGTGATGTACTTGGATTCCTTTTGCATAATTTTTTGCTTATCACTAGTTTTTGATCTCTGGTGACCATTAGGCTTGTATATAGCATCTTACGCATATAATAATCTATAAGTTGATAGTCACTTAAGTTTGAACTCAACTTTACTCTTCTCTCTCTGCCTCCATCTTTTAGCTGTATGGTATCATAATTAACGTCCTTTTATTTTGTGAGTCCCTTTACTGATTTCTATGGGTATGCTTAATTTAACTATTTTAGTGCTTCTTACTTTTCCTACTCCATCTCACAGTACTTCCTTTCTACTCAGAGTCCTCTTTAATATTTCCCATAGGGCTGGTTTAGTGGTAATGAAGTCCTTTAAGGTTTCTTTGGGAAACTCTTTAACTCTTTCTGTTCTGAATGATAGCCTTGCTGAATAGAGTATTATTGGCTGCAGGTTTTTCCCTTTGAACACTTTCGATGTATTTTGCCATTCTCTTCTGTACTGCAAAGTTTCTGCTGAAACATCAGCTGATAGCCCTATGGTGTTTCCCTTGTATGTAATGGTTTTCTCTCTCTGCTGTAAAAATTTTGTCATAATTATTACTTTGTGTAATTCTATTCACTATGTGTCATGGTGCGTACATCCTTGGGTTGATTTTGTTGGGGGCTCTCTATACATTCTGGATTGATTTCTGTTCTGCTCCAACCCCCCCCCCCCCATTTGGGATATTTTCAGCTATTACTTCTCCAAATACATTTTCTGTCCCCTTTTTTTTTTCACTTACCTTATTCCAAGATCTCTATAATGTGAATGCCACTATACTTGATGTTGCTGAGTTTTAGAAGTTCATTCTCATTATGCAGTGTTGGTTTGTCTCTCACTTGTTCAGCTTGATTGCTTTGCGTTTCTGTCTTCTAGCTCACTGATCTGCTCTTCAGTTTCCTCTAGTCTATTTTTTCCATCCAGTATATTTTCAATTTCAGTTACTGTGTTCTTTGTCTCTGGTTCTTTTTTGTGTTCTATTTGTTGAGGTTCTTACTGAGATCCACCATCCTTAAGTCCAGTCAGTATCCTTATGACATGTTTATTTTTTATTTTTTATTTATTATCCCCATTTTTGTTTAGGTCTTTTGCTATTGGTATTTTTTTTTTAATTTTTTAGATATTGTTAGGTATTTGTCAGAGAGAGCACTCATAGGCAGGGCAGTGGTAGGCAGAGGGAGAAGCAGGGACCCCACTGAGAAGGAGCCCCTTGCAGGACTCCATTCTAGGGCCCTGGGATCATGACCCGGGCTAAAGGCAGATGTTTATCCAACGAAGCCACCCAGGTGACTGGCCACTCTTTGGCTGTGGTTTTGTCCTGTCATTTAATTTGGGACATATTCCTCTGTCTCTTCATTTTGTCTCTTTGTGTCTGTTTTTATCTGTTAGGAAAGTCATCTATGTCTCCTGCTCCTGAAAGTAATGGCTTTATGAGTAAGAGTTCCTTAAACACAAGGTTCCCTGTTTGGAAGCTGGCACTTGAGGGGTGTCTCCTCTGTATGTCATGTACACCCTACTTTAATGACTCAACTGCATTTGTTTTCAGCCCGTCATCTGCAATGTTTCTGTGTGCTTGTTTTGGGCAAGGCACTGTGTTGTTAGTGGGTCAGTCTGGGGCTGTCTTTGGCTTAAGTTAGACCAAGCATTTGCCAGAGATAGAGCAATACTGAACTGCAGGTCACTTGGCTTGTTTTGTCTCCTGTGAGGCTTAGTTGGTGGGTGGGTTACAGTCAGATTAGCTCACTGCTGGATTGCACTAGGACTGGTACGCGGGGTTATCATCCTTTTTCCCTGGGCAGGAATCACTATGGAGTGTGCTAGCCTCTGTTGGAGTGGCTTGTACACTGTCAGGCTTGTGGCACCACTTTAGATGGACTCTGGCCGAGGGGTTATGTCTATAGGGTAACACTGGAATGACGTGCACAGTCTCAGCATGGTCCATGCTGACTGCTGTGAGGGGGGACCTGAAGCCCCCTAGAAAATTTCTGTGAAAGTTGGGCTGAGGAAGCAGAATTGCCTATGGTGGGGTGTGCTATTAGCAAGCCACCTGGGGAGTTTTGGCACCACACTGGTTCCTGTAGGTGTCCATATATCTAGGTTGGCAGATTGGGGAAGGATATGGTTCTTGGAGAAGTCTCCGAAAGATCTCTGTCCCTTTGGCACGTGTTGAGATTAGTAAATAAATCTCCTTTCCGTATACCCCAGGTATTTTTGTATATTGCTATTTCTATACTATATTTAGTGGGACTGTTTTTTATGCCTTCTCATTAGGAACAAGGACTCAATTTCCTCTCCATTCTCCCCCGAAGCTGACGCCACTGATTTTCAAAGTTCCAGGTGTTAAGCCCCACTGATGATAAGAAGTCACAAATTTAGGCCCTGCTGGGTTTCAAAGTCAAACATTAAGGAGATTGATCCTCCCTGTGTGGCTACACCAGTACCTGGTGTGGAGCCTACTCCTGTACCCTCTGCATGCTTGTGGCCTCCCTCCCTCCCTCCCACCAAAATCCTGCAGGTCACTTTGGCTCCAAACTGGGTCTCCTCCCTTCCTACTCTCTTTATTGTGGTCTCCTCTCTACATTTAGCTGTGGAAAGTCTATTCTGTCAGTCTGGGTTGTTTTCTGGATTATGATGTTGGCTGTTAATGAGTTGTGTTGGTTAGATGAGCCTGTGATCCTGCCACTCTTCCTTCTTCCCTAGAAGTCCCTATTGACTTGTCTTATTTTTACTTTATTTGATCTCATTATAGTAAAGGGATGCTTGATCATTCCTTACTGAATACTTCATTTAGCCTCCAGAACAATAATCTTTTCTTTTCTCCTCTTGTGCCCTCATCATTATAACTTCTCAGTATCACAGATCCCCAAGGCTCAATTACCAAAATTTCCCCTTTCCTCTTTTCATCGTGTTGATCAAGTCCAGTTTTAAATTCCATCTTCAGCCTTGATCTTGTCTGTGAAATTCAGGCTTATTCAATCTCTACACTTGGATTTATAAGTGATGTCTCAAATTCATCCTACAAAAGACTGAAGTCTTGTTTTTGTCTCTGCTTTTCTCTGAGTCGTCTCCATTTGAGTAAAAGGGAGTTCCATTCACTTAATAGGTCAAGATCAAAAGTTAGAATCATATACAAATTCTTTCTTGCTCTTGAAATTTCTCTTTCCCTCTCACAGTTCCAGTCCAGTTCAGGGGCAAAATGTATCTGTTTCCTCTTTGAAACCTAACTAGGATCTAATTATTCTTCATACCCCCCTTGATACCCAGATACTATCTCAGTTGAACTGTCATGATAACTTCCTAGTCAGTTTCTCTCCTTTAACTTTTATCCCCCACAAACTACTTTCACCAGAGCAGTTCTTTAAAAAGGCAATTCCAGTCAAGTGATTCCTCAGCTCAAAATTCTCTAAAACCTTCCAAACTCACTGAGAATAAAACTGAAATCCTAAACTTGGAGGCCATGTGTGATTCATTTATCCAGACTCATTTTTTTCTTACTCCTAACCCTCATCCCTGAGCTCACTGTACCAGCTATACTAGCAGCTTCCTTTCTATGCCTCACACCATAAGCCATGTTCCTATCTCACACCTTTACATTTTTGGGGAACATTTCTCTGACCCATGGGTTCTCCCTTATCTAAGTGACGTGCAACCTCATTTTGGTCTTTATACTGAAATCTCCCTTCAGTGAGACCTTTTCTGACTCCTTACGTAAAAGAAGACCACTGATTCTTCCACCTATCCATTTATTCTGCTTTTACTTGACCTTATGGTAGTCCACCCCACTGACGTTTATTTTTTACCATACATGTTCTAATTAAAATATAATCATTATATGGGCATAGTCTATTTTATTAACTATTATTCCTTATTATTTAGAAAAGAACCCAGCATTATAAAAGGAGCTCAGTAAATAGTTACCACATGAAGGAGTGAATAAATCCTTGAATATCATTTGGTGGCAGTACACAAAGGAAAACAATAGTTGTTTTTTTTAAAAAAAATTAGCTTTTCTACTAATGCTACTTGTGATGGCAATAAGTAACATTATATTGAGGTCCTAATCTTTTTTGTTTTTTAGTAAGTTTTCTTTAAAATTAAAGTAAATATGGTCTTGGACTTTGGCTATGGTAAAGGAGACAATGAAAGGTTGAAAAGAGACAGGAAAGGGAACCTTAAAATAATTAGAAAATGTCAGAAAGACTATTTGAAGGGGCTACTGCAATACATATGTGAAAGAAGCCATGGATATAGCCTATGAAATATTTAGGGTATCTAAAGTAATTTTTCAGTGGAGAAAATACATAGATTATCTGTTATTTGGGATTTTTACCTTGTGCAATTCATGGCTGGAGTTACAGTGAATATGGAAAGGATGATTTTCTTGTGAGATCTGAACTCTTGATAATTCAAAGTGTACTGTATTTCAACCCAACCTCACACCTCCACACTGACCCATCAAACTCTTTGATTGTGACTGTTTTCCCAAAGTCTTGACACAAAGAATGACAGTGATACAAACTACTCCATCCCATTCATGACTCAATTTCAAGACCCTCCACTCACATACTGCAGTCTTCAATCCATGGCTATTACATCCTTTACTTTTCACTTCCTCCCTATTTCTTTTTATTCTTCCTTATCTGTGTCACCTTTGTATTATGGCTCCCTTTCATATACCATCTCTTCTCTTACCCTCTCCTCTTTGTTTTTTTTTTTTCTTTTGGAAAAGGAACAACACTAGATAAAGGCAATTCTTCATTCACTCATCACCTACCTTTGAGAGGCTGAATTTGAGTTTCATGAAAAATAAACATCCGCTCCAACTAATTTTTTTTTCGTAATCATGACCACCAGCTTCAAGTGAGCCTTTAGAAATGTCTTTGCTGGTCATCTTAATTGCTTTTTTTTTTTTCCATATTTTATTTCTAACCTTCATTTCCTTCTATTTCCTTTAGATTTCATTAGGTATTCCTTTTCTATATTTTTATAATACCTTCTTCAATGATTGATTTTTAGCACTTCTTCATTTTTAATGTATTAAAGCTATAACCTCTACCCATAAATGAACTTAACTGTGTCTTACAGGTTTTCATATGCCATATTTTTTGACCACTTAGTCAAAATGTTCTAATTTTTATTGTGATTTCTTTTTTGACCCAACAGTTTTTAAAAGGTATCATGTTTCAAACATTTAAGATTTTGTTCTCATTATTTTTATTAGTTTCTAGGTTAATTCCATGGTGTTCAGAGAATATACCCTGAGATTTAAATCCTTTGAGATTGCTGAAACTTTCTCTAAGGCTAAGCATTATAAAGAATTGAAAAAAATATATTGGGTCCATTTGAAATGATTGTATCCCATGTAATTATTTGGCATCATGTCATATGTGTTATCGACATGAAATTAATTGATCATATCTGTATTAGATCTGTTGGTAAAAGATGTTACCATCTGTCTATGGTTGGTGTATTTTTTTCTGTTCTAACTTAATATATTGTGAAGTTATGTGACTGGAAGTCTACAGACTTAAAATTGTTACACCCTTCAGTAGACTGAAACTTGTATCATGATGAAGTAGTCCTCTTTGGTAGTTCTTCACGTAAGTTCTATTAATTGGATATTAATATGGCAATATAGCTATACCAGCTTTATATTAGTGAGAGATGGTTTTGCCAAACTTTTGCTTTCAGTCATTTTGTATCCTAAGACTTAAGATCTGTCTCTTGTAGTTTGGATAGCTCATGTTGTATATGCTCCCTTCATGTTCCCTTGGACTGCTTACCCACTTTTGTACATGCCAGCCTATCAACATCCAATACTTAGGTCAAATTTGAGGGCCGCCTTTAGGCTGCAGCACCTACTTGGCCCATAGACAAAATGTCCAAAAGTACCTGGGAATTAACATTCGCCAGAGGCACCCCGTAACCCTAAGACGGATAGGTGTGGGAAGATGAATACCTCAGATCATTTGAACTTTGGCAGGGTTGTGCATTTAGCAGTACTGTCTAGGATTTCCTCACTTTTGGAAGCAGCAATCATGACCTCTGGCAGCTGGCTTGACAGTGTCCACTTTATACATTGCCTTGCCTTTCCTATATCACATCTTCTTTTACTACCTTTGTTCTTCGTATCTTCTAACAAGCTACTTACACTTGATTCCTTGGCACGGTGACTGCTTCTAGGGTAATCCAAACTAAGAAGGCTTTTGAAACAATTTTAAAATCTAATTTGGTAATGATGGTATATTAATCGAACTGTTATTACTTTACATTTAATAAAATTACTGATTTAAGGGTTTAAAACCATTAGTGACTATTTGATTTGTATTTATGGCACGAGTTTTAGGCAATTTTTTTTTGAGGCTTTTTAAAAGTGTTCTACCCCTTGATAGCTTCTTAACTATACATTTTTCTGCTGTTTTTAGTTATTACAACATGCATTTTGACTTATTAATGTCTGACAAAAATTAGTACTATTACTATTTGCTACAGCCAGTCTTATATTAAGGACTTTAGATGATTTGATGCTCATAGGAAACATTGAGATAGATAAACATATATTACATGGATGAGTCAATTTTCTAAGCTGGATATATTTAATCCAGAGGCCACACTTGTAAGGCTTACACAATACTTGGCATAAAAGGTGCTCAATAATACTAATTTACTCCTTCCAATTAAAAATATAAAATTGTAAATGAAATCTTGTGCAATTATTCTTAGCCTAAAGTTTGCAAATGAACACTTCTCAGCCTCATATCCTTTCTAATTATAAAGAGAAAAAAAAAAGAAATAGCACTTTAGAAAACCACAGCCTACTCTTAGCATTAGAAGTGGGCCTTACTGAATCTTGCTTGAATGAGGACATCGTGTAGTGAAAGATGTACTATGAATGATACACCTTGAGATCGTACTTTAGTGGTTGTCTTTATGGCATAAGGTCAATATGAATATCAAGATTTCCACACTCCGAAGTCCAGAAATGGCATGGTGATATGGCCCCATAGTCTTAGACAACACATTTGTGGGGGAGGAAAAGATAGTAAGGAGGAGATACTGTCTTAGTTTGAAGACTTTCATAACTCTTAAGTGCTAGGGATTTGATGTTTTTGCTGTGCTGCTAATGCAAAGGGATTAGAGAAAATACATGCAGAGGCAGTTGCCTTTATCACTAGCTTCATTTTTAGAAGCAATAATGGTAAAGAGGAGGAGATTAACATTATATGTGCATTTACATATATACATAGAAGTATGGAACTAAAGAATACAGATAAGGTTGAAAAAGAGATCAGCTTACTTAGTGCCTGTACAGAAATGAATATTGAAATCCAATTTTGTAGAATCCTTTCTATAATACTACCTTGTATAGAAGAATATTCTGAGTCAAAAGGTTTTATTTTGGACCCTTCATACATGATAATCCAGCTACTCAAATCCCTTTCTCTGGGGAGTTAGGGACTGCTTTAGTAGCTCCCTAGCCTTTAGTTCTTTGATGCTAGCTTTGAATGAGGAGAGGTGGAGATTCGTGCCCCGCTGTATATGACATTAAATGTGTAAGTGTTTCATGAGAAAGCTCTGCAGAACATCAGACTGTATTCGTGTCTGGGGCTCTGTCTCCGTAGGCGACTTTGGAGTAACGAGGTCAGTCAGAAAAAGCTAAATAGTTCTTGATATTGGACTAGATCAGAGATAGGATGTAAATAGAATGATTTATAATATTGCAGTAAACTGAGGTAATTGCCGCCTTGGTAATGGAGATGGAGAGAAAGGGAAAACCCCTTCACAAAGATAGAAAGTCAGCAGTATCTGTTACCACCACCCTCATACAGCTTCCTCTTGGTAACTCAAAACAGATCAATACCATTCAAACAGTCAACTGTTACTTAAAACTTTTCCCCTTCTATGAGTAACTAATATACCCAATAGTTTTCACCCTGTGCTGGAGATAAGTACATCAGGCTTTTAGAAATAGATAAATTAAACTAGTACACAAGTAGAGTACAACGAACTCCCTTTGCTCATTTTCCATACTTACCAAAAGTCTTTTTTATGTATACCTAGATTTGCATGTAACTTTTTTTTTAAAGAGGAGTATTAATGAGGCTGATGCAAGTTACATTTCATGAGATTATGAATAATAAATAAGATACATTTTCTCACTGGCACTAGTCTCAGATCTTTGTCACTAAGATGTAAATTCCTGATGATTACATAAAATGCTATTTACATTGCAGATACTCCTAGTAAATCCAGTCAAAGATTGGGGTTCGAGGGGGGCACCTGAGTGGCTCAATCGTTAAGTGTCTGCCTTCGGCTCAGGTCATGATCCCAGGGTCCTGGGATCAAGCTCCGCATCCCGCATCGGGCTCCCGGCTCCACAAGAAGCCTGCTTCTCCCGCTACCATTCCCTCTGCTCGTGTTTCCTCTCTCGCTAAGTTTCTCTCTGTCAAATAAATAAAATCTTTAAAAAAAAAAAAAAAAGATTGGGGTTAGAGGAAGAAAGTTCTTGTCAATTAAATGATACTCCTAGTAAATCCAGTCAAAGATTGAGGTTAGAGGAAGAAAGTTCTTGTCAATTAAATCTCAAGAGCCAGTGAAAGGTTGAATTTGGGCAATGGGAATGACTTGGAGTCCAAACATCTGGTAGCTGTCTCTACTATTATGTAAGATTCATTTTAATGCTTCGGGGGGAAAAAAGTCAAATGTGGAGTGATCCAGGGGAATCAGATTATTTTTTTTAATTACCGTAGATCATAGGAGATTATTACACTCAAGCTAATAAGAATAATTTTTACCATATATGTAAAAGGATTTCAAACAAATGAACCTTAAAAGTATGACATCTTACGGGTGCCTGGGTGGCTTAGTCAGTTAAGCATCTGCCTTCAACTCAGGTCATGGTTCCAGGGTCCTGGAACAGAGTCCCAGGTTGGACTCTCTGCTTAGCTGGGAGACTGCTTCTCCCTCTCTCTCTCCGCCCTTCCCCCCGGCATGTGCTATCTCTCCCTCATTCTTTCTCAAATAAATAAAATCTTAAAAAAAAAAAAAAAAGGTATGAGCTTTTGCTCTACATTCTTAAAAATCGTCAATGAGGAAAAATTTTCAAATGTGGAAAGTATATAAAATTTGCAGTGTGTATATGCAACTTAAACTATAATTCAGGATACAGTTTGTGTGATTTTTATGGTAAGCAATACTTAACGAAGACTAAAGCAAGGATATTTCTTTTCTCATTTTTGTGTGTTTTAGCATCTTTTATTTGCATCATTATTATAATAGGTGCCCAAATGTTCAAAATTTAAACAAAGGGTTGTGTTTGAGTCCTGTAATTTAACACTGCATTTTGCTTTAAAAGCCTGAATACTGAAATCGCATGTGAGATTTCTGTGTAAAGTAGTGACACCTTCTTCCAGATGCCAATTTACTGCTATAATTTTGACAGCCATTTTTTGAAACTGGACTCTTAGCTGTCTTGAAATGAACCTTTGCTAATTTTTTTTTTTTTTAAGTTAAAATGTGCTGGCTTGAGGCAGATTTTTAGCATTGTTTTGATCCTCTGCATCACATTATGGGTTGTTTTCTTCCTTTTGCTTCCTACTAGAATCACAAAATTTCCCATCAATAAATCACTTAAGAAAGAATATGAAAACTGACAAAGTAAATCAATAGATTGATGGGTCAATAAATTTATCTATTGGTAGATAATACATTTTCCTTTTTCTTTTCTTTCTTTTGGGAGTCAAGAATGTTCCTTAGGGGTTACGAGTATGATTTTTAATAAAAAATGTACACTGTGAAATACTATTAGCTTTCTTATGCCAGGCACTTGGGAAGAGCCCCTTTCACAAGTAGCTGTAAGAAAATGACTATCCAGTAAGTGTACCCAATAACTTTTGCAAGATGAATACTTCCCATGAGCATTACAAAATTGGGTAAAAAAATTAGAGTGAAATTGACTTTCTTTGGATACAGTTCTATGAATTTAACACATAGAATTGTGTAGTTACACCTCAATCAAGAGATAAATCAGTTCAATAAGCCAAGAAACTCCCTCATATTATCCAAACCACATGCATCCTAACATCTGACAGAGAGCTGTTGTCTATCACTATAGTTCTATCTTTTTGAGAATGTCATATAAAAGAAATCTTACAGTATATAACCATTTGAGACCATCTTCTTTGCCTCAGTGTGATGCCTTTGAGATTTAGCCAAATCTTTGCATGTATACATAGTCCATTCCTTTTAATTGTTGACTAATATTCTCCGGTGTGGATAGATCATGTTTCATTTATTCATTCACCCCTTGAAGGACATTTGGATGATTTCTAGCTTGAGGCATTAAGAAATAGAGTGGCTTACAAACATTTGTGTACAGCAATTAGTGTAAGCATACACTTTTATTGTAGGTTAAATATCGAGGATAGAAATTAATGCATCATACTTAAGTGTATATTCAGCTTTGTAGGTGTCAAATTATTCTCCAGAGTGAATGTACCATTTTGCATTTTACTAGCAGTGCATTGGAGTTCTGTATTTGCTCTGCATCCTTGCTAGCTAGCCCTTGATATTGTCAGTGTTTCTAATTTTAGACATCCCATTAGGTGGGTAGTGGTATTGTTATTTTTCTAATAGTTAATTATGTTGAATATAATTTGTGTGCTTATTTGCAATAAGTATATCCACACTGGTAAAGTATCTGTTCACATATTTTGCCTATTTAAATGAGTAATTTTATTTTCCTACTGTTGAGTTATTTACATATATATACACATGTCCTTTGCCTGGAATGTGCTGTTTTTTTTTTTTTTTAAGATTTTATTTATTTATTTATTTGAGAGAGAGAAAGTGAGAGGATGAGAGGAGTGAAGGTCAGAGGGAGAAGCAGACTCCCCGTGGAGCTGGGAGCCCGATGTGGGACTCGATCCCGGGACTCCAGGATCATGACCTGGGCCGAAGGCAGCTGCTTAACCAACTGAGCCACCCAGGCGCCCCTGGAATGTGCTGTTTAAATATCACCTCCCATTCTGTAGCTTGATTTTTAGTCTCTATGCAGAAACTATTGTAGAAGAAAAGATAGAAATTTTGATGAGACCTAATTTATTACACCCCCCCTTGCCATTATGGATCATGTTTTTGGTGTAATCTCTAAGAATTCCTTGACTAACTTAGGTCATGAAGATTTTTCTTCTTTTTTTCCTGGAAGTTTAGTAATTTAATGTTTTACATTTAGACCTAACACATTTTGAGTTATTTTTTCTATAAAGTATGAACTTTAGGTCAAGATTTATTTATATTTTTTGCATATGGATGTTTATTTTCTCCAATACCACTTGTTAAAAAGATGACCATTTCTCTGAGTTGCTTTTTTTTGCACCTTATGTAAAAAATCAATTCACCATTAAAAAAGATATTTCTAACTTTCTCTTGGGTCATGGAAGAAATATCAGATTTAAAAATATTTTAATGGATGGGGCACCTGGGTGGCTCAGTGGGTTAAAGCCTCTGCTTTAAAGCTCAGGTCATGATCTCGGGGTCCTGGGATCGAGCCCAGCATCGGGTTCTCTGCTCAGCAGACAGCCTGCTTCCCTCTCCCTCTGTCTCCCTCTCTGCCTACTTGTGATCTCTTCCTCTCTGCCAAATAAATAAAACCTTCAAAAATAAATAAAATGAAAAATACATCATATCCAAATACATAGCGTCCAGTGAAATCATCTCAATTGGAAATTCATGGCACTGAGTGCATATATTAAGGAAGAAAATAAATCTAAAATCACTGATGGAGGTTTTTGCCACAGAGAAATAGGAAAAGAAGAACAAATAATCTCCGAAGAAGAAGAGAATAAATAATGGAAGAGGAGAAATCCATGAAATTGAAAATAAGTCAATGGGGAAAAACAAAACCAAGAGCTCATTCTTAGAAAATAAAATTTATAAGCCTGTAAATGGGTTAGTTAAGAAAAAGCAAGAGAATAAATCACTAGTGTAAATCCAATGGACATTAAGTAGATAATAATGGAATACAATACACTACTGTATGCTTACAAATTTGATAATCTAAAATAGATCATTTCTTGAAAGACACAACTTTTCAAAACTCACACAAGATGAAATAGTAAACTATCAGTGTAAGCCTATTACAGTGAAAAAAGTTTAATAATAAGGCTTCCAAAATAAAAACAATACCAGGCCCAGATGGCTTCATTGTTGAATTCCAACAAACATTTAATGGAAGAACTGTTTGAATTTGCTAACATCTTTCAGATGATAGAAACAGATGGAATAATTTCTAACTCATTCTATGAGGCCTATATTACCCTAATTTCAAAACTAAGCTCACATGTTCTAATATTTCACATAGACTATAAGATTGTTAAAGTGCACACTAAAGGATAAGAGATTGAAGAAACAAATGAGCACATCTTTGTTTCTTTATACATCGAAATGTATTTTTGACACACTGAGAGAACTGTTCATCAATAAAGTACTGATGGACAGTTCCATAGACATTTTCATTTCATGTTTCTTGTCAGCCTTCTGTGCCTTTAATCCTAGTGAACAACTTAGGTAGGTGCTTTAAAAGTTAAAAGTCATGTTTTTTAATTTTTTTTAACAGTTGTGTTTTCATTTTCATTTGTTTCCATTAATTTTTTTAATTCCTTAATTTCCTGGTTGACCCATTCATTCTTGAGTAGGATGCTCAAATAGGACGCCTGCATGTATTTGAGTTCTTTCCAACTTTCCTCTTGTGATTGAGTTCAAGTTTCAAAGCACTGTGGTCTGAAAATAAGCAGGGAATGGTCCCAATCTTTTGGTAGCAGTTGAGACCTGATTTGTGACCCAGGATGTTATCTATTCTAGGGAATGTTCCATGTGCAGTTGAGAAGAATGTGTATTCTGTTGCTTTAGGATGGAATGCTCTGAATATATCTGTGAAGTCCATCTGGTACCAGAAGACTGTATTTCTTTGGTATTGGTTGTAATCTGTCCTCTATCACTCATGATTATATTAATATGGGTCCTTATTCTTTTTTTTTTTTTTTTTGATAAGTATGGCCAGGGTTTTATCAATCTTATATATTCTTTCAAAGAACTAGCTCTAATTTCATTGTAATGTTTTACTGTTCTTTTGGTTTCTATTTCATTGATTTCTGCTTTGCTCTTTATTATTTCTCTTCTGCTGGATTTAGGCTTTATTGTTCTTTGTCTAGCTCCTTTAGATGGTTAGGGTGTATATTTGAGACCTTTCTTGTTTCTTGAGAAAGACTTGTATTCCTATATACTTTACTCTTAGGACCACCTTTGCAGCATCCCAAAGGTTTTGAACAGTTGTGTTTTCATTTTTATTTGTTTCCATGAATATTTTTCATTCTTCTTTAATTTCCTGGTTGACTCATTCATTCTTTAGTAGGATGGTCTTTAACCTCCACATATTTGAGTTATTTCCAAATTCCTCATGTAATGGAGTTCAAGTTTCAAAGCACTGTGGTCTGAAAATAGGCAGAGAATGATCTCAGTCTTCTGGTATTGGTGGAGACTTGATTTGTGACACAGGATGTGATCTATTCTGGAGAATGTTCCATGTGCATTTGAGAAGAATGTGTATTCTGTTGCATGGGATGGAATGCTCTGAATATATCTATGAAGTCTATCTGGTCCTGTGTGTCATTTAAAGCCCTTGTTTCCTTGTTGACCTTTTTTGCTTAGATGATGTGTCCATTTCACTGAAGGGGTGGTTAAAGTCGCCTACTATTACTGTATTATTGTTGATATGTTTCTTTGATTTTGTTATTAATTGGTTTGTATAATTGGCTGCTCCCATGTTAGGGGCATAAATACTTGAAATTGTTAGATATTTTTTTTTTTTTTTAATTTTTATTAACATATAATTCATTATTTGCCCCAGGATAGATCTTCTTTTTGAGTAGACCCTTAAAGTACAATACAGTGGCCTTCCTCATCTCTTATTAAAATCTAATCTGTCTGATAAAAGGATTGTCACTCCAACTTTCTTTTGATGTCCATTAGCATGGTAAATGGTTTTCCACCCCCTCACTTTAAATCTGGAAGTGTCTATGGGACTAAAATGAGTCTCTGGCAGACAGCATATTGATGGGTCTTGGTTTATTTTTGTTTTTGTTTATTTTTTTATCCAGTCTGATATCCAGTCTTTTGATCGGGGCATTTAGCCCACTTACATTCAAGGTAGCTTTTGAAAGATATGAATTTAGTGCCATCATGTTGCTTGTAAAGTCACTGTTACTGTATATTGTCTCTGTTCCTTTCTGGTCGTTGTTATTTTTATGCTCTCTCTTTGCTTAAAGGACTCCTTTCTGTATTTCTTGTAGGGCTGGTTTGGTGATCACAAACTCTTTTCGTTTCTGTTTGTCCTGGAAACTTTTTATCTCTCTTTCTATTTTCAGTGACAGCCTAGCTGGATAGTATTCTTTGTTACATATTTTTCTCATTTAGTGGCCTAAATATATCATGCCAGTCCTTTATGGCTTGCCAGGTCTTTGTGGATAGGTCTGCTGCCAATTTAATGTTTCTCCTGTTGTAGGTTACAGATCTCTTGTCCTGAGCTGCTTTTTTGGGATTTTCTCTTTTTCTCAAATACTTGTTTAATATTACATGTCAGGTTGTTGACTTAATTTTATTGATTTTTGATGGGGATTCTCTGTGCCTCCTTGATTATGATGCCTGTTTGCTTCCTCAAAGTAGGAAAGAATGTCCAGTGTAAAAAAGACAGTCTCTTCAACAACTGGTGTTGGGAAAATTGGACAAGTGCATGAAGAAGAATGAAACTGGACACACACACCACACAGAAAAATAGACTCAAAATGGATGAAAGACCTAAATGAGGGACAGTAATCTATCAAAGTCCTTGAGGAGAACATAAGCAGCAACCTCTTCAACCTCAGCCACAGCAACTTTTCCTAGAAACATCTCCAAAGGCAAGGGAAGCAAGGGCAAAAATGAACTATTGGGACTTCATCAAGATCAAAAGCTTTTGCACAGCAAAGGAAATAGTCAGCAAAACCAAAAGACAACTGACAGAATGGGAGAGGATACTTGCAAATGACATATCAGATAAAGGGCGAGTATCCAAAATCTATCAAGAACTCATCATATCCAACACCCAAAGAACAAATAATCCAATCAAGAAGTGAGCAGAAGACATGAACAGACATTTCTGCAAAGAAGGCATCCAAATGGCCAACTGACACATGAAAAAGTGCTCAGCATTACTCAGCATCAGGGAAATACAAATGAAAACCACAGTGAGATACCACCTCACACCAGTCAAAATGGCTAAAATTAACAAGTTGGGAAAGGAGAGATGTTGGCGAGGATGCAGAGAAAAGGGAACCTTCCCACACCATTGGTGGGAATGAAAGCTGGTGCAGCCACTCTGGAAAATGGTGGAGGTTCCTCAAAAGGTTGAAAATAGAGCTACCCTATGACCCAGCAATTGCACTACTGGGTATTTACCTTAAAGATACAAGTGTAGTGATCTGGAGGGGCATGTGCATCCCAATATTTATAGCAGCAATGTCCACAAGAGCCAAACTATGGAAAGAACCTGGATGTCCATCAACAGATGAGTGGATAAAGAAGAAGTGGTAAATATATACAATGGAATACTATACAGCCATCAAAACCCAAAATCTTGCCATTTGCAATGACATAGATGGAACTAGAGGGTATTATGCTAAGCAAAATAAATCAGTGAGAGAAAGACAATTATCATATGACCTCTGATATGAGGAATTTGAGAAACAAGGCAGAGGATCATAGGGGAAGAAACGAAAAAATGAAATAAGACTGAAACCAGAGAGGGAGACCAACTATAAGAGATCCTTAATCATAAGAAAACAAACTAAGGGTTGCTGGAGGGGAGAGGGTTTCAAGGGATGGGGTAGCTGGGTGATAGACATTGGGGATGGTATGTGCTATGGTGAGTGCTGTGAATTGTGTAAGCCTGATGAATCAGAGACCTGTACTCCTGAAATAAGTAATACATTATATGTTAATAAAAAATAACAGTTCCCTCAATATGTAAAGAATTTGTCCATGTTCAAAACCAAAAAATATATGAGAAGAAACACACATGGCCTATAAACACACATATGCATGTGCACACATGAACAGACATACAAAATTTCCCAACCTGTAATTAAAGAAACACTAACTAGAAAAAATAAAACAATATTCCATCTCTTAAGAAAAAAAATTTTTTTAAAGAAAATGGCTGATTGTATAAATTAGATTTATTGTGTAAACTCGGGGTCCAAGATATTTTAACCTCCTTAAGAACATACATATGTCAAAGAAAATAGTAAATACTTTCCCCACAAGGTCTCTGAAATAGTTTAGCCTAATGGGTAATGCCTGTCCATTAACCATTTATGCATCATTAATAAAATTACAAGAATAAAATCACAAACATTTGAAGGAAAGAAAACTAGACTACTATCTCTCATGTACATAGATGAAAAAATTCTCATCAAAGTAACCTATCAAATGAATTATACACTATGACCGAGTGAGGTTTATTTCATTCATACAAGGCTCGTTACACATTCAAAAATCAAAAAAATGTAATCTATCACAACAGGCTGAAGAGGAAATCAATGATCATATATAATCTAATGACCATATGTATATATACATATAATATATACCAAAAAAAATACAGAAAGCACTGAATAAAATCCACCGATTCATGATAAAATCTCAGTAGACTAGGACTACAGAAGGACCTCTTTAACCTGACAAAGAATATCTGCAGAAAACCTGCAAATAATATCATCTTTAGTACTGAGAAGCTGGAAACTTCCTCACCATAATCAGGGACTAAAGACTAAAGGGACTTCATCAAGATCAAAAGCTTTTGGGACTAAAGGGACTAAAGTCCCTTCTCAACACTCTCTTTTAACATCATACTGGAAATTCTAGGTACTGTAATAAGACAAAAAAGGAAATAGAAGGTAAGCATATGGGAAGGAAGAATTAAACTATCCTTGTTCACAGGCTACGTAATCACCTACATAGAAGATCTGGAAAAATTGACAAAAAATCTCCTGGAATTAATAAACGATTATAGCAACGTTGAAGAATACAAAGTTAATACACAAAGGTAAATTGCTTTTCCTTATGCCAGTAATGAATAAATGGAATTTGAAAATAAAAACACAATACTGTTAATTGTATTGCCCCCAAAATGAAATACTTCAGGCATAAATCTAATCAGATGTATACAAGACCTAAATGAGGAAAACTACAATAGTTGCAGGTATTGCAAATGATCCTGTTTTTATAATTTTAGTTAACTAAGTATTCATAACTAGTATATAGGACACAATTTTTATTTTCTTGCATAGTATGACTATACTGAACTCATTCTGAAAATAGTTTTGTAGAATTCTTGAGATTTCTATGTTGAAAATCATGGCATCTGTAAACAGGGACAACTTTATTTTTCCTTTTTCAATCTACTCATCTTTACTTTTCTTACCTAACTGCACTGTTAAGGGTTTATAGACAATATTGAATAAATTTGTATGAACCTCCAGGCCTTGATTTTGATGTAAAGAGGAAAATATTTAGTCTTTCACTTTTAAATATGAATATAGCTCTGTTTTTGTAGAAAGGAATTTAGGAAACTCCTCTTTATTCCTAATTTGCTGAGAGACTTACTCATGAATAGCTATTTATGCATCAATTGACTTAATTATGTGGTTTACCTTCTTTGGACTCGGTGGATAACATGGATTGATGTCTAAGTGTTGAACCAGCTTCATATTTCCAGGATAAACCCCAGTTGGTTATGGCTATTTCTGGATAGGATTTGCTGATATTTTTTGAAGGGTTATGTTGGAAGATTTAGTTGAAGATTATTTTCATATTGTGAGATAATATTGTTGAAGGTTTTTCTTTTTTGTACTGTTCTTGTATAATTATAGAGAGTAATGAAGGTGACTTATGGTGTTCCTTTTTTATTTTTTTATGAATGAGGTTGTGTAAATGGGTGCTACTTCTTCAAATGCTTATCAGAATTGACCAGTAAGACCATCTGAGCCTAGAAATATCTATTTCATATTTTCTCACTACACATTTAACCTGTTTAATAATTGCAGGACTATTTTAGTTACCTATTTCATGTGTGAGTTTTAAAACTTGTGATTATTGACGAATTGGGCTGAGTTGTTGAACTAACTGCATAGAGTTGTTGGTAGTATTCCCTAATGTCTGTAGTCTCTGTAGTGATATCCTTCATTTCTGATGCTAGTAATTTGTGTCTTTTTTCTTTGTCAATATTGCTTCAGATTTATCCAATTTACTGATATTGTAACCAGTTTTATTAGGTTCACTGATTTTCTTTGTCATGTATTTTTGCTTTTTATTTTCTTTACGTATATCTTGCTGTTCTTTTAAATATAGAATCTTAAATCATTTGAGACTTTTTACACAGAGGTATTTAGTATACATAGGTCTCCTAATAATGCTTTAGCTGAAGCTATAAATTGGGTAAGTTGCATTTTCATTTTTGCTAAGTTAAAAATCTGTTATTATGTTCCTTGAGGCTGCTTCTTTGATCCATAGATTATTTAGAAGTGTGTTTCATCAACTTTTTTTTATGCGTGCATATTTCCTTTCTATCTTTGTGCCTTTGTGTCCAGTCTAATCCCATTATGGTTAGAGAACATGATTTGTATGATTTAAATTACTGCATACTTTGTAAGATTGTTTTTTGACCAAGATTATTATCTATCTTGGTGAATTTTCAATACTTAGTTGAGTGTGTATCCAACCTTGTATAAATACCAGTTACAGTTTATTTATAGTATTGGTCAGTTCTTCTGTATCTTTACTGATTTTTTTCCTTATTTCTATTGATTACTAGGAGAGAAGTATTGAAATATTCAACAATAATTGTTTATTGATTACTGGGAGAGAAGTATTGAAATATTAAATAATAATGGCTGAGTTTTTGCTGAAATATTTTTGAGGACTTATCATTCCTCTTCCTTAGTTCTGTTGTTGCTGCACACATTTGGAAACTGTCAATTGCACAGATATTTAAAATAGTTTTGTCTCTTTTGAGATTTTACCCTTTATCATTACATAATGTCCATTTTCATCCCTGGTATTTTCTGTGCTCTGACGTCTATTGTACCTAACTGTCATAGTCACTATAGCTTCCTTCTTATTTCCTCTGAATTTCTTTTTAAATTTTGAACCTATCTATATCATTGCAGTGAAGTGAATTTCTTGCATGTAGTATATATTGTGGTCATTTTAAAATCAGTTCTCTATATGACAATCTCTATATTTAAATGATGTTTCAAAATTACATTTGTATAATTGTTAACATGTTTAAATTTTTCTTTTTAAAATTTTGTTAATCTGTTTTTAATACCTTGTTTCTCCTTTCTCTGCCTCCTTTTAATTATTTGGATACATTTTAATATTTTAGTTTATATGTTATTTCTCATATATTTTGGTGGTTTTTCTAGCAATTAAAAATTAGTTATTAATGGGGCACCTGGGTAGTTCAGTGGGTTAAAGCCTCTGCCTTCAGCTCAGGTCATGATCTCAGGGTCCTGGAATCGAGCCCCACATAGGGCTCTCTGCTCAGTGGGAAGCCTGCTTCCCTCTCTCTCTTTGCCTGCCTCTCTGTCTACTTGTGATTTCCCTCTGTCTGTGAAATAAATAAATAAAATCTTTAAAAAAAATTAGTTATTAAAATGTCATAGTCCGTTTGATAAATATTTTGTTCTTTCATGTGAAATATAAAAAATTTCCACTAGATATTTATACCATCTTTCTTTTATAGGAATCATTTCTATATTACAAATTCCATTAAAGCAATTTGATACTGGTTGTTTTTAACCATCAAACACATAAAACCTAAAACGAGAATAATAGTCTATGATATTTACCAAATACTAATTGTTACTGTGTTCCTCATTCATTGCTGATTTTTCCAGTTTCTTTTACCATTTTATATCTGTTGGAAAAATTACCTTAGCCATTCTTTTAGATTGAGTTTACTGAGTTTAGACTTCTTTCATCTCAGAATATCTTTGACTTTCACCTTTTGAAACATCTTTGGGTATATAATTCTTGGTTAATCTTGTCTTTTAGCACTTCAAAAATAATTCTATTTCTATTGGGCTCCATAGTTTCTAATGAGAAACTCAAAACCATTTGAATCATTGTTTCCTTGTAGGTAACATGTCATTTTTCTTTGATTTGTCCTCAAGATTTTTTCTTTGTCAGCAATTACTAGCAGTTCTTTGTGTTTGAGCATGTACTACTTTAAGGTGTACCAGTTTGAGGTTTACCCAACTGAAATTGTAAGTTTGTCTCTTTCACTAGATGGTGAAGTTTTCACTTATTATTTCTTAAAAGTTTTCTTTTCACACTGTAGCTTTTCCTTTCTCAGACTACAAGGATGTGAGTATTAGGTTTTTTTGTAAATGTTTCACAGGTTTATTCTTTCCCATCTCTTTACTCTTAGTTCTGAGTGAACCATTTGTATGGTTCTACCTTTAAGTTCACTGATGCTTTCTTTTATTGCCTATATTTTAATATTAAGCTTGACCAAATTTCTATTTGGTTCTGGTTAATCTCTGTTTCTCTCCACCCCCCTTTTTCACTGAGATTTTTTTTTTTTGTTTCCAGAGCATTCTTTCTGAAAGATAAAAGGATACTGATATTAGCTGCTCTCAAGTCTTCTTCAGATAATCCCGTATCTGTATCTTTTTAGCATTATCCATTGCTTCTTTGTTTGCCAAGTAATTTTAGATTGGCTCTTGAACTTTTTGGACAATTGGTTATGAGACTCGAGGTCTTGTTTAAATTCTATGGGAAATGATAATTTCATTTTACATTATTTTTTTAGCAGGCACTTGACCTGGTTAGGCCACAAGTCTTCTGTGGGTTGTATTTCAAGGTTGGTTCCACTTCTAAAATTTTTATGAAGTTGGGTATATTTGTTCCATGGGTGGACCAGTCATTGGCCAGTATGAGATATTGGTGGTGATCTATTCTATTGTTCAGTTTTCAAAGAAAATAGGATGCTTTCAAGAACAGATCCATGCAAGTAGATCTTAGATGTAAGGTTTGAAATTCATAAATGACTATGGAATTATTTTCATAAGCTTATTTTTTTAATCTCCTCAGTACTTTTGGTTCTTTGAGCCTCTATTCTGTGCTTTACCCAGAAAACTGGAATTTTATTTTACTGGTCTATCACACATTTATCGTAATTGTGACGGCATATGGGATTATCAATTAGAATGATATATAAAGAAAAAAGTAATGGAGCTTTGTTCCATGTTTTGAGACCATAGTTTTTCTTAATATGAAGGAAGGTGATACTTCTTGGAATTTCAGCTTTCTGCAGGCTCATTGCTGCCACTGTTGGTGCCACCATTGCTAGGGGATTGTTTTAGAGTTGAGGTATGAGAGAAAGAAGGAAAATAAAATTGGAAATCTTTGACCATTAGGAAACTATTTGCCTCTTTTTGGGTCAGAACTAGATATCTCCTGGTGTAGAGATCATGGCTACTAAAGAAAAACAAATTTAAAAAGATGAGCCAATTATTTGAGGATGTACATCAAATTCTAGTCTTCTGTCTACTTTATCAACCATTATTTAATTTCACATTCCCTAAATAGCTGTTGCATGTGCTCTGTCCAGGTTTCATAATCACATTTATTCCCTCTTACTCAGAAACAAACTCCCATGTGGAACATTTAAAAAAATTTAAGTACTTCAGTATTGTATCTCATTTTTATATACTTTATAAATATTTTTGAAGGAGCTGATCGAAAAAAGGCACGAAGGATTTCATTTGCATATTGAGTGGCTTTTCTCTGAGGCTGTGTTTTTTCATGCTGTAAAATCAGCAAAAACAAATTGATTATTTGAGGGACAATCATGCCAATACCTAGCTTCTCTTTAGCTCATCGCTCTGATAAAAAAGCCCAACACTATGTATTGTTCTGATGTGTTTGAAATTATTCCTATCAAAATAGGTTAGAAATGGTCATAAAAACGTGAAGATGAATGCCAAGAGAAAAACCTCTAACTCTTTAGAGCTTGCATTGAATTTAGTGTTAAACCTTCATCCATTTTTTTGTATGACAGTTAGCCCTGTGCATAACACAGAATATGACATATAACAGATATTTAAAACATTTGCTCCACTTACTGAAAAATAACCAATGCATTCAGTTCTTCAGGCACACACACATAGAATGCCTTTTGTACAGAAGACACTAAGATGAATGGAGATTTAAAAAATTGACAGATGTTTCTGACATCAGGAACTTTGAAAGTGGAAAAGACAGACATGTAAACGAGTTACTCTAGAGCAAATGGAAACAAGTAAGAAAAAGAAATATGGGGGGAATTTAATCAGGAGAAAAAATTTGAGTAGAGGTAAAAATGTTTCTGTTGAATCAAAATAAAATGCCAGATAAAATCTGTCTGATTAAAGTCAGTGTAGTTTTATGGAAAAAAAACACTAAGAGTCTGAAAACGTGGATTTTTTTTTTCTAGTTCTGTTGTCATCTATGTTCCTAATCATAGTCTATATACCGTCTTGAGTTTCTTCTCCATACCCGAAAAACAAGAGAGTTGGCTAATAGGATCACTCACAGCACAAATTTTATTTTTTTGTGAAAATTCTCTATCAGGAAATAGTAAATAGTGCTATTTGGTCACAGTGACTTCAATTTTTTTTTAGATCACATAGACATGAAATAAAAAGGTCCTTTTCAACTTCCCTCACCACTAGTAGTTACTATTTTGTAGTTGGTTATATCTTTCTGGTCCAGTTCTTTGACTACGTGTTTTTGTGTCCACATTATTGTGGCATACATTATAGCCATAGTATTTTTCATTATAATGTAAATACTCAGTAGCATGCTTTTTGAGGAATAGAACTTAATCTTTTCACTTACATGTATGTATTGGAGGCTTATGCCTGTAGTTGAATGTAATCAAAATCACTCATTGAATAGTAATACATTGTAAGAATATACCAAAATATTTTTGTCCATCAGTTAATTCCCACCTGATAAAGCTTTATTCAAAATCATGCATATATCCTTTGTATCCTTGGGGCCATATGAAGGATTGTCTAACATCTAGAACTGAAATTGCTGAAATCCAGTGTATGCATATTTCGAAGTTTATTAGACAATGATAAACTGTTCTCTAAAGTGATTTTACCATCACTGTTTGAGAGTTACGATTTCTCCACATATCTTTGATTCTTGTCTGACTTTAAAATGTTCTGGGTATAAAATAATAGTTTATATGCTAGAGGTTTTGGGCAAATATCCTTCATAATGAATGCTAGGTAAATTCCCTATGATTCTGATTTGCTAAAAATTATTTTCTGTATGTGAGGTTTTTGCTTGTTTACAGAGTACATAATAATGTGTTTGTCACAAATGTGAATTTTTTGAAAATCTATATTGGACTATTGGGTTAGTGAGCCCAGAATTTCTGAGAACAGTCATTGTGCCCATTTTCCAACCTAAGAAATAGTACTCCCTTTTATTTGTGGAACTGTCTTAATTTGAATGATAGTGTAGAAAGATAGACAGTGTAGAAAGATGGACAGTGTAGAAAGATGGACAGTGTAGAAAGATAAAAATACATCTTGAACTAAACAAAACAATTGAATTAAATCCTTTCCTGTAACTGCAGACATAATCACAAATTATTTTTTCATTAAATACTCTGAAATTAAATACTTCTTATATACCTAAGATGATCTTACTGCATATACCCATATACATCAGACATTGTTAGATTTGCATTATAATATTTTCCTCAGAATTTTGACATTTGTATTGATCTGTCAGATTTATTTTTGTTATCCATGTCCAATACCTAAATTTTGGTGGTCTCATGAGGAAAAAATAGAAGTTCTATTTTTCTGTTCTCTGAAACGATTTCAAGTTAGAGTATATCTATTCTTTCCAAATTGGAGATACATTATAACCTGCCAAAAATTCTTGATAACTATAATAACCAGTAGCATAAAAAAATGATAGGTATTTTACTTCTCTGTACCTCAATGTCTTCATTAATGATGATATTAACCACATCAACTTTATATGCTTTCTATGGGAACATAAATGAAATGAAGAGCACACATTGAATTTAAATTTTAACCTTAATTTTAAAGTGTAGAATGGAAACAAATTGTTGAGAATTTTGATGGAATGTGACCATAAGGGAATGACACTAAGGCATAGGCCTAGACATAACCAGTCAGTGAAAATAATCCAGAAAGAAGATGTACAGTAGGAACCCTGTTGTTGAATCACTGTTCACCCAGCATCTCAAATCTAGAGGCTTTTTTATAAAGGGGCTTGGGTGTGGATTTTGTGTTTACATGTAGGCATGAGTTTGCATGCCCAAAGTCAATCTAGATATAACACCAATTGCTTTTGGAGAAAGCAGTATTTATTTTAGTCAGAGGCCTCTTCATACCATTCTTGCTAGAGGCGTAAAAACACATAAGGATATTGGATTTGATGTGAAGTCAAATGGCTTTAATTTGTTAACGTTTTGAAGCAACAACTATAGTTTTGATTGAAAGAAAATACCCCAAGGACACATAATAACTGTGTTAAATAAATCTTACATGGTCATCCAGGGTTCCTGTGGATCATCTTACCCTCCTTCCAGTTGGTGTGTGCTGAGAAAATACAAATTGAAATCTTTTCCCGAAGGAAGTTACAGTGGTAGCTAAGTCACATATTATATTCAGAAGATTGTTGCAAATTTAGAGATGGCTATTGTCAATAGCACTGGATTCCAAGTACAGAGAACTTGGAATCCTCGGCTACCATTATTGTGTCAAGTTTACTTTCTTAGCCTTGACACATATGTGGAAGTGAGCACACAGGAGCACTGCTTTTGTTCACAATATTGTTATGAAGATCAAATAGTTTCTTTATTGTAATATTAAGGAGAGTGAGCTACTGTAGTAGTTAAAATATTACTAACAGTTAGTGACAGATAATTTGACACTGAAATTTTCAGTGGCTTAATTCAAGATATGTTCTGTTTTGAACTTGCTATACAGCTGCTGTCATTCAAATGAAGACACTTCTACAAGTGAAAGGGGGCACCATTAATTCACTGGGAAAATGGGCACAGAAACCATCCTGAGCATACTCAAACACCCTATTTCCCGCCAACACAGCTATGTAATAGAAGTGTTGCTCATCAGGTGGCTTCTTTCTCTAGGAGTGAATCAGACTAAGTTCTTTCTAGAATTTGGCTTTGTTACCTTCCAAATGTGGATGACAAACCTTTTTAGGGGTATTAGTGTGCTGGTATACCATCTCCCCAAAGAAGGAGGGAAAAACACCAAACTCTAATACGCAGTATTTGCTGATGTCTCTGGTATAAATATTCTCATCATGGTAAATTTCAGGCTGCTAATAGTATAACACCTGGCTCAAAACTTGCTGGAATATTTAATAATGGGCTTTAGTGTGCTGGTGGAATCAATGTGCACAATGTCACTGGCAAACTGTTTTCTCCTTTCCAAGCATCTATAATGGGTGGAAAGCTTAGAAGATTATGTATGGGACATTTTTTATGGCTCAAGGCTTGAAATAGAGCTTATCATGTTCACTTGTCTGTGAATGAATTCTCATCAGTGAAATATAGTGAGTACAGTGGAGCCTGTGATATTCCACAGACCCAGGAAGAAGCAGGATTGAGTTACACAGACAGCAAGAATGCCTCTGTGACAGTTATGTAATATCCAGGATGACCTCTTGTTAAATACTATAGAAGTAGTACTGTGAACCTCTAGTTTTCTGTCTCCTAAAAATGCAAATATGTAACCTTTTATGTACTTTGGATGAATAGGGTGATCACCAATAACTGAAAATTGAGAGTGTGGACAGAATATGTTGTGTGAAACTTTCAGGAAGAGTTGTCTTTAATCATGGCTTGATGAAATATCTCTGTATATGTGTCACTTACAAAACCACTATATAATAGCTTTTATTAAATACTGAAACACTGTCTTTAATGTAGAAGTCAAGATATATTCAAATTGTACTTCGTAGGTTTGGAATTTATTCAAATGCAGTGTCTTACTTATCATCGATTCCGCCCTTACCCTGAAGTGATACATGTGCAATTAAAAAGAAGTTTGATTGGTAGCTCTACCAAAATGGCAGTAGTGAAGATATGGAGCAAAATAAAGCTACTTCTCATTCTGATAAAATTTCCATGTGTCAGCTTCAAAAATGAACTTGTTAATTTTGTAGCTAGATCTCCATTGATTCTGTTAACCGATCCATGACAGTGTGCATAATAAATTACATCAAAATCCTATTTTGTTCAATTTGAATTTCAATCAATATTGACCTTAAGATTATTTGAAAATACTTTGAGTGGTGGAGTATTGAAGTGATGGAAGTAAGACAATTCAGTGTCTAATATAACCATAATGGTATCATTACATTTTCTACTGAACTCATTTTCAGGGCATACTTCTCACATTTACAATGAAACTCATTTTTCAATTTTCCTTTTCCTGATAGCTGGTTGACTTGGTAGACAGTGTTAAGATATTAAAATGTTAAAATACAAAGGAGATATTTTGGGGTTATAAGTCTGTCTGAAGATAGTCACTTGCCCAGCTTCTATAGTATTTATCACATTGGATTTATATCCATGGAACCACTGATTCCTTAATGTTCCTGATAAAGTGCAAAAACCAGGTTCCAACAATGGAGAATAGTGGGTGACAAGCACTGATCTAAAACTAAAATGTCTGAACTTAGAAGCCTCACTGGCAGTTAGTAGGTCTGTTATTGGGAACAAGTCGCTTTAACCTTCCTGTTAGTCTGTTTCTTTGCTGTGAAATGGGGCTGTAAATTTTGAGTCTATGCCACCAAGCTTTCTTAGGGTTAAATAGGTCAATATGTTTTTCTAAAAATTTTAAATAATGATAGTAACTGGTGAGTGGTTTACTAATATTTGTATTTATTAGTTTTTGGTAGTAAGATCATGAGTTAATTTTATAGCTTTTCTTCACATGTCTCTATATTTTATTTCCTAAATTAGTCATTTGCTCAGTTCAAAGAAAAGCAAGGGCAAAAACAAATGGCTTGCCGATTGTTTTCCTAATACTCTTTAATCCTAGGAGTTGACTTGATTTTACTGATTTTAATCCCAAAAGAGGTGAAGGCTACATTTAGCCTAGACAATTATTGCAACATAGTATAGTAATCATTTAGAGTTCCAATTTCAAAATAACAAAAAACCTGCAAAAGGAATTCCTGATTTGAATACTAAGAAAAAATGATTGACCATTTTTTACACTTTCAGCAAAGTCACATGAATTATTTTTTTCTGTATATCCTTTGTATTTCCTGTGTTCTGAAATTTGTCTTAGGAATTTTACTTTCACAAGAAAGCAACTTTTAGTCAGGATTAAAGCAAATAATTACATTACTTCGGTTTAGCATTTTTGCTAGGTAAAGAGGGCATTAAATTTTTAATCTGTCAGTATCATCTATCACATTCTTGCTGTTGGATTCCCTGGGGTCTCTAATATAAAAGATACTAACAATGCTGAACTTAAAAAAAAAGTAGGTATAAGGTAATTTGTTTTCTATATATAGCAAAACCAAACACTGATGGGACACAAAGTCTTTGGTGCTTCTTCTGTTCCTCTCAGATGTGAATTCCATTGTCCAGGAGCACATCACAGACTTGCTTAGAAGCCTCGGTTTCTGACCTCATGCTGGGAGCTGTATATATGTAATTGCTCTCCAGTAAGAAAATGTCAGTTAAAATCATAGCTGAAGCTTTTATAGTTTTATTATCCACATTAGATTGAATGTTAGAGTATCTGTCTAGTTAATACTGTCACTGACCACTTCCAGATTTACATGCCATGTCTTTGAAAAATAGAAGTTATACTCGAGTGTCTGCCACTCATTAGCTTGATAAGCTCTAAATGCTCTAGCAAACCAAGATGTTATAATAGATGGGTTTGTTCCTTTTGCTCTATAACAATCCATATAGTTCATGAAATTTGGCAACTCCTCAGGATTCTTTATGAAATCAGCTAAAAGACAAAAAACCCTATGGATTAGAACGTGTGCGGTGAAATGAAGAACCAAGGAATCAAGTCCACCCAAGTGGCTGTCCACGTGGAGCAAATGTAATGCAATAGTGTGGTTAGAATCCAAGCCGGAGGGATGGTGTCCTTGCTAATGGAAGTGTCCTAAAGAACAGACGATGCATACCACACTTTGGGAACTGTACACTAGCATGCAGACGAAAGGTGAGAGCGTTACTGTCGCATGACACAGTGTTGGGGACTATGGTAGGGCTGAGAGGAAGTGAGCAATTGGCTAGCAGGAGGCCGTTTATGTTTTGTTCAAGAGCACTGACTCTGGAGATGGACAGCTTGAGTCTGAATCTTGGAACCACCATTTACCAGCCACACAATTGGAGCCATTTCCTTCACAGGCTGTGTTTCAGGGTCCCCAGTTCTATAAATATCATCTCATGGGTTGTTACAAGGATTAAATGAGTTTATGTATTTAAGGCAATTTGAAAGGCTTCCCAGCACACTGTACTGAGTATATCATGTTTGTTGCTCTTTATCTAGTCAAACTGCAAATTATTAAAGTAAGAAAATTTAGAATCTTAATACTTTGGCCATTATTGAATAATTACTAATTTTAATAATAAAGATATTAAACCTTTATAGTTACACTTGCCACAAAATTTTTCTGTCACACAGTGATTTGCCTTTTAATTTTAAAACGTTATATAGTCAAAATTACTGTTCAAATCTAAAAGAATGTTTAAAGATGAAAAGAAAAAACCCTTGGAATCCCACCAATAGAATTTGATCTTTATGTATTTCCTTCTGTCACGTGGATATCTTTTCGCACAGTTGTAAACTTGCTATGCGCATATATTCATATTCTGCTAGTACGACATAATCTTTACCATCTTCTCCATCATCATTTGGCCATGGCGGCGACATACTGGCTCATTTTAACATAGAATTTTTTTTTGAAAGAGGGAGAGAGCACACACAAACTCTTGAGCAGGATGGGGAGGGGCAGAGGGAGAAAGAATCTTAAGCAGGCTCCACACCCAGCATGAGCCTGATGTGAGGCTTGATCTCCGACCCTGAGATGATGACCTGAGCCAAAATCAAGAGTCCAGTCCTTAACTGACTGAGCCACCCAGGAGCCCAACATTGAATCTTAAAATTGATTGTTCTCTTTGCTGTGGTTAAAACCACCGTCGAATTTGTGACCCAACTTTAACTCTTGACACAGTACTTGTATCATAACTAAATTTGTGTTACTGTATTGCTGTGATTTTTATGTAGCAATTTTTTCACTGCTGTAATTAATGGGGTAGTGAACCCATTTTATATTTTTTCCTTTTCTGATGGACCCTCTCTTCAGATAATGACAAAGCCCAATAATGAAATTGATGAGCAAGGAGCTGCTCCATGTAAAGCAGGAATGAAACCCCAAAACTCCATCGTGCCTACCTCTGTACCTTTTCTCCTCCTTTCTCTGGTATCTATAACAGAGACAAAGATTTCAGAGAACACAGTTTTTAAAACCACTAATAACCCCTTTATAGTCCATTGAACCTTCCAAATGTTCTAAATTTGCTCCTGATTCGAAGAAGACCATCAGAGACCTCAGTGCTTTGACCATTATTTGGTCCCTTGTTAGAATTACTTCACTGAGCTACATCTTAGAATATGACTGCAGCCTTTGCTGTCAGCGTGCTGTTGAAGAACATTTCATGTTCATTAAGGAGAATCACTTTGAGGGGCCCCTGGGTGGCTCAGTCGTTAAGCGTCTGCCTTCGGCTCAGGTCATGATCCCAGGGTCCTGGGATCGAGCCCCGCATCGGGCTCCTTGCTCCGCAGGAAGCCTGCTTCTCCCCCTACCATTCCCTCTGCTTGTGTTCCCTCTCTCGCTGTGTTTCTCGGTGTCAAATAAATAAAGTCTTAAAAAAAAAAAAAAGGAGAATCACTTTGAGACTCTATAGGAACGGTTTTTCTCAAACCTTTATTCCAGTGGAGAAAAACAGGCTTTATTTTATCCTTTGGTCTTTTATATAAAAGACACTGAATCTTATATTTGATTTCTCTCTTTGCTTTGATCTCTAGTTAGAGTTGAATCTGTGACCCAACTCTCCCAATTACATGCAATACTTCGCACAGTAAATTGATGGTAACTTTGTTTTACCCCAATTTACCCTGATATTTTTTTTTTTTTTTACTTTGCCTTGATTTCTTTACTTGATCTCTGTTTTGTAAGCCACATAGGTTATTATTGATTGTGTTAAGTTTCCAGTAGTGGAATTGCCGTGTGTGTGTGTGTGTGTGTGTGTGTGTGTGTGTGTGTGTGTGTCTATAAAAGCTCTTATACCTTTGGATAACTTACTGGGGCATTTGATTTGATGAAGAAAGAGCCTTTACCTTGCCTCAAAGCCACTTTTTTTTTATGAGTTCTTGAATTAAATTTGTAATAATGAACCTAAATTTGGAAATGAGTAATGCGTACATGTGATGGTTAGCATTAAAAAGGATATATTTACACAATGGCTAATAGCTCTTAATAAATACTAATGCATTACTAAATAATAACCATGATTAGGGTATTTTCTAACCAACCACATTACTAGTGTCTTTAGTTTTCACTCACAGAAAGAAATTGAAGGTTAATTTGTAGTAAATGTCTCCATAATAGAACTCTTGCTCTTTACTAATTGTGTCACCAAGATCTTAGAGCCTTTGGGCAAATAATAATCTCCTGTAGTGCACATCTTAGCCAATTAGTTTTCTTCACACCAGCCTTTCTGGGCCTATGCTCTAACTGGCCTTGAGAAATGGTTGGGACTTATAGTTGAACCAAAAAATTAATGTCCATTAACCAGAAGACAACAGTTTCTCAAACACATAGGCTTGGTAGGACCTTGCCGCCTGTAATGAACGAAATTACCATACTGTTTATTTTCAGCCAAGAATTAGTTTTTAATCGTAAAAGGTTGGAATTACTCCCAGGGTTTTTGTTTATGGAGTTGGCTGAATCATTCGGCCCGGGGATAATCTGGTATTTACCGTGGAGTACATTTACTGCAAGGATTACTTTCCCACTCACAGAGTTGTAAATGGTAAATTAACTCAGGTAGAGGCTGGTAACGTGTGCCACTGAACTGACGGTCCACAACCTGCAGGAACAGGTTTAAACTTTTCAGTAACAGATTGAGCAATAAAGCTGTGTCAACTTTCTGAAAATATGTACTCTACTGGACATGAAATACATTCTACCCCTGTTTTCTTTGTAAGAAAGCAAAAAGAAAGGCAAAGAGTCCACTTGTTATTCATCCCAGCTTTGGAAAATGAATAGAAGATGAATATGTCTGTGGCTCACTATACTTTAGTTTTTAATTGCCTGTTTGATAGGAACCTATTGCCATAATGCCGCATCCCTATTTCATGTTTTATTTGATGTGCTCCGAACTCCAGATAACAGGATTTAGCCGTTTTTGTTTATACAGTTTATTCTGTGTCACAGCTTTGTTTGCCTTTTAATAAAAAATCATAGTTCAAGGGGGATATTTAGGATCCTTGGAGTCTTCTGAAAGGTGTACATCCTTTGCACATTGTTTTTAAAGAAAGTCCAATTGAAAAATAAGAATATGGTCAATGCAATAAAAAAAAAATAATCAGTTGTGTGCTCTTTATGCCCTCCCCTCCTCCCGGAAAAAAAAAAAACTTCAATCCACCAAACTTCACTAATAATGCTTTCTACCAGAGTTCATTCATTTTCTTTTTATCTCTCAGCACATTTCATTTTGATGTCAGGAAATGATAAAAATAACCCCGATCTATTCCATTTAGGATTAAATCACTACATAAGACAACCTAAAAGTAAATTGCTGGTTAAAAAAAATATGTTGTAGGTTAATTACTTTGCAGCTGATTTTGCACATCCAAGACTTTGAACCGTCTTCCTCAGAATCACACATTTACACAGAGGTGTGTTAGCAGCCCATGTGGTGGAGATAGGTAGTCCTAAATGGGTTTATAATGGAGCCCCACACCACTTCAGCTGAACAAGATCTGCATTTAATGGTTACATATATGTACTTACACATTAAATTAGTTTTGGGAAAAAGGACAAAAACCACCTGAGACCTAGCTGCGTTAATTTTATAGATGAGAAAACTAAGATCCAGAAAAGGCAAAGGATTTGCCTAGGTAATGTTCAGCTAGTGTTCCCTATGTTTGCACCCATATATGTTTACCTCTCCTTTAGAACTTTTTGCCTAACTTGGCTCAATTACCCTAGACTAATACTGCTTTATTATTTGATATGGAGCCGTGTTGGGTAGGAGATGATGATAGTTGCCTTCTGTGATTTTTCTTTGAAATGCATGGATTTTCTGTCAATGGCATATATATTTTGGCAGCAGAATTTACATACAGTATGTATATCTTAAGTGTATAATTGAGTTTTGGCAAGTGTATACACCAAGGTAACCAATAGCTGTGACATGATACAGAATACTTCTGTCGTGTTTTCCTGTCCTCCTTCTCCTCAGTTCTGATGAAGGCAACTATCTCTGGTTTCTATACTGTAGACTAGTTTTTTCTGTCCTAGATCTTCATATAAATGCAGTATCCAGCACCTACTTTTTCAGGCTGATTCTAATGCTCAGCATAATGCTTGTGAGATTCATGCATATCATTACAGAGATTACTAATTATTTTTTTTTACTGTGTAGAGCATTCCACAATTTGAATATACTATGATTTGTTGATTCTTTTGCTGAGGACATTGAGCTTTTTACCATTTATTTTTAGTATGCGTAGAACTTCTATGAGAATATTATTGTGCAAGTCTTCTTATGAACACATGTTCACTCATCCTGGGGAAAATACTTAGAGATGGAATTTTTGGGTTATAATAAAGGTGTATGTTTAAGTTCATAAAAAACTGACAAATAATTCTTGAAACTAGGTATTTCATTGTGTACTCTCACCAGCGATGTATGAGAGTGCCAGGTGCTTCATACCATCCCAACATTATCAATCTTAGAAAGTTGAGCCATTTGGGGGCTATGAGACAGTATCTTATTAAAGTCTAAATTTGCATTTCCCTGGTGCCTGCCTGATGATGAGCATTTTTCAAATGCTTACTGGTCCATCTTTTCTCTTTTGAAAAATTTATTCAACTCTCATGGTCATTTTTAAGTTCACTTGTTCCCCTTTGTGTTATTGATTCATATGAGTTCATTATACATTCTGAATATAATTCTTTGGTAAAATACTCATTCCAAAAATATTTTATTCAAGTCTGTGATTTGACTTTATTAATGGCAGATTTTGATCAAGTTCTTACGTTAATAATACTCACCATTGCTTTACTATTATTTTTTTTGGTTAGTGGTTTTGGGCCCAGTACCTTTTGTGTACCTCAGAATAAGAAGTTATTCTAATAAATTTCTACTAGAGGCTTTATATTTTCGGCTTCTAGGTGTAGGTTTATGAATTGTCTCAAATTATTGCATGTGGTTTGAGTTTGAGGTTGAGGATCATCTTCTTCTTTCAGATTCTTAACACTATTTTTTGAACTGACTTGTTTCCCCAATGAGATGCATTGATATCTTTTTTATGATCCATGGAGCACACATGTGATAATTTACTTGTGGATTTCCTATTTTATTCCACTGTTCTGTATATCTACTGTCATGCCGCTACCTGTGTGGTACATTTGTAAGTCTTTTAACTTTGTCTATAATTTCCAAAATATTTAGGCCATTCCAACTCTGATTTCCTCATACATTTCAGATTTAGCCTATCAATTTAGATAGGCTAAATTTTAGATAGGCTATCAATTAGAAAGAGATATATGAGATTTTTATGGGACTGCATTCAATTTGTAAATCAATTTTATGTATAGTATACATTTATATAAATAAAAAGCTAAGTTATAAATAAACCAAATAGCAAATGAAGGAAAATTGAATCTTGACAATAATAAGTCTTCAAATTAATAAGTATTGTATACTTACCTAGTTATTCAAGTTTTCAAAATGTTCTCTAAATAATAATTTGAGTGTAGGGATCTTGCATTTCATATGGGCAATTTATTTCATAAGTATTTTATGGTTTTTGGTACAAATATAAATGGTATTACTTTATGTTCCAGTTAGTTGCTGCTAGTATTAGAACTACAATTTATTTTTGTGTATTGACCTTATATCCTGTGGTCATGCTAAATTCCCCTATTAATTCTAGTTTTAAAATAGATAACCTTAGGATTTTTACATTAAGAGTATGTTGCTTCTAAATAAAGGCAATTTGCTTTTTAAATTTTTCTTTAATTCTCTACTTTTTATTTTTATTTTTAAATTCAATTTTTTTTTTTGATGTAGGGTTCCATGATCCATTGTTTGTGTATACCACCCAGTGCTCCATGCAATATGTGCTCTCTTTAGTACCCATCACTGGGCTAACCCCCCACCTCCCCTCCCCTGTAAAATCCTCCATTTGTTTCCTGGAGTCGGTTGACTCTCATGGTTCATCTCCCATTCTGATTTCTCCCCCTTCATTTTCCCCTTTCTTCTCCTAACGTCCTCCATCCCATTCATTTTGCTTCTTAATTGCCTATAAGCTTTTTGCTTTTGCTCCTTGCCTAAATGCTCTTGCTGAAACATCCTGTACAAGGTTAGTTAAGAGTTATAGGAACACATCTTTGCCTTTTTGCTGATACAAGGAGAAAAACATTCAATATCCTAGCACTAACGAAGATATTATTTGTAGGGCTTTCATAGATACCCTGCTTTTTCTTTTTTTATTTTATTTTATT
>CM053610.1:57325570-57406961 GCA_028646535.1 Procyon lotor
ATGATTGGCTTCCATATTAGCCACTTCTAATACTCTGGTCCCATTTTCCTTCTTGTATTTCATCTCTCATAACTGCTTGCGCTCTGTGTTGGAATTCTTTCTTATGTTTTACTGCCTATTTGCTAAAGCCATCAATCTGTATTTGTCCAGATGAATTTCCCCTTATAAGGGTATGCACTGTTCTGGATTTTGTGTTGCTCCCCTTCTGAGTAGTTCCCAACACCCTGAAGCTGCTCATGCTTTCTTCTGACTAAGTGTTACCATCTAAATTCCACTATGGAAATGTACAACCATGAATAGTATCACAGGGAGATGTAACTACTGGGTATAAAAAGAAAGCTATTCCAAATAAAAATGACAATAATCAATATTTCGTAGTTACTGGGAGTAGATTGGTTTTGGGAATAGATCCCAGGAATACTACTATCACATTATTCACTATTGAGCAAAACTCACCAGCACAAATGTATTAATCAGGGACCATGCAAGAGCATTAGATGCTGAAACATCTAAATGATATCATTATAAGGCTCTTACAGCAAGGGATATTAAAATAAGGTGAAAACAATGCATACATATCAGAAAGAGAATGATCCTAAGTCAAAATCTATGATTAGGTGTAAGCATTAAGGACCAGCATGTGCTGTGACTTGTTCCAACCAATTTTAGAAGATATTTACAGGGAAAGATTTCCTGAAATGTGATTTTAGTTGTGAGTAGGGAGGAAAAGACAGGGGCTAGAGTTATCATCTACCTTCTCTGTTAGTACAACACGGAGAATTTGCCTGAAGCATCTGCTCCCTAAATGGAACCATAGAATAAAAATTGGCAACTGAAGCTTGGAAGTTAATTTCAAAGGTTTGTGATGCTATAGGGCTCATATTGAGCAGCTGTCAATTCATTACTGACAGCTATACTAAGAATCAGCAAAAACTGAGCTCTTCTCCTGCCCAAAAGACGGCTGTTTGTCAGTGTTAGAGGTTTTGGGGGATGTTATTATTTTTTTGAATAACTAACCTTTATTTTCTTTTAAGATTTCATTTATTTATTTATTTGACAGAGAGAGAGAGAGAGAGAGCGCGCACAAGTAGGCAGAGCAGCAGGCAGAGGGAGAGGGAGAAGCAGGCTCCCCGCAGAGCAGGGAGGCTGATTTGGGGCTCTATCCCAGGACCCTGGGATCATGACCTGAACTGAAGGCAGACGCTTAACAGACTGAGCTACCAAACTCTACTTTAAAAAGACAATACCTGTATTTATTAATAAAAAGTTCATTAAAAAAAAGGTTGAAACTCCTTCCCTGTGTCTTGAAAAATTAACATATGTATCAATTAATAATATATAGTCAATATATTAAATATGAGAAATGTGGGATTTGGTTGTTGTTCCAATATTTTTAGGCAGTGTTTTTCAATCCTGGGTAATATGACCCCCATAGGGATATCTGGAAATATCCAGAAACATTTTTGTTTGTCACAACTAGGGGATGCTACTGGCATCCAGTGGATAGAGATCTGAGATGCTGCTAAACAACTTACAACATACGGGACAACCCTCCCAACAAAGAAATATTTGGCCAAACATGTCAATAGTGCCAAAGCTGAAGAATTGTTCCAAAGGAATTGATCTCGGGGTGCACAGGTGGCTCAGTGGGTTAAACCCTCTGCCTTCGGCTCAGGTCATGATCTCAGGGTCCTGGGATAGAGCCCCACATCAGGCTCTCCACTCATCAGGGAGCCTGCTTTCCCCTCTCTCTCTGCCTGCCTCTCTGCCTACTGATGATCTCTCTCTCTGTCAAATAAAGAAATAAAATCTTAAAAAAAACAAAAACAAAAGGAATTGATCTCACGGACTCAGACTAAAGGTAAGTTTGCATTTAGAGACTTCCCAAACCCTGGTTGCCATCTGGAACATTCTGGCAGAGAGATGCAGGCAGATACTGGCTGCATTTTAAGTGAGTGCTATTTGAACAACAGAGTCTTAACTCTTTAGCTTAAAATTATAGCAAGTACATTTGCAATGATGTAATTAAGTTTGTCTCAGCACTTATACTGAATATGTTTCCATGTACAACATTTTATAACTGGGTCATAAAAATGCATCTTTAACTAAAATTGGACAGGAAGTTTCTTTGGATAATAATGATCTTCTAAATGTACATTAGCTACAGTCTACACGGGCTCCTTCATTCATTATCAAACAAATGTTAAAGACTTGAATGTAGTTTTCTCCCAAACTTCACCCCATCGTTTTGTCAAATTAAAGGTATTTCCAAAAGTATACGTATTTAATTAATATATTTAGATTACTCATCTCTCAAATAATAGAAATATAATAGAAATAGCCACTTTCAGGCCAGGAATAAGAACCAAGGAGCTATATTTTCATGAGTGTCTACTCTCTATCTGAGAAAAATGAGAAAAAACACTTTATATCTAATATCCATTACTTTGAAAAAATACCATCTCTCACTGAGAATGAGATGGTAAAAAATGATGGTAAAAAAATACCTCTCATTTTTAAAAAAAACTATTATTAAAGAAAAAGAACAGAAAATGAGGCAGAGGCAAATAAAATGTGTGTGTGTGTGTGTGTGTGAGGCCTTTTAGCCAAAACGTCTATTATTCCAATAAAATTGATCTTTGGAAAATAATATCACTGAGAAATTTAAGGAAGACACACCCCACTATCAGTGTTATTATCTTCATTTAAATCTGTAAACATTTCAAAATCCAAGATCTTAAATACTATCTCCTCTCATTTGGATCCCCAGAGGACTCAGTCTCTCTTTCCCTCTCACTCTCTCTCTAAATTTAACAAACACTTAAATAGCATTTAAAATATGCCTGATACTTGTCTTAATTTTTTACAAGTATTAATTCATTTAATTCTAACAACTGTATGATATATTACCTACATTTTACAAACAGTGGCACTAAGGCATGCAGAGGCGAGGTCCTTAGCCAGGGTATCACAGCTAGTAAGTGCAAAGACAGAGCTTGTATCAAGGCAGGCTCATCCCAGAGACCTCGTTTTTAGTCCTTTCTATGGTAACCTCTCCTCTTTATCACATGCTACTATACCTCACACCTACCTAGGTCTGCCTAAGGAGTGTGGCCTTGGAAGAGAATGAACATGTGTGAAAGATTTCAGGTCAAGTCAAAGAAAAAGCTGCAGGGAATCCAAGAGAAGGGAAGGTGGCCTTATCAGTGGGTCCATCCATGGAGTTGTTTTGCCCAGAAATCTTTTAGAAATAGAAGTCCAAAAATACTCAGATCTGAATTAAAAGCATCTGGTCTCCTACTTTCTGCTTATGGTGTACATTTTGTACCGCTAAGAACTTACTTCTTTTCCAGAAGGAGAGGCAGTATAGAATGGTATTTAAGAGCATAGACTCTGAAGCTGTATTTCTTGGAACCAGTTCCTACATTTGAATTGCTATTACTATATTTCTGTTGAATTTCTTGAATGTTGAGCAGAGACAATGTTAGGTTTCCTTCTTTCTGGAAACATTGTCAGATCACATTTCCCTATCTCTTTCTACGTAAGTGGGGCAGGCTGCTAGTTCTCACCAGTAATATAAGAGTGGAAATGAGGTGTGATATCTCCAGCCCAAGATTCGTAGAGCAAGTGTACCTTGTATGTGCTCTCCTTCCTGCCTTATTTAACAACCAGATGCAGAAGACCTGGACGCAGGGAAGGACTCTAAGGCGTCAAGGAATGGTAGAGCCCGGACATGAAAGAAAAGCGAGTCCTTCAGTTATTTCATGGATAAAGCTTCCACCTTGACATTGAACTATGGTTGATTATGGTGGGAGCCAGAAATAAATCTGTATTATAATAAACCACTGAAATTTTGAGTTGTTTCTGATAACAGCTGGCTCTTATTATGCTAATATGAATGTATACCATCATGGAACCAAAATGATCACTTTTTTAAACTCTAAATTCCTTTGGCTTACAATAGTTTTACTCAGTCTGTGTTCCTTTTCAGAGGAGCTTTGATAAAATCTCATTACTATAAATCTTTTTCCATTGTTAATACCCTGCCCTATAACCCAATCACTTTAACATTTCTGTATAGTTTTCAAATTTCCAATGTTAAAATTACTTACTAAAGACACAAATATTTATAGCAGTTAACTGTTGATTCATAAACCCATGAAATGCCAGTAACAGTGATGTCAACACCCATAATCTATGCAAAATATATTGAAACTAACAGTCATAAAACCTGACTTTGTCACTATTCAGTTGAGCCACCTGAAATGAAAGAAATAAATAATGTGGTTCTTGTGCTCATAATTCTCATTAAGAAATTGTCTTTAATCCCTATCATCCTTTCCTATAAATATTATCCTGCTCACAATTAACAAGGAAATCTTTACTTTGCTACACCCTCACCAGATTAGTCAATAAATCTAAGTCCTGCGTGTTCATGCCAACATTTCAAGAAGGGTTCCCTTCTGCTTATAAATTGCCAAAGAGATATAATTTGAAAGGATAAAGATCTCTTAAAAAGTACTTGGAAGAAATGTTATGTTCAGGATTTCAAATATGAATTCATTGTGTTCTTTTAGAAGTTACATCTTCAGGGTCCTCTGTCTGTGCTGGTTCAGTCCCAAAAAGGACAGGAACAATTTGTGTATTACTCAGAACTGACAGATGAGTAGATTCTCCTATAACCTTTTCATCTCCAAATGTCTTACACAGTTTCAAAACTAAAGGATTATTGATTGATTGGGCCACACTCCTTGTAATCTTAACAGTAAGAAGCTCAGGAAAATTTCCCCTGCAGTCCTTCATGCATACTTTGCTCAAAGGCTGAAAGAACACAGAGTACTTCTGGACCATCATTTAGCTGCCCATATTTGTAGGTATATAATATTTACATATTTTATTGAGAATATATAAGAAATGTCTCTTAATCTTTGTTTATACTGGTCTATTAAGAAACACAATCTGGAGAATTATAAAATTGTTCCACTAAAATGTTTTAGATAATTGCTTATTTCAAACATGTCTTTAAAATGGGTTGTTCCGGGGCGCCTGGGTGGCTCAGTGGGTTAAAGCCTCTGCCTTCGGCTCAGGTCATGATCTCAGGGTCCTGGGATCGAGCCCCGCATTGGGCTCTCTGCTCAGCAGGGAGCCTGCTTCCCTCTCTCTCTCTCTCTCTGCCTGCCTCTCTGCCTACTTGTGATCTCTCTCTGTCAAATAAATAAATAAAACCTTTTAAAAAATAAATAAATAAAATGGGTTGTTCTGCAACTGTTTGTCTACTAATTTTCCAGGTGTTTTGATGAATGTTCTGTGTACCAAGACAGATCAGAAGTGGTCCCTGAGCTTAAAGAAATTATGCAAAATAATAAACAAAAAGGAGCTATTTCCAGAGGTAAGTAAGGCTTACATAGGTTAAAGCATGAAATCATAGGTAACAAAATAAAAAAAATCATTGGTTGAGTCTGTGTTTGAAAATGTGATAACCAAGGTAATAACCATCACACTCAAAACCCAGAGACCATAAATACTGAGAAATATCTGTTATTTCTGCATATTTCTGCATATCCTGAGAAATAGCTGTTAGCTAGAATCCTTGACCATATGTCCACAAACTCAAATTAGATAAAAAGAAAAAGATTAAAGTCTTGGCATTCCAAGGTCAAAATGCAGGTGTACTCTAATTAGTACCTAAAATAAATTTGCCAACTTCTCCACCAATAACTCAGTTTTTCATCACAAGGGTTAGCAGAGAAAGGATTTCAAGAATACTAAAAAAACTGATAGCCCTTTTTGTCTTATGGAAAGCTAAACATGCAAATACATTCTTCTTGAGAAATAATAGTGAAGTAAAATTAACATGAAAGTGTTTTTTAGCTAGCATAATTTCATATTATTTATAAAGATATAGCTCAAAAAATAAGTACAACTTGGTAGTAAATGATCAAATATAAAGTCTTCTCGAAAGAACCATCCCAAAACTTTTAAGAGGATTATAACTCAGCATAGTTGGAAGGGATATAGATTTGACAGAGTATTAGAACAGCATAGAAGCTTAAACCAACTCTAATGTTTATGTTTTATATATGAAAGAATTGAACTCAAAGAAATCAAAGCTACAGAATTAGTTGTCATTAGATTCTGGAACAAGAACTTGGTTGAGTCTCATCTGGAGTTCCTTCACACTATACAGTATGTACATGAAGGATGCCCAGATAATGCATACTAACTGACCTTTCTAAGTTTCCAAATTAAACAGAGCATAATAATCATGAATGAAATAGTAATAGATTATGGGTGCCTCGGTGGCTCAGTTGGTTAAGCATCTGTTGATTCCAGCTCAGGTCATGATCTCAGGGTCAAGCCCCGCACTGGGCTCTGTGCTCAGTAGATAATCAGCTTGAGATTCTCTCCCTCTGCCCCTTCCTCTCCCCTACCTCTCTGCCCCTCTCTAGAAAGAAAGAAAAGAAACAGTAATAGATTAGTAGAAAAAGTTATAAAAATCAGAACTGTGTTCCAATCTTAAGTCATTGATTAATACTGGAGCTTTGAATTTCAGAGTACTGATTTTTTTTATTTCCCTATTTGCCCTTTCACTTTTGTTTTCCAGTGTTTCAAGACTGTTTATGCACCATACCAAGTTGCACATATATGCAATATGTGCCCTCCTTAATACCCACCACCAAACTAACCCTTCTCCCAAACCCCCTTCCTTTCAAAATCCTCAGTTTGTTTCTCAGGGTCTATAATCTCTCATGCTTCATCTCCTCCTCTGATTTACACCAATTCACTTTTCCTTTCCTTCTCCTGATGGAGGACATTAGGAGAAGGAAAGTACTAATTTTTATAATAGAGACAATAAATACTCATTTTGCCCAACTCATAGGACCTCAGAGTCCACAGAGAGATCATGGAAATGGTGAATATTGTAACTTATTATGTCTAATTATTACAACAGTTTTGCAATTAAATATTATTTATCTCTAAAAGAGAGTAAGGGGTGCCTGGGTGCTGGGTGGGTTAAGCGTCTACCTTCGGCTCAGATCATGATCCCAGAGTCCCGGGATCCAGCCCTGCATTGGGCTCCCTGCTCCGTGGGAAGTTTGCTTCTCCCTCTGCCCCCCTCCCACTTGTGCACTCTTTCTCTCTCAAATAAATTAAATCTTTAAAAAAAACTTTAAAAAAATAAAAGAGTAAGAATGTATTTAGAGTAATAAAAGCTGTTTTTTTTAAAAAAAAAAAAAGCAAATATGCCATCATAACACATAAATAAAGGATGCTGCATTAAACATTTTATGTTATATGCTTTTCTCAAGGATATATAAAAACTGCTTCATTGATATGTTCTAATTTCAAAGATAATTTTGTCTGAAATATATATGGCTATTTTTAATCTCAAATGTATAGACAATTACCATAAAAAATCATTTGAAGTTAGACTAAGGTACTGTGGGTAGCAGCATGCTGCTCTAAACAACATCATCATTTTCTATTGATTTAGTCTCTCTTCTTTCCAACTACTCCAAACCCGAACATTAAACTTTCTTAACGCTTTTTTAAGCTGTAAAACATTTACTTCCTTTAATTTTTCTTTTCAAATACAGAGTCACAAGAAATTGCAAAAAGGTACCAGGAGAAAACCTGTGCTCCCTTCACACACTATTTTCTAATGATGATATCCTGCATAGCCACAGCTCAATATCAAAATGAGGGAATTGACACTGGTACAATCCACAGGGCTTATGCCAATTTCCTCAGTTTTACATGCACTTGTGTGTGTGTGTGTATGTGTGTGTGTGTGTGTGTGGGTGTGGGTGTGTGTGGGTGTGTGTGGGTGTGTGCACGCACGCGCACTGTATGTGTAGCTATAGGAAACTACCACATCAACATTTGGACTACTCGATCACCATAAGGATCCTTCTTGCAGCAACACCATAGTCCAAGTCCCCTCCTCTCCCCAAATCCATCCCTAACCTCTGGTAAGTCACTTATCTCTTCTTCATCTCTGTAATTTTGTCATTCTAAGAATGGCATATAAATAGAATCATACAGTATGTAATCTCTGAGATGGACTTTTTTCACTCAGTATAGTTCCCCTGAGATCCATCTAAGTTGTTATGTGTATCAATAGTTTGTTCCTTTTTATTGCTGCACATTATTCCATGGTATGGATGTACCACTGTGTATTAACTCTTTAGACGAGTTGATGTTTGTTTCTTTTCCCCAACATATATAGCACTGTAAGAATCAAAACACTGGCTAGTAAAATCTAAAATACAAAGAACCAATTCTTCATGAACTGTATAAATAAAGATGTTTAGAAAGAGAGAACATGTTTCAACGTTTGAAGAAAATAACATTCTAAAATCAGATTTTAACTAAAATAGAACTTCGTTTCTAAGACCTAAAAATGTAATACATCCTATTTAGCAGTTCAATTTGTAATCACAAAAATTGTGTCTATATCCCAAAAAGAGTTGTAAGTATTTTACTCTTAATTTCAGTACTTAATTTGATTCATTTATTTATCAGACTAGGCTAAATTATTCAATGTAATAAGAAATCTGCTATAAAAAATAGCTTTTTCATGGTTGATTATAGTATCATTGTCTTTGAAGCATGAAATATATTTTTTAAAAGACTGACTATAGACTATAATGTAACTTTGTCATGATCATAATATTCGTCTTCCAGATATATCCTGAAGATAATTTAATTAAACAAATTAGTTAATACACATTCAATAAAATACTATGCAGCAATTTGGAATGATGATAATGGTATGTAATTATATGGGGATATATTCCTGAGCTATTAGTAACTGACACAGAAGGTAACAAAATATTTTATATAATACAATCTTCTTTCCATAAAACAATGCATATACATGCATAGATTTGGAATCCATATATTTACTATGTAGTAAAAATACAAATTTTAAGGGGGCCATTATGAGCTACTGTCGGGAATATTACTCTTGAAATGCTATAAAAGAGGGGCGCCTGGGTGGCTCAGTTGGTTGAGCGACTGCCTTTGGCTCAGGTCATGGTCCTGGAGTCCCAGGATCGAGTCCCACATCGGGCTCCTGGCTCCACGGAAAGTCTGCTTCTCCCTCTGACCTCCTCCCCTCTCATGCTCTCTCTCGCTCTCTCTCCCAAATAAATAAATAAAATCTTTAAAAAAAAGAAAGAAAGAAAGAAAGAAATGCTCTAAAAGAGACTTAAAAACGCAGTCTGACTTACAAGATAACTATTTTGCTTTAAGAACAGTATTTTCCCTTTGATAGAGGGTCAGTGTTCTTGTACAATAATATTATTTTCTTGCTCTTTTGTTTCTTTTTTTTCAGATGGGGGGCAGAGGAGGGACAGAGAGAGCTCTCAAGCAGGCTCCACGTCCAGCACAGAGCCCCGATGGAGGGCTTGATCTCACGACACTGAGATCACGACCTGAGCTGAAATCAAGAGTCAGATGGTTAACCAACTGAGCCACCCAGGCACCCCTTATTTTCTTTCTCTTACTCACTTATATGTAACTTAATTAGCTACCATGTTTGATTATCCATTTTCATAAAAAATAATTCAATTATTATAGTTCCTTCACATCTTCATCATCAAAAAAAGTGGCGGTTCACAACACTGAAAACACATTGCCTCAAAACCAAAACTATAAAAATGAAAATCTTTAACAACTTATTTTCTCTAAATATATCAAATGCAGCCTTTTATAAACTAGTGGTTATGCATGCTCCAGTACTGCCTCACTTACAGCTTAAGATTTCTTCTTCCTTTATTTTTAAACAAAACAACCACGAAATTGCTTAGTTACCATGCTTTACTCTTCCTGTTTTGCAACAATGTTAGTGATTTTCATAAACTGTGGAATATTACTGATCAATATCATATATATAGTTTTGGGTAGACCTTTCCCTCTTCTTCTCCTACTGGTGACATATAAAAAATTTGAAATCCGTCCATCTGCTGTTATTGCCATGAGTAAAGCTCACAATTTATGGTGCCACTAACATCTCATTTTCTTTTCGATTATAAGCTTACTTTTTATATATTAAGCACCAGGACTGGTACTTCAAAGGTACCCATTATAAAATTTTTTCAATTAATAATAAGATATTCAAGGAATAATGGGGTCAATTACTGGTATAATTTTCTTTTAATATTTTACATCCATTATCATTCTGTGGCCACAAATGTATCTAAAGGACATATTCTCTTTGAATTTGGGGGGAAAAAAAGGTTGGACAATTTGAAAGTGGCTATATGAACAACTTTGAGAAAACAAATGTGGATCCTACACTACTGATAATACCACTATAACTACTAACATTAGTAATAGCTAATACATATGTAGTGATTACTATGTTATATACTTTAACTCCTTGAATCTTAACAATAATCCTTTGAGTTAAGTGATTTGCTCACTATTTTAACTGGCCTTGCAATTGGCATATTGGGCCACTAGAGTCTGGCTCCAATTAAGCAGTGGTAGAATGGACATTATCAAAACTTATCAAAATGTGAGTTAATTTGGGACTAATTGTCATCTGAATTTTGTGTCTCTTGAGGTTTCCCATTTTGAAACTTGTCTATGCCTACACGAATCATCCACAGTTTATCTTGAGAGCCACAATAATTCATGAGTTTTCTAGCAGCTAATGGAAGACTTTAGCTTCCGTATATGCGTATTCTCTTGAAGCTTTGGGCATGACTTCACCATTAGAGGCTACATATCACATACAAACTAAAGAATATGAATCCATAATTTCTAGCTACCTTATGGCAAAGTGATCAACAAATTTTCCTTAAATTTTATTAGGAGTTCAGGAATTTATTTCCACTTCTTTAATTTCCACTCTCCAACCTTCCAAACTTAAAATAATATTGCGTGTCACAATTTATATTACCATTCATGGACCAGAATTCTCAAGATGTTGCATTTCTCTTCAGAAGAGAATGTTCAGAAGTCAAAACGAATTTGAATCTTATCTCTATTCTATGACATTGGATAAGTTACTTAACCTGAGTCTTAGTTTACTCAAATTGGAAAATTTATGGGATTTTTCATGACAATGGGTTTTTCTAAGATATTTAGACAGGAGTTCACTTAAAGATGGCTATCTGAAGGAAGAAAGACCCATGGACTAGCCCAATTTAGAGGGATCTGTTTGAGTGATCTACCATTTTCTTTTTTCTTCATTAAAGGACAACAGTTCCTCTTAAATGCTTTTAAACTTTCTGAAAACAACTTTAAAATGACAGAGTGAAGCCTCTAAAACTTCACTGTGATCGATCTGAGGCCATCTTTGAGGAGATCAAAAGTGTCTTCAGGGACTCCTGGGTGGCTCAGTTGGTTAAGCAGCTGCCTTCGGCTCAGGTCATGATCCCAGGGTCCTGGGATCGAGTCCCATATCGGGCTCCTTGCTCAGCAGGGAGCCTGCTTCACCCTCTGTCTCTGCCTGCTTGTGTTCTCTCTCTCTCTCTGACAAATAAATAAATAAAAAATCTTTAAAAAAAAAAAAAAAAAAAAAGTGTCTTCAAATTCATACCGGCCCTGCGGATGAAGGATTTACACAGAGCCACTCTCTGTGCCCATCAAGAGAGCAACTGGATGATCTATAAAAGGTTTTGTTTTGTTTTGTTTTGTTTTGTTTTCACCTGGACAGTTAAAACCTCAAAAATAACCTGGACTGAAGTTCAGCCCATGCATAAGTAATATCATTCGTATTCTGTAGCCTATAAATATGTAGAGGATGGAAGATGAGAACCAAAACCATTCCCCTGGAGAAGCTACTTGGGCCCAGCGAAACCTCATCAGAGATCACTTCCAAGATCAATTCTCCCCGTCCACAGAATCAAGTTTAAATGATTGTGATCTGGCCGCTCCCTGTTTCTCCACTGCATTATGCATGATCTTTGACTGCTCATAATATAACAAACTGCAGTGTTTCAACAGCAATTTTGCATTTTGTGCTAAACTTCTACGGCCATTCGCATTTTAGAGGCTAATGGTCTATTATTCCGCATATTTGCAACATCACTTCTTAAACTTCCTATCAATCCTAGTGTTCTGTTTAGACAGTGAGGAGGAAAAGGCTCTTTAAAATATTTACAAGTCTGTACATCACGGGGAAAAAGGTAATCTTACAAACACAGCCTTTTGCACTGGCAGTACTTTGGATTCTTACCCCTTCTTCCTTCCTAGCCAGGCGTTTCTGTAATTGCTTCTTATCTTGTATAGGCTGAGCAACTGGCAATAAGTATGCCCGAATGAATATTTTAGAGGAAAGACAGAAATATGTCCTGATAATGGAATTGTACAGTGATCCAACTTTTTCTTTCTGTTAGGACAACTAAGAGTATTAATGACTTAAAATGTAATATTAACACAATTTCTGTTCTGATTTTAGGGCCAAATATCAAGGCAGGATATAGCATTGGTGATACTGTGTGCAGTCAATTTCTTCAATGCCATTTCTTACTAATCTGTGTTTATGGTAGAATAACCCCCCAAAGTCACTAACATGTTCTAATTTCTGTGGCTGAGAAATGTCTTTGTTAAAAAAGTCTTACTCCGGGGTGCCTGGGTGGCTCAGTGGGTTAAAGCCTCTGCCTTCAGCTCAGGTCATGATCTCAGGATCCTGGGATTGAGTCCCGCACCAGGCTCTCTGCTCGGTGGGGAGCCTGCTTCCCTCCCCCTCTCTCTGCCTGCCTCTCCACCTACTTGTGATCTCTCTCTCTCTGTCAAATAAATTAAAAAAAAAAAATCTAAAAAAAAAAAAAGTCTTACTCCCAATTCCAGAGAAGTTCCCTAACACCATCAAAAGTGGTATGGCAAGGAATGGATGTTTATATCTTCTCAACTTTTAGTTTAGAATGTCACCTAGTGTGCTAGCCATATTTTGTGACTCTAGATCAAATAATTTTCCATGGTTTCTTCCTACTATATACTATCCTCACAAAATCAAGAAACATAAATATATTTAATAATGTGCACTCAGTATAGAAGTGAGAAAACAGAATTCAGTACTAATGTATATAAACTTTTCATATATACAGAGTGTATCTATATTCTTCCGACTAATACAATTTTGTTTGATATTGTTCATTATTATCCCATTTCCCCCTTTTTTTCATTTTTTAAAGATTTTATTTATTTATCTGACAGAGAGAGATCACAAGTAGGCAGAGAAGCAGGCTCCCTGCTGAGCAAAGAGCCCGATGTGGGGCTCGATCCCAGGACCCTGAGATCATGACCTGAGTGAAAGGTAGAGGCTTAACCCTCTAAGCCACCCAGGTGCCCCTCATTTCCCTACTTTTTTTTTTTTTTTTTTTTTAAAGATTTTATTTATTTGACAGAGGGAAACACAGCGAGAGAGGGAACACAAGCAGAGGGAATGGTAGCAGGAGAAGCAGGCTTCCTGCAGAGCAAGGAGCCCGATGTGGGGCTCAATCCCAGGACTCTGGGATCATGACCTGAGCCGAAGGCAGCCGCTTAACGACTGAGCCACCCAGGCGCCCCTCATTTCCCTACTTTTAAATGCCTTATCAGATATTGGCAAAACATGCACAGAATTTTCCTTGTAGAGTTTCTCTCAGAAAATTGTACCACATTTGATGACTATAATTTCAAATGGAAAAAAAGTCTGTAACATCAAATAGTCAATGCTGGTTTTCCGAGGAGTTGTGACAGTATAAAAAGCTTGTTACTTATTTTGTCATCTAGGAAAAGGTTGCTGAAAGCTTAGTGGACACTTGTCCGGGAACCTGAGGTTCTGTCTGAGAACTCCTTCCTACCTGCCTGTTAACTCATCAGCTGATCATGGCCACTGAATCAGGGGGTGGACACAGTTACCTCACCCAAAAAGAAAAAGTAGAAAAAGGTGGATTTAGACACTCTACAGGGAAGCTTCCAGCTCAACGAGTTGATAAATCAGAGTTATCTTTTAATTCATTTAAAGTATGGGGATGTCTTTGAGGTCTATATTAAATAGACTAAAGCAATGCAAATTTTCCCCTCACTCGATTACTATTTTTATGATGTTTTGCTTTAAAAAAAGTGTTACTTTTTCATCAATCTCCAAATCTCACATTTTCCTCTTTGATGACTTCCTTCTAAAGATGATACCGGGGATAAGCAGTATCCTAATTCTCTCTTGTAAGCTTCCCCCCCACCCTGTGCATATTTTCTTTCATCCAGCACAGATATGACTGGAGCTATTTCTCTATTCCAGACACAATTCTCCCCTGGGATTTTCATCAATAAATAAAGAGACATGCTGCTATCACAGCTGCTCAACACCTACCAAACCCCTCATTAGCTTGTGGACTACAACCTAAGAAAATGAAGGTATTTTAAATGCCTTATTCAAAGTCTAGTCACAAAACTGCACTTTGCATTTCAGCATTCGAAGTTAAAGGATATAAAGCTCAAATTGACTTTCAAAAAACTGTAACAAAGGAAAGAGTACAGATTCATAGATCCTTTGTTATTTACATCCATTTTGTGGCAAATAATAATTAAAAAAAAAGCAAAGTCAATCTTTCTGCACATATTTGTCAACTTTTCAATAGAGAAAGAAATCTTAACTGATGATTAAGCCAAACTTCTTGCCTTCTCATAATCTTTACCCAGCTGCACTAGAAGTTTTAAGACCATACCTTCTTTCTCATTCTGTAGTAAATTCCCTATCCTCTCTATGCCACTATTCACCTGCATCCGTGGTGATATGGTTTGAATAAACCCCAAGCCCTCAGATCATCCCTGGGGTACTGTGATCACCAAACAGTAATTCAAAATACTGTAATGTCAGGTTTCCTGAGGTTTTTAAAAAGATTCAAAAGAACGAAGAACCTAGGAGCTGGCACATACATTCATATGAAGTCTTACATTGTTGGGAGGAGAACTGACCATCGGGAACATTTAAAAGTCCACACTTTGTATACGATGAGGCCTTGGGGCCAAGTGACTTGCCCAAGGTCATACAGCTGGTTGGAGGCAAAAGGAGGAGAGGATGAGTGCTCCGATGTTTTACTCCAGCACCATCCCTACTGCACCACACAACTCCCAAAGCCTCCTGTATGTTCCTGACATCAGTTATCCATTTTATTTCTTCCCAGCCTCTTAGATGTCCACGGCCTAATTGAAGAAATACAGTTCTTTGGAAGCAAGTATGTTTTCCAAAGGCAACTCAATGATTTTTTTAAAATACCTATACACATAATTTCTTATCCCGTGTAGTTTGCTGCCCAGCTTTGCATAAAATCATCACTCTAGACATTTGAAGGCACCAAAAAAGCAGCCCTTTATTATTAGGACACCATTAAAGTATAATTATTAAAAAAAAAAAAACAACCCTCTAGATTATCCCATATATTTAGAGGACAACTTGATTTCGAATGAGTTGGATGAAATAAAACACAACTTAGAAATATGTTTGGAAAGACTGAAACTGAAGTCCAATTCACATATTCATCACTTATTCCAGATTTCACTACAATGACTCCCATCTAAGGATTTCTGCAAAGACTTTTTAAAACAAGTATTTTAGAAATCATATTTTGAAGCTAGGCTTGCTTCAAACTAGTCACCTCCTCCCAGAGAAATGCATTTTTTTTTTTGGAAACCAAAAAGAAAAAGTAACTTGCATGTGAAAATGTTAAAGGCTTATGGTTTATACAAAGAAATAAAGCAAATATAAGAAGGAAATAAAGGGTGCCTAAGTGAGAGACCTCTCTCTCTCTCCCCCACAAATACTCTCCCTCTGACATTAACAAGTGACTAATGAGTACATTAGTATCTTTATTTAAATTTTCTGGTATAAGCCAAACCATTAATGCTATTTTAATAAAGGATTTGCCCATGAATTCTTTTCAAGAGTGGCAGGAGCTCATGCATTCATTTTTTTATAATTTATGTTATCACTCTGAGGTATAGGAACAAGTACATTAACTAAGCAGATGATACAAGATGGTCCACTTCTCTTTTCCTAAAAAAGAGACATATTTCTCCCTGAGAGACTGCAGTAAGTGCAATTTATTCTCTTTGTCTGGACAATCTCATATATAAAACTGGAAAATTCATCCCAGAAAATCAGTCATCAAAATACCGTAATTTTATTACTGTTTCTAGACAAATTTTTCTAACATCCCTGCAGTCTTCTATTACGAATCACAATGTCTGCAATAAGAAAGTAGATGAGGGAAGAACCCATTAAGAGGCATTACTGTACTGCTGGACTCAGCTAATAATCCCTTTATTTTTCAGTTTTATTACTCTATAGTTTATGAATGACAATCTACTCATTGTCTATTATTATAAATATTTTGATTTAGCAACGGGAATATCCATCAATAAACAATACCTACTGGAAGCTTTCTGTAATACTTAACAGCCCATGAATGTATATCATATCATTTGCTGCCTACTAGATGTATTTCTTGGGAATCTAGATGAACTCTTAATCTTAGCTATAATAACTGCTTGTAAACACTGCATTGTTCCTGCTCTTTTAACTATTTTATCTCTACTGTCTGAAATCACAATGAATCTGCCTCATTAATTTTTCTTTTATGAAATACAGTCTTCTAAGTTATTCATATTCTTTCAGACAGATGAGTCTTGACCTAAAACATGGAAGAGAAAACAGGAATTGTGAATCTGAAATTTTCTAACAATAAGGAGAAGTAACCAATGTTTTGGCAAGAACCATGACAAACCTGCCAATAGCAACACACAATTTACTGAGTGTAAATGAAGAAAGCTGAGCAGGCTTTTATTGGTATAACCCCTTTAAAAATCTCATAGCTTTTTTCTCCCTCTTGCCAACATTAATGTCAAAAACATCCAATATATCAAAGGTTTTGTAGCGATCTGCAACACTATCATTTGGTTTCCCCTAGACTATTTCTACAACAAGTAAATATAACCCAGATACAATGAGTGCAATAGAATCTTGGTGTACTGAGCTATGGTTTTCAGAAGTAAGAAAAACTTTAGAAAACTGAAGTTTGAATCATTGCTAAGAACTTTCTGGAGACCCTTGAGACTTCCATCAGGTTAGCAGTGCCTTGTCCTCCTTCTCTTTCCTTTATCTTTTCATCCTTGCCTTTTTTTTTCCCCTTTCTATCACTCCATACTAAATAAGAATATGTCACCTAAAAAGTGAAGATACAGTAATTACCTTTGAATCACCCTCCTTCCTTTCTGCCCTGGTCTTCTCGTTTTGCTAGGTCTTCTTTGGTTTTATTCCTATTGCTAATGCTCATTAACTAATTCCCGAGACCAATATTATAATGTCCTTTGAAGTATCCTTTTCAGGAAGTATAATGCTGCATAAAATCAGTAAACAATTAGTTATTTACTTTCTACTTCATCCCAGGCATGATTCTATATACCATGCAGAGAGACAAAATACGCTCATTGCTATGCAGTAGGTTAGACCCTAATGGGAAGATGGGGATACAATAATCACAAGGTAGGTCAGTGATTCTCAGCCTGGCCTACACGGCAGAATCACCCATAAGGCGCTAAAAACTGCTGATGCTTCTTCCATCCATTAAACTAGAATCTAACATGGTTAATGATGTCTACAGAACAAATGATAGAGACAACGCTGTGAGGACTCAGTGGAGGATAGGAAGATATCTTTAAAGGTCAAGGGTCCAGCAAAGCTTTAAAAATCCATGTAATTCTAGAGACAATGATGCATTCATACGGTCTTAAATCATTCACTGAGTGCTTTCTTTTCACAATTTGCATCATCTGAGTTTACAGAAGATACGGAGAATGTATTAACTATCGATATGTAATAAATTACCACAAAACTAAGTGACTTGAAACTATAATAAACATGTATTATCCACACTGTTTCTGTGGGCCTGTAATTCAGGACAGCCAACTGAGTAGTTCTAGCTCAGTCTCATGAGATTGCACTGTAGAGCATTGTGGCTGTAACCGGCTAACAATTTTGAAGGGAACTGAAGACTTACTCCAAGGTGGTGAACAGTGCTCATCATAGGGCTGGCATCACACTGTTATTACTCCATTGCAATCAAAGTTCTCCTCTTTGCCATACCTGTATTTAATATTTTTTCCTTAAGTTGGGTTTCTTCCCATCCATGATTTCTAAGACCAACAAGTCTACTGTAACTCAATAAATAGTTATAGAATACTTCCCATGTGCAAGGCACTGTGCCTCTGAGTCTTCAGTCTCAAACATATCACAAATTAAAGTAGAAAAGAGATGTGTTCCTACATAGGTACTATATATGATGTATTATGATAGACCCTACATACAAAATAATCAAAAGGTTACAGTAAGTGAAAGGAAAGGGAGATCAATTACAAAGGAATGACTATAAGAATTAAAAAAAATAAGTTAGTATTGAACTTGTACACTGATGATAAATTTGAGTTTTGAGAGACAAGAAGGGGAAGTACAAGTTATTTAACTGGAATTTCTGTTCTGGGACCATTGGTGCCTTTGTTATCCTCTCTCACATGTTTATAAGATAAAGAACAGTAATTAAGTAGGAGCTGACAGATGAATATAAAGATATTTTTTAGGTAGTCCAAGAACTATGGTGATAGGTGGATATGAGGAATGATTAGGGAAGACAGGCCAAAAACTTCAAACTTGATCATAAAACTAAATACAATGTCTTTGGTAGCAACTGAGCAAGGTAAGGAAGGTGTCACAAAGTCACAGGATGTGAAAAAGCATGAATTTTAAGTGGAAGCAATCACTGTGTTTTGTTTGTTTGCTTTAACATCATGGCAACACTCAATAACCTGGGAGAAGACGGTAAAGAGTGAACAGAATAAAGTCATGGAGATTAAAAATGGCTGGATGTCAATGGAAGAAGGAATTGAAGGTCCAAAAAGGGCAGCCCAGAAAATAAAAAGGAAGATTTTCTGAAGTCTGAAAGGGTATGATGGATACCAAAACTAAGAAGAACCTGAAGAGCCAAGGTTGCAGTACAGGTAAAGAGCTAACAAATCTATTGTCAGGCCTTCTGATAACTGACTTAACGTAATAATTGAGTTCTTAGGGTCAAAGTCAGTATGCTTAGACTGAAGTCAAAGAGAAATAGCTATCTTTCTCAAGTTTTACAAAGGTAACAACAGCAAGTTAAATTGGTCTAACGTTTCCTTCACCACTTAGTATAGAAAACACAAACTCTGAAAAACCTACAATCAAACCAGCTTTACAGTTTTTGACATGGGTCTTCACATTTCTCAGTGTGTCTTCTGTTATTTCTTAGATTTGTTTTTGTACCAAGTTCTGTGTTTGTAGGGTTCAGTCATTTCTAGACCAGCCAATATTGCCTCTTCCTAGTGTAAGTGTAATGTTGAAATACCAGTTTTAACTGATAATTCTAAATTTTGGCTTACGCCAGACAGTAGGTTAATTCTTGTCTTGCTCTTTGGATACTCTCTACTGGCAGAGAGGGGTAATCGCACATACAAGTTCACCCAAGACATCATGGAGATTCCGCTTCTTATTCAAAAGTGAGAATGAAGGGCACCTGGGGGGCTCAGTGGGTTGAGCCTCTGCCTTCAGCTCAGGTCATCATCTCAGGGTCCTGGGATCGAGCCCCGCATCGGGCTCTCTGCTCAGCAGGGAGCCTGCTTCCCCCTCTCTCTCTGCCTGCCTCTCTGCCTGCTTGTGATCTCTCTCTCTGTCAAATAAATAAATAAAATATTTAAAAAAAAAAGTGAGAGTGAAATGCTATGAAAGTCCATGCTCTTAAGATGAAAAGATTAATGCTCTGTGTGTCATCTCTGCAGAAGGAAGACCTGAACAGATATTTGTCCTATCATTTGTGTTATAGTAGGTACATTATACTTCCAAAATTGCTTTTCAAATAAATAGCTCAAAAATCAAGAGTTGTCCTCATCTTTGCTGTCCTCTCCTCCTCCTCCCCCACCTTCTTCCTTCTCCTTCACCTTCCTCCTCCTCTTTCTCTTCTCCTTTTTCTTAGAACTGAAAACTTCTCAACAGCTTCATCTTGAAATTAGGCCTCTTAATTCTAGCAGAGTAATGACAGGATCAGTTTCCCTTTAGAAAAATAATTTCTGAATTTCACAGTGCTTAGGAAATAGTACAATCTGAATTTGAGAAGCAAAACATAAAGACAATACTATGTGAAATGATTCACAAAATATGTGTTTCACAAATTTTCAAGTTTCTAGTTATAGGTTATGTAGCTTCTGACCCAAAGACTAATAAAAGTGAACTTAAAACTACATAGAGAAAATCCATCATGGGAGAGCAACTCCCATAAGTCAGCCTTTAACTACATGTTGATCAAGACTACAATAACGAGGGGTGCCTGGATGGCTCAGTCGTTAAGCGGCTGCCTTCGATCCAGGTCAGATCCCAGGGGCCTGGGATCGAGCCCCGCATTGGGCTCTCCGCTCTGCGGGAAGCCTGCTTCTCCCACTACCATTCCCTCTGCTTGTGTTCCCTCCCTCGCTGTGTTTCTCTCTGTCAAATAAATAAAATCTTTAAAAAAAAAAAAAAAGACTACAATAACATAAAATGCTGATATTATAAAGTTAATTTTTAAAAGCAGCATTCAAAATTGTAGGGATGGTATAACCTAATCATCTACATTGAAATATATGAAGGGAAACAAATAGGTCGGTTTTGAGTGATGGTACCGTCCACGACTAATGTTCCCCCTTTTAACTTGTTTTTAAATTTCCTTTCCTAAAAAAATGCAATGTTAAAATAAAAATCTAAGAAATGTATGTGTGTATATATGTGTAAGACATATCTGAAATGGGGTAAAAGATACAAAAGACCGCCTCTAATTCAAGTGTAGATATTGGCTTTGTTCGTCCTTCAAACTTTCCTAGTTGCTCATGTATATGAGCTCAGACAAATTAGATCACTGACTAACGTGCGGCTCCCTGGGTGCAGTGAGAATATCAACCTGGAAAAGGGGCCTTAAAAATGCAAAGTGTTACATGAATTGATATTTCAGTTGTATGCGTGTGTATAAACCTTTCTGGGTAAGGCTTGCCATTTGGTTGAGTCCTTATTTTTGGCCACTCAATGTGTATATGGATGTGTGCAATTTCATGTATGTGAATAAATCGTGGCATTTGGATTATTTTTGGCCAAAGAGTTGGTGTGAAATTATACACACATGGTGGCCAAAAATAGCCAAATGGCAAGCCAATTACATAAATGTGGTCTAGCACACCAAAAAATAAAAATCTGGATTTGTTATTATAAAATCAGTTATGATTTTATTTTAAATTTTAAGAGATTTTATTTAAAATCTCAGTTATTATTACAACTACTATTACTTCTAGCATATTGCTACTACAACTACTAATCTTTATTGCACACTTACAATGCATGAAAAGTTCACAAAGTCTTATATGAACTGCTCCATTTCCACCTAACGATAATCTTATGTGTGAGGTAAGTATTAGTATCAATATCATTGAAAGATGAGGAAAATGACACCTGGAAAAAAGCATTCTCCTGGGCGCCTGGGTGGCTCAGTGGGTTAAGGCCTCTGCCTTCAGCTCAGGTCATGGTCTCAGGGTCCTGGGATCGAGCCCCTGCTTTGGGCTCTCTGCTCGGCAGGGAGCCTGCTTCCCCTTTCTCTCTGTCTGCTTGTGATCTCTCTCTCTCTTTCTGTCAAATAAATAAATAAATAAAAATCTTTAAAAACAGTGTGAAATATCCAGACAAAAGACCAGGGACAGAAAGCATCGACTGCTTAGGAATTGAGAGTAGCAGAGAGAAAGGGTTTCTAAGGTAGAAAATATTCTAAATGCAATTATGGTGGTGCTTGCACAAGTCTTTCAACAGACTAAAATACCCTGAATTATACACTTCGAGTGGGTGAACTGTATGTGAATTATATCTCAATAAAGCTTTTATAAAAACAAACAAAAATTAACCTCCACCATTAAATGTAATTTCTAGGAAACTCCCTTATTTGCAAAAAATTATATGTATGAATGCATATAAACATATACATAATAAATAATATAGATAGAAGGAGAAATGCACACACAAGCCTATTTTTTTAAAAAAACTAGGCCTTTGAATATCAGTTTATGGGCAGATCCTTGTAGTAAAAAAGTCTTCACTAGGTGGCCAGGCCAATTTTAAATTATACACTTCATGGCATTCTCACTCTTTCTCATGCAAGAATATGTCAGAAGATAATAAGATCTCAGAGGATGTTTTTTTCTTCCTAGTCAGCTGAAATTGTCCTGACTTAATTTCAATCCATTTCTCTTATTATATTTCTTTGGACAGCCTAATTCCTCTCCCTTGTCGATGGCCATGTCCTCTACCTAAACCTGAGCACCAGGATACTACATCCTCTGCAATAATCACTCAACATAGCAAGTGTAAAATGACCTAGATCTGCCAATAAGCCTAGACATTATGGGCCCTTAGGCCAAGAATCTGAAATAATATCGGTAAGGTTTTATTTGTTTAGCCCTGAATTGGTTTTTGAGTAATGCCTAAAACCTCATCACATTTAAAAATGTTAACAATATCAATTTATGTACATTATCTATAAAATGCATAGTATATCTGTAAATTATATATGTATATTTAATATATAATGACTTACATATGATGAACCCAAGGAACCGGGTATGTTATGTGTGTATATGTATACACACACACACACACACACACACACACACATATAATATATATAACCAGATAACACACACATACACACACATACACACACACACACACACACACACACACACACATATATCCAGTGATTCTGGGTGCTGTCCATTTTAGGGCATTTGGAAGTATTGAAATCTATATCCTAAGTGTCCATTAGGTTAAAAATAGCTGCTTCCCTAGCACTGTTTCTCCAGAGAAAATACATAGGTAAAATAAATTCAAAAACTATTGCAGATGCTGAAATTCATCATGGATTTACTGACAGAAAGTAAACAAGATCCATCAATGTAGTATGCTAAATTTCAGGAGCAGTAAGATTGTGTTGACCAAAACTGATCTGTTTGACATAAAAATAAAATAGTCTTCTCAGGTTAGAAAAGATGGACGAATCTATTAAGAGTATAAGTAGGAAAGTACCATTAAATTGCTCTTGAAATACTTTTCATATTTCCTCACCTGTCACAAGATAGACTTTAAAAACTAATCTCTAACTTGTCTTTTGAATAATCCCGTGAGCACATTGAGAAAAAGAATCTGATATTTTCTGATATATGTTATGCTCTGTTACAGCAGCTTAATTTATATCATCCCCCTTAGTCTTCCTAAAGGGGTTTGTTACCAGTGAGGAAACAAAGGGTTGCTTACGAGAACTTGCTTAGGGTGCCATAGCTGGTATATAATGGACCTTGACAGGTTTCAAAGCCCATGTATTTTCCTTCAAGCATACCAGTTTTCTCCACAAGAGCATTGGACCAAGTATTTTTTTTTTAATTTTTATTTATTTATTTGACAGAGAGAGAAATCACAAGTAGGCAGAGAGGCAGGCAGAGAGAGAGAGGGAAGCAGGCTCCCCGCTGAGCAGAGAGCCCGATGTGGGGCTCGATCCCAGGACCCTGAGATCATGACCTGAGCTGAAGGCAGAGGCTCAACCCACTGAGCCCTCCAGGTGCCCTGCACCAATTATTTAAACTCAAGGAACAAATATGAATGTTTTAAATGCTTTCAGTAACTTCCAATCTATACTACACTGGATCGGCTTTCTTATTTAGTAAACTCCTTTAATGATATCTTGGCCCAAGTTCAAAGCTTTTCAGCCACCCCAAAGCTACTCACGCAGCACCAGTTAGAACCCTAGGTGTTGCTGTGCAGCGTAGGGGGGAAACAACTCCAGGTTGGGCTTTCACCTACAGACCTCCTTCTCCCTTTCTTCTAGGGCCAGCTTCTTCTCGGAAGGAGGAGGAGAAAAGGGTAACCCTTTCCTTCCAGGACCCGGACAGCCACAGTGCTCCCTCAGTTGGGTGTAGCCCACCCGCCTGCAGGGGCTGGCGGAAGAACCCCCTGTCCCGTAACCAGAGGCGGTCCTCCCCCCACTACACAGTGCCCTCCAGTGGAGGACTTGATTCCCAATCCCACTCACTGCTTCTCAGCCAGTAGCTCCCGCCACTGCAGGCACCCTGCTTGAGTGCGCAGACCTCATGGGCCTGCACAGTGGTCTCCCTCTCAGTGACTTTCTAAGCTGTCTGACAAGCAGCGATGAGACAGGCACATCCTCACTGCACTGAGCACTGAGCGCGCAGGTGTCTCCTGCCAGCGCTGTCAGGCCATTTACTGAGGAAGCTGACATTAAAACAAGGAGATACAATCCCAGTCCCTTTGTCCAATAGTCATGTGAAATCTTTAGGACTCTTTCTAGTAAGGTGTCTCTTTCTCTGGATAAAAGCTTTTCTCCAAGCACATTACATTCACTAGAAAGTCCTTTGTTCCGACTTTCTCCTTATTTCAGTGGAACATGGAGATGGTGGAGAAAGGTCCTAGCTCTTCTCCATAAGCCTCAGGAAGCTGTGGTCACCTCACCTCCCTACAGTTCTGTAACTTAGAATGCGAAGGTTCCCAAATACCCACCATTCTCATCTTTGGGCCTGAGATACACTAAAGAATAGTAAGAAATAGCTCATTACACATTTGGTTGCATTTGACCACTACACAAAACTTTCTGATTTTAACTGATTTTTTTTTAATCAAGCCATGATATCTCTTAAAATGTGCTAATGTTCTTTTGCTGACACATTTGATCTAACATTTGGGTCTTTTTAACTATCTACTTTTATAAGCTATAAACGGTGATTAGGTTTCTCACACCAACCTCATTTAATACAAAGACTAAATATATGTAATTTCTTTTTCAAATTTGCAGCAAATGTGACATTTTACTTATTGCACACCACTTATTTCTTCATTTCAGATTGTTCTGGTCCAGGCTTGACGTGAAAAGGAATGAGAATCCATGCCCACACTCCAAAGGGGACCAAGATGACAAGACTATGAAGTACTCTAAACACTAAAAGAGCAAACGATCTAAGTATCTCTATGGCCTGCACCCCTGGAGTGCTCCAGTTCTCTGACAAAGCTATGATTTTAGCAAAAAAAATACAGCAAAGTTAAGTGTTTCATTTATCCCAGGTTGAGAGAGGAAGTTAACCTGAACATTAGTGGCCCCTCTGTACACTGAGGATTTGATATGCTAACAGATGCCAAAGAGTCTACTTCAAAAGTCATTAATGCAAAATAATAATAGTTACCATTTATCCAGTATGTAGGGTGCATCAAGCATTGTGCTAGGCCATTCATAGGTCTTACTTCAATTTATTTTTATTTATTCAGTCTAACCCTGTGAGCCTTCATTCCACAAATGAGAACACTGAGGTTTAGAAGATTATAAAGATAGAAACTCTTAAACTCATAATCCAAATTTATACATTAGCATAATATAATTATATTCATTGAAAGTTCTTTTCATCTATCACTCTGGGATCTGTAAGTGCTACCCAGCACTGATGGGCACCAAGACCAGCTTTCAGGGATAGTCTGGCATAAGATTATACCATGAAGTCAAACTCTACCAAGAAATCAGGACACAAAACACATTTGTGTGCCTGATGCTTGCTTATTCCTGATTCAACTCTTAGGGGGAAGAAAAGAAAACAATCTTACATATAGATTCTCCCACAGGCCCTGTTTATTTCCAAACCCCAAAAGACACATTCTACCCTCAAGATCCCTGTGATCCTTTTCGTGGGCTAGAAAATTAAGGCGCTGTGTCAAAGTGGGAGGTCAGCAACACTTAACATGTGAAGATCTAGGGGTCCTGAATTTCAGGGACTCCACTTCCCACAGAGGTATGACAGAACAGAAAAACGTCTATTTCTCCTCTGGTCTTCAGAGCAAGGTATCTCTGATAAAGCCCCAGTCCTCTCTGTCAGCCAAATTCTGACTTAGAACACAGAGGGCCAATACCCCAAATGAAGCTGTAGCTCCAGGCAGCCAGCAGCCATCAGGAGACAGGGAACAGATATGAAACCAGGGCCGGGTCTGCCTTCCAGACAGCACCTATCTGTCAGGACCAAGCCTTAAGTACTTAAAGCAAACATAATCACTTTCTTTTGGAATTTCTACTTACTTTGGTTAGAACTCAATGCCTACAATCCTAATTACTGAAACATGTATATTACTCAATAAGAACATGGAAGACATTTGACTGGTATTTGATTTATTCTCATTAACTGAATAATAGATGTGATTTTGTGTTTTCAAGTTGTTTGGTCTAATAAAAAAAATGAGTAAGATTAGAACTACCATAACAGTAAGATGTACTTTAAGCTTCTGCAAAAATTTATTTTGCAACCACTGTGATTATTAACGATGCGTACACTATATTATAGCTTATTAATGTTCTATGTATTAATAATTATAACAGTGCATTAATGATGTTATTAACGTTATCTTTCAACTCTCAACTACCCCTTCTTCAATCCAAACAGAAAATTAGAATTGTTTCTGTAAATATTATCACTTGCAGGCAAATAATAAAAATTTGAAGAAAATCAAGTCAAAATTGGCCAGTCCATCCTGGGCAATGAGATCCAACACAAATTCATGCATGGATTTTTGCCTAAAGAAATGGACTTGTGTTGTTTTCTCATTTCATTCAACTTTTTAATTAAGACTTGAATATTATGAATTTATTATAGAAATAACTCTCTCTCCGTCATACTGTGCTTGGTTTATTCAAAATACATTGTCATCAACTTCAACTTCCTAACTAGAAAAATCTAATTTCAATCTCCTGGCATTTTGGAGATGAGAAGATTGGTAGTGTATTATTCTAAAATTTAAATCTGATTAATATTTAATTGCATCCATATTCACAGGTGTTAATTAGAAATATTTTCTATGAGTCATAGCTATTACTGGAAAACCAGGAATAATTCTGCAATTAGCATAAAATGTATTGTAATTTTGAATAATCACTGATAGTGATTACTGAGTGGACCTTGTAAAAGCAATAAACTTATTGAGCCATGTACTAATTTATATCTAGACTGCATATGTTCATTACAATGATACTTTTGAGACAATAAAAAATAACTTACTCCTTTAGCAACCAAGTAGAAACATGTATTTCGCACATATTTTAACTATGAATGAAATCCTTTGCTAAATATATATTTAAAGCAGTGGCAAGAAACAGATTATTAACTAGCTATGAAATTATGTAAAGCACAATCAAAAACACAATTTTATTTCCAATCATGTATTACTATGTGTCTATTTTAGGATGCCATTCAAATAGAAATATTTGGCTTTTAAAAAATAAACACTTTAGTCATTACTTTCAGATATGTGGGACTTGTGGCTCTGTCTCATAAAATAGGCACTTCACATAAATACATACTATTTAAGTGGTTTAATCAAATCTAAGTGATGGATAGTTATTGTCAGAAATTTCCAAACAACAAAATTAACACAATGATAACTAAGTGCTATTAAAATGAAAAATTTGAATAATTATCATTATCTACTTCTCTAAATGGCTTGTGATAGTACATTTGGATGTATCAAAATGATTTGAAAATAATTAATAGTAGCCACTAGATTCAAGCAAAACTTTATTTTGGAAGAAAACTGATTGAAGAAGGTACTTCTTAGACCTTATGTAAGGAAAGCCAGTATCTTAATTAATCATAAGAACCACTTGAAAAATTTTCCCCAAATGTATAGATGGATTCAGTGAACAAACACACATGTTTGTATATTTATGTAAGATTTTGATTTTTTGTTCAGAGTATTTGTCTCCTAAATTTAATAGTATATGTAGCAATCATAATGTAAAATAACATTTAATGATCAACTACTTATATTTAAAATGAAAATATTCACAACACTGTAAAGATGAATAAGGCTCTGTAGCAACAGACTGGTAACATGAATTATAAAATCTGTAATCTGCAATTAGGAAATAATAAAAAAATGCGATTATGATTCTAGTGTAATAGCAAAAGAAGTATGACAGCCATATAATCATTTTCCTATGTATTGAAACCTATAAAGCCTTTTATATTTGTAAGCTCTAATTAAGCCTATTTTATGCAATAAATACACAAAGATATGACAGCATAATGAAAATTAAGGTCTAGAAATATCTCAAAATATTAGTGTAATATATTTTTCTGTAGGCAAATTTCTGAAGTATCAAATATACACATGATATTTATCACTCTCAGTCCTAAATACCAAATATCTCTTAGTCAGATTTACTTCAATGTATACCAATTTTACCTTATCAAGAAAAATAAAAATAAAAGAAGACAGGTAAGTTTTTTCATTCATTGAATACAATTAAATTGCAATTTCAGGCAACTTTAGGAATATGCTACAATAGCATTGTTTGTAAATCCTACATTTCCTTTTGCTCATTCATGGAAATAAATCAATGCGAAGGTCTGGTACATCTTAAGAAATACACTAAAACTTTTGCTTATTAGCAAACTGAATACATTCCATGTTCACTACTAAAGTTTCCTGTCCCTTAAACAGTCCCCTCAGGATCTAATTTATAAGCTTGAGATTCACTGCGCAGTAAGCATATTTTTCCAGAACTGAAAACTGTAACTCAAAAAAAAAAAAAAAAAAAGTCTGTGAGTAATCTACCCTTTTTAAAGTTTTAACTCATATTACTAACCTCATCACAAACACAGAAACCCTCAAAAGAAAAGTAGAAAGTCAACAAGAATAGTAGTTTCACAGCAGTGATCAAAATACTTTGAATTTGCCAAGAAATAAATGAGTTGGCCTAGAAAAGATTGTATCAACAGTTTTATCCCAAAGATTATTTCACCCATTACATTACTATCCCACTTTAACTAAACAGCTAATTTTGAAGGCCTGAGTGTGACCTTAACAATAGAATTCTTGCAAAGGCATGGGTTTTTGTTTAGTTTGTTTCTCCATTTTATAGCGAGCCCATAAGAAAGTGATAAAATTTAGAGATTCTCAATAAATAACTTAATTAAATAAATGGCAGATTTTGTCATACATAGTATCAAAATTGGAAAAAGAATTTGAGGTTGGCGTGGGGTGTCTGGAATTCTTTTAGTGGAGGAAGCAAAGTTTTGAGCAAAAACTCAAAAAGCAAAGTTTGAGATTCTATCTCAAAACCACTTAAGAATCTTTCCTAAGAAACAAAGATTCTTAGGAAACGATTACATAGTACTTAGATAATCTGGAAAAGAAGTAAGGGGGCAGAATGACATGCCTATGTAGATATCATGCTGCCCTTTCAACCTTTCACAGTTTGCTTGCATGATATATATCTACAGGGGCAAATAAAAGTCAAATGTGAATTGGTATCTCTAGGAGTGTCACTTACGGACCAGCTGTAAGTCTTTATGATAGTAAAGGGCTCCTCCATCCTAAGAATTTCCAGACTGTAAGAATGGACCTGTAGAGTCCAATCTGAGAAATACTGAGGTTGTAATGAAAATACTACCTTTGGAATGCCTTCCCAGTTGTAATTTATCTAAGAGACATTTTGTCATTAAAATGGTTAATAGAAACCAACATCGATACAATGGCAGAGAAGAGGGGATTGTTGCCATTTTGACAGTAGGGTAGTGTTGTACACATTTGAGGACCCAAGGAACGTAGTTTGAGAAACAGTGGCCAAGTGTACTAGGTAGAACCAAAGGCACCAGGCTTCTAGAACCAGTTGGTAACAGAGCAGTCTTTAATAGTACGGTGAGGAAAAGTTTTTAACTTTCTGTATCTCAGTATCTGTGAAATTACTAGTTGTACTAGGATATCATTATTCAGTGGAAATTCTACGTATTTACTTACTTACAAGAAGCCAGGCATGGTTTTAGGTGCTGAGGCTACAGAAGAAGTTAACAAGACAAAAATTTCTCCCTTGTGGAGCTAGCATTTTATTAACACTGTTGAGTGACCTTTACATCTTGTGAAATGAATGAACTGAAAGAATAAAAGTGATGGGCCTTGAAGATTATAAGGACAGGAAAGAAAAATTATGCTGAATATAGAGTTTGTAGAACATGGTGATTCTCTTTCTCCATAATTTTAGGTTTTTGTGTTATCTATAGCTTGTCAATTTCTGCTATAATCAATTTACCTATTCAATATAATAAAATGCTAAGAAAACGTAATAGGATTGGGATCTTTAGTTTATTCAGCTGGCTAAGATTTTAATCTATCTAGGCTCCTCGCAAAGGTGACTTGCAGTATTCACAATCCCTTTGTACTCACCATCTGATTCTATCTCAAAACCACTGTGACTGTTAGATATTTCTTCAGGTCAATTAATTATAATGCCTCTTTGAGCTATTATCTACTTGTTCAAGTTCTCTCCTGTGGGTCTCCTAACCAAGAACCCTAGTTCTTGTTGTTAGTTCCTTCTAGTTCTTTGATGATCTTGCAATTTAATTTTGCTTCAAGATTTCTCATTATCTTCTTGTTCTTCTCTGAAGACGCTCTTTTTAGAGAGTGTGACAAAAAGAACAGTACACAAAACGCTAAATGAGAGGAATTCATCACACCCATCTTTCTCAAAACTAAGGCATCCTAAAATTGATTAGTTTTACTTGGTAGCTTCCTAACACTGATGATCTATATTAACTTTAGGCTGATCACTAAGGTGTATAAGTTTATTTGTTTGTTGTTTATTTTGTGCTTTACTTATGTAGAGGTCTTCATTTTTATAGTGGTTAATTTGATATTGGATAGGACACTTCATTCTAACTTGAGATACTCATACATTAGTCATGGCTCCAATCCTCATCTCATCTATAAATTGAATAAAAGTATCTTCTGTATTTTCATTCAGGGTTCTAGATAATTTTCATCAGGCCATGGCAAGGACAGGCCCTTTAGATGGAACTAGGAATTTCTCTCCATGAATGCAATGATTCTGAAACACAGTACAATGATTCTTATTGTACCTAAACGAAACAATCTTAAGCACATATATCTTTAACTTTTTTGAATGACTTACATAAGAGATTCATCAGCAAATGTCTAAGATTAAATCTTCAGATCTTTCTAACCTAACCTGCAACTTTATCTTGCATACTTTCAGTATTTAAGAGGTAGATTTTCAAATAATTTGGATAATTTTTCCTAGAAAAAAATGACTACTACCAGCTTCAGCAACAACATTAATAGGAATTTCTGTAAGCTTAAGAAAAAAGTTATGTAGTTAAAAATGATATTATAAGATAATTTGAATCCAATCTTTATTCCAAATACTTCCCAATTTTAAATATAGAAGCTTAACTCTTCTGATTTTTCAGAATTTCTTAAGAATATCTCTCTAGGGGTACCTGGGTGGCTCAGTAGGTTAACTGTCTGCCTTCAACTCAAGTCATGATTCTGGGGGTCCTGGGCTCCTTGCTCAGTGGGGACTCTGCTTCTCCCTCTCTGACCCTCCTCCCAACTTGTAGGCTCTCTGTCTCTCTCTCCTGTTCACTCACGCGCTCTCTCTTAAATAAGTAAACATAAAATCTTTAAGAATATCTCTCTAGGTTTCAAGCAAAAGATACAACCTACATTATATTGTCACATAGTCTGATTATAAAACAATGAGAATACTTTCCTACATGATTTTTAGAAACCATATAGCTTTACATTGCACCATATAGCTTTATACAATCCTATCTATCAGTACATTCACAGCCTCTGTTTCATCTGATCTTCAGGATAATTCTAGGAGGAAAGGTAGGAAAGTATTATTGATTTTATAAAGTATACCTGATTTTATAAACTGATCCAAGGTGAAATGAAATATGTATCATAGCTAGGACTCAGCTCACATTAATATAGCCAGGTGACTGATTTGCAGCCAGAGCTTTACCTGAATTCTACACATCACAGAAATAAGATAGTAGGATAGGCAATAACCCTCACAAAATTCATTTCAGGCGATACTTCATGTATGTAATTATTTTCTATATTCTTCCCAAGTGTTAAAATTATTTTTCTGATGAGTACTTCCTTGATTATTTTCTTTTTTTTTTTTTTTTTTTTTTAAAGTGAGAGAATGAGAGGAGTGAAGGTCAGAGAGAGAAGCAGACTCCCCGTGGAGCTGGGAGCCCGATGTGGGACTCGATCCCAGGACTCCAGGATCATGACCTGGGCCGAAGGCAGCTGCTTAACCAACTGAGCCACCCAGGTGCCCCCTTGATTATTTTCTTAACAATAGCACTGTCCCTTTACATTTCCCTTCCAACCCTATCCTACTCCCATTTCCCTATCTGATTAAATATGCTGGCCTCTTTCTAGTCTTGCATTAAAAGAAAAGGATTATAATAAGGGTTTCTGAAAGCAAAGAATTTTAAGACCTTATTCCATCTTTGGAGTATATTTTAAAATAAGGACTAGTTATAAATAAAGATCATCTGGTACAGGTCAATGTGCTTCTTCAAAATCAACAAATTAGTCAAATTCGTATTAACACAATCTCTATCAAGTATGAGTATTACAGGTCTCCGTGCCTAACATGGTCTCAACCAGAATATTTGAGGGAAACATTTCATTTACAAATTACAGTAGGGTAGAAAAGTATTTGGATTGAAATCAGAAGACCTGAATTCTGATCATTGCTCTTCCTCTTACTATTCATGTCATTTAAGTTCTCGAGGCTTTACTTTCCTTATTCATGAAATATACCCAATAAAAACCGCTCTCTATACCATTGGGAGTTGTTTTAAAGATTATGTGTAAAGTGCTTTGAACTTAAAACAATATGTAAAATATGACATCATATTAATAATGGTAGTAAAAAAGCAAGACAATATGAATTAAGAAAATTATCACATAGTCAAACTTTTGTTTAGCAGGCAATTATTTTTGCCTATTCTTCAGTTCAACAGTATGTATTCTATAGTTTGTCCAATCACAAGGCCTTATGCGAAGGAAATTATCCAAAGAAAATTTTAGCAAGCTCGTAATTGGCATGCTCTTCTGATTCCCTAGTCAATATTCAGATGGCTTAGGTGCTAAGTGCAAGTGTAAGCAATCTTATTTGGGGAACAATAGCTGTAAAAATAGGAGAGTTAAAAGTAGTTACAATATCAACTATATTAGACTGCAAAACGGTCCAAATTTGTCATTTGAATATATAAATCATATTAGGTAACTCTTCGGAGACTAAAACATCCATCAATAAATTATCAGATGTAAAAGTTAAAGCTAATCTCACAAATGAGTGTGGCTAAATCTCAGATTAAACTGGTTAAATATTTAGAGGAACTAAATATGCTCTTAAGTACAAAAAAGTACAGGGAGTGGAGAAATGAGAAGATAATGTCGGAAAGTTATTCTTTTATACTTTAAAGTTAAAAAAGTTGATAAATTATGCTGATATTTTTATTGTTTTGATGTTTTGAAACATTATAACATTGATTACATTATATTCAAAATGAATGCTCACTTTGAAGTAGCAACATATTATGGGGAAAGTGGTCCAATTCAAACATTTTGGTTCTGAAGTTCTATGAATAAATTGCCTTTATGGGTATCAAACCATATATCCTAACTGTGAATTAGAATTTTAAGGCAGAATTATTCTCTTTGAATCATTTTTTTTTTTTTTTAAGATTTATCCATTTATTTGAGAGCGAGAGAGAGGAAGAGAGCATGGGGGGAAGGGGGAGAAGGGAGGGGGAGAGGAAAAGAGAATCTTAAGTAGACCTTCTGCTGAGTGCAGAGCCCCACTCAGGGCTTGATCCTATGACCCTGAGATCACACCTGAGCTGAAACCAATTCAACTATACACAACCAACTGAGCCACCCAGGCACCCCTCTTTGAATCACTTTTCATCTTTATGATACCAAACCAAGAGATTCTGCAAGATCTACATTTTTTAAAAAAATATAAATGCTCAGAGATTGGGACAAGTCAAAAGACATGTTCTTATTTTTAGCTTTCTGTTTTCAAGCCATTAAAAAAAAAATCGGAGTGCTTTATTGAGCTCAGGAAGCCACAGCCCCTGGGGACAACAGAACTGCCACACTAATTTTCTGCATATGTTGTAGAACAGAAAGTTCAACTCAGGTTTTAATGATCAATGGCACCGTGTTAACATATTTTCAAAGAAAGGATTTCATATTTGTGGGTAATTCCAAATAATCATCTACTATCCTTTGAATATCCAGAGAATTCAAATCCAGAGTAATTTTAGGGTCTAAATTACACAGAGTATATTGTGAAATATTATTATTATTTTTAGAAAGTAAAGAAATATCTATGACAGAACCTATTTTATGTGTTGACAGCCTCCAAAAGATGTGGCTAAAAATAGCTGCTTCATAATGCCCTGAAGGATCAAAAGCAATGACCTTGTCATGTTCCTGGCAATCCTGGTACATAACACCTGGGCCAGATACCAGTGAAGATTAATATGATAATTAGAATGGGATCAGAAGTGTTATTGTAGCAAAACCAATACAGCATAAGCAGTGATTCCTAATACTGTTAATATTCTCACAATAAATATATTTTATAGAATAAGTTTTGCTAATGTTAAGAATAGCAAAGACTTTAAAAAGTAAATTTATTCCCAACCACATCTTTAAAAATCATCTTTAAACAGTTCAATGTGTGTGTCATGATTATAGTAAAATATTAAGCATGATTCAATACCATGGCTACTGCTATACCTGTGCCCAGAGAATTAATTGAGCAGCCAAGTAACTGGAAAAAACAGTGTGGAAAAATCCCTAAAATCACAGGACCATCATTTATCTGGCTGGATCTACAATTCCTTACTTTATCATTTTTTAAGATTTATTTATTTATTTGGGGGCAGGACAAGAGAGGGAGCATGCTCTGGGGGAGGGGCAGAGGGAGAAGCAGACTCCCCACTGAGCAGGGAGCCTGATACAGGACTCGATCAAAGGACCCTGGGATCATGACCTGAGCCGAAGGCAGATGCTTAACCCACTGAACCACCCAGGCGCCCCTACAATTACTTATTTTAAAACTCTTTGTCAAAGTATCTAATTATATAAAAAGCTCCCATAAACAGGAGCTCAACTCTCAATGTGGATCATCTTTCAGAAATGCCTAAAGAGAAGGACAGAACCAATTATAACGGGGACACCAAAAACGAGTTCCAGGATAGTAAAGGATACAACATTCTGTAGATCTGTGTAACATGTCTGTCACCAGAATGCCTGGGTGAGGTCACCTTCACAACCTTTATGACCCAGAGTGCTATCCTGAAAGCAACTGAACAGTAACACTTCAGGATGTTACTTTAAGTCTCCTCGTAGTATGACACCCCTTAAACACTTGTTTAAATCTTGATGCTTTTCTTCCACTCCAAATAATTGTTTTTGAAAAACCAGATAAGATGTTTCCCACTTAAGCATTCTTTCAGAAAGCAATTTCCAATGCCTACCCTGGGCTACATTCAAGGGCACACAATAAGACACTCTATCCTATATCTACCCTTAGCTTATATTTTTCCTGGTGCTCCCTGCCTTTGCTTACTTTTGTGTATTTGGCCGACTCCTTATCTACACATGCCCACACTACCTCCTCTGCAAAGGTACTCAAAGGTACTCTTGAGGTAGGTACCAAAGCAAAATTCACAATTCTTTTCTTTATGCTACTAATTTAAGTTCCCGTGCTTACATTATTGTCTTTATTACATCACTTAAAAATTATTTCTTTAAATGTCTGTCTTCACTACTTTTCAATTTTACAGAAGCATTCGTAATCTCCTATCCAAATTTATTTCCTAAGAAACTGACAAGGTTTTGTGAGTTAAGGTCCTCAACAAATGATTCATGAAAGAATCAAAGACTTTCTACATGCAATGGGGATTGAATGCTTATTAGCTCTAAACATCCTTCTGGAGAGATCTCTCTGCTTCTGGTACTCCATTCCCTTAGACTGGAATAATATCCCATCACATACTCTAAAGACTTGATTGTGTTCTCCTTAAGGTTCAGTATCTTTTTATTTCCCTCAGATCACAAAGTCTTTCAATATGCTCCATTTTCAACTACCATGATAGCCTCCACCACACCCATGATCTTGGATAGAAAGGTATTAGTGTATCTTGAAGTCCAAGACAGAATCTAAATCTTCAGCAAACCATAGAAGTGCGATCCATTTGCTTTCTAAAAATTATGGCGTCTTCAGTCTCTAATGAGGAGTTAGAAAACAAGTGAACATCTAAGTGAAGTACCTGTCTAGATCTTGAAAGCGATTATCAAGGATCTGAAAAACCTCAACTTTTTGGACCTAGTGACATTTTGGTTGATCTTAATTTAAAAGCACAGAGATTTCTGTCTTATATATGCAAAACAAAGTAGACAAGAATGCCCTTTCCCAAAACATTTAATTTTATTCCATGTTTTAAAATAGATTTAGGGAGATGGGGCACCTGGGTGGCTCAGTGGGTTAAAGCCTCTGCCTTCAGCTCAGGTCATGATCTCAGGGTCCTGGGATCGAGCCCCGCATCGGGCTCTCTGCTCAGCAGGGAGCCTGCTTCCCCCCTCTCTCTCTGTCAGCCTTTCTGCCTACTTGTGATCTCTCTCCTCTGTCAAATAAATAAATAAAATCTTAAAAAAAAATAGATTTAGGGAGAGACATACCAACAGCCTTTAGATTTTTTATTCAACATTGAATAAATCCTATGAATTTGGGTGTTGGCTTCATTGTGATGCTCACCAAGTACACAAAACTCCAGTAGTTATAGGTTTAATTCCTCTGAGTGAATAGTTATCATGTTTCAAAGATTCATTTGCATTTTAAACGGGGCTGATATGCTTTCCTTATATTCAAATGGGCTTAGAGCCATCTCTCCATCAGGCATAGCAGAAGACAAATAGCTACATCTAGCTGTCTTTCCATCTAACTAACTTTAGAATTCCTCAAAGATGATAATTTGTTTTGTGACTAACTACATCTGTATGTTATCCACATAGTTTTCACTATTTTAAATATCATCTTCCTATGTACCATTTTGGGAGGGAGAATAACATTCTGGTTGGTATATAAGACTCTGGGTTTGGAAATAAGAACTCTTAGTCAGAACATGAAAATCTTACCAAAAGTTTGTCAACAAGCCTAGGTGAAAAAAGGCCCTTTGAGCTTAGGTTTACATTAACTCCTTATTTTCAGCAACCAAATCAAGTGTAAGATAAATGATTACTGAGGTATCTATATCCTTAATAGAAAATGGAAAAACAAGGCTATCCCAAGAATATGCAAACCTCTCATCCTATTGTCCCTCTTTATAGACATTCCAGCTCTTCAGTTCTATTGGCCAGAAAACAGAAGTTGAAGTGACCACTTATTTAGTAGTATTTTCTCTCAGGCAGGCTTACACGAATTATGTGAATTATGAGTCACAGTAACAGAAAGCATAATAAGCCCAACTCCCTGAGGTTTACCATTACAACAGAGAAAATTCTGAGAAGGGGAAAAACACTTCACCGCTCCTGCAATGGAAAGAAATTAATTCACCCAGTTGTGCAAACCTAGAGGGTTGTCCTGATCTCATTGAATTAGTGTGGATTGTTGAGGCAAAGATAGATTGTGCATAATAACCATGGAGCCAGTAGAAGACTAACACTGTGAGTGCTTCAACAGATTCTAGGTGATGATTATGCAGACCCTGTTAAAGAAGATGGTCGATAAAGATGCAAAAATGCAACTGCTTTGTCTCTTTCAGATAACTGATAATTGCACTAGGACATTCTATAAGATCGGAACCAAGTTTTTTCACATCTTAGATTTCAGGACAGTGTGATTCCCTCACCACACAAAGCACACCAAAAATCCTTGAAGTTCTATAAAATGGATCCAATTTCAACAATTTTACAGTTTTCAATATAGCTGCACAGGATCTTTGGTAAAATCTATTTCAAATGGTCCATTATCAATTCCTCATCTTTCCATGGATCTCAAAATACATTAGCTAGACACTTATCTTATTTTAGCCTTAGAATGTATATCAATTTTTGTTTTTGTTTTTGTTTTTCCCCAGACACAGGCAATTAAAGGATTGGAAAATAGCTCACAGAAAGCTCCAAAGAATTGATCCTCAGAGAGCAAATCTTGCAACACCAAACAACCCCAATTTCCCTTGGGCATCTCTGCTGACAAGAGTTACTGCTAGTTAAGTAAAGCAACCAGAAGATGTATATGCAAACCATCACCATAAGATAACCTGCTTACTACCTAACTAATATTTACTGAGAGGCTGATTGCTGGAATTTTCTTTACTCATCTGATGCTTCCACATGACACATTGCAGAGTTTCCTTGAAGATGGTACTCTATCCATTTTGTATTGAATACATGTAACTTATTGATATGCAGTTCTGTGTTGTGTGTCTTACCCAGTCTTGCCCAGTTATTTTATTTCAAACTCTCATGGGCTTTGTATCTTGAAGCCAAAACAACCTGTTGGAAATAAGCAGCAGAGAACAGAATCTCTCTTATCTGCTTGCTGCCTAACAAATCAAAACACACTGAAATCTGGGATTATTAGAGAAGGTTTGGGATAAAGAAATAAAATAAAAACTGACTTGTCAAATGGGACTCCCTGCTGCTCAGTACCATGTGTTGCCATAGCAAGATGCATCTGTTCAGCTATTAAATATGTTAGTGAACATGATATAGGCAGCCGTGGCATTATCAAATATTCTCAGTGCCTATTAAACTCCACGGTTACACATTTTAATTTTACCTTTCATTAGCGAAACTCAAGGTGGTAGCACCTTACAAACAATTTAAAAAGTTCAAAGAAAAACTATCATTTGGGTTATATGTCGCATGTTTGAATTATATTCATATATTACTAATAAAAAAATTGGCAAGTGAACTAAAATATTCTTGAATTTTACATGTGGTTCTATCAGCTGTGATTTAGCTCATAATGGATGCAATAAGACTCAAGTAAATAATCACGGGTAGAATTTTAAAAACTTAAATAGCTCCATCTTTTTTCCCCTTCCGAATATTTACTTCTTTCAGTTTAATCTTAGCCATTATCAAATGGCACACGACATATCAGCTGGTTCCTTGATATAATCCTCTTTCTGAGCTAGAGAACGTTCTCATTTAAATGAGCTATGAAGAGCTAAGACATCTATGCCTTACTAAACACTTAATAGCGGGACGTATCTATTGTTACTCTGTTTGTTACATTAAGAGTAACCACAATAATGTTGACAATATTCATACATTTAAAAGCCTGTCACGTTCCACAGCTGTGGCACAAGTCCTGGGGACTGTATGATCAAAATAAGAAGTGACGAGGGCAAAATGAAGAATTATGGAATGTGTAGAAGGTGAAGAACACAGAGGCAGGCTCAAAGGAGTATTGCCTTCCACTGGGACATTAACCTCTTACCTGCCTGGCTCTTCAGAAAATTGTGTAGCACTGTGTTCCTAAAAAGAGCTACATGATTCACGAACTTGTTATCCAGCTCCCTTAGCGCACTGCTGTTTGGCCAATGTTGTCGGGATATGAGAAAAATTGTCACCAAAGCTAAAGAGGGGTTGGTATCACCTCTAAACCAATGGATTGATTAAAATGTAAACACATTCAAATCAAAGAAGCCAGAAAGGAAAATTGTTCTATGAAGCTCAGTTTCTTAAGAAATGATTGAAGGCACTTCGTACTTATATTAAAATGCCCCATTTGTGACATACTTACATACTTTTTAGTGGGAGTGTATGACAGTACAGTGTTCTTAGAAGACAATCCCGCACTAAATATAGCGGGTTTGCTTATAGAAATTTACCATCATAAAAAAATTACACATATGAAATAATCTTTCTTACAAAAATAAGAAAATTTTTATCCTTTGTAATACTAAAAATTCTGAAACAATTAAACAAAATATCCCTCATCAGGGAATGGTTCAATAAATTGTAGGGTATGCATGCAATAGGATGTTGTGAAGTATATATGAAAGTAATGTTCTAAAATGGAAAGATGTCCAAAATATACTGAATCAGAATAATCAAGCTGAAAAAATAGCATGTATCCTACAGAAACATTTTCTCTTTTTAAAGAATGTTTAGGTGTGTCAGCATGTAAACAACTATTTACATATATAACATATACACAAAAGAAAATAAATATATATGGATATGCATAAAATTGAAGATTAGAATTTCATACAGCACGGTAAAAAGATTGGTACATTACAGGTAGTTTTTATCTTTTATTTTCATTGTATTTAAATTTTTCAAAAAGTACTTTTACGATCTAAGAAGAGAAAACTTATAAAAAGGTGGGTTTTTTTCTGGAAAATAAATACAGACATAGGACAACAAATAAAATTCAACTCCCTCTGAACAACCTATCATAAAATATTATTGGCCTTGCGGACCCAATTCTATGCATCACTAATCTATTGAATCCAGGTTATGTCTAGACAGAAGAGTCCAAAAAAAAAAAAAGGCAGTAAATTAAAAAAGGACAGGTAATAACAGAAATACAGTCTACTGAGGAGAAGTTTCACTGAAAGCTAGTTAATTACGAAGCTGATAACTATGGTCCTCCCATAATAATGAAAATACCTACGTTTCAATTTGAAACACCAAAAAAGATTCCCAGCCACTTCATTTGTCCAAGACTCTTTGCAATACAAATGACTGTCTAGCCCCTGGTCTGGAATTAGGCATTGGGGGGGGGGGGGGCAGGGGCTAGAATTTACAACCCATTTCCAAATGTGAAATTTCTCTGCAATGCCTGTCCTTTAAAGAACAAATGAACTCAGTTATGAAACCTACATGGCAGGCTCCCTGACCCCACTTCACATATAACTGCTAAAATTTCAGCCCCATTTCTCTGCGGATGCTCTGTGGGAAAATGCAGCCTCCAAAGCCTGGCTCTTACTGCTAATTAACAATAATGAACAGGATGACATACTTCTCCTCTGAAGACTTCTGTCAGGAAGATGTCCAATCAGCAAGAAATACAAGCAAGAGATATATTCCCTATCTTCCCCTTTCATTTACATGCTGAGATACACAGAGACTGCTCAAAAAAAAAAAAAAAAAAAAAAAAGTAGGACAAGCTGTCTAGGCTTTAGGCATTAGCTTTAGAACCTGGGGAAATGAGAGTAATGTTCTAAAATGCGAGCTGCTGCTCTTGCCAGCTTCCGGAGGATTGCAGGTTATTTTTATATCCATCTCCAGAGAAGGCCAATAGTCTTGTGACAGTATTAGCTTAGCCCAGCAGTTAGGCACGACTCAAAAAATAGCCATAATGCCTATCAATTCCACCCATTAAAAGAGTTTTTTTACCAAATATCATGTGTTCTGTCATGGCACGCTACTGTTACTCAGTGAATTCCTGCTGAAGGACGCACAAGTTCCACTTTGTGCCCATGTTTAAGGAATCTCACAATGCAATGCAGAGTAAAGACTCATCGCCTTAGGATCAATATATTGACTTGCATGATCATTTGAAAAAGTACCTGAGCTAGCCTGAAATTCTCCTTTGCACAAAAGAAAAAGGGGGCTTTGAAGTCAGAACTGGCTATGTGATTTGGGTCAATTACTTCGAAATGCAGTTTGCTCATCTGTAAAATTGAGATAATAATTCACACCTCAACAGGTTAGTGTGAATATTAAATGAAATAATTTTTATGCAAAGTGTTTAGTGTGTTCGGTCCATTGTAAGCACTCAATACATGCTAAATAGTATTGTTTAGTTGTTGTTCTTATTAAGCAAATGAATAGGGTAAGCATGATTTTAGAGGGAAATTTTAACCCTACTTAAGATAATTAACAGTACCTTCAAGCATTTAATATATATTAATTAAAATCATTTTTAAAAGCTTTTTTAACAAATAATCAACTTCACCTCCATCCTTTAAGCACATGTCAGAGGTTAACACAGCAGGAGGAAAAAAAAAAAAAAAAGAGGATGGTCAGACTGCTAGAGTAGTGGAGGTTGATTACCCTCCACACCATTTAATCAACTAAAGTTGATTACCACTGAAGGCTTGCTTGCTTGCTTGCTTTCTCTCTGTCTCTTTATCTTCTCTTTTTTTCTCTCTTTTTCTCCAGTTGGATTCATCTCATCTCGTCAAGTCAGAACGCAGGGAAATGTATCATAGACGTTTTTATATAAATACCCAAAATAATACAGACAGCAGAAAAAAGGCACGTCTAGACTAAATCGTAGAGAAGTGACCACTGGTTTACAATAATTGAACCTGAAAGTGGTGCTGGTTCAACAGACTAAGACGAAAGACGTTCTTCCTTCCCTCAGAGAATACCATGTGGATAATGAGACCATTTTGTGATAGGCCCCAGCACTTGGGCCTCTGCCATGAGTGTGTAAGCCTCCACAGGTTGTAAATGGGGAGTCCCAGGACAGTGTCACATGCCTTCACCATTATCCTTTGGGAGTCTACTTCATACTGTGCTCCAAGGAGATCGCTCCTCTTGTGAGTTCCACTGCACTACAGTGGAAAACTACCAGCCCGGGGTTGGGGGGAGGAGAGAGCAGGAGGTCACAAGCCAAAAAGAAGGGCTCTACCTCTACTCACACATACACATGGCTTCATCAGTAAATATTATTAACATGTATTAAGAAGCACTGTGCTAGTGTCTGAAAATACAGAGATATAAAGATACATAATCTATGGTCAGTGCCCTTGAAGAGTTCAAATTTAATGAGCTGGAAGGACATAGAAGGAAAGAGCTGCGAGTTGGTCAGTAATACAATAGCATTGAAAACAAAGTGCTATGGTAGTACCAAGAAGGACATGATTAGTTTTGCCCTAGGGGCCAAGGAGAGCTTCATAAAGAAATGCAATAAATGATCCAGACAAATAAAATATGCACCAGACTAGGCAGGAGAGGTGGGCAGGTAGCAATGGGAGGAAATAGGAACATTTCCTTAGAGAGAAGCAAGCATGAACAAAAGCTCTCTGGAAGTCTATGTTTGCTGACTGCCATTTCACGACTGGTACAGATATTTTTTTTTGAAGATTGCATTTCTCTCCCTTTAAAAATACATATGCCCCAAACTTACAAGTCAGACTAATTACAAGAGCTGGCTAGCTAATTGCAAAATGGGTGAAGCAATTCGTCAACCAGATAGCCGTCTATGTATTTATTTAACTGGAAGATGGTTTATGTAGCTACTATCTGGAATGCTCAGTAATGTGTGTGGATGTGTGGTATGCTAGGTGCTAAGGTTGTCTCACCTTATAAAACTGGATTCAGCAAAGTCTTCGGGTGTAACCAGAGGAGAGACTGCCTCCTATGCTCCTCCTTCCTGTCCCACACGCCCAAAGGCCCAGAGGTTAAGCACTTGGACTCAGGAATCATACTATCTGGTTCAAATTTGGCTTTACTCACTAGCTGTGTGACCTTTGCCTCCATTCCTTGCTCACCTAACGAGGATAACCTTTTTTCCTCGCAGGGTTTCACTAAATATTGGATGGGATAACATAGGTAAACTTATATTAGTTATGAGATTATTCATTGCTTTTATCAAAAGCACATTAAAGAGCGCTTCATAGAGTTTTAAAAACTTGATTGCGCCTTTACGGAGTGAAGGTTTGAAATATCCACCTAGGTCTGTATTCTGTGGCTAATGTATCACCAGAATGAAACACATTTATTAAATTTGAAGCTGCTTAAGAACAAAGCCAGCGCCTTGAAAGGTGCTTGTGGGGGAAAATAAAATAGAAAGATTTGTTAAAGGCATGGATTAAGGAAAGAGTATGTGTGAGTTGCAGTGGAAATAGCTGTGTCAGGAGCCCGAAAGTAAGCCCCGATTACATGTATTCACTGAGGTCAGCTGAGGAGTTTGTCTTTTGAGCTATTTGTACGATAGGGCTGTCGTTCTCCAAAAGAACCAGTTAAGGTGGTGGTTCACCAGACACTTGTCTCAAGATACCCATCTATAAAGATGCAACAAACATACTGGAAATATGCTAGTAGTTTGCTCACATTTGCATCTGTAACTCACCCCAAAGAAGTCAAATATAAACTGATTGCTCCTGAAGCAGAGAAAGCTCTTGACTGGAGCAGCACTGACCTAACATTTTCAGAATGCACACATGCAGCTTAAATCGGCAGAACTTGTAGAACCAAAGGATTTTTTTCTTGTTTTCTTTCTCATTTGCTAAATTTCAGGTGAAGCTGGGCTCCGGGAATACAAAGGTGCGTAAAAGAGATCAAAATCCCTGCTCTCTTGATGCTTACTGCTGCTCAGCATCGCATTGTTCAACATGAATGAAGAACAGGCCATTGGAACTTAATCATTTTACTCTGAATGTAAAATTTTACCCGGGTCACAAAATTGCGAACAAAAAGAGGGTAGAGTACAAAGACTACAAAAAAATAGTAAAAAGTATTTTGCCAATTTTTTTTCCCAGTTGACTATGCTTTGTCCAGGAGAAGTAAAGTACCAAGTGTCTGTATACACAATTTTGATAAACAGAAACAACACTTCCTAGTGGAAAAAAAGGAGGGAGAGAGCGCATGGGTAGCCCAGTTGGTTAAGTGTCTGCCTTTGACTCAGGTCATGATCCCAGGGTCATTGGGCTCCCTGCTCAGCAGGGAGTCTGCTTCTCCCTCTCCCTCTGCCTCTCTCCAAAATAAATAAAATTTTTAAGAAAAGGGGGAAAAAAAGCAAGGAGTTTCAGGCATGGATCCAAGAACTCTACCCATGACTGTACCCCTTCCCTCCCTACTCTGCTGATTTGTGCCTCAACTCATTCCTTGCTAACAAGACTGGTCAGGGATGGGCATGGATTCCCTGTTCAGTCTATCAACTTGAAATCTCCATGATATTAGGAGAAACACTTCTGGAATTTAGTGAGAAACAGATTAGGTCGGAAGAGTAAGCATGGAGGAGAGGTCAGATTTTAATCTGTAATTGTTAGATGGGTATGTGGTCGGGAGATGGCAACTTCAGTTTTTAATGTAGTAAGTTTTAGGTGTCCCTGAGACATCCAGCTCTAAATGCTGAGTACTGTGATCAAAGGGGAAGTCAGGACTGAAGATGTGTATATGGGAGTGAGCCGTCTACATTTCCTAGCTAATACTAAGAGTAGAATTTTAAGACTATTAAGATCATCTTATTTTCATAAACCAAAAAGCCCTAGGAGTGCATTAAATTTTAATCTTTCACCAAAGAGCTTTTCGGGTCTGCCAATCTTGTATTTCTACTCTTTACTGGGCAGGAAATTTCCAAGGTGAAATGAAGTATGTATCATAGCTAGGACTCAGCTCACATGTTTTTCTTGATAGGAAGAGTCCATTAAAGTGTCTTCTCAGAAGGATAGTAATAGCAGGATGTTCTTCCAGGGCTGGTTCGATGGCAGAAAGTTAAACAGCTAGTCCTCCTGGTATCCAGGAGGGTATAGGCCACTTCTGTCTTGACCAAAGACTCCTTAAGTCCAGCATACCACCTCCCAAAACTCCTAAAGATAACATAAATTGGATTTCACAGCTCTGAAAGTATTTGTTTTCATCAAAATAACTTTCTCAAGCTCAGTAAATATTATCTCCAGTTCTTTCCTCCTGATTTAAAATGTAGGTTATCTATGCCAACTATTAGCTTGAGGGTCCCCTAGTATATTTAGCTAGGTCATTTCCTTCCTTTGTTGAAATGAGCTGCCCATGTCTACAGTGGCCCAACATCAGCTTTAATAGGATTCCATTCCCATAGTGTCACTTTCATCTTGTTTCCCGATCTGTGGCAGACATGTTTGCTATGCTGTTTGCATTTTTAAACTATTAACTCTTATGCATTGTGCTTATGGCTTTCAGTGTTTTTTTCTGCAATAAAAGGAATTTTCCTGATCCATGTATGAATGACTCCTAATTCAGTATGCATTCCCTAAACTAGTTCTTAACCCTCAAGCAATGTCTTCATTACTCTTTTTCCATCAATTTATATTGTGTTTAGACTTGTGCAAAGCCAGAATCCTTAATAACCTGTTTTCATATGCTTTCAGTGCTGTTTATCATCTCTTCCTCAGACATGTGGGCTGTATCTGGATCATAAGAATAAACACATCAGATACGTTCTGAGCATGGGAGATTTTTAACCAGGTCTTCTCCTGGAAATGTCTTAATAACTATCTCAACTTCTCCTGGATTCCTAAGCTCGTATAAGATTATAAATGCTTTGGGGCGCCTGGGTGGCTCAGTCGTTAAGCGTCTGCCTTCGGCCCAGGTCAGATCCCAGCGTCCTGGGATCGAGCCCCGCATCGGGCTCTCTGCTCTTCAGGAGGCCTGCTTCTCCTGCTACCATTCCCTCTGCTTGTGTTCCCTCTCTCGCTGTGTTTCTCTCTGTCAAATAAATAAAATCTTTAAAAAAAAAAAAAAAGATTACAAATGCTTTTACTTTTAACCTACTAAATTGTGAGTAAATTTATTTCACAGAAATAGATAACTAATACAGTATGAGCTGCATCAAAGGTGATCAATAATGATGTGCTGAATGAACCAAAAGAGATGTTATTTGACAGTAGGCTTTTGAAAAAGAGCTACAGAAGAAATGGAAGTACTATACTATCAGTACTTAGAAAGGACTCAACAAGAGGTCTCTTACTTTGGCACCTTGGCTTAAGAAAAGAGGATTTGCTAAGGCATCTTATCAGGACCTAAGTGAGAATGGATTTAAGGCTATTCATTAAAATAGCTTAAGGTCCACCACAAAGTAATGGTTAAGAAGAGTAGTCATCATTGATTGGAGCAGAAACTATGCATAAGATTTTCTCTACCCAGGTAATGCCCCGGGCATTATCTCAACAGTTCTTCCAAGGAGATTCTGGAGCCCTAGACTTCTTTCTGTTAGCTCACAAGGCTATAAGGTCCTAGGGACAACTCTGAAAATACCCAACATTTGAACAGAGAAGCTGATGACTGAGCAGAATCCAGACAGTGAGATAGAAATGAGAAGAAACTATCTGGACAGAATTAGATATAGAGAAATGACAAGAAGGTCATTAAAAAAATGGATTAATAGGGGCCTCTGGGTAGTTCAATCAGTTAAACATCTGGATTTCGGCTAAGATCATGATCTCAGGGTCCTGGAATTGAGCCCTGTGTTGGGCTTTGCACTGGGCATGGGGCCTGCTTAAGATTCTCTCTCTCCCTCTCTTTCCCCTCACACACACTCTAAAATAAATAAAATTTAAAATTTTTTAAAAATTAAAAAAAATGGATTAATAAATTTCACTGGGGTAGAAAGACAAATACAAAACTATTGGAAAATGGACCTGAAAATGAAAATTAAGATCAGAATGTGGAGGACATTAAATATTAGGCATTGACTGTGATTTTACTTGTTGGGAGATAACGATGTGTTTAACAGAGAAAACAGTGCATCAAAGAAACATTTTAGCCAATTAACCTAATATAAGTATATAAAATGGCCTGGGAAGTATTCCGAATAGGGACAGGTAGATAAGTCTAATTGATAACTGCACGGACTGAGGAGGTGTATGCAGAGATAGATAGTTGCTCTCTTACTAAATCTCACTGCAACGGAATTTCAAAGAAGGAAATACTTCTAGAAACCTAGAAATTAAATTCAGTGAGTTAAGGAAGCACCAACGGTAACAACAGGGAATCAGAAAATGAGACATCGAATTAAACTTCCAAGGGGAAAGGAGGAGGGTAGTCTGTACTGATGCACTTGACTGACCCCCAAATAGAGACTGTTTTGAGATATCTGGATGGCACTTAAGCCCACAGAATTATGAACATCGCTTCCCCAATTTTCCCCAAAGATACTCTGCATCCTTCATACCTTAGACGCTTAAATAAGAATTTTACAACACAGAGTAAAATGACATCATCTTAATCTTTCTTTCAAAATCCTAGCCCGAAAGGCCATGTATTCTCTAATTCATGTAAGAACCCGGAAAACAAGACCAAATAAAACATCTATTGATATGTAGTCATATCAGGGTCAAATTTAAATGTTATATGGCAGAGTGAAACTCTCAAAATTTGTGAATCTGTTGGTTAGAAAGGAAATTTCAGATAGAACATAATTTAAATTCAAGAAACTTCTGTGAAGGAATGATTGGATTTTATCTTATTGGTAGAAGTATGTACTCATGTATAATTACTGACTTTAAAAAGATGTTTTTAAGTTTAGTTTTAATAAAGCAGTATCGTACAGTGTAAAATATATTAAATAATATATATTTATTAAACAAAATTTGTTAAAGCAATACAAAATGTAGAGAGGCAGGGAAAGACAAGAAAGCGTTGACTTGTGACTGATATCGATAAGTTATTTTGGGACAAGTAATATTCACTCTAAATGTATTATGCTTCTAGTCTACACCAAAACCGCTGATCAAAAGGTGTATTTCTAAATCAAAATCAATTAAGAGCTTGGTTTCAAAAATAAGGCTTCCGACCCAGGAAAGTACAAAGAAGAAACACTTAAGGCAAATATGTACAACAATTCACTAATCAAATTTTTAATGCTCTTTCATGCTCCCAAGATGAAAGAATTTCAAAGAACACTCTTCACTCATCCTCTCCGCCATCCTCCACACACTTCCTCTGGTCAGAACCAATGCACACGTTAATATTCATGGCGGTGAGTGAGCACATTTGCACTGGCTTTCTTCTATAAGTCACAGAGGGGTTAAGTAATCTCCAATTAATGTTGCCAGACTGACATAGATGAGATGCTTTCTCTAGACTGGCAACACTGGTAACATTGCTACCTAGATCATATAAATTGATTTTTAAAATAAATTAGATTTTTTTTGCTTCTTGCTTCTAAGAATTTTTTTATTCAATATTGACTAAATAATCTTCAACATGACTACGTTAAATGTGTATAAGACCCTACAGCTTAGAAGTCACTTCTTTATATCCTTTATCTTAAAAAACTGATCATCCATTTATATTCTTATAAATACACAGATAGGAAAGTTAAAACTCCAAGAAGAAGTGGAGATGAACCCAGATAGTCATTCTGAGACAAAGTCTGTCTACTATAAATAATCTAAGCTACCTAGTGACCAGGATACCATTTGGCTCATTCATTCATTCATCCAACAAATATTTACTGAGATAATTGTTAAACGGAAACTCATTAATTTTTGTATCCATAGAGCCTAACATAGGCCTGGGCCATACTAGTTGCTCAGAAAATCTTTCTGGATAGGCTTCAAGCATGTACAGAAATGAACGTTGAAAAGCCACATTTCTATATTATGTTTCTCATTAATCATCATTATTATCAAATTATGTTCTCTGCCAATAGACAGTTAATATCAGTTGGAAATAATGAGCAAATATGAAATGACTAGAGAACAATTCTTGATAAAGGTGAGTTACAATAAATGAGATAATTAGTAAGGCGAGATAATCATTCATTTAACAAAAATTCCCACCACACCCTTCCTTTAAACCACCAACTACCATAATCAATTCTTACTTGAAGATTCAGAAAACAACATCAACAAAATGATGCACCTTTTCAATAACATGCCTAAGTATATATGCCTGCATCTGTGACTTCATGTTAACTAATTAAAAGGTGTCTCCCTATATCTCCCCTAAGACCTCATATTTTCAATATATAATTCATTAATTCATTTATCATTTCAGAAAATATTTTTTGAGTACTTGTATTCTAGGCTCTATGCTAATTAATTACTTCTCACTTCATGTGTTTATCTTGTCCTCATCCCTCCTAAAACCTTACAAATTTCAATGGCAACATCATATGGTTTTGAGGTTAACGGTAGGAGCATCAATATTAATATAATTTTTAAGATCTATAAAAATTAGGCCATCTGAATCAAAAAACCATTTTATTCCAAGATGTTATAGTTTTAAAGGTACAATTAATCAAAATTTAAATATGATTATATTTTCAAGTAAAAATCAAACATAATCATTCTTTTTTTTTTTTTAAAGGTTTTATTTATTTGACAGAGAGAAACACAGTGAAAGAGGGAACACAAGCAAAGGGAATGGTAGCGGGAGAAGCAGGCTTCCTGCCGAGTAGAGAGCCCGATGCAGGGCTCAATCCCAGAACCCTGGGATCATGACTTGGGCCAAAGGCAGACGCTTAACGACTGAGCCACCCAGTCGCCCAAACATAATCATTCTGATAAAAAGGGATGATGTCAAATATTCACATCTTCATCAAATTATGTGTCAATCATATTTTAAAACTTATCTCACTGAAATGGCATTGTACATTTCAGCAAGACCAGATCACCTTTTGAGGAGTACAACCAAATTATTGGTTAATTTACTAATTAGGGGTAGAAACACAATTCTTAAAGATTAGTACAGAGTTTAAATTTGGCTGACCTCAAGGGTTTACAGAAATTTTCCTATCAGTTCAATGGATAATAACAACTAACTTTTACAGATGAAACGTATCATGTATGGTATTAATCAGCTTAATAATAATAAATAAAGAAAATCAGCTTTTTATTAATTAATTATTAGTTAATTTTTAAATCAGGTTTAACAAACACTACAGATCTTGTTTTCCTTTCTAATTTCCATTCTTGAAAGAGCAGGAGGAAATAACTTGAGGGAAACCCGGATAGACCGAAAGGTACTTAAGTAATTTGATAAAAAAGGGTCTGAATATTTCCAGTATAAGTATTATTATTTAGAATACTTCTTTTCAGGGGCACCTGGGTGGCTCAGTTGGTTAAGCAGCTGCCTTCAGCTCAGGTCATGATCCCAGGGTTCTGGGATCGAGCCCCACATTGGGCTCCTTGCTCAGCAGGGAGCCTGCTTCTCCCTCTGCCTCTGCCTGCTTATGATCCCTCTCTCCCTCTCTCTCTGACAAACAAACAAACAAACAAACAAACAAACAAATAAATAAGATTTTAAAGATAAAATAAAATAGATAGATAAATAAATAAGTAAAAATTAAAAAAGAAATAGAATACTTCTTTCACCTGCGTGAACAACTTTGGTCCCAGGACACTTCGTTCTCCTCTTTTCTTCCTCCTTCCCTTCTTTTATCCTCCCGCTCACCTTTTCTCTCTCCCTCCCTCCACTCCCTTTGCCTTTTTAAGTTTCTAACTCTTCTTTCTCTTCCTCTTCCAGTACCCAACATTATAGGGGTTAGAGGTAAGTTTTGATACTGTAAAATACAAAACAAAACAACACTAGCCTTGTGTGAATTTTGTTTGTATGTTGAAAACAGGGAAAGAAGTGACTTGTCTCCATATAAGCAACTTGCTGAGTCATTAATGGCTGACCACCACTTGTAAGCAGTAAGAGAAAAGGGAGGGAGATACGTTTTAGTTGGTCAGACTTGGATTAAGACAGATACTAGTAATGGAGACAGGAGGCATAGGAATGACCAACAAGGGTAAGGTTTAGTAAGCCCAGGGAACCAATATACATTTTATCTTATTGGTAAGTATTTGTACTGATTTTTCCAGTCAAATACTAGCTCTCAGATCAAGCAAAAGTCTGAAGATAGCAAATCCAAGAGGCAGAATATATTGAGACAAATACTGAACCTGAAGTGTGTAGGCAGGCAAATCCAGAAGATTCTGAAAGGATGCCCTTACAGGACAGCTGTCAGAAATCTATGGCAAGTAAAGGAGCTATGGAAGGTACTGGGCTGTTATGGACAGCTAGAGAGTCAATCCATTACATATGGAGGGACTCTTAAGCCCACATTTGATCAAAATTGGAAAAAAAAATACCATTCTTGTAGACTAAAACCCTCTGACCATAAACCAAACAACGGTGGCTTGAGTAATTCAATAACACAGCCCCTTATGATTTGAGAGTGATCATTGTAGAACCTTTTCTCAGGGTAAATGTGTAATTGGGAGTGGATCAATAAGTAATTTCTTTCAGGAGGAAAAGCTCTTGTTTTCTTTTTTATTTATTTTTTGAAGTAGCAAGGCTCTTAGAACAGAGCAAATACATTTAGAAAGTTGAGATTACTCTAAACAGCAAGATTCCTTGCTGCACTAGTTAAGCTTATCTCAACTGATCACTTATTTATGATGCCATAAAAATCCAGATGCTTTCAATTTTGATTGTTCGACCTTTGCTGAAAGGTAGTTGAAATTACTTTCCCAGGGTTCCCATTTGACAACTGCATTTTGAATTGAAAATTTATGACAGTTCAATAATGGTGGTGCTGAGGTGGTTTTTGTTGTTGTTGTTGTTTTTTGGGGTTTTTTGCTTTGGTTTCTTTTGTTTTCCTTTTCTTCCAGGGTTAGCAATGAATTCCACTCTTGTGGTCAGTGTAAACCTCTACTCAGCTAAGTGGAAATTCTGGAAGTCTAATAGAAAACTAAGATTAAGAAAATAAATGAATAAAACTTTGAGAATTAAAACCCAGCAAAAGTCTGTGATTGTGTATATTGGTGTTTGATAGTTTTCCTAACCATTTTAGGATGAACGCCTGAAGGCCAGTTTCTAAGACAAAACAACATGCTGACCTAATCAAATTGTCGTCTGAGGCATGGTGCTGGTAAAGGGAGATCTTATAGGGATCTATAAGACCCAAACAAATGTATATAATCACATGAGATAGAAAAGATAAACTATATCTCAATGATAAAAAGGGAAATGGAGAGGCTTAGATATTTTTGAAACCTTCCAGAAATTACAGATATTCAATTAAGAACTATGATGACAAGATCCCATTAGAGTTTTTGAATATGTGACACTTCCCTATGGTTGTTACCTTTATATATCAATAAATATTAATATTGCTTAACAATGAGGGACTGCATGTACTTCTGCATAAATATTGCTATCAAATGAGGTAAAGAATTACAAATATACAAATTAGTAACTCTTTGAATGCAGAGATATAGGACAGAGTCTCCAAGCTATCATCAGTTACAGCAACTTTAAAAGTCTTAAAAAAAAAAATTTTTTTTTTTAATTTGCCATCTATGATATGCTGGCTAAGTTCTTATAATAGGCTTAGAGCTCAGGGAAAAAGGAATCATATAAATGCTAAGACCTCCATTTTATTTTCTTCATCCTTATATATCAAAATGAATATAAGATGGCATAGAAACAATCTGTTCACCATTTTTTTCTCTACCCCTAACCCCCTTGAAGTTCTCTCTTCACCAATCCATTGCATCTTAACTTTAGACAATTATTTTCTCAAGTGAGGAAACAAATAAGGACACTGGGGTTGGATCTTTGGATGTTACCAGTGTTACCACCTCATGCTTCTAGTCAGACGCAACAGTATCAACTAGGCAATAACTCAGATTATTAATTCGTCAAGTCTGTCTGAAGTCACTACAAACACACCAAAATCAGTCTTTGTGAATAGAGATCTGAGAGGAATTCACACTTAACAACCAAAAAATACATTTTCTATTGTAAAGAACATTTTTAGCAACAGCAGTTGAACTGAGGTCTTATTACTTCTTAAGTGTATTTCTATTTTCTGTACCGAAGTGCTGATTGCTGGGGAGGAGAAAATTCCAAAAGGCAGAATTATAAGTTATTTACAGTAATAATAAAAAAAGACTAACAGTAAAAAAATAAAAGCTGAATCTTATTTTTAAAGTACTTACTATATGCAGCTCTAGGTAGTCACCCAGGCCAGAAGAACTGTCCACTCGCACCAAGACGGCTTCTTTTTGAACAGTGCTAAACCCAATGGCCAGTCTGTCTGCTCGTGTGCTTGGCCGGTCATTAGGAGGCCACTTATATGTGATTTGTCCACCACCTTTGCTAAAGATATACGTCGTCCCAGCTGGAAAACAAAAACCAAAACCAATTAATCCAAATACATCAGGTACACAATGTTCCTGTATTTGTTATGCTGACCTATCAGCAAATAATTAAATTTACACTATGGCAAAAATGAAAAACAAACATGAAACTATGGCAAAACCAGTGTGCAAATCACAGATTTCAATCAAACAGGCTCAAGAAAGAGAACAGAGGATTTTTACAAGAAATATCAAGGCAGCTCAGTTTTTAATATACTCATTAAACCTACCAGCAGGTGTTTCTGAACAAATGGGGGATTACTATTTTTTCCATTGAGTTGGACAAGCATGGAATCAAATGGGGTTTTATTTCTCCCTTCCAGTTTTTTAGAAGGTGTTTAGTAGGAAACACTGACTGGCTGCTTCCAAAAGGAACAGAAACATCTATCAACTTGTTTTTGAAACAAGAGTTGCACGTGCATGTGACAGGGTCATACAGCACAGTGAAGCAAATCACAAATACACTACCAACCAACTTTAATGGGGATAGGGTCTATTCACATATGACAGATGATAACTAATGGATAAATAGTCATAAGCCCCAGGAGTCATGTCAGGAAAATACAGATAATAGATCTCATCAACAAAAGTGAGATCTCATTTAACAAGCAATATCTAGTAGCTGTCAAGCAATCCAGGATCACAAAAGGACCCATTTTTCCTTCGAAAGTTAATGCTAGTCTTACAGTACTAAGAATATCATAGCCTCATATGGTGAGTGTTCAAATTTTACTTTATGATGTTTATGTCAGTAAATTATCGATCTTAAAGAGTTTTCTTTCAAACAAGTTTACTAAGTATCCAATGCACTTAAGTCCTATCTCATTGCACCACAACAAAATCTATTGCACTGAATGCAATAAAATGGAATTTTCAAGTCAGAACATTTGGAAGAGACAAGCAAAGATATAGATTACACACACACACACACACACACACACACACACATACATATATATATAGAGAGAGAGAAGATCTTTCTCCACACACAAAAGGGACCACAGAAATATCTGCAAAGTTATCTCAGGAATGGATGTGATTAGGATACAATTTATAGAGGGTAATATAGCCTTTCAATAACAAAAGATGCCAATACATATTTATTGTGTTCTAACTGTGTGTCAAACATGGTAAGGAAAGTGGTAAGAGTAAATAATAAAAATTAGGCCACAAAGCTTCTTGTGTTTATAGAAAAATAGCTTCTACCAAGAGTAAGGCTTATATGTAAAAGGTGTGTGTACAGCAGGATGTTTTTAAGATTTCTACACATTATATTTCTATCATTACCAAATTTACCAGTTGAATGAAGTTGACTTAATGTCATATTTCAGTATATTTAATTAAATAACTTATAATATTTTGTGTTCTCTTTTTTATTTTGGAGCCAATTGTCCTTTGCTTTCTGTATGAAACATTTCCACAGGCCTTTCAGAAAGTCCCAAGACCTCTGCAATATGCCTCCTGCCTGCCTGGTTCAGAAGGCCTTGGTATGTAGACAGGACAAGAGAAGTATGTCAGGATAATATTAAATGTAAAAGTGATAAAATAGAATCTTGTCTGAATGCAATGTTAGAGAGTCTGTGCACTCTCTACTAATTTTTTTTTTAGATACTAATGTATGAAAGTAGTTTATCTCTCTCACATGAATATAGTTAAGTTGTACTTCAAAGCCATCAGTTAATATGCAAGTAAAGAACATTCAGAATATAGAAATTTGTGTATCAGAAATCCAGGAGCATCCAGGACCATTTACGTTCTACATCATTAGAAGCTTGTTACTCAAGATATTAATAAGTAAGAACTATTTGATAAATTTTTCAGCTTGGTCATTTTTCTCAGATGATTATTAAATGTTTCACTAAAACCTACATTGATAAAAATTGGACAACATATAAAAGTGAAGTTTTCTTTAACAGGAGACTGGTGGTGATCTCTGAGTGTAGATACCTGATTACTTTTATTTTGTACCCTTTAATTAACTTTGTTCTCTAGTGACTATGTAGTTTCTATGAATTAAGACAAATATTCAAAACTAGAGATGCTGCATAACAATGTCAAATGTATCTTAGATTTCAGATATTTTCCAGAATCACCAGAAGAAGGTGGTGTAAAGCAAAATATCTTACATCACATAGTGGTTCTTAATATTAAAAATATCACTTTTTTAAAAAAAAATCGCTTTTGAAACAATGTTTCATTTCTTCTCTACTTCCGTATAGAAAGTAGGGGAAGCAATAGTCCCATGTTACATTTAAGGAAATTTAGTCATAAAGACTGATTTGTTATCTAAAGTTGCAACCTTGGTTAAGTGGCCAAGCTGGTAGGAAACCTAGTATCAAAATTCCTACTCCTGTACTTTTTTTTTATTACAGAAATGCTTCTGTTATCATAACAAGACAGTCAAGAAAAAGTTAATTGGATGTGTCAGTCTGAATTTATCAAGGCCAACTGTTATCATATTCTAATGTCTCATATCCATAAAGTGACATTTGCACCTCATGATCATATACTGTCCTTTCACCTCACAATGTTTTAAAAAAAATATGTAAATGTGAAACGACAGAACATTTAATATATGTAGATTAACATTTAGTTTAGAGTGTACTTCCCAAAACTTATAGAACTATGAAAGTTTCTAGTTGCTCAGTTACAGAATGTGAGGATAATAATTTAAACGGTTATATTTTCAGTAAGGTAAATGTCACAATACAAACATCGTTACTCAAGATTTCATCTCATATTTCAATAAGTGCTAAGACTTGGCAAGTAGCATGCTATTAACTACTCCACCTTCCTTAAAATGACTTTCCAGTTCTTTAAGTTTTACCAAAACAAAGCAAAAACAATTAAACTACCATGTGCCAAGGAATGCAATTATTTCTAGCATTGTTTTTCTCTAGATATATTTGCAAAGCAATCTCTCTCGTCTCTTCTTCTGTATGCACAACAGTGGATTATATTGTACTCATCAGCATAATTCCATAACTGAGAGAATTAGATGTCCAGTTCCTCCCCTGCCACTCTTTCCCTACCTCTATAAGCATCTTGGCTTTCTTTCTTTCTTTTTTTTTTTTTTAAGGTTATTTATTTATTTATTTATCTATCTATTATTTATTTGACACACACAGAGAGAGAGAGAGAGAGATCACTAGTAGACAGAGAGGCAGAGAGAGAGGGGGAAGCAGGCTCCCCACTGAGCAGAGAGGCCGACGTGGGGCTCGATCCCAGGACCTTGAGATCATGACCCGAGCTGAAGGCAGAGGCTTTAACCCACTGAGCCACCTAGGCACCCCAGCATCTTAGCTTTCTTAAAAGAAAAAAGAAATCATATCAAACTCTACAAAATCTCCTATGTTCTTAAATCCCCTTTCTATCAAGATAGAAAGTTACGGTGTATTCTATTCTAGTAATCTTAAAAATATGACAGTACTCCCACAATAAAATACAGCAGGTCAAATGACTAAAGTTCTAAAATCTACTTCATTTAACATGTATTTTTCTGAACAAGGACATGATGTACTTACTATATAGCAGATGGCTAAAAACTGAAGAATGTAGGCTCTGAATAGACCGGGGTTCAAATTCCAACTGAATCATTTACCAGCAACTAGTCAAAGAAATAGGTTGACTTTGACAACCTATTTATTCTAAATCTTAGATATCCCATCTGAAAAAAATAAGGATACTAACACTACCTACCTCATACGGTTTCTGCCAAAATTAAATGAGATATCATACAGTAACACCTTAGTCCAATTCCTAGAATATGTGTAAGTTCCCAGTAAATTTTACAGAGAACAGATGATGTGTGTGATAGAAATGTGTGTATGAGGAGTGCCTGGATGGCTCAGTGGGTTAAAGCCTCTGCCTTCAGCTCAGGTCATGATCTCAGGGTCCTGGGACAGAGCCTCCTTCAAACCTCCTCGGGCTCTCTGCTCAGCAGGAAGCCTGCTTCCTCCTCTCTCTGCTTGCCTCTCTGTCTACTTGTGATCTCTCTCTGCCAAATAAATAAATAAAATCTTTAAAAAAAAAAAAAAGGAATGCGTGTGTGCACTGGTGTGTATGTGTAAGTGCTAATAATATAAAATAACAAGAAAATTATAAAATAATGAACACTGTAACAATATTGTTTTAATATAAATTTGGAAAAGTTTGAGTCATTTCAAAGTTGTGTGAAAAAGAAATGCCTTTGAAGAAATGACTTTCCTCCACCCCAGTTCTTATTAAACTTTTCAGTATTTCATTCTTTGGATTAGCAATTTTTCCACATAAACCCATTATATTATTATTTACATTCACTAGTAGTTGACAATGAGAAAGATATTAAATTATATCACATGGTAGCTTTCATGAGAAAAAGAATATTAGTTCATCATCATAAATATCTAGCATGGTAAGATTTATAGCATGATGCAAAAAAAATTCACTTCAACTTAAATAAAGGAGTAAGTCTATACAAAATGAACTGCAATTTAGCTTTATTTTATTTTTATAGAAACATATTTTATTGTATTATATAAGTGAATTCAACGTGCAGCAATAGTATATGTTAATCACCGTACCAAGTGTTTTAGGAACATAGTAAGGCACATGAAGAAATGTGTCACCTTTATTACTTATGCATGGTTCTATATGACAATCGCTGACACATCAGTGCCATGACTACTAATGGATTTACTGCAAATTAACCTCGACATCCATCACATCACTGAATGTATGGATGAGTCAAACTTAAAGTGGTTTTCAGCAATCTCCCCATTTAAGTCGTGCAGCAAATCTGTATTACTGCAAATTCATTAACAGAGCTGGCTCCATCAGATGCAAGTTTATCTGTGTCAACATACTTTACGCTGCAATAAACGTCTATAAAAATTATACATGGGCTCTTATTTCTAATGTCTGAACTGCCTGTGATGTTATAAAAAGAAATACTTTTAGATTTTATTTAATATCTATTTACATATAGGGCTCTCTCGCCCCTTGTCTTATTTGCATCTTCCCTAAATGTGCCCACTTCAGCCTCATTTCTTTCTGCAAAAGTTAATATGTTCCCCCAAATGAACTGAAACTTCCTAAAAAAAGAAAAACAATCGGCATGTATAGGTTTGCTTAACTATGGGTTGCTCTACATCTTTGCTATATGAACAATAATAACCTCTAAACAGATTACTTTCTAACTCCTAAGTATGTGAATAAAATGTTTCTTTCTGAAAGCACATAATTCTTCAAATGTGCCAACATGTAACATTGTGTAGCCAACATGAAACATTCAGGCCATTATAATTTTATTAAGTGTAACAGAAATATAATACTTTTTTCCCATTAAAGTTTGCCAGGTAGTCAGATAGAATTAAAATAAAACAATTATAAGAGAAGTTTTTATTTCTTCTATAATCTTGTGAAGAGGCTATTGTTAAATTTAAATTTTTGGAACAATTTTTACCTATAGAGGCATTCTTTTGAGTAAAATTCATAGAAAGCAAAAACAATGAGAAGGTCACTTTCTATGACAAAAAAAAAGTTTTCAACCACGGTAAAATTTCTAAACTGGTGAAACTTAAAAAAAATAATAAATCTTAAACTCACATGTTCACTAAATCAACAACTTTTATTGAAGTTTAAGTTTCTGTAAATTCTTTGCAAGATCACAAAGACTTAAAAAAATGAAAGAAAAAATATCACAAAGAATTATTTTATGAAACTGAGCACTGTTGTTTCACAATAGGAACATTAACAACCCAGGAAAGGTGGGCATTATAACTAGGGAGAGATAATGGAATAAGGAAGTATAAGTAATAAGAGTTCCTGCCCATAATACGTAATCAACTCTAAACTGAAAAGTAGTAACAATAATAACTGACTCTGAGAAGTAAGAAACAGCCCTCAGTACTACTATTCATCTAAGGAGGAACAAATACTAGGGAAAAAAAATGAAAATAAAGACGATATATCATAATTTGAGCCTATACCAAATCTACACAGATTTGGTAGAATTGACAAATGTATTACAACTGGCTAAAAAGAAAGAAAATGACATAGGATTTTTTACCTACATGTCTCTGAAAAAGAAAGCAGTTAAGTCCTTAATAAAAGAAACAGGGCAAGAAACATGAGCTGTCACTGAAATGGCTTCGATATTGGCCCTGCAGTCTGCATCAGACCAGAAGAGAGAAAGTCAAGAAGTTTTTAAGTAATTCCCAAACCATGAAAGCTTTTTCAAAGTAGATCATAATAGCATTCAAGACAGAACAGGAGGCTTCTCACATACTTCAAGTCACACGTTCCATCAGAACCCTAGACTCCTAAGGATTAAGGTAATTTTTTTAGGTTTTTTTTAAGGACAGTTTGTTGAGTATTATTTAAATTTCACGCAAAATGAGAAAGAAAGGAAAAGTCAATATTTTGGGCACCCTATTTTTTTGTCCAGTGGAATTTCCCAGAGTGACACACCTGCCACTCTATTAAACACCAGTCATGAACTCAGTTCAGGCTCTTACACAGAGACTCTTGAATCCCATACAAATCAGAGATACTGCTAGACTCTAAGGGTCTCCAAGGACTCCCTAGGCATCAACTATTAATGTCTCTCAAACTTTACCCAGGATCAAAGGAGGCTCAATCACTGAGATTCTATAGTAGACTTAGGAGATGTGCAAGCAGAGGAATTCTCTCAGATAAGCTGGCCTATAAGACATTTGGCTCTGGCTCAGCCAAGATACCATTTTAAAATAAAAAGTGGTGTGTGCTTATTCATTAAGAAACTTTAATCAAAATATAACTATCTAGAAGATGAAAGAGCAAAAAGCTATCATGATTCCTATAAGGTCGGGAATTACTACTCTCCAAGATAATTTCAACAATAATTATGCACTTCAATAAGAAAGTAAGGAAATTTTCCTTTTCCCTCCTGACCCCAAACTTTTCTCTTAATAAAAATCTTTTTCTTATAAATATTTCATATTTTTCTGCAGTCTATATTTTCTGTAATAAAAATTCTATATTCTGTGATCTTGGGAAGAACAATGTATTTAAAATGCATAATGTATAATTCTCATTTTGATACTTGACATTTTCATACTTTGACATTTATAGGAACAGTATGCTACATGAAAAAATGTATTCACTCTTTTGAAAACAAGTGGGTTCCTCTTTAATAACTGAAGTAATTCTTTAGCATATAAGTGGACTCATAGCTGACCTACCTTGCCCATATCTTAGACATTTATTCAGGAATACCACAAATAATGCACAGATTGTGCATTGCACAATCAAAAAGACAGCATTCATATAAGAGACATGAATGGTGTTCACTGGTCTTGTATGAATTTTTGACTCTATGTCATCAATCACTGAAGCCAAGTGTAGTTATCTGGATAAATTATTCTCTTTTTCTGTCTTAAAAGGAAATTAATTGAAACAAGAAAAATTATTAAGCTGACTTATTGGCTGGTTGTCTGATAATTGCCAGTTATGTCAATGAAGCTAAGAATATAAAATTTAAAACACACAGCTCTTTTCCCCAAACCGGTAGGACTTGTGCAATAAAGATAAATAACACAGCAGGATAGTGTATGAGAGATATTGGATAAATGGTATTCAGCCATGTCATCTATTTTGGATTTTTAAGAATCTTTGAAAAGGTGACAATATTAAAGGCATTGATTAATGCTAAACTTAAAAAAATGAGCAGGAAAATGATAAACCAGAATAATTGCATCTTTTTAGATCAAAGACATAGAGGTAGTTGAATATTTTGAGATAATTTTCAAGCCAATGACTACTATTTTTGAAAATCTATGCAGTAAGTAATAATACTTCACTTAGTGATTCCTTTGCAATATGCTTTCTTTAAAAAGCTATTTATTATTTCCCTCTCTAAGCATGTTACTTAGAAAATATTTCCTCCAGGAACTGTTGAGTTCAATATTTTGAGTGGCCCAAGCTTGTTCCAAGATCAAATCTTAAGTTCTGGAAACTTAAAAGGCTCTTGGGATCTAAGTTTTCTTGCTGAAAAGAAAAACAAATAAGTGGTATTCTTTCTTCCAATCAGATTAGGAAAAAACTTCACAAAGATAGGAAAGTGTTCTAAAGTTAAAAATAAAATCAAGCAAAGCAATCCCACAACCAATAACCCTAAGAACATCAAACGCCTATGTCTTCCCTTCTGAAACTAGACTCCCTCCAGCAGTAAGTGAACTTTACTAAAAAGTCTCTTACAAGTAATTCAGTAATCAATTTGCATTAGAGCTATAGGGAGCAGGGATGGGAGAGAAGAAATCACACCTTCCGGTATTTAAAGAAAAATCTTATTTTACAGAACATACAATAAGCTGTGTGAGTGCCTAATGAATTCTTAAAATTATTAGCTAGTTCATAAAAATTGTACTTGACTAATAATGATGTCCTTAAACTTCCTTTTTTAAGTTAATAGTGAAAATGGCCTTCATCAAGTTTTCAGAGTCAAGAAGTTATTAGAACTATGATTTCAAAAAATTAAGTTTCAAAAAAGTGATATAAGCATAGACTTGATGCTGAAATGCTTAGAGATAACTAAGCAACCCTTTCCGTTTCAAATGACAAAATGGAGGCCCAGAGAAAGCAAGTGGTTTCTCAATGTCATATAGACAGTGAGGGTCTGTATCCAACCCTATTCCTAGTGCTTTTTCCATGATATAGTAAAGAGCTGAGATCAAATGCCTGCTTCTTATTTAGAAAAATAAGCTAAAAAATTCACAAACTCAGGTCTTACTTCAATCATCTCTAGAGCCTTTTTAATGATGCTTTCCTGGACTGGTTTAGAAAGACTCAAAGTTTCTGTAATGACACTTAGCAGAAATGACTCACTCGCATTCTGACATTTTCAGAGTCTAGCCTGAATCTTTAAAAGGTGTGAGGCCTTTGCAAAGCTTTATTGTAAGATTCCTGCCTCCAAAGCTATCTCTGCCTTCGGTGCATTCTAAGGCTCCCAAACACATCTACATCCCAAACAGAGATGTAGAAAACAAATTTTCATTATTAATGCAATAATCATTTCTATTCTATACCAGAAAGGCCTTATAACTTTTTGACAGTGACACCGTTTCCTGCCCTTAGCAGTGGAATTAAATCCTGAACACAAAAGTGCATGTGGTTATTTTGAACTATTTGCAATACATATTTAATATAGGGGCCACCAGGGGCATCTGGGTGGTTCAGTAGGTTAAGCATCTGCTTTTAGCTCAGGTCATGATCCCAGGGCCCTGGGATCGAGTCCCACATCTGGCTCCTTGCTCAGTGCAGAGCCTGCTTCTCCCTCTGCCTGCCACTATCCCTGCTTGTGCTCGCTCTCTCTCTCTCTGACAAATAAATAAAATAAAATCTTAAAAAAAAAAAAATTCAAGAAACTGAAATTGAGGAATATTCTACAGAATAACCGGCAGCATTCTTCAAAGGAGTCAAGGTTAGGAAAAAACAGAGGAATGCTAAGAAGCTGTCCCAAGTTGGAAGGGGCTGAGGAGACATGACAACGAGATGCAATGTGAGACCCTTGTTTCGATCCTGGACTGCAGAAAAGGACGTTACTGGAATAACATAATGTTTGAAGGCATGTAGGTTAGTGTATCCTATCAATGTTAACTTCCTGGTTTTAATCATTGTATTATGGTATAGAAGATGTTAACTTTGAGGGGCACCTGGGTGGCTCAGTGGGTTAAAGCCTCTGCCTTCAGCTCAGGACATGACCCCGGGGTCCTGAGCAGACCCTCTCTGCTCAGCGGGGAGCCTGCTTCCCCTACTCTCTCTGCCTGCCTCTCTGCCTGCTTGTGATCTCTATCCTCTCTGTCAAATAAATAAATAAATAAAATCTTTAAAAAAAAAAACAAACTATCCTTTTCAGGGCATCTGGGTGGCTCAGTCAGTTAAGCATCTGCCTTCGGGTCAGGTCATGATCCCAGGGTCCTGGGATCCAGCCCCTCATCATGTCAGGCTTCCTGCTCAGGCGGGGAGCCCACCTCTCTCTCTCTCCCCCTGCTTATGCTTCCTCTCTTGCTCTGTCAATTGAATGATTAAATCTTTAAAAAACAAAACAAAACAAAACAAGGGGTGCCTGGGTGGCTCAGTGGGTTAAAGTCTTTGCCTTCAGCTCAGGTTATGATCTCGGGGTCCTGGGATCGAGCCCCACATCGGGCTCTCTGCTTAGCAGGGAGCTTGCTTCCCCCTCTCTCTCTGCCTGCCTCTCTGCCTACTCTGATCTCTCTCCGTCAAATAAATAAATACAATCTTTAAAAAAAAAAAAAGATGTTAACTTTGAGAGCTGGCTGAAGGGATAAGGAGAACACTTTTTAAAAAAAAATTTTGTAACTTTTTTATAAATCGAAAACTATTTCAAGAGGCACCTGGGTGGCTCAGTCAGTTAGGCATCTGCCTTTGGCCCAAACCATGATCTCAGTGTCTGGGATTAAGCCCCACTTCAGGCTCTCCACTCAGTGGGGAATCTGCTCTTCCCTCTCTCTGCCCCTCCCCCTGCTCCTTCTCCCTAATAAATAAATAAAATATTAAAAAAAAAAACCTAAACATATTTCAAAATAACTTTTAAACAAAGAAATGTATAGATCGTGAACAGCAATTTAGAATCTTGAGTAAGACTGTAGGCCATGGGAATCTATCCAACAAAGGTAGCTTGAAAAATCCCTAGCTCTTAAAATTGTCAAAGTGAATAAAAGAAACCTCATTTAAAATGGAGTCTAGAGGCCAGAAGGAAGAGCTTTCATGCCCTGCCACTCTTCCTCAATTGTAGACCCCGAGAGGAAGAAGTCTCTACTTTACTACCCCAGAAGGAGTTGGCAAGATTTCCTCCTGGCTCAGCAACTCAGACAAGGAAAAGTCACTGCACTCTGGGGACTCCCAGTTTTCTCCATGGATTCTTTGTTTGTAACAGCCCTTCTCAACTCCTCCCTTACCTCAGTAAAAGAGCATTCTTCTCCTTTGTTCTCTAGACCCGTATGTATGACCTCAGTTGCAATTCTCTGCTCTTCCTAAATAAACCCATTTGCTAGTAAAATATCATAAACTTTATGATAGCTCACAGTAGTGTGAATTAATTCCTTGTATAAGTTTGGAACCTAAGAGGGACACGAGTGCCATGGAGAGACAAAAAGAAATAGTACTAATGCTAACAAAGTTTCTTCTAATATATTACTGATGTCTGCATGTGTAGGAATTAGTATAGTTGACCCTTGAACAATGTGGGGGTTGAGGACATTGACCTACAGTGGAAAATCCAAGTACAATGTTGATTCCTCCAAAACTTTACTAATAGCCTACTCTTGACAAAAGCCTTATTGATATCTTTGTCAATTAATACATACTTTATATGTATATGCATCTGCAATTAAAGCATACTTTATGTCACATATATTATATACTGTATTCTTGCAGTAAAATAAAGAAAATATTATTAAGAAAGTCATAAGAGAAAATACATTTGCAGTAATTTGCAATACTTATCAAAGTACTTTGATACTTTACTGTATCAAAAACAAGTTGGCATATGAGTGGACTCATTCAGTTCAAACCCATGTTGTTTAAGGGTCAATTGTATATACTGTGGTTGGGATGAAACAGATGAGTCCAAACATAGGGAATAGGGGTCATTATGGAGGAAAGATTCCTATCTCTTCTAACATAACAAGGGAAAGAAAGTCTTGTGTGAGTTTAATTTAGAGGTTGTTTTTGTAAGACCGAAAGCCAAATGGTTTAGTGAAAAGGTAGGAAAAGACTCTAACTCAAAATAAGGAGTGGAGATTTTTGACAAAAACAAAACACAAGGCCAAGACAATGGCAGAGGAACAGTGATGGAGAAAGAGAATACAATGGCAATATAACAGCATAATCCAAGAATAAAAACATCCATACACTCAATAAAGTTATTTAAACATTTGCTATGCACAAAGCATGATGCTAGACTTGGGGATAATAGAGAAGTATATGTCAAAGCTCTAGAATCCAATTTTTCTACAACTTTCACTACTCATTCAATCAGAAGTCAATTTTTTACTTTCTCTTTTATATTCCCATTCTTAGAGCCACTGTTCATATTACAACACATTTAATCTTAAATGTAATATGCATCCTTACTGATATGATACCATCCTGCCTCTCCTTAATTTAAATCTACCTTACAAACTAGGGGTGCCTGAGTGGCTCAATGGGTTAAAGCCTCTGCCTTCAGCTCAGGTCATGATCTCAGGGTCCTGGGATCAAGCCCTGCATCGGGCTCTCTGCTCAGCAGGGAGCCTACCACTCCCCCTCTCTCTCTACCTGCCTCTCTGCCTGCTTGTGGTCTCTCTCTGTCAAATAAATAGATAAAATCTTTTTAAAAAAATTAATCTACCTTACAAACTAAAAGTTCATTTTTTGAAATAGCATCTGTAATCATTCCTCTATTCAAAGGCCTCCACCATATACCAAATTAAGTACCAAATCCTATTGTAACTTTAAACATCCTCCATATAAACAAACCCTCTATTTCAGGCAAACTGAAGAGTTCACTTGGTCTCCCAAAATACCCCCGAATTCTCTTTTAGGGAAGATAAAATTTAATATGGTTTTGGAAAAATAAGAGAAAAAAATATTATAGTGGGCAGGATTGTCATGAGAAAAGTCACAGAGGCATAAAATGGGTTCTAGAAATGTCTTAGATCCACTTGTATTAATGGGAAATTATTTTTTTTTAAAAAAAAGCTGATGCATTTTTAAGCACCACTATTTCCTATCTCTTTGTGTCCTGAATTAAGTCTCTAGATAAATACAGAGTACAAATCACATAGTTGAAATTAGGACTTTTCAAGGTCAGTATTAAAAAGAGATTAGATCAGTTCCTGTATCTCAGTATATTCATAATTCTATGGAATGCAAATTTCCTTACAAAGATTCACATAACTTCACAAATGTAGGGGAAAAAAAAAACATGAAACTACTTCATAAGATAGAAACTTTATTTAACAAGAAGTGTTTTGGTGATATTTGCTATTTATCACAAATCTTTTCATTCCATCTTTATCAGAAATAAAACCATTTCTCATTTGGTTTTAAGTCTAGCTCCATACTTAGTAGAAAAAGTAACAGTAAGAGTAACCAAAATTAAAATAAATATGTATAACTGATTTATTCTTTATTTTAGACCCTCTGAAACACCATATGAAGAAAATAAGAATAAAATTCAGCCAATTCTGAGACATTTCAATCCACATACTTTCATAATAAAAATTATAAGCAGCAAAAAATTGGGATGCTGGACCACTTTTTTTGACAAACAACTGTGGGTATTTATAAAATAAAATTCAAAGAGGGAAGTTTTTTAATCCTTGAAGATAGTTAGCCAATGAAATTCAACAAAGGAAATAAATTTTGAAAGTGATAAAAAAAAATGTTCTCTACAGAGATCTATTTCACCACCCATGTGAAGATATGTAACTATGTGAGAGAGTTGTTTTTGAAGTTGAAATGATTGAAACATTAGAGGGTGGATTAAAGTGCCAAATCAGCCCTGGGGCAGGGAAGTGTCAAATCTTTCTTCTTTTGTATTTTGTTCATAAAATTCTATCTTCCTAGACTAAAATTACAAGGTGGTTCCAATCTACACCTCAGATCCCTGAATGCTCAGGTCTCCAGTCTCAAAAGACTCTCAAGTTTGAAACATAAATCTTTGAGCTCTAGCATCTTCAAATAGCATCTCTGAAAATGGTTGAGAAAGACCTATAGGACAAAGAGGGAAGAGCACTACTAAGGGATGAAGTAGGCTTCAAACTTAGAAACATCCGGATATAGGATCATCCTTAAAAGTTTAATTCATTTTAAATTGGTTATTGTATTCAAATGAAGTTTGCACGCCATCTGTCTTTGAAGTCATTTAAATTAAGTTTTATGACTCTTGAGGGAAAAAGAGGCCATTTCTAACTCAGTAGAGTCTGCTTACTACTATCAATCACAAATTAGAATTATTAAGTAAGGGATTCCTTTTTTCCTTGAATATTCCACATCATTTATCAAAGGATAACATGCCTTTTTGTTTCTTCTTTGGTATAGTGAAGTCATAGTCATATGACTTTCGGGTAGACACTACTGAAGTGATGATTTTAGTCAGATGTGTGACAATAATGCCATCTAAAAGCTACATTTAACCAAGCGAGCAGTATTTTTGGAACAGCAGGCAGTATAAAAGTGCTTTGTGAATATTAACATATTTTAGCAAATTAGTTTGCACTCATTATCATAAGCAATTACTTACTGTTTAGATGCAGCTCGTATTAAATTGGCAAGCAATTTGCAAGAATTAAAACATAACATGGAGGGCTTTCTGAAAATTCAACAATATACTGAGACAAATGATGCTACTAGGTTCACAGACCATGTACCCAACATGGTTACCCATTAAACATATTTAGCATTAAAATGATAGTTGGCTGGCTACATGGGATTTTAATGTAAGATAATTTGATAACCATTGTTCAGACACTATCAGCAGAATTATACATATGAGACACTAAAAGGCATTTAAAATAAGAAAAGGGGAGAAAGCAGGAAGTCTTTGTTTTCTGAGAATGAACTACTTGTCACTTTGACTAAATTTGGGGACTTTATTAACCCAGTGCACTGTCTTGAACTATCTGGTACTACCCAAGTTGACAACTCTTTTAAAAAGTTTCTCTTATCTTGGTTATTCCCTCCATTTATGTCAATGGTGGAGACTGCTGATGTTTACTACTATGCACACTGTCTTCTCTAATGATAGAACTCGAAACTGGGCATAGAGCTCAACTGAATGTAAGCTGGCCATACAGCTGTCCAGCTCAAGCCTACATTTCCCAGTCTCCCTTGCAGCCTGACAAGGCCAAGTGACTCAGTTCTGGCCAAGCACATGGGCAAAAATGTACCTGCACTTTCCTGCCCAAATCCCTCTTGGGGACTTGCTGAGCGACCTTAGGACCTAGAAACGGAAGCCACAAGTTGAGAAGCGTACTCTTCTAGCTTGGGCCCCCTGAAGTGTAACTGTGATGTGAGAAAAAAAAATTGACATTTTGTTCATATCTAAGTATATCGAGATCTCACTTTTACAGCAAATGGTGTTTATAGAGCCTTTAAAACAATATGACAAAACATTCCCATCTATTTTTTTATGCTTATGCCGGTCAAGTAAATTTGATAGAGAAAACTATAATTATTTCTATTTTACAAATTTAAAAGAAATTGGTGCTCACAGAGGTAATATGATTTGTCCATGGTCACAAAGTAATGTGAAACTTTTCTTATCAAAACCTTCCACAGAAGGCTAGTAATAATCTATTACTTTTTTATAGTCAACCAATGTTACTCACTCTGACAGATTCTATAGTGACAGTGTCACATATTTTCATGGATCTACCCAATTCCCAAACTCTTTTCTTCCTTATAAGAACAAAGTGGCACATTTGCAAAATGTGGTAAGGAGGTAGTCCATGACCCTGAAGCAAAGTGAAATTAATTGACCCACAATGACCTCTCAGCTTGAAAACAGAGCACTTACTTTAGAAACCTTGTCATTGAAAATTCTTTCTCTGCCCTTTTGAGATATAACTATTCTCCCACTTTGTTGACAGTTTTACAACTGAGGAATGTCTTTCTGCAGGGCCTGGGAACCATCTCTTTGAAATGTAATCATCAAGAAAGGTAGGAACCTTCTCTCCCCATCTCTGCAGAAGCATAGAAGCCATATGTGCATCAGCACCAACCAGCAAGCATGATGGACCTAATTACGCTGAGCAACCCACAGTGGTCTCCAATATGTACCCATTAGCTCACCGCGGGCCCTAAAAATGTCTCCTGCCCTTTGTTTCAGTGCTGTGGAGTCCTAGCTTTTCCCCCATTAGAAAAGTTTTGAATAAAGTCTTCCTTACTAAATAAATAGAAAGTTATCTATCTATCTAAAGAGATCAGTTGGAAAACAAAGAAAAGGCTAATGTGTTAAAACCTAAGTCAGCAACTTTTCTCAGTGTCTTGGAAAGAACTATAATTTAGAAAATACCACTATAAATTGAGAGTACTGAGAAAAAAGTTTAAAATATATATAGATATGTGTATATATACACATATAGCCTATATATATCAGCTGACTATTTTTTCTATTCAACTGTTAACTTTGGAATAAAAGAAAACCTTTTCATTTTCTATTGATATACATGTATGTTATTTTGGAGTATAGATTTATATATCTTCATGTAATCATATGTGTATACTTCTGCACTCTTCTTTCAACTTTAAAGAACATATACCTATAACTCATATAAATAAAAACTCTGCATATATTATATACCTAATCTCAGGAAAGAAAATAAAATGTCAAGTTCACTGATCACAAAAGGTGAGCTGTCCCCAACATCACATGGATACAGATAAGTCAAAATAACAAAGCAGAACAAATAAAATACCAAAGAATAACCCTTCCCCTGAAGAATGAACTAAAATAAGTCTCTTTTTTCACACTACTCAAATTCAAATTTTTTTTTTTACCTAAAATAATCAAGCTCTAAATCCAAGAAAAATTCTCAAGCTGGGATTTTATTTATTCTCATGCAAATAACCTCTAAAATAATTATAAAGGGGCATTTTAAAGGATAGAAAAGTAACACTTTTTCTCCACAAGATGTTACGGTTTTTCAAGCAGTGTGAAGGTTCTCATATCAAGAAATGTTCAAGCATTTTTTAATTCTGCCATTTTAATATTTGTAACCAACAGTTATTTCCATATTCATTTACCATGCCCTTATCTGTTTGGCAAATACCATTTCTCCTCCACGTACTATTTTACACATTTTGAGGTGTAGATTCCCAAAATAGCACAACCAATGTTCTTTTCAATCCTGTTAACAATATGAAACCATTAGAGCCTACACTGTCTGCACCCATGAGTAAGATATAATGGCAATTTCCACTGTAACTTCATAGGGCATTCACCAATAAGCTAATCAAATGTTTCCGTGCTTGTGAACTGGTGATAGCATGCTAGAGTAACTGTGTAAGACAACGCATGAACATCTTTTCTAAAAGTAGCCTGGACACACCCTGGAGAAATCAATTACCAAGCTTTTTACTATCATCAGACCACACTCTCTTCCCAGATAATCTTCAGCACGTCAGAGAGACTCGTGCCAGGGATGGGGTGTATACTAAAGCAAAAAGGGATCCATGTGGAGCGTTTTTACTGGGGGGGATGACATGATCAGTTTTGAATCTTAGGAAGATTACCAAGGCTTCTATGTGGAAAAAGGGATGGATGGGAATAAAGTGAGACCCAGCAGGTTATTTCACAAAACAATGAACTATAATGACCTATGAAAAGAAGTAGACAGATGTGCAAACATAAAAGAGGTGATGTGAGAGTTTTTGATGATTAATCGGGTATGGAGAGGGGAAGAGGAAGAAATTGTAGGTCACTCCTAGGTTTCCGACTGGGAAAAGAGGGAGACACTATGCCTTTCATTCAATGAAACAGAAAGCGTCAGAGAAGGAATAGGATGAATAAGAAATAGGAGTTTGATATGTTTGAATACAGTCATCTTCCATGTGAGAGTATTATATCATTACAGTCCAGTAATATTTAGTACACTTAAGTGTACATGGAAGGCATTTTTCAGTATGCTGCTAATGGGTCAGACATAGAAATTCGAAAGGATGTTCTAATGGAAACTATTGTCTATACTTTTTCTGCAAGACACAGATATCTTGTACCTCCATGACACCTTTAAAATATTCTCTAGATGTCATATTTAGCTTTTAATAAGACCTTTCTATGAAACCCATCTGATTGGCTATATTTGTCATGTGAACACATGCAGTGTTGCTTTTCTTCCAGTAATTTTAAGAAACTGTTTTATGGAAGAGGTTTAACTACATAATATTCTCCTAGGATGTCTTAGGTTTGATTGCTATTTGGTTCTCTGCATGTAATTGCTTGGTTAACTTATAGTGCCTAGTTGATTTACTTCCCCTGCTCATGAAAATTTTATTAACTGTTTTCTGCATGCAGAGCACTTTAATAAGTTAGGATACACTGGTTTATCAGTTATGCTACATAGGTAGCAATAGGGTTAAATGTGACAATATTGGCTGAAATTATGCTCAAATCCCAGCGTTTATAGATAAAGGTGCGTTATCTGCATGTTTTGCACCATTGAAAAGTAGAAGGAGAGAAGCAGTAATGGATCTATAACTATAGAAAAATATACTCTATTAACTCCATTGACCCTCCATATAAATTTTATACTTTAAGGCTTTTCTGTAAAAATAAGTTCAGTTAGATACTCTGTGTCATAACCATAACTTTAATCTACTAGACCCTCTGCCTCCTAGAACATAGTAGGCATGGTTACCAGTGGTCCATATGATGCCTTTAGGCAAACTAGAAAAAAAAGGAAATCTACCTCTAAACCCTTTACTTTCAACTATTGGAAAATTGTCATAGTATATTGATTTTGTCAGAATAACCATTTGCTTACTATTTCCCAGAAATTATTATACTGATTATGCAACTCCATGGGTAACAATGTGAACGGGAACACCTTCAAAAGTCTACATCTTGCACGAGAAGATATGGCATCCCTTTAGTGACATGTAAGAAACATCAGGGTTTGGTTCAAGAGGGAGGGAGATTCAGCTCATCTTGGATCCTATTGTTGTGTGGAAAATAGCCATGTTGCTCAGGGGGAAAGAAATGTGAGAGGCATAGAAAAGAACCATAATTCCTCTTCAACCACTTCCTTTCATGCATTGCAAACACCAGTGGCAAAAGAAGTTGAACCTTTTTCTTGGAAAGAAGCAGTTTTGCATAATTGGAATAAGATCAGTCACAGACCTAACTTACAGGGATAAAATTCCAGAAAAGAGAGACAACATGAGAGCAGTGCTAATCCAAGATTCATGAAGAACTAAACCACGGCAGCTAAAGCCATCCATTTGAAGCCCAGATTTCAGGCAGACAAAACAGTGACATGTGAAAACGAGACGCCCTGGATCCTCGGGAGAGCAGTCTCTTCCTCTATTCCTCTACGGCTGCTCTGAAGTTCAGATTCAATTTTGAGGCAGGTTAAATTGGGGGTCCAAGTGGGAATATATGGTTAATGAATTTTGTACCATCTTCCTTCTTTTCAATTAAAAAAAAAAAAAAAACCCTCAAAAAGATTTGATGGGCTTTATTGAATCTTTTCAACTTCCCCCACCCAGATTGATCTTGGGCCGGGGCACAGACAACCAGATTGCTAATTAAACTATTAACTCTTTCTCCTAATTTGCAAATCTTTGAGCGCTTAGATTCCAGAAGCTCCCCCCACTCTGAAGCCCTGAAAGACACAGACTTTCCTCAGACACCCAGGGGAATTACATATACTTACGCTAGGCCAAGTTTGGCCCTGCAAATGAAGCCATATATGCACTAACTCAAATTTTTAATGATATTCCCAGACTTTGCTTAACAAATTTATGTAACAAGAAAAGCCTCCGAGGTAAGCCCAAAGAGGTTCATTTTTTTTCCCGGAGTTAAATTGAAAGGTGGCAAAAATGAAAGTTCCTCTAGGACACTTTTGAAAGCAGCAAGTAGCCAATGGAATATGAAGTCGACATAGAATAAAGTACTATGGAAAATGGAGGAAATCTATTGAAATCCAGAACACACACACACACACACACATACTTACAGAACAGTAATGGTCCTTTAAATATCTAAATATCTAAAAAGGATACAGGTGTTCAATTTTATTTTATTAGGATTTATTTATTTAGTGGGAGAGGGGCAAAGGGAGAGAGTACCCAAGCAGACTTCCTGCTGATCTTACAATCCATGAGATCATGACTTGAGCAGAAACCAAGAGTTGGACTCTTAACCGACTGAGTCACCCAGGCACCCCTGGGTGTTCAATTTTAAAACAAACAAATAGCAATGCAGCCAATTCAATCTCAAGAGAGATTTCATTAATTTTGAAAAGTTATTTTAGCAACCTAAAAATATATAAAAACACATTATCTTTTATTTAAATGAAAATTGGATCCTTTACCTCTCTCATCACAGCAATGTCTATGCTCTGAATTCATTAGTAAATTCAACCTGTTTTATGAAAAAATGAGTGAAAACAAGATTGCAGACGAACACAGTTAAAAAGTCATCATGTAATGTGGAAGCATTCAACCATGAATGATGAAAGTATGCATCTCCTCCTTACTTGTCACTCTGTAACTTTGCCAAAGTTATTCAGACTGTCCAATAATCCTCCTCTTCCTCTTCTGAAAATAAGGGGCTGTTCCAGGTAATCCCTATGGTCAATTTCAACTCTGTTCTCTGAGTTTAAAATAGCACCTCACTGAGGCTGGCACCCACCTTGAACCTGATGTCCCCATACACAGCAATGTTCAATGATCATGAGCATAAAGTAGGAAAACATGTTTACCAATGAGGCACTGTACCACATAACAGGAAAAGATTTCTCTGAGTGGAGATTTTCTTTCTTACTTGACTTTAAACAATAATTGCATAGAATGTTTATTATATTTTTGGATCACGAAGTGATATACCAGAGGACAGGCTATTTCATATACTAATTCTCTTTATGTTTATGGAAAATTGAGGCATAAATACAAGGAAAAAATAAACAGTATTAGCTGAACACTGTTAGCAGTTAACATTTTTATTTCCTGAAATTGTATACCCCACATGACTGGCCTAGCAACTCCATCCGAAATCAATACAATGCAAAATCTACAGAAATGACAACGTAAAATGAGCCCATAGTTTGTTAAAACCTAGTTATGTAATTACTAAGGTCTCCTTGGTCTAAAATCTATAATTACTGCAGTTACTACTAAAAAGGTTGGGTTAAATGTTATTAAGCAGAAACCACCCGGGCTGATTTGTTTTGTGAATACATGTTAAGATAATTCCTACTTACAAGAACAGAATCATTCCAAGCTGGAATGATTATGAGCCTTGGTAGGTTCTATTGTCACAAATATGACTCAGATCCAGAAAGGGATTCATTATCCTATTTCGCCAGTCAATTTAAGTTGTGAAAATACAAGGGGAAGTGAAAGCATATTTTCTACAACTGTAGCTGCACTTGCATCATTTTTCCCCATCTTTCTAGTTGAGAAAGATCAGGCATCAGCTCAGTAGTCCAAAGCTTAGTAATTCTTAACCTTGGGCAGTCCCGTCCATGTTCACCAAGAGTGTAGTCATTTGTTTGCCTTCGCGTGTCTGGGGCTTTTGGCAAGGGCTATAAAGTCCTTTAGAGGTACCCAGTTTTATCATCACAGGGCTCACTCTCTGGTGGATTAATAGTACCATTTGAAATGTCATTAAGCTTTTCACACCAGAGGGTAGAAAACCTTGTTTTCTTCTGAGTTACATGACAGTACCCTACATACTGGCTGGATTTCATCTATTGTATTGCCCGTTTTTGTTTGTTTGTTTTTCAGGCACCTATTGAAGGCTAACTGGGAAGGCGATGGTCATTTTTACCTAGGGAAAAGAAGATATAATAAATGACCTGTCTTAGGTCTTGAAATTAGTGAGCAAAAAAAAAAAAAAAAAATCCTTAGGGATATCTTCAGTGATTTATTTCAAAAGTCTGCCCTTCATGCAAGTGTCCCATATTAAAGCAATAAAATATAATGCATTTATTGTAACATGGCACCCTTTGTGCTCTCAAAAAATGTTGAAGAAATGAATCTAGGGCAATTTCCACTACTCACCTATCCAAGGACTCCAAATGAAACAAATCATTATGTATAGATAACTGTTAGTTCTTCAAACATATATAGACAATTCTGATAGAAAACATTCATAGGCTGGGGTGCCTGGATGGCTCAGTTGGTTAAGTGACTGCCTTCGGCTCGGGTCATGATCCTTGAGTCCTGGGATCGAGTCCTACATCAGGCTCCCAGCTCCACAGGGAGTCTGCTTCTCCCTTTGACCTTCTCCCCTCTCATGCTCTCTCACTCTCTCTCTCAAATGAATAAATAAGATCTTTTCAAAAAAATTTATAGGTTCCATGTAACAGATTTAATTATAATTTGTGATTAAATAGTATTTCTCTATTGTAGAAATTGTGAAAAGCACAGAAATGAAGGGTAAAGTGACTTAAAAGAGGTGAGGGAAATTGTAAATGATTTGGCTATTGAGAAAGAATGAAAAATAAGCAGAGAAAAATAAAGAGAAGTAAGACCAGTAATATTGGACTAAGGAGTTAGAGCATGCATCCTTCCAGGTCTCCAGGTTGTCCACCCCACCAGCCTTAACACCATCAACAATGCAGCTTGTTTAGGGTGTGGGCTACATCCTCAAACATTACCTTAACTTTGTATCACTCTATTGATTGGATATTTGGCTCTGGACCAGCACTGACCAGAACTGGTCTAAAGGTTGCTCTCTTGGTTTAGAAACCATTTAGCAAGTGACATCGTGTGAAATCAATGGCCTGTTACTCCTTTCATCTTTCTCAAGTTCAATATCATAAGAGTCCTTAAGATTTAATGAACCTAGTCTGTGAGTGAAGCTTTCAATCTGCTTTATTTCTTCTAATGCATTAAAATGACTTGTATGGGAAATAAGTACAACCTTATGCAGTGGGACAACTGTTAACAACTAACAGATTTATGAATTAATGATAACAGTAGTGAGGTATATGTTTAAACCACTGTTTCAACAAGATTTGTGTTTATATCTTTAAAGAAAAGAGATAAAAAAAAATCCCTAGTGATTAAAAAAAGCCAGCCAGCCATACTTGAATGCATGTATATATATATATACAAACAGAAGAGATAACATTTACAATAGTCAGTAAGACTCTAGACATCCATTAACATTTCATATCCAAGGAAACAAGCCACTCCTTTCTTCTAAAAAAGAAAGCATTTTCAAAGCAAAATTCAAAACCAGATAAATGACAAAGCAATCATTTTGAAAGAAGGTAAATTATAGTGAGGTGGAGAAACAAATAAAAAATAAGCATTCCCATCATCAGTAAGAGGTAACAAATGTGAGAACAAAAAGGAAAGAAAGAAAAGAAACATAAATAATCATAAATCAAAGCAAGCAGATCAATGAGAAGGACATTGTTATGTACTTTAACAAAAGGATAATTTCTCTCTAGTGCAGAAAAATGAAGAAACTCCCTCAGATTATTAGATCATAGTTGTTTCAGTCTTCTTAACAGATTTTGAACACTCTGAGCACCTATCTGGATGAACATTGTGGATGCATTTCAGTGAAAAGTTACCTTTAAAGGTTCCTGTTTTTTTGGAGACAAGAAGTCTTCATATCAAGACAATATATCTATTTTCTTTAGAATAATACCATCACCAGGGAGTCTTTCCAACTATTTGTGAAATTAAGTCTGTGATGCCAGATCTTCTCAAGAAAACAAGAAAAAGAAGAATTATGGCAACTGATGAGATATACTAATGAATGCATTTATTGTATTTATAAATATTTTTAGAGAAAACTAAATTTTCAGACTGATGCAATCCCAAAAATTGCCTGAAAAGAAAATTCAATTTTCCATACTAATCCACATCTACAAAAAAGTGGAACTTTTAACTCTGTTTTTTTTTCATATACATTCATTATGAATGGGTTTAATATTACCATATACAGAAGTATAGGAACTGCTCCTTCATTCCTAGGGGATTTATTCTAGGGGAAAGCCAACTCATCAATTCTAGGTCCTCATGTATTAGGGATATATTTGCTCTTTGGTAGAAAATCTCTGGGTAAGGAAAAGAACTCCTGAAGAACACAATGTTCTCTGATCTGATTTTGAATTCCTAGAAACAAGCAAGTTCCCGCTAACTCAACACTAAGTCCCAAGAATCAGAAAACAGCAGATATTTTCTACATGAGAATTAAATCACTCTATATAATTGGGACAACATCAGGAGAAACTAGTGTAAAGGCTTACCATAAAGAGACTCAGTGACTATACTGCCAGTCTCTTCAGTCAAAATCATTTAATATGATTAAATCACAATACTATAAAGTCACAGAAAGGTCTCTTGCATTACAACATGAGCCCTTAATTCCCAGACAAAATGCACAAGACTTCCTGTTTCTGGTTCACTGTAAGAAACTCCTTCCGATAGCAATATACCAAAAAAAACAAAACAAAACAAAAAAAAAACACAGAAGGCAAAAACAACAAAAAGTATCCTTCTGTATAGTATAGATGTACCTATTTATTTTATTTTTTAAGTAGGCTCCAGAGCCCACAATGGGGCTTGAACTCATGATCCCAAGATGGAGCCATGAGATGAAATGAAGAGTCAGACACATAACCAACTCAGCCACCCAGGTGTCCCTATAGATATCTATTATTCTAAAGGGAAGGGCCACTGCCATAGTTAAAACAGCTGGAAAATATTCAAAGGTGATTTCACACACTGCATCTGAATATCAAGGTACTATTGAAATTTCCTAATAAAATGTGGAGTAATATAAAAACAAAGGGGATAGTAGGACACAAGGCCAGAGAAGGTCATCTTTCCATCACACTACGTCCTCCTCACCACAGTCATTCACACTTAACAACAACAAACAAATGAACAAATATTACTTCTTAGGGGCCATGAAAGCTAACATTCTGCTTTAGAAATACTTTCTTTGGCTTAGATTGCTTATTCTTAGTTTCTTCAAATGTACAAAGCTAGAGTAGGCAAGTGTAGGTACAAAGGCAAAGCTACAAAGGCAAGTCAGAGCTAGGAAAAAAAAAGTCACACAAAGATAGAGTTTGGAGGATCAATTTGTAACTCACTGATTCCATGCATTTTCTAAAATCCCTCCTGGAATGGATAGTGCTAGTTCTATATTATTAGACGTGAGTAGCAATAAACCCCTACAGTTATCACAAAATTAGGCAGGCAGGGAACAAGAAGCAAGATTAGGGTTTTGAGACGAAGATCACTCAAAATAAATTAAAAAACAATTTTTTTGTCTGGAATAACCAAGGTGGTGTTTGGTTTGGAGTGGTAGTAAGACAGGATAGGAAGAGAAGGGACAGCAGCAAGTCAGCTGTGAATAATAATGACCGGGGTGACCTCTCATTCTGTCTTTCCCATCTTTTCATCTCTCCTCATTAATGCTTTACCTAATAGGCCTTTCCATGTCGTCAGTGAGTTCATTGTGACAGAGGATGAAGGTTTCCAGGTGATAGACACAAAAGGCTATGTTTGGTATTTAAGAAAGCTTAAGTAGAACATAACTCTACTCACCTATGCCAAAATTGCTTGGATAAAGGAGCATAGAGACATTACTTATTCTTCCTTATTTTAGAAAACTTATGGAACACTCAGTTTAATTTCTACATACAGACAGCACAACCACCTAGGGAATTAATTATTTGCTTTGTGCACACCTTATGATCATGTCTCTTAAAAGAATTCCCAAAGCAATCCTTTGTACAGGTCTGCTACTATTCTGTTTTTCAGAGCCTAACGTGCTCTGAAGGTTGTCAGGAAAAAAAAGAAAAAAAATCAGTTGTTTCTTTGTTTAGACAGAGAGGCAATGAATAAAACAGGCAGGAAAGGTACAGGAAAGAACAGTTTAAGTATAAATACAAGTTATTGCTGTCCTGACTTTGTCTCTGTCTCTGGCCAATGACAAACCAACTAAATGGTATCCCTATTTTTTTTTTTTTTTTAAAGATTTTATTTATTTGACAGAGAGAAACACAGCGAGAGAGGGAACACAAGCAGAGGGAATGGTAGCGGGAGAAGCAGGCTTCCTGCAGAGCAGAGAGCCCGATGTGGGGCTTGATCCCAGGACCCTGGGATCTGACCTGGGCTGAAGGCAGACGCTTAACGACTGAGCCACTCAGGCGCCCCAGTATCCCTATTTTTTACAGAAATAATATATTAAATATATTAGTGTATCCTTGAAAAATAATATAAAACTCAGAAAAACAATGTTTGTAGTATATATATTTCCTCAAACAAAAAGGAAACATTTATTACAATAATGCCTGACTTTTCAAATGGACCGTTTACATCCTGGATGATCTCAAAACTGAAAATAAAAAGCAATAAGGGGACGCGTTGGTGGCTCAGTCAGTTAAGCATCCAACTCTGATTTCAGCTCAGGCCCATGAGATAGAGCCTGGCATTGGGCTCTGGGCTCAGCAGGGAGTCTGCTTGTCTCCCGATGCCCCTTCCCCCACTCTCTCTCAAATAAATCAATACATCTTTTTTTTAAAAACAAGCAGTAAGAATATTGACACTTTAACTTCTCTGGAAGGATGAAGTAAAGGTTCTTATGTTCTTTGGGAGGATACCTGTATTTTCCTATCTGAACTTCCACAGCACTGATTCAATCTGGTACTTGATTAATAGCAACTAATCCAGAAATATTTACCTAACGCCCAAACATCTGAGATATTACAGAGAACAGAAGAAAAGCTTATATACTGAATATATGAGATAGATAGAATAGCCACATCGCAGATGAGTTGATTTAGGACTAATAGTCATATAAATAATATTTACATTTAAGAGCACTTTATGTCTCTCAAAATCTGTTTGGCACTGTCACTTCATTTAATAGACATTAAATAATGTCAATTCTAAAAAGTCAGAGATCCAGAGGCAGATGTGATAGAAAACTTAAGATGGAACTGGTATTCGAAAGATGAGTTGGGTGTGAGAGGAAAAGATAGAAGAGGACAATTACAACTGAAAGCCAAATGGGTCTTCCTTTCCTTTTTTTTTTTTTTATGATTTTATTCATTCATTTGAGAGAGCATGAGGGGGCAGAGCAAGGAGAGGGAGAAGCGGGATCCCCACAGAGCAGAGACCCCAACGTGAGGCTCCATCCTAGGACCCCGGGATCACGACCTGAGCCGAAGGCAGGTGCTTCACCGACTGAGCCACCCTGGCGCCCCAGTCTTTATTTTCATAAGCTAAACCTCACTAATTCCTTATGGACACACATTTCTTATCCTCCTTAGCCTTAGGATTCCACCTACCATCAACCTGACGAGCATTTACTGAATTAAGCGGAGGGGAGGATTTGTCCTTCTGTATCTAGCCCCATCATTAACAGGACACTTTACAAAACAGCTGGGGAGTTCAGGGTATAGCCCATGGCTATGGAATATAATTATGCTCACAGACTCAGGGCGTCAATCCCTTCACTTAAAGTTCATTAGCCTGAGTTCCAAAAATCCCAGGAGGTGATGCCTTCCTATTCTAAATCCCCACAGCACCTATCATCCAGACGCTGTCTGTGGCACGACTTCAGCACGTCAAGTGAAATACTGTCTCTTAGCTCTTTGGCTTTCAATTGGATCCTGTTATCTTTGTTCTACCTCTCAATTAAACCCCAAAGCTCCTTGCAGATAGGAACTATGTCATCCAGATTCTTTATCTAGGCCACATGGCTCCTAGCAAAATACTTGGCATAGTGTAGGTGCATCACCAGTGTTTGCTTTGTGTCTTCAAGTTACAAATGCTGCTGCATATTTGTGTTAAAGAAATGACGGCACGTGCCTGGATTTTAGATGGTGACAGTAGAGCTGGTGAAGAACACCAAGCAGACCATATAACTCTTAGTTTCTTTCTTTTTTTTTTCCTTAAG
>CM053610.1:57407061-57428932 GCA_028646535.1 Procyon lotor
CAAGCAGGCCATATAACTCTTAGTTTCTTTCTTTTTTTTTTCCTTAAGATTTTATTTATTTACTTGACAAAGAGAGAGAAAGAGATCATAAGTAGGCAGAGAGGCAGGCAGAGAGAGAGGAGAAGCAGGCTCCCCGCCGAGAAGAAAGCCCAATGTGGGGCTCAATCCCAGGACCCTGGGATCATGAACTGAGCTGAAGGCAGAGGCTTTAACCCACTGAGCCACCCAGGTGCCCCTTCTTGCAGTTTCTGATTATCTGATGAAAGTTGCTCCACTTGGTAATTGTGGCATTTAGATTTGGAAAAGTGAGAAGGCCATCTAGTCTGGACTTCTGCTTTATATGTGAAACAGGCTAAGAGAGAGTGGAAGGACCTTGCTTAAGATCACAACTAGTGCAGTACCAAAAGGAAAAAAAAAACTCACATTTGTTGTGGGCTTATTATAGATTAGGCAATTTTATTGCAACGCATGAAGAGGCCACTGGATGTGGGTCACGTGACCTCATGGTATTTCAGCTGACAAGCCAACTTGTCATTCTATGGGTCATCAAAGGTGTGGAAGACTACTCCTTTGTTTTCCTTCTGCTGTATGATTTACTCTACATATCCAGCAAAATATTTGTATTTTTCTCTACAAAAAGGAAAGCGTGCTGGGTAGCATGAACTGCTTTAGATAACTGAATAATGAGGTATTTGACATGAACAAGTAAAAAAAAAAAAAAGAGACAAAAAGAAAAAATAGACTTTTAAATATAGAGAACAAACTGGTGGTTGCCAGGGTGGGTGGGTGGGTGGATGAGTGGAACAGGCAAAGGCGATTAAGAGCACAGTTGCTGCGATGCACACTGCGTAATGTATAGAACTGCTAAATCATTATGTTGTATACCTGAAACTAATATAACAGTGTATCCTAATTATACCTGAATTAAAAAGATACAACATTTTTAAATGACAGTGTTTGAATTTGCTGTTCACCGCAGATATTCCAAAGACACCTGTTTATCTAAAATGCAGCAAAGAGGCACCTGGGTGGCTCAGTCGGTTAAGGTCTGCCTTCCTCTCGGGACATGATCCTGGGATCCTATGACTGACCCCCGTGTCAGGCCCCTTGCTAAGTAGGGAGTCTCTTCTCCCTCTGTCCCTCCCCACCCCTGTGCTCGCTTGCTCTCTCTTTTTCTCTCTCACTCTCTCTCTCAAATACATAAAATCTTAAAATATATATATTTTTAAAAAACTAAAACAAAATGCAGAAAAGAATGAAATTCTCTGTCACCGTCCCCTCTAGCTCTTGGTTTTCTCCTCTGGACCAGGAAGTTGTGTATCCTCCATACTTCCTTTCTTCTCCTCACCTTTGTTTCTCCTTCTCAATTTCTTTAAATTGACTTGTATTCTACTTAAACTACTTATTCTTACCAGATTCCCTCCCACCTCAGGCTCCTTTTCTCACCTTGGACTTTGCATCACTTGCTTTCCCTCAGAAATTTTGGGTCTACTTTTCTTGTCAGCACCACCTAATGAGTACAATCCTTGAGTGAGAATAAGACAGAGCTTGCGTGGCTCTCTACCTGTGTCTAGCAATATGGACGAGCAAATCAGCTCAGTCTCCTTTTTGGTTTCACCTCTCCATAAAGTGATATATTATTGCTTTCGCTTGGTTTCCTTCAAGCATATTTACTTCTATTCTCAAGAAAGAGAGATCTGAAATATGGTAATTATACCCAGCTGCCAATGATGGAAGAGATCACAGTTAAATTGAAATAAGGATGACAAATGGCCATACACTTTTCCTTTGAAGCAAACTCTATTTGGCTGACTTCCGAGTCAAAACACAGCAGGTATTTTATCAGGGACGAAAAGAACACAGCTGGGATTTTAGCCCTAAGAGGTTAAGTGTCACGGGATGTAGACCTTAAGAAGGACTTTAGGTTTATTACCATACAGATTTTGCAAAGTTCTGGCATAAATGCCCTTTCTTGCCCATCATTCATCTGATTCAGTTGCTGGTTCCAAGGAGTTAGGTCATTTTCAACCAAGAGTGTTTTAGTAAATGAAGGCAACACGGAGATCCTTGAGCCTTTTCAGGGGACAGAAGATGCCTTCTCCTAAGGTCAATTTTCTTAGCATCAGCCTGCCAGAAGCTGCCAAAGTGGATTTCAGTGCAAAATATGTCCAGCCCTCATATTTGAGTTTTACTTATTTTCAAATTCCCTTTTAAAATATATATTAAAGCTTTGCGCAGAGGCAGTATCGTAGCCAATGAGGTTTATCCGAGGCGTGATTATTGCTAATTAAAATATATATTAAACCATAAAAATGTCCACTCATGGACTACAAAAGCAGATCTAAAATAGTATGTGCTCTCTTCAAAATTTTTGTTTTAACATGATTCTATCTACGTATTTACATTTTTAAAATATTAAAAAAGAGGGGCGCCTGGGTGGCTCAGTCGTTAAGCGTCTGCCTTCGGCCGAGGTCATGATCCCAGGGTCCTGGGATCGAGCCCCGCATCAGGCTCCTTGCTCAGCAGGGAACCTGCTTCTCCTGCTACCATTCCCTCTGCTTGTGTTCCCTCCCTCGCTGCGTTTCTCTCTGTCAAATAAATAAAATCTTAAAAAAAATATATTAAAAAAGATATCCACCCGAATAAAAAATAATTACAACTGGACAATGGAATTTAGGGTGATGCTAATCTTTTTTAACTTCACTGTAATGTCCTATATAGTCATAAATATATAAACATATTAATTTCTAACCATGGAAAAATCAAACATATACATGTGTTTTTCCTTTAAAGAAAGATGCTCTGTCTACACCAGCCAAAGACCTGCTTTTCTGTCAACCAATTCTTAAATTTCTGAATGAGATCTGAATTAGTGAACTTTTAAAACTGCAAATTTGAATTAATCTAAGTGTCTTGAAAAATAACTCTTAGCATATGGGAACTAGAAAGTCTATCAAAGTGGAGTTTAACACTGAGCCTTAAGCAGTGGGAAAGGTCTAACTTGGGCGGAGGGGGCACAAAACACATTTGTCCAAAAAAATCTCTCCTGACTTTCTTTTCTTTTTCTCCCCACAAAGAGTTTACAGAGACAGATTTCAAATTTTGTTCTTTGGACAAAGGAGGTAAAACCTTAAAAAAAAAAAAAAATCCCAACCTGCATGATGATTAAGAATCTCCCATGTCTTACTCAAGTTTCATAGAACTTCCCCTAGTTATATTGATGGGGTTCAACTCACACTACCCCAAAGTTTGGCATTATGGCAAAGCTAATATCTTAAATTGATGGAGTCTGAGAAAAGAAGCAGAAAGGTCACTCAGGAAGGTCTTCCTCTCTTTGCCCTTCTTCCCTGAAACAGGACGTAAAAAGACTCAGTGAATGGTCCCCTCTCTGTATCAGGGGGAAGGAAGATACTTTCATCACCAGAGGTAATTGAAAAACTTCAGTATCCCATCTGTAGAGGGGAAAAAACCAGTTCTTCCCTCATGTGGGTCTTTATCCCTGTGAGTTTCTTCTTTACGAATCACATAAAACATTTCGTTTCTGGTCACCAAATATGAGTTTTTTTTCCCCCACACCAAGCTGTTCTCTGCAGCACCAGCTGGGTGTCCTGTAATTTAATTCAATTCTGACATTAAAAGCCAAACAGAGCATCAGTCCCACAAGTCTGCCCCACCCATCCCATGTCAAATGCTAGTCGCAAGCCCAGCTTGTCATCTGTGATTTTGACCAACTGGCTATAAGTGAGATGTTCCCTCCACCCCCTCCTCAAGTTCTAGTAATTTGCTAGAGGAGCTCCTAGAACTCAGGGAAATACTTTGGTTGGCAGTCTATTAAAAGACATGATATGGATGAACATCCAGATGGAAGACATACACGGGGCAAGGTATGTAGGAAGGGTCCAGAGCTCCCATGTCCTCTCTAAGTGGGCTTCTCTCCAGGACGTTCACATTTTACCAACCTAGAAGCTCCCAGAACCCTGAACTCTTGGGTTTTTATGGAGGCTTCATCCCATAGATGGTCAATCATGAACTCCATTTTCAGCTCTTCTCCCTTGTCAAGAAGAATGGGGGAGGAGAAGATGGAAAATTCCAAATTTCTGATCATGACTCAGTCTTTCTCGTGACCAGTCCTCCTCCAGAATTGTCTCATTAGAACAAAAAACATTCCTCTCACCTAGGAAATTACAAGTGTTTTAGGACCTCTGTGCTAGGAACCAGGGGCAGAGACCAATATATATTTGCTATTATCTCTCACAACAGAAGGGGAATTTGGGGCTTAGAAATTTTATTTGCCTGTCTACATGGGACTCTGAGCAAGACTGAGTGAAAGAAAAATTAATGATACTTGTTTTCATTCCTCTTTCATCCCCAACATTCCAGTGGCCACTCAAAATGTCTATTTCTTGACTGGTGCAGTGTAACCAGGGGATATTTAAGGGGTGGTTTATTTTCATAAAATTCTATTCTCTTTCTTCAGTCTTACTTTACATGGTGCTTTCTTGCCTAAACCATCAAGGTGTTAAAATATATTAGGACAAGACGAAACCCAATGAGAACAAGTGATATATTTTAACATGTTTTTTAAGGTCACTGTCTTGCAAACACCACTCAAGCTATATTTTGCTGTCACATGGAGAGATTTCAACATATTTATAGGTCAGTGGAGAAACCTATTCACAAGGGTTGCATTTATTTTAAATTAATTTATTAGAATTATTTAAATGATATATATAACAAATAAATGTATTAAATTATTTAAATGCCAATAATTTGGCATTGAAAAAAAGAATGAAAACTTGGATGCCATGTTGAAAGATGGCAGAATGATCATACGTTCCACCCCTTTTTAATCCCCAACCAATTGGGTTTTTTTAAAGACAAGAAGAATGGGGGGGAAAATCTCAGTAAAAGTAGGAAGCAACCAACCTATGAAGACGTGCTTCCATTTGCCCTCAAAATTAGACAAAGCTACTAGGTTAGAGGGAGCTCCATGGGTAGTGCAGTCTGAGCTCCTCAAAGTCCCACAAGCCCAGGCACCAAAGTTCAAAGAGGGAGAAAGCCGGGTGTCAGGACAAACTGACAGAAGCGTCACTGAACCAGGGAGACATGTCGGAATCAGGAAACACCCAGGTTCATCCTTTCACATAAAACAGATTACAAGTTCAACAATGCGATGGTGAAAAGTAGATATAAAATCTCTTTTTGGTCAGCTGAAGAGAAGTAAATAATATCACGGCAGGAAAGCCCTGTGACATCAGCAGTTCACTGTGAACCTGCTAAATAACTACTCTTGGGAGGAGAAACAGCCCCAGGTACAGGTGTGCTGATAAAGGCAGGTACCGAGACAAGCGATGAGAAGGAAGCTGACCGCCTCCTCAGTCCTGCCTCCCTGAGATTCCCCCCTGGTATCATTCTACAAAACGTGGCCCTAAAAACAACATTCCCCAGTGAAAAATTAGAGATAGGAAAAAGCACTAAATCATTATGACAAAAAAAAAGCAAATGAAGAATAAACACCAGGAAAAAAAAAATCCTGCGCAACTTAGTTAAAAACTATGGACACTCACGTCTCCATGAAATCAAAAGAAAATATGGATTTTCTGAAACGAGGGGTAAAAGAAAAGATGAAGGACATAAAAATAGGCTAGAAGACAAGAGGGAAGAGAAAGAAGAGCAAATAAAACTATGACAGAAATCAAATCCTCTTTAACAGTTAATTTTTCCATTTAGAATGGGGAATCAATAGAACTTACAGGTGATGTTCCTCCAATAAAGGGAATGGCCATGGTTTCTGCAAAAAGTACTAGACAAAATAAGCACTGATTCTTTAAATACCAAGAACATCATTATTCCCATTTGTTCTGTGCCTTTAGAGGTCTTAAATAATTGAAAGTGAAGCTACTGGACAACAAGGTGATCTTTTACGATGACTACCAAATTTAGATGTCAGAGTGATGGGTTGAGAAAAATCTAGCTCTGTGGGAGTGAACTAAGTCAAAATTTAAAAACAAGCTTTGATGTAACAGACTTTCTCTTTGTATGCTTAACTCAGCATAGAATTGTGGGGTGGTTTACAGATTTGATGCCAAATAGCTAAGAAGCCTTCATGTGTTTTGCATGACAAGGTATTGACTATGGTTTCTACAAAAAAGGCTGAGAAAACAACACCACCAAAAAACTGGATTTTTTAAACACCAAGAATATCATCACTCCATTTGTTCTGTTCCTTTAGAGGTCTTAAATAAGTGGAAGTGAAGCTACTGGACAACAATGTTATCTTTTATGAGGAACTACCAAACTTAGATGTCAGAGTGACAGCTGAAGAAAATTGCCTAAGTGGAAAATAAATGAACAGCCACAAAGTAAACCAAGTCTACTTGCCTAAGCCTTGTGTCATTAACTAGAAGGATAATTATTGCAGCAAAAAGCTATAGCTTATAAAAATTCTATGAAAATCAATAAAGATTTGCAGACTGTAACTTCAACAAAGATTTGATTTGTCAAATATTCGCCTAACTTGCTTTATTTAGCATATGCACTGGATTTCTAGAAATACTGAAGACAAATAGTCATATTGACATCCAAAGGCAGTGTTTTTAAAAATTGTTTTCAATATCCAAAGTTTCAGAATGAAAATATTTCTATGCATGGCTGGTGGTCCCTCATAATAGCATTCAGATCATTATTGTCTCTGCCTTGAGCTTTATGCAAAGGATTGGGTTTCTCACCTGCACTTTCTCTTTCCCTTATATGTTAACATTTTATTATGCCAGTTAATTGTTTATTCATTGAGTCCCTTCTAATTGATCTATATGTCTAATTGTTACCCCATCTTGGTAAAATTCACTCCTTAAGTTTAGGTAAACCATGGAAACCCTATTTGCTCTAAAAAGCTCCTTTAAACTTAAAAGAAAACTGGATAATCCTAGCCTCCTGGATTTGGAGGTAGCTAGTTATGGGAGGAATGTATTAAATATTAGAAATGAATTTGCTGTGCAACGAGTTGTGTCAAACATCATGTGTGTTTAATGTGCCCCCCATATTGCAAAATGAACCACTCAAATCCCTTTATTTCATGATGACACTGATGATCCTATTAGAGCTTAGTACCACCTTGTAAAAAAAAAAACCAATAAGCTACAATATTGCTGGCCAGTTTGGGAAGACTAACTGGCAAAATGGAAATATTTAAAGTAAAATGGCTCATGTAGTCAAGCAGGGCTTGCTCAACAAAGGGGAAGGCACTCAAAAAGAGCACAAAGAAAAAAATTCCCCTGATGTCTCTACCGATTTTAAGGAGAGGATATGTATCAGCACCTCAATTTTTATAGCCTTGTAGACAATCCTTCACCTTATGAAAAACACAGAGCTTTTTTTTAAGTACATAAATAAGTAAATAAATAAGCCTAACACTTGTATTCGGAAGATACATGTAACCAAGGAGTCACGTGAAAACAAAGCCTGCTATTAAGAATGCTTACTTTCCCTCAACTGGAAAAAAAACTCTGGAGTGGAAGACTTTATTTTGCTGCTTTCTAGCTTTCTTAAGAGCATAGGAAGCTCATATTGTTTGGCCAATAAGAGCTCAAAAAGGCTCTGAGATTTTGTTTTTTTGTTTTGTTTTGTTTTTTTGTTTTAAGTGAGGAGCTTATAAAAATGCAGTGTCCAGGCCATATCTGTTTTGCCTGCTAAGCTCAAAAGAGAGGTTAGCAAATATAGTTTAGAAGGATATGCTTATGATGGATCAGAGCTGGGCTACTTTGTAGCACACGCACTACAACACAAAGTACCTTTGTCACAGTGTTGTGTTTTCTGCTTATACAGCTCCAAAATAGAGATTTCTGGGTGGAGGTTCCAAGGGACGCTTCCGTCTTTGTTTTTCTTTACATTTTGATGCAACCCTCAATTTGATCCATATCTTTCTGTACAATCTACCATTATTAGAAATATTTATTTCACACACTGTTAGGGAAAAAGAAAATGAAACCATAATGTGCTGGTGGCAGACAAAATATTCACATCTTTTGGGGGGAGGCTTATAAACAACAGAAATTAATTTCTTAAGCCCTGGTTATTCTGTGAAATCTGTCACATGGCTCAAAATACCAAATAGTACCGGAATCATACACAGCGACCATGGATAGTGCGTCCTATGACAAAAATAAATGTCTTCACGGACCGCTTATAATCAGGGAGAAACAAATTGGTACCAGAGGATCAGAGGGGGTCACTACATTTTGTGCCTAAAAGCTCTCTATAGGGCTTTGTATCTATATTTAATAGAAAGCAGCCTACTGAAAGTATGATGGCATTTATTTACCATGTCAGAAAAAAATTCTACGGAAGAATCAAAACTGAAAGATGACAATACAACCCTACTAAGCAAAAAAGCCACTTGGTGTTCAACATTACAGCATAGAGTGGCATTTGATGACAGTGAGGATAAATATGACCAGACTGAGATAAGCAGTATCACCAAGACTTCTTGGAATAATTCCAGTAAGAACTTATATAAAAACAAAAGAACCTAATGATATAGCTCACTAGCCTGACTGATCATTAAGAGAACCTAGGAGTGTTTTAGTTACAAAGTATACTCTCGAAATAATAATTCCTAAAATTAATAATGTCATGCTTATCCAATTATTTCACAAGCCATTCATTCACCCTTCTTATCAAGTTCAAGTTTCTCTGCCCTGATTTTACACTTCAAGATATAAAAGAATATGTGTTCAAAGACATGGCCCGACATCTGTCATGTCATTTGTCAGTGGCTATCAGCTAACATGTCCCTATTCCCTGGGAACTGCTCTTCTAATCACTGCCCAGTCCAAAATAGAAATAATAGAGATGGTATTACTGCTTTTACCTTTTCCACCAAATGACCTATCAACCATCAAATGACACAGCCATCTATAAAAATATACGAAGATATTGGTCATCATCAAATTTATATTAATATGGATGTTAACATTTTATGTTTAAAGAGAAAATAGATCCAAACTAAATAGTAACAGTTTAAAAGCTATAAACTACATCAATATGATGTGTGTCTTAATAATGAGCACTCAGCATAACATGCCAGCAAAATTTTTTGACGGTGGTAGAGAAATATTCAAAACTAGAACTATCCAAAGAAATATTCAAGTAACCAAAATATTAGATAGTCTTATTATATTAATGATAAAAACATGTCCTGGTTTCTGTCCTAAGGAAGTGAAAGGTCACCTTCTACAAACCAAGAGCTTAAAGATAAACTGTACTAAAAAGAACCAAAACTATTGTATGCCTTTGATCTCCTTTTCTACTCAAAATTAAACTCTTTCTCCTATGTGACCCAGGATCATAATGGCTATGAAGAATTATTGTTGGTTGAATAAGTTATTAAAAGACCATGACTCACTAATTAATCTACATGAATCACATACAAAATAATTCTGGTGAAGCTTTTTAAGTAAATCAAACTGAAAATGTGTTCTGCCACAATGCCTTAAATTGTAATTGTTTATAGACTACTTTGAAAGATAAAATATTTGCTTTATAGTTATATCATTGACAATGCAGCAAGGGTCATTTTTAAATTAGTAGAGATAATAAAACATTAAGTGACTTGTAAATTACAACAGAAAAGTTAAAGTGAACATAGGTTGAAAACATCATTATCTCAAGAGATTAATTTTAAAATATCTTAAAATGGCAGTTACACTAAGCCACTTACTTTTAACTTTAAATGTTAATTTATCTTGGAAATTTAATTCAGGTTTCCCTCCCAGTTTAAAAAAAAAAAAAAAAAAAGCTTTCTAAAGAAAAGCTAAGCTTACAAAGCAGATATATTAGAAGCCAATTATTCACATTACAAATGCATTATTACTTTACAAAATGATTCTTAATACAATTGCTTTAAATCAATAAGTTTTCAAGTTGTAAATCTCCTGAGATTTTCTGAGGCTGCCACTTATCAAAAGCATATCATGAGTCATGATGAATCTTAGCCCTGGGGAGTCCAATAGGCTAGAGTTGAAAGCACAGCTCTGCTCTGCTTAGCCATGTAATCTTAAGTTAGATTTAACCTGGTGGAACCTCAGTCTCCTCGTCTATAAAACGGGAACAACAACTATCTCCCCTGAAGAAAACTGTGAGGATAAACTATGATAAATATGGTATGTGGTTAATAAGTGGTGACTACTTTGTTAATAATAAATCACAAACAATACCATAATTCAAACTCTCTGAGGCACATTAATTAGTAGTTTGAGATTCCTAACTCACTATTCTCCTAAATTGAAAGAGGACATAAAATGCTCTTCAGAGTCTTTCCTCAGAAAAGATTACATTGATCAGGAAGAAGGTTTTCTGTGTGTTTGGTTGTTGTTTCGCTTTTTGTATGCTTATTTTGTTTTTAAGTACTGGAGATGTAGAATACATTTTGAACAAGCGTTAGTTTGAGTTAAAATATTTGTTTTGGGGGTGATGTTACAGAGGGTCCAAGTAAATTGCATCTTTATTATTTTAATTAAAAATCCAAATGGTAGGGGCACCTGGGTGGCTCAGTCAGTTGAGAGTGCAGGACTCTTGGTTTCACCTCAGGTCATGCTCTCTGGGGTCCTGAGGTTGAGTTCCCCCTTTAAGCTCTAAGCAAGGAGGAAGGCGGGGACTCGAAATCAGCTGACATATCTCTCTTCCTCTGTCCCTCCTCCAACTCATGTGCTCACATGTACTCTCACTCTCTCTCTAAAATAAAGAAATCATTTTTTAGAAATCCAAACTGATAAAACAACATCAAAACCTTGTTTCTGTTTGTTGTGCTGCAAACATGTAATTGCCACAGAGACCCGTGGTGAATTAAAATGACAGTCTGTTTAGATTTAAACTCTATGTTTTTATAATCAAAGTTATTTTTTTAATGGGGCTATCAAAGATTAAATAAAGGAAAACATAGGAAAGTATCTAATGAATTGATAAGTGTCATATAAATATTGGATACTGTTAATATTAATGATAAAAATGTGCTCCTGGTCCCTGCCTTAAGGAAGGAAGTAGAGTCAAATCCTTTCCCATAAACCAAGATCTTGAAGATAAATGGTTTCCAATTAACCCAGGAATTTAGATATATAAGAACCAAAAAATTAGATCTACTCATCCTGATGAGCACTGAGTCATATATACAACTGTTGAATCACTCTCTTGCACACATGAAATTAAGTAACATTGTAAAGTAACTGTACTGGAATTTAAAAAATAAAAAACTAATTAAAAAACAAAATAAAGCACCCCTCAAAAAAATAGAGAACAAAAATCTGTTCTTAAAAACATTTAATTAAAATAAAAATAATAAAAGAGATCCAATTGTCTCGAATTCATTAAGTGGTATACTCCTTTAGAACTCGGATTTGAACCATGGTCTACATGGTCTACAACTTTTGGTGTTCAAATCATAAAGCAAAAGTAGTTTCTATCAACAGGATAAAACCCAAATTCTTTCTCCAACATTATTAAAATAAACCTATCAATTAAGCAAGAGTTAAATTCTGTTTGGCCTAAAGAAAAATATGCATCAATATTGAGAAACTGACTCCCCTTTTATCATAAAATTATTTACGGAAAAGCAAAGTTCTATGCCATACCTGAGCTATGAAGCATTGATACATTTAATCAAAACATTTTTGAGTTACTATTTTTTTAGTTTTATGGTCTTCTCCATCTGTGTTTTTTTGTTTGTTTGTTTTAAAGATTTTATTTGTCAGAGAGAGAGAGAGAGCACAAGCAGGCAGAGTGGCAGGCAGAGGCAGAGGGAGAAGCAGGCTCCCCGCCAAGCAAGGAGCCCAATGTGGGACTCGATCCCAGGACTCTGGAATCATGACCTGAACAGAAGGCAGCCGCTTAACCAACTGAGCCTCTCAATGGAGGGACCCAAGCGTTCCTCCATCTGTGATTTCTGGAACACTAAGTGAGAAGACAGGAAAAACAGGGAAAAGCTTATGTCATAAAGAGCTGTTATACCACACAAAGGATTCTGAAATTTAGGACTTAGGTGATGGGAATCCACTAAATAAATCTCCTTTTAAGCTAAGGAGAGAAACGGTTATATTTAATTTTAGGCAGTTCACTCGGGGGGCAACGTATGGCATTTTTAAGTCATTTATCACAGCCTCACACTAAAATATGATTCAAAGCTTGGAAAAAATAGTGTAATTTGTGCCATATTGTTTACTTTCTATTTTTATGTTATTATCTCCTTTCATAATGTGAAGTCAGATGAATTCTCTGAAAATATGAACTAATTCCAAGTAAAACCCAAGTTAACATTTCTTCCACTGCTTGCTGACTAACTGGAGTGGTAAAATTAATTTTGGGTAGGTGAGACCAACAGAGAGACACATATTTTAAGTGTCAGTAACTTATCAATTAACATTATCAACCCTAATCTCAATTTGAAGACAAGTAACCGAATCAACACCTTCTTTGGCTTAAGTTAAGCAAGAAAGACCTCTTTCACCACAGATACATGTTTAAACTCTGAGTCGTGGATAATTTATCTGTAACAGAATAATATAAAACTCACCTATCTCCCTTTATTTTTGAGAACTCTAAGCTGGGCAAAGTAAGAGGCAAGCAGTGTGGGTCTTCTTCACTATTGTCCCAACAGCCTGCTGGGCTGTCTAGCGTACAGGAAAGGTGGAATTTTGAAAAATCAGAAAGAATTGTCAAATGAGATAATGAATGGGAAATCCCTCCACAGACTGTAAAGTATGATACAAGTGTTAGTTATCACTGTTGTTTTTGTTTTGTCTATTCTGTGAATAGTCTCCAACTTCTCTTAAATACCAGCTTTTAGAATACTCTAAAAAGAAAATGCTTTTTCTTCAACAAAATAAAAGCAACTATCCCTCAAGACCCATTTAAATATTTTGATGGAAATGCTTAAGGAATGAACAAGAGCCCTCAAACTTTAGCCTGTTTGTAATCTCAAACATCTTTCTGGCTAAAAATACAAAACACATTTGCCAAAATGAATCAATAGCTTCCTTTTCTGGTACACAATTTAAGACTTTAATTTGTACAAGGAAGCTGAATTTAACATTGGATGCCCTTTATGAAGCCTGAAGAATGCACCATCTTTACTTAATAATTTGCCAGTTACCCCTTAAATGGAAGGATTCTGGTGTCCTATATATGTGTGATTATTTTTAAGTTTCTTCCCTTTCTGCTATACAGAACTGCTGTATATTTAAATCCAGAACCAGAGTTTATGGTTTAGCATATGCTCTCCTTTGTAATACCTACAATTTCTGTCCAAATACCTCAACAGACATCACCAGTGGCCCCTATAAACAGGGCCTGTCTTCTTACCTAGTCTCATCAGAAACTCCAGGCTTATTGTCCCCAAGGCTGGATTTGGACAACTCTAGGCAAATGCCTTAAGCTCTCCCTCCTTCCATCCCTCTTGCTCTATTGCCTCTCTCTCTCTCTCTCTCTCTCTCCTTGTTCTACTTCTGATCAGAGTAAATTTTTTAAGACAAGTGTTTTCCATCCTTTCCTCCCCACACCAAAAAAAGAACCATAAAAGATGCACAACAACTGGTATTATGGGTTGCTTTGATGCTGAACTTCCACTGCATACGCAAAACCGATTTCTCCCTTGAAAATCACGGTAATCATTTGATACAATACTGATGCAGCAACCTTTGAGGATTCACAGCTATTGATGAAGGAGAACAGTCACATTTCAGTTCCTTAAAAGAGTTCTACCAAGGCCTCAAGGTCTGTGCCTCTGCTGTACCATTAGCTTGAACTTTCTTACCCAGGACTTCTTCCCTCTTTGCCTAATGAGCTCCTACTCACCCAGCATATCACAGTTTAAAGGACACTGCTCTATGGAATCCTTTGCTGGCCTCCCCCATAAGATCAGAGTCTCCTATTATGTAAGTTTATAACATCCCAAGTTCTTCTTCTTTGACACCTATGACGGTTTTTAAACTGCTATGTATTTTGAATTTTTTTATAATGGTATCTCCCACAATGGGCATATACCCTTTAAGAGCCAAGACTATCTTTTGTTCTCTATCATATCCCCAGTAAAAAAGCATATGGAAAATAACTAACCAGTGATCTAGTAATGGAAAGAATTAACCAGACAATGTAGAATAACCTAATGTATAAATGTGCCATGAATATTTCCAAAGGGGTGAAAGATTAACTGATAAACCACAAGTACCAGCCAAACAATCAAACCAAAAACACAAAACAACAACAACAACAACAAAAAAACCCTAGGAAAATCTTGCATCCTATTGTTATCTCTGTGAATATATTACAAAATCCTGAGGAAAAGTGATTGCTGTATAATTGAAAAGATTCTTCAAAGAGTTCCTATAAATATATATGAAATCACATTATCTCAGAAGTATTAAGATAAAATTAGAGTCTGAAATTCAGTGTTCTCTTGATAATTGGGAAATTATTTTTAGCCCATAAGAAATAGCGTGGCATTTGTAATAATCTCATTGCTGTTGCTGTTTCTGGTTCTACCTCTTTTTAACATCATCATCATCATTGTATGTTAACTTATGTTGATTTTGGCATTGAAGTCCAAAGGATTGATGAACAGAACTCCCTATGTTTTAATGAAGTTACTTTTCAATTTACAATGTTCTAAAAATCATGATCACCAATATGTATAGGCTTATCAACTACTTCGCCTTATCATTTAATTGAGCTAGAGTCTCACTACTTTTTAAAGAACAAGTATACAAAACCAAATAAAAATAATGCAGGTGACTGGATTATTCGGTACCTATATATTTTGTGCATTATGTCCCACATTTAATATCACTTCTGTACTTTCCTGAATTGAAAATTAATCAGATAATGTATTTTCTTTCTACATTCTTCCCCCAACATGGTAATGAAAGTATATTTAATCTTTCACTATGGTTTTTAAAATGTCTTCAGTACCAGTAAGTATGGAAAATATTACGGGGGAAGAGAACTAGCAACGGATAAAGATTTGTTACTGCTGTCTTCCAAAAGGTTGTTTACATAATTTTTATTTTAGATGTTAACCAGTATTTGAAGGAATGTTTTCTTCTTGACACTGCTCAGAGTTCACATCGTCTGAATATTATTAAGCCTTGTTTGCCTAAGATAGGGAGCTGCAGCAGAGGGAAGATGACTAACTACAGCATGTCTCAAGATAAGTTTGCTTTCTACTATCTGACTGTAGGGTGCAGTCTTCATTGGGGGCACAGATGGATTATAATGAAATGGTCTGGTCTTTGTTTCCAAATATTATCATTCTCATAGTCTACCACATGGTAGATAAAATTACATTTTAAACAAATGAAAATAAGTGCTAGTTGCTGATAAGAAGATTCAATTTCCCGTAGGTTACTGCTTGTTTTATTCATTTAAGGAGTGGCATTAAAGTATTATTTCACATGTATTATTTCCTTTGATGACCCACAAGTATTTCTAGACTATCATTTCCTGATACATTGATCTGCAAAGGATCTTATAAAATGAATGGGCACTAAGGCGCTCTCCTGTTGGACTAAGGACCCTGAAATGGTAGAGGGCGGGGTGCAGACACAACAAAGAAGGAGGTGGTGCCTGAAATAAAAGCATGTATTATAGGTACACAACTTAATTATGTGTTTGAAGATTTACTTAATGTCCAATCCAAACAAAAACTCAAAGAAGGGGCGCCTGGGTGGCTCAGTCATTAAGCGTCTGCCTTCGGCTCAGGTCATGATCCCAGGGTTCTGGGATCGAGCCCTGCATCAGGCTCCCTGCTTGGCAGGAAGCCTGTTTGTGTTCATTCTCTTGCTGTGTTCCTCTCTGTCAAATAAATAAAATCTTTAAAAAAAAAAAAACAAAAAAACCTCAAATCTTTGTCTCAGATGTTTAAACTGTATGTAATTATGTTGCATCATATCAATAAACTTCTCATCAAACATTTCCTAAATACTTATTTGCTAGGAGGTATATTTAATAATGGGACTAAAGCAGTGGTTGTCAATTGGGGCGTGGAGGCCAATTTTGCTCCCAGGGAACATTTGACCATGTCTGAAAACAGTTTTGGTTGTCACAACAGGGAGAAAAGTGCCACTGGCATCTAGAGGAGAGAGGCTAGGGATGCCACTGAACATCATACGATGCACAAATCAGAACTGCCTATCCCCAAATACCTATACTGATGAGGTGAAAAACTGCACAATGAAGACATAAGGATGATGCAGAGTGGCATAAAGCTGGAGAAAGAATACCTTCCAGGGAGGTGGCTGTACCAATCCCAGTGAGAAGAAATAGATTCCTGAACTGAAACAGTCGAGATCAGAATGAAGAGAGTCCACTGGAGGGACGCCTGGGTGGCTCAGTTGGTTAAGCAGCTGCCTTCAGCTCAGGTCATGATCCCAGGTGCTGGGATCGAGTCCTACATCGGGCTCCTTGCTCAGCAGGGAGCCTGCTTCACCCTCTGCCTCTGCCTACCTCTCTGCCTGCTTGTGTTCTCTCTCTGACAAATAAATAAATAAAATATTAAAAAAAAAAAAAGAGTCCACTGGAGAGACTTTAAGGAAAGACCACAGACAAGAGTGAGTGACGGAGCAGCTTTGAGAGAAGTAAGAAAGGTGAAAAATCTAGGACAATGCCTTGATTTCTGACTTGCTGACCTAGTGGTGACTATCGATACTTTGAGAAAGGGACTGTAGAAGGGGACATGGAACTGAACAGAAAGTTAGTTGGATTTTGGAGACGTTGAGCTGAAGGAGATTGAGCACCTTCAAACAGAGCCAACTGTGAAGAAGGTATGAAGGAATAATGAAGGTACAACTCCCTGCTCGGGAGAACTACAGAGCTCTAAAGCTGAGGTTAAAAACCCAGGGACTGATCACCAAGTAAGCTGAAGCTTTGTACGTTATCATTTATTAAAGAGGTAACTGGGGAAGAAAAAAGGAAAAAGAGAGATAATCGTCAGACGTCTTTCTCACAACGCAAGCAAGATGTCTACAGCTGGGTACCTTCATTTCCCCTACGATGGTGAGTTCTCCCCTAGGACAAATATGCTGTTTATGGTAGTAATAATGTGTTGCTCTCCCTCCTCCAGTATTATTCTCCACAGAAATCCTCACTTATTCACTACTGTCCTTTGACATTAGTGTGTGATATAAATCAAGACTGATAGAACAGACATCTTATTAGAAACCAGGAACTATTTTGATGTATTTGCCAAAACTCTCTATTATCTGGCTTCTTTCCTGCTTCATAAAGTGTCATTTCACTATAATTCTAAATGCAATTTAATATTAGCTATGAATTTTCAGGGCAGGGTTAATTAATCAGGGTCTTAAACTGAATTACATATTGCAAATATATGCATTATAAACACATTTATATAACTTATAAATAGCCATGTATATAAATTACTTATCTATAAAACATAAAGCATTTCACTGATATTGATTTCGAATAGAATCAAGACACTTGAATTCAGTGCATAGGAAGGAAATACGCTATCTGTACACTCCATAATCAGCTAACAGTTGGCAAATTCATTAATTTTTTACAAAAAAAAGGCAATATTCAGAATTCTAAGCCACAAATGGTAATGTTTTCTGAGCCAACCCAGTTGTTAGTACTTCTATGCTGAGAAACAATTAGAAATTAATTTTTAAATGAAATTGGAAGATGGTTTTAGAAGATAAAAAAGGAAGATAATTAAGTATAATAGTGAGGAAACAGTTTTCAGATTTGTTTTGAAGAAATAGCACCAGCTATTGTCCCTAATGCACACATGTGTGAAAAAGCACAAACTCTCAAAGTTCACGTTTAGAACCAAGAAAGGAAAAATGAACCAGAGAAACTCAGTGATACAAGATAACTAATGACAAATAAGCAGCACTTCTTTCTTCCTCCCAAAAAGTTTGGATGGCACTTAATTATTTCACACACCCAGTACTTAATCCAAAACTGAAGAAAACCTTTTTCACAAACTGCCAAATACAAACAATTTATTCAATTGGGTCACCTTTGCAGGGGGTTTTCAGCAGCTAACAACAGAGCAAGAAAATAAGGATTTTTAAGGATCACACCTGCCTCCAAATATCCTCTTTAAAAAGTATTGGTGGTTCTTTGATATAACTGATAGGCATAATATCAGGCCGGTGCTTGACGGTAATCATTAAAACTGTCCTGTGTGAACAGTCCTTCTGATTTTTTTTTTTTTTAAAGATTTTATTTATTTGTTAGAAAGAGGGCAAAGGCAGAGGGAGGGGGAGAGGCAGACTTCCTGCCGAGCGGATGGCCTGACATGGGACATGGGACTTCATGCCAGGAACCCAGGATCATGACCTGAGCCGAAGGTAGATGCTCAACTGACTGAGCCACCCAGGCGCCCATCCTTCTGATTAGTAAAAGAGAAAAAGTCTGCAGGAAGATAAAAAGGTAATGCTCATTGCCTGGGTTGTCAAACCAGTGGGCAAGGGAATCTCAGGGAAGGAGGCAAAGACACAGATTCCATACGCGCACTGTAAAGAGAGAAGAAGGAAGGAGGCAGCCTTGTGGGCACCTGATAACTTACTGCTTTGGAGTCAGGAGAGCTCGTTCGGAGCAACAGAGAAATGGATTTAGTTTCTTTCTATCTATCTATCTATCTATCTATCTATCTTGAAGATTTTATTTATTTATTTGTCAGAGAGAGAGATCACAAGGAGGCAGAAGCAGGCAGAGAGAGAGGGGGAAGCAGACTTCCTGCAGAGCAGAGAGCCCAATGCGGGACCCTGAGATCATGACCTGAGCAGAATGCAGAGGATTTAAACCACCGAGCCACCCAGGCACCCCTAGATTTATTTTTTAAAGAAATAAACAACACTAGCAAAATCAGATCTCCCCTGGACAAAGAGAGGGGCCAAGAAATGCATGCAGTGGTTTAGAAGGTGCTTTGCCTTATGCAGTTGACAGTCTGACTGACTAATGAGCACTTTCTTCAAATGAGGCTGGCACAGGAACACTTTCCAGGGCTGCATTTTATCTCCGGACCCATTTGCCTGCAGCTGAGGTACTATTACCAGTCGAATGGGGCTGTAATGTAGCCACGTGACACCAGAATATTTCTAATTCTAGAAAGATGGCAGAGAGAAGCCCTCCGGTGTAATCATGCCAGTGTATACTTACTATAAGAGGGAAAGGAATTTTTCATTTTGTTCCAGGAGCTGAACCGCCAAAGTTGAAAAGAAAAAAAATAAATAAATAAGGCTCTGAATTAAGGGATGAAAGATCTGATGTTTGGAAACATTGGCTCATGCGCTTTCCTACTCCTAGGAACTAAACAGTTCCAGCAAATAATCCTGTTTTGTTTTGCTTTGCTTTCCCAGATGCATGTATCCATTAAAGCATTCTTCTCCTTCAAGTACCAAAATGAAATATGAGGCACTACTTTAAAACAAGGAAGGGTTTTAGCTTAAATTGCTTGCTTGGGCACTCATTCTATGCGAGGCAACAAAGGGCATTTGGCCAGACTCAGAGAAATAATTAAACAGGCCATATTTTGCCAAGGAGAGAAGACAAGTTGGTCAGATGTTCAGCGCGTCCTTTGTGACCCATAAACCTACCACCAGAGAGGCATTTATCCCTGGAAGTGAGGAACCCCCAGAAAGCCCATCCTCCTACGAGTCACACAGGAATGTCCCCGGTACCAGCTTGAAGTGATTTAACGATGCACGAGGCCTGTCGGATTTTCAAGAGATGAGTATCTGCCCTCTCAAGCATATTGTTCTGGTATTTCTTCCATGAGGGCAAAGTCTCTAAATAAATCCTAACTGACTTTTACTTGAAAACAGCAAGTGTCGTTGGTGTGTCCAGGAACTTAAGGGACCAGAGAAACAAATTCAAGCATCCCGTTCCATCTAAAGGTTGGGGGCTCCAAAAGACTCGGTATTTAGGGGGCCGGCAGAGCCCTGAGTAAGCATTTTCACAGCAGCCACAGCCCTCCTAATACAGTGCATTGCTGCTCTGTGGCCAGCTTATGAAACCTTAATGGCACTCTTGACATGTTTTACACCAGCGCCTCAGATAACTCCCCCACAGCACGGCTCCTGGAAGCTGCCCCAACTCTGCAGTCACCCTGCAAGTCACCAACCTTCCGTATGGGAAATTCCCAAATGCTAGTGTCCCCATTCAAGTCAAAGGTCAGCAGACTAAGGTCATGGGGTAAACCATCCCCTTTTTGCATTGCTGGAGAGCGAAGAAGGATTTTGACACTTCTAAATTGTTGAAAAGAAAGAAGAAATATTCTGTGAGACGTGAAAGCTATGGAGTACTAACATTTCCGTGTCCATAAATAAAGTGATATCAGAACCCAGCCATGCCTGCGCATTTAAGTACCGTCTAAGGTGGATTTTGTGTCCAAACATCCAATAGCAGCATGGAGCAATTGTGACAGAGACTTGTCGCCCATAAGCCTAAAACATTTACTATCTGGCCCCTTTAAAAAAAAAAAATTGCCAATCCCTAATTTAAAGCGTTACCAGTCATTTTCAACCTTCAACAAATTCTGAAATATATTAATGAAAATTTTAAAGGCAGGTTCCATGTCAGTCTCTGCAGCCCTTGGTCAGAACTGATCACTGCCTCACAGTCAGGCCTGATGTCCCCACTTCAGAAAACCAGTCACTAGTTCTGGGTGGGCTCACCAAGGATCAAAGTCACAAAAATTATACCTTTAGAAAGTTCAGGACTGACTTAGGTAATGTGTAGCTAAAAAGTAATACAACAGGGGCATCTGACTGGCTCAGTCGGTTAAGCATCTGCCTTCAGCTCAGGTCGTGATCTCGGGGTCCTGGGATCGAGCCATGTTGGGCTCCCTGCTCAGTGGGGAGCCTGCTTCTCCCTCTGACCCTCCCCCTGCTCATGTGCACATGTGCTCCCTCTCAAATAAATATTTTTTACAAAGGAATAGGATGGATTTTTTCCCCCGTGAAACATGCCAGAACTTACAGATCAAAATGAATATTGTTCTCTTCAAAGCAGACACTTTGAAATTATTCACGAAGAAGCTACCAGTGCTCAAATGTATTTGGAGCGTGCCTCTAACACTGCGCGCAGAACCTCTCCTTTGACTGCCCCTTACATGGTCTCAGTGATGCCAAATTTTGATCCATTAAACTTGGATTTGATTCATATTTTTAATCTTCAGTCATTTAGAACTATAGGCAATGAATAAAAGAGAGAAGCACATTGCCTTGAATTCAATAAATATTTGTGGAGGGAAATGAGCTGGCTCAATACAAAGCAAGGCTACCGCCACTTACAGGAAAAAAAACCAGCTGAAGACAACACAAAGAGCCACTGTCTATGTCCTAAGTATACATATCCTACGTCTTTCTGTTTCTACATTCATCTGGGTCTCAAATATTTCTGGCTTTCTCCACCTCTGAAAGGGTTACTCCCTTCTCTACCCAATTCCTCTCATCCCCAAGCCTGCCTCACTGCCCCACATTTAAGTTTCAGCTCCTGCTCCTGCCTCCAGACTTCACAGTTTACCTCTTCTCCATCTCTGAGAGATTTTATATCTATAGTATATATAATATGTATATATATACACCAGAGACAGTCCTCAACCCAAAGTGCTTTTCACATTCACAAACTTCTCTGAGGGAAGTGGCTATAGGGATTCCTTGTGCACAATAAGCCAATCCTGTCTAGGAGAGACTGCACAAATACACCACACCATAAGCCAAGGTAACCCTCCATAGCAAAGAAACAAGGGAGGCAAGGATCTATGAAGCAATATGGCAAAGAAACTCCATCTGCTTGAATTCTGTATGTTGACTCCAAAGAGAATACCTCTTGAGGAGACACAATACAGTGGAATAAG